>CM036617.1:215127970-215820470 GCA_020746105.1 Trogon surrucura
AGGATAACACAGGTAAAATCTACTTTGGATGGAAACGTTTACACAATCGCAGAAGAAATCAGTTCACTTAGGAGCTGACGCCAGGCCTGTCAATGCCAGACTGGAGCAAGAGGGGAAGGATGTTTTCGAGTGTCCTTGAATGAAACATTTCTTGCAAGGGGCTTGATCCAGAACGCTGCTCATCTGTCAGCGACTTAGGTATCTCACCGTCATACATTTTACCTCATCTTGCATCTTATCTCCCTTGTGCTGCGTTCAGTGTGGCAACCACGAAGCAGGACAAGGAATGACCAGCAAAGCTGCCAACAGCTCCTGTGCATCTTCTTCCCTCGTACAGGCGGGAACACCAGGTAGGAGTTTGGGCTCGGGCCGTGACCCAGCTGGCCCCAGTACTCTCACTGGACCGTTTCATCTTACCAAGGCCACACGTGTTAATTCACGGTGTTTTCTCACTAAGGAAGGGGTGACGGCCTGATTCAGCGCAGCTGTCCGATACTGTGGAGAAACATCCTGTAATTCTCTGTGTCAAAGTGCTCATGGTTCCTGTTTCCAGGCAGAGGAAATATTAATACATAATGAGCAAAGAAAATTACTCAGTATTTAGGGAATACTAACCTGCAAATTCAAAGGGGGATTTTTATGGTAAAGGATTGTTGTCAAATAATCCTGGTGACAGCACAAGGGGTAATGGTTTTAAACTATACAAAGGTAGATTTAAACTGGATATAAAGAACAAATTTTTTTATAATGAGGGTTGTGAGACACTGGCACAGTTTGCCCAGAGAGGTGGTGAAAGCCCCATCCCTGGAAACATTCAAGGTCAGGTTGGACGGGGCTCTGAGCAACCTGATCTAGTGGAAGATGTCACTGCTCGCTGCAGAGATGACCTTCAAAGCTCCCTTCCAACCCAACACATTCTATGATTCTATGATTTTAGTTTTGAAGGGAAAAAAAAAAAAATGTTCAGGGAATTATGTCTGTCAGTCACCCAGCTCCGTCAAGGAGGCTGGAAGAGAAGAGAGATTAAAAGTCGCAGGAAAATTATTGCTTAGGAGAACAAAAAGACAAAAAGGAACGCTCGCTATGAGAAAAAGGGATGCAGCAGAAGTCCTGGGATCAGCCACCGCGTGTGACCTACCAGCCAATTAATGGGCAAGCCCGTGCGGATCGATAGGCAGCACTTGGAGCCAGACCCAGCCTTACCTCTCCCCCAGCGAGGAGTTACGGGCCACGGACAGAAGCTGAGGCACAGCGTGTTTGTGTCTGTGCCAAAGAGAGACACTGTGAGAGCGGGGATTAGATATACGGGGAACGTCGCATTACCGCGGCAGTGCATGACTGAATTAAAATTTGTAGAAAACACTCTTTGCTAGTTTTGTAGTTGAAGAAATAGCTTGTGTTGCTACATCTCCTACATTTAAAATTATGTTGTTTTCACAGAGAATAGCCTGTACAACAGCAACACCACTGCACAACTTCATCACTCTGCAACTATTTAGAGCTGAGCTGATCAATACTGGAAAGATTCACACTATGGCAATGGACTTATCCATTATCAGTGAACATTTTAATCAACTAATCACATTAGTGAATGTTTAGATCTCCATTTATTTTCAGCAGCCAACTGACTAGTTTATCTTTGGTTTTATTTTCCCCTTTTCATGCCACTTTTATGAGAAACTTGTGCTTGGGCTTCACACGGCAGCAAGAGAGACGTGTGCGCATTGATTTCACCCTCTCTTCTCATCAGGTGCAACAAAATCAAATGCTTCCCAAATCTACATCCTACTTAATCCCACATTAATCTCCTTAAATCTGGCTACATTATTTGTCCAATTAGATCCGTACAGTATGAAAAATATGAAGGTTTGACTTAGGTCTCTTTAAAATAATGTAGTTTAGTATATCATTTAGTTTAAAACACAGCTACCTGCATTTCTCATTCGTCAGTATTTATGTGCTTTATTCTGGAGGAAGCATAAAAATAGTATTTCTAGATAGTAATTTATTTAAATTCCACTTTTTTAATTTCTTGTTGTTTCAGAAGTACCTTTTGCACTTGGCACACTCAGCTCTAGGAACCTCAACTGATACTATTCTCAGCAGGAACCTTCAGCGAGATGAACAACCTGTATTTGGACATCCAAAGGAACCAAAATATAATTACATGAATTAATTGTGGCTGTAAAGTTTTTCAGGTTGTTCGTGTTTTTCACGAACATAAGGATTTGGTTGTTGTTGAATTACTGAGGATGGAAGAGTGTCTGATTTCGCACGCCGGCTGAATCTTGGTCTTGTTGGAAGTCGCTGGATGGATTCTTACCTACCTGACTGGCACCAGGTTTCCATCTACCCATTTTCTGGACCTGGCACAGCAAGTCTCAGGCACTGATGCTAGTGGCAACTCAGGGCAGCTCGTGAAGACTTCCTTTCAGCTTTTGGATACACAGAGCTAATAACGTCTGTGTGGTCTCAGAGCCGCAACAGCACAAAATGGAATTCAGACAGGGTCTTGGCTCCCCGGTGCTCCCAAAATTGCAGAGCAGCGTTAAGTACATAATTGCATAGCTTTTTGATAGTAGAAGTCCAACTGCTTTTCTTCAGTGCACATTAACATGAATCAGTTGTCTAGGTTTGGATCGATCTGCAGAAGTGAAATTACAGGGACATTAGGAAGGTAAATCATGTTTATCACATGAGTGCCTAAGGCTGAGAAAATGTGAGGCTCCCCCCACGACTCCATACTCCCTGCTCCAAAAAAATCTCAGAGCTGGAGAAAAGCAGCTTAATGTACATGTAAAAGTGAAGGCTGCAATTTGATAGCAAACATGTAGGTTATGTAGTATTTTGATGACGTAAGACTAGTTATGAAAATACAAACAGAAAGAAATGAGAACGGAGAAGAGATACTGAAAAGAGGATTGTTGGAGTAACAGTAACGGGACTGGAATGAAGCTGATATAAAGAGATTCTGAGCACAGAGGTTGGAACAAACAAGCAGTGAATGTGGGTGAAAGTCAAGCCAGAACTGCAGAAAGGCTCTGGGGGTGGTTGTCACTCCTGCCTTGGCAGCTGCTCTCATAGCCTGCTTTTTCCCTGAGACCTGGTTCCCCCAGAAATGGGGACTGCTGTCATTTTAGATGTGAGCCAGAACATCTATAGTTCATTTTTTTTTCTTTTTTCTGAGACTTGAGTGAAACACGCAGCATATTTTGCAGTAATGTGTTGAAAATATTGGCCCAGATCTGCAGGAACTAACGCTAGGTACCCACAAGCTAAACTGGAGCAACTCTAATGCTGGTTTTAAATTAAATCTGGCTGCTCGCAACCTTGTTGTTCATATGACTTCAAAACCAGAGGTATTTTGATGCCCCCTTGTTTCTTCGCCACGTCAACTCCAGCCCACCTCCAGATTTTTCCTCCACTGAGGGAGTTCTGTAGCACACTGAGCTGTCTGTTTGTTTCTTGCATCTGCTCCTATGTGGTATGGCAGGAATTAGAATTTGTCTCGAGGAATCCCCATTTCCTTCTTAGAGCTTCACACCATTCACCACGGGAGGGATTCAGGTATGCAGAATATTGCCGGCTGTGAGCTATATCCTGCTCAGCTGTACACCTCCAGCTTCCACTCACTTGTGAAAAAAAAAACATGACATGCATCCCAGAGGGCAATTTCGTCCTGTTCCTGTTATTAGACCTGCATGACTTGATATTGCTCAGAAGTAGTTTTCTGGCTTTTGGAAGCCTGTTATTATCATTAGGAGACTCTGTTACTCTTTGTAGGAGGAGGCAGGCTTTTGACAAAGAATAATCCTCCTCTCCATATCCTCAAGTTGCCTGTTCCTCTTCCAGTTATTTCCAAACATGACAGCTGGGATAAAAAAGCCAGTCTCCTTTCTTTGCACGGACAGGTAATTTGTAGCTGCATTTTGTCCAAGATTCTGAATAGACCAAAAAGCACAGGGTTTTTTTTGACCTATTTCTTTGATCTAAATAATTCCTGCCCCCCCCCCCCAGGAAATAAAACAATGCCCAATACTGTTTTAATACAGTTTTTAAAAAGTATGCTTTCTTGGAAAATGTAGGTACAGCTGATCCAGCTGGGGGTAGCAGAATGCAGTGGATGAGCCCATCTCGGCGTCCCTTCCAGTTGTGTTTTCTATGATAATATGATTGGGGAGAGGATAATTATCAGCAATATCCAGTGTGAACACAGGAGCAGATTTGGAGTGCTGCCTGATTGCAAGGTATTTGTCTAACACTCATTGTCATTGTATGAGAATGCTTTAATTAGCATTGAAAACATTTACTTACATTGACCATCTCTGGCAAAAATAGATTGCGCCTGATGTTTTTTATGCTGCATTAAATGCTAAGTATTTAGACCTACACGGGCACACAGTGTCATCAGCTGAATATACTAAAACCTATAAATCTGTGTTTTTCATTTGCAACAGAAATGCCAAGAATCATTAAGGCTGTTAATGTATCGACATTGATTTTGATGTTGAAATGACTGAAGGTGTCAACCACACAGCAGATTTCAATGCACGGTAAACATTTCCTTGTCAGTAAGGATGAACACAAAGTGTGTTTTATCTACTCAAAAATAGATAATCAGCTTATAATCATGAAGAGGACAAACGACCCCGATCTATTTCTACAAAGGCAGATCCTGTTCTGGCATCTGAACAGCTGAGTAGGAGGTATGTATATATTTAAAGACAAAATGCCACACATACAGAGCAGATTCCGATTTGCTTCTTAGACTGGTTTACATTCAGCTCTAAATACGGTTCAGATTATATTTTCCAAACCCTTTCTTTCTCTCTGTTTAGTTCATCGAAGTTATTTAAATGTGGATTTTAAACCGGTGTTTCCGCAAAGTTGACTGGAAGAAGATTTATTTACCTAATGTAAAGGTTAGGCTCAGCGTGCAGATTAAGACACCTAAATTTAGGTGTCTGCACGTAGGTGTTTACATGTGAGCTGGCTGCCGTAGCTCCCGTCGCGGTCGGAAAAGGCACCTAACGTTGGTTCGCTTGGTTGCGCACAGGATTCATTGACTATTGATCGGATCACAGTTATCTGGAAGGGAAGCTCAGACCTAACGTGCATCTTGCAGACATATCGTTACGTGTCTCAGACTGCAAACTGAACCGCATCTCAGGCATTCAGAGGGCAGACATCTAACTCTCAGCAAGTACACATTGAGTAATTTCCCAGTGTACTCAATGAAAAGCTCGTCAGTGCAGCTTAGGGTGTGATTAATCCAATAAATGTGTCTGTTCTATGATGAGGCGAATCGTGACCTCGACTCCTTTGAGTAGCTCTCCAGCGACCAGAACAGGAGCCCAGGCACCCAGTTTACACAGAGGCACATACATCGTAGCCAGATGAGCCTTACCCGAGGTGGCTAGAAGGTGAGGAGATCCTCTCTCATCTGACTTCTTGCATGAAGAAGCTGAGTTCAACAGTCTCTGGATAAGCAGCCTCCTAAAAAATGTGATTGGATACACTTGTGACCCCGCTCACACGCAGCTCACACAGAGACACTGCATGTACAAGGCTTTTCCCAGCTCTTGCACAATGTCTAGACAAGCAAAACCAAAAAGATGCCTTTATGCACAATCAGGGCAGGGGGTCACCAATGATTCCTTCTTTCCACGAGAGGGACTTCGGGAGCAACTGATGTAGGACACAAGACAATTATGCCTTTGTATGTCAATGCAGATGTTCCGGAAAAAAAATTATCTAGAAAAGGCTGATGCAGCTTGTGTGACATTGTATGGCAAGTCCAGGACGTATGTGACAAAACCTGATAAACTGTGTGTCATTTAATTAACTGATACAGTGGATATGTTGGCCCTGCCAGAAGATATTTCTAAGCTCTTTGTGCCAAGTAATCTTAGCTGAGAGGCAGTACAATGAACTTACTCCATTTTCTGCACTTCTCCAAACACAGATTTCACCCTTTATCTTAACTGAAGGGAGAGCAGCACCTTGTATCTCTCATCACTTCCCTTGCTTCTAATTAAAATTCATCTAAGGGTCAAATCTCTGCCTGGAAAGAGTGTATAGAGACCAGGATCTGCCTCGTATATATATAAAAAAAGCTTACAAAAACAGGATGTGTTTTATTTGACTGGAGTGAACTTAATGGTCAGGCGTCATTTGGATGTAAGACACATTTTTTTCTCTTGGTTTTCAAATGTATTTTGTTTCTCAGATGACAACAAAAATAAAATGCATTTCTCTCAGAATTTTTTCTTAAGGATCTTAAGGCACTTTACTGGCGGTAATTTGCTAAACCTTGCAGTCTCCCTATATAGTGAATATATCAGTGCCTCCCTTTTCTGCTGTCTCAGCTTTCAGACTTATTTCCCTCCAGCTGGAGGGACGACCCTGGGTGCTTTCTAATCTATAATCCTTAAGACTAAAGAAACAGCATATACTTTTATGTCCAACTTTTTTTTTTTTCTGTTACTTGTGTTTTTCTTTGTCTTGCCAAAACGAAAACATTCTTTCACTGGCATGCTATACTTCTCCCTAGCGACTCCCTAGCGAGTCTCCGGTTTGCCCTGTTCCGTCCATTCGCTCTGGAAGGTTTTTCACATTCTGAAAGTTTCACTTCAGGAAGATTTCATAATAAGAACTTAAGTGAAATAATACAATCTTGCTTTAAAACACTTCCTTCCTCTGTTTTGCTGATGAATTATAACAATTCACAATACCATCTGGCCAGAAACTGGTACAGAACTTATTGCATTGTTTTGAATGTATTTGTTTCTTTTGGTTGTAGAGCACACAACATGAGGATTCTCTAGCTGCTCTTCTGTGATCAGACAAGCCTGGATTACAACATGACATCAAGATGTGCCCAAACATTTGGAATTGGGCTAGAAATAGCCTTGGCAAATGATCTGTATTCTTACAGTGAGTTAAAATGTGAGTCCCGTGGTGGAGGGCAAAATGGAGGTCTAAATTTTGCAGCTCGATCCATTTTCTAAAATCAGAGATAAATCTGAAGAGAAATCCAACCTTCTCCTTCTGAAAAGGACTTTGTAGAAAATTCCTAAGCTCACAGATAGAATTAAAAATGAGAAGGAACCTGTTCTCTGATTCCAGTTTTGATCTAACTCAGCATAATGAAAATATAGCTGGACAAGAAGTTTTCGTGAGCTTCTTACTATCGCAGTTTTGAGGAATCTCACAGAACAGTTTGGGAAGTTGGGTGGTGCTCTAGATGCAAGTGTAGAAAGAATGGTTTCCATTCCAAAATCCAAGTGACAAACTAGGTATAGTCCAGTTCTGAATTTGGTCGTGTGTGGACTGGGAGTGTTGGTGGTGATGTTGAGGGGAGGTACCGCACCTGAGCCTCTCACCACATCATTTGAAGCACTTAATGCACGAGGTAAGACTACAGAGCTTTCTAGGTCCTCCCTCCAAGCAGACTTGGAGGGAATCTCCACAGGAATATCAAACTTTTAATACATAGAATTATAGAATCATTTGGGGCCTGATTTGGTGTGGGTCCCAAGGTAATGGGATTTCAGTGAAACTACCCTTCCTTATGCTACAGCCAAAGTTAATTTAATTCACTTGTGTGCTTTCGAAAAGACTGTGAAAAGGAAGAATTACTCAAAACAGTCTCTAGTGATTATAAATGTCCTTACTGTGAAGTGAATGTTATCGTGCGACTGTACAGATCACTTAGCAACAGAGATTCACTGTCTGGCCCATGAAAAGATGTTCATCTTCAGTGTCAGTGCTGCGCCAGCCACAACCTCGCTGACCAAGGTCATGGTTGGTGTTGATTTTTTGATACGGATCTGTTGTTCGCCAGCTTTTTCATATAAACTATGGCCAGATAATACGAGGCAAAAGCTAGCTTCACATTAATGACATAGAGGGTAAAGTTCTTATAATTTATTTTTAGTTCACCAAAGCATTCTAGTCCCCATATGTAGATTCTTTAAAGCGAACGTTGCTGGATGCCCAACACATGGCGTTTCCCCACGCGTTGCCTCATTTACACATGCTCATGTAATTTCTGGGTGAACTGTAGCATGTTGTAAAGCTGTGTCGTATTCTTTTAATTTTTACACTGAAGGATTTCAAATGGAACCTAACATAATTAGATTACGTGTAATCTCTTCCCATTTCGATCCTATTCTCAAGAGTGTTTGCAAAGAAGCTTACTGGAGTCTTAAATGCACAACTTTAAATCATGCTGACGGTGATGAATAAGAGAAGCACACTCTTAGGAAAACACACCGATGTGCAGGACAAAGCCTCATGACTTTATCAAGTGAAGTAGGTATTTCCACTGGCCGTGTCCACTTTCAAATCCTCGACACATAATTTTTTAAACTTCGGCACAAGACTTATAAAAAGTTGATTCAGGGCCTTTCCTTTTCCATTTCTCTCCTCAGTCAACACAAACCCTTATTAATATCGCTCGTTGCAGGATTCCCAAAGAGATGGTATAGTTTCTATTACGGTGTCAGCCTTCAAGATAAACTGCAGTTCAGAAGCATTTCACCTTCCTGGTAGTATATTAAAAGAGATTATGTGTTGCCAGAGACAGCAAGCCTTGTCAGGTCAGGGCAAAACAACATTTTAAGCCGATTGGCTCATATATCTCAAGGTATGTGTGTCCTTGCACAAATTCACTTTCCCCTCAAACCAGTATTTAAGAAAATCCACCTTGCATGATGCTGATCGATCTGAAGTGTGGTCAGATTGAATCCTGCTTATTATTTTGAGGTTAGGGAAGGAGAAAAAACTCTGGATGCGATAGCAAATTATTGGATTATAAGGAAACTTCGAGTTAAAAAAAAAGCCCTTTATTTGGTGGTTGGTGCCTCACCTCTCAGAAAGCTCTTCTCTGCATAAAAGTGTGACAGGATAAAGCATGTTTACGCTCTAGAGGTCTTTGCCGAATGTTTGGGAAGCTCCATACTGCTTTACAGCAACTGGGCAACTGGTTCCTAGTAAGAGCTGGTGTAAATACCAGCCTCAGCAGTACCTGTGAGCAAACCTTCCTCATCAGCCGGGAACGTGAGTTACCCCACGGTTCTCATTTTTGGGCAGTCTTGCTGCCAGCTGTGCAATGACCCTACTCGGTTGCTTACTGGTTTGAAACAGCTTGAGAGAGCTCGGGCACCCTCTGGTTGGCTCGTTCCACTCCACAGTTGTCATATGGGCTTGGTTAGGGAGAAGATGAACGGAGAGGACTTCCATTTCCCTGGCAAGCTATTTCTGCTGTTAAGGCTTCACAGGAAACCTTCGTGCTGCTTCACCCCGAACAGGAGGCTGACCACACACAGATGGCGCGAGGCAGAAGAGGAGGAACCTGCTTAAAAGCCCGACTTGCATCCCCCGTTTCGTGCTGTGCTATATACACTCTACATGAAGTGGAGCTAAGAAAATACTCTCAATACCATGCTGTTGGAAAAAAATATTTTCATCTTCCACAAGGAGCTTTACCTGAATGAGCTGAATGTATTTCTTCTGTCTGCTTTTTTCAGCAGTAAATGGAAAAGGTCGTGAAGATTTAACCTTCGCACTACATTCAACAAGTAATTACACCTTTTGCAGGATATACAGCACGTTTTATTATAAGCTCCCATTTTAATTTGCTTGTAACTTCACAAAAATGTGTCCCTTTGAGGTTTTAAAATTTGTTGGTATCTAAGAAATTATTCTATTTCTGTTGACTTTGAGTTGTGACATTTTGGTGGCTAACAGTGACTGGTAATAAACTTTAATAGTGACTGAGCTCTGAAAACTGACTCTATAAAATACGTCATGAGATTCCAGGTTCCTTGTCTTACTGTAACTCTACACTGTATCTTCAGAGTTTACAAAAATGTATCTTCTGACTGCTGTTCTGGAGAACCACACCAAGGCACACAAAAGGTGAAGCTCATGTTTTGTTTCGTCGTGCATCATTGCCAGTAAGACTTAATCCTCTGTCTTCTTACCTGTTCTTTTTCTTTCTATGTTCTGCTTTCTGCTTTTCTTTGATTTGAAGGCTGTATGATTTGATTATTGCTTTTCCCTCTTTTTCATCAAATCCCTTCTCCTTCTGCTGTGAGAGCAGATGAAATTTAATTAGTAAGAATCTAAAATTCTGGTTCATGAAAATACCCCAATGTTGTATTTTAAACCCATCAAGTGCTTCAGTTTTGATAAAGCCACACGTGCCTTCTTCAGTCAGGCTTTCTAACTTTTTGTATTTTCTACACATCTTGCAACATCTCTCCTGTCCCCAGGAAGGTGTAAGCGACACATTTCTGGGATTGCGATGTCTTTCAATTCACCGAAAAACTACTTGGCATAAACAAGGCATTCTAAAAAGTTGCAGTGTACTTTATGAGTGTATTAAACTTTGTTCTCTGTGTATTTTTCATAGATAATACTGAAAGCTAAACCAACATTTAAAAGGAGAGTAAGAAATGAGAGAATATTGAAGTAATGGAAGAAATAACACAGAAGGAAGTGAATAGAAAAAGGTTAAAAAAAGCTAGAGGAGATAGCATATTTGGGAGAAAAAGGAAAGAGATGAAGAAAATCTATTGACAGACAGATGGGACAGAAATAGCCCCTTTTGTGAGGCAGCAACAGCAGGCAGCGCGTACACTCAAACCCGACTCCCGTGGCAGGAGCCACCAAAAGCAGGAAGAGAGGCCTGAACCGGTGAAACCTGAACCTCGGCAAACCAAGGGAGCCTGGGAACAGCTGGGGCTGAGCGAGGGCGAGTGAGCAATTGGAACCAAAAGGAAGAGAAAACAGTCTGTTAGGCAGCCACAAAATATTACATCGGTAGTCAATAAGGAAGCAAGGGGCAAACCCTCCCACTCAGAGTCCCACCCCTGCTTTTAACATATCCCTTTCTTAGTGTAACATGGTGTGCCGATGCCGCCACGTGTGTACAGGCAAACCTCTGCCTAAAATCATCAGTTTTGCAGAACGAGCTGGTGCTAGGCTCCTGGAAATGTCTATGATAAACCAGGCAAGTGACAGACTGAAAGTAACACCCGAAACACAGTCACCCACAACTTCCACTCTGGGAAAAATAAACAAGAGCAAAACCCTGAGTACACTTAATCTTATAAAATATTGATGTACTTCATGATACGAGAAAGAATAGCCATCTGCTGCCTGTTGTTCATAGCCTTATAAAGGCTTCATATCAAATAAGTAATTTTGAGTGGTATCCTGTGTAATGCTTACAGTAGGTGTTAAAAGTGACAAGCCTCAGAGGTTGAACAGGCAATTGTTTGAATTTAAGACTAACAGACAGGCTTGTATTTGTTTGGATACCTGCAGGAACTTCTGAGCCACTCACTCTCAGGACACATGCCTGTGCATAAATGGTTTGTATTTCGAGTGACAAAGGAAAAAACCCACTAGCTCATGTGCCTTAAAAACGATCTGCAAGCGGGAGTGGAAATGCCATATGTCACAGAAAATAGGTTGAAGTCCTACACACGCCAGAAACTAAGCCAAACCTACAGCACAAACACAATTTGAAAACAGTCCACGACTAGTTAGAAAAATTAAGTTAGGACCAATAAATTTCTATTAACTGCTGTCTCTTTCATGCACAGAATGCATAATTTTGTAAAGCCAAAGTCAAGCTCCTCAGGGTAGCAGCCGTGTCCTGATGTGCATTTCTGTGTTTAGCCCGATGGGCTGCCTTCGGGATAGGCCACCACAGCAAAGTGCTCCAAAGCTTCCACGGACTTCCAGCCTACAACTGCCAATTCAGAGCCCGGGTTGTGATTTCCAAAGCCGTTGTTATTCCGAAACCTCGCTTGGTCGGGGATTACAGCTCTGTCAATGACTCACTGAGGCAGTCGATTGCAAGAGACATAGGCACCGGCATGCACAGAGCCCTGCAGAGCTGAGCGTGCTCTGAAGGCTTGGAAATCCCAGGAAGGAAGAAAGAAGCTCAAGAAGGAGTCTTGAGGGGTCATCAAATTCCCTCCCTTGTCCCATTGCAAGACTCAAATCCCACAGGGCTGATTCAGCTACGAAGCCGATCGACACAGTAAGGGCAAACTAGACAGAACTTGAAGACAGACAAATTTATTTCCGCGAGACGCTGCAGTTAGCTCACATAATTCTGCACGTATGCCTTGTGTTCTGCTGGATTTTTTAAAATGCTGGTTTATTGAAGTGAACGGGTTTCACAGTCTTCATAGCTAAAAGAAAACCAAAGGGCAAGAGTGAATTCCTGTATTCCTTTTTCCAGTAGGAAGGACTGCAATGTCAAAGAGAATAGGGTACTTTAAAAGGGAATGTTAACGCTCTGTTCTTTTGATTCTGGCTTTGTAACGCTGCTGCCAAATAACGCCAGCGGCCATGCTGAGTGCTCAGCACTGTGATGCGGTGCATCCTAAGTGCAGGCTTCACTAGATGAAGTGCTTGTTTACAAGGTGTTCAGTATCTTCACTTCTGTGGTTCCAGTCACAGCTGTAGAATCACAGAATCACGGAATCGTTAAGGTTGGAAAAGACCTCTAAAATCATCAAGTCCAACTGTCAACCCAACACCACCACGACCACTAAACCATGTCCCAAAACGCCACATCTACATAGTTTTTTTTTGAGCATTTCCAGGGGTGGCGACTCCACCACAGCCCTGGGCAGCCTGTTCCAATGCTGCACTGCTCTTGCAGTAAAGAAATTTTTCGCAATGTAACTTCTTGAAAAGGTCTAGGCTGTATTGTAAATGTGATGCCCAACAGAAATCCAAATGTGCCTTCCGTATCTCTTGCCTGAGTTCACACGCAGCGAGTGACCTGCAGCCTTCCCATTTAGAGAGCGAGGGGGGGACCTGACACAGGCAAGTTTTCCAGAATGTCACCCACGCGACATGGGAGAGAAATTGCCACGGTGGGAATCACATGAAGCCAAGCAGCGCAGGGTCGGTGGGGAAGCTACAGAAAGGACCAGTTTTGAGAGTGGTGTAGGTAAAAGTGGTCAAAGACCAGGGAGAACTACGCGCTTCCCTGAGCACACACCCGCAAAGACAGCAGAGACGCGGGCGATCACTCTTCTACGTTCTTGTGCTGCCAAAAAGATCTATGAGCGTTATAAATAACGTACTTCTTCAGACTAAGAACCATAATAAAAAGCAAAGTGTTAGTAGAAATGATATGGCAGGATTTGTATGTGGGAGTAGCGCTGAAACAAGGATGGGATCAGTGTCGGCCACCTGCAAAGCTGTGATTTTCGAACTGTTCCACATCCTAGTTATAGCAGTGCAACAGGAAACAATGAGCATATGGGGCAACAAAAACGATGAAATATAGTTTGAGAATGTAAGAAATAGAGGCGAGACGGTTCAGATGAAGTAGAGAGCTCCCCGTGGAAAACATTTATCTTAATTAATTACCCATTTTGGGAGGAAACAAATCCCTAGCTGGAAGAAAGCTGAGTATGTCGTTATATTTCAACACCTTCCAGGTTTTTTAAAAAGACAATTAAGACTTGGAAGGAGTGAGATCTGACCACAGTACCCCTCTTGGGATTTATGGGATACTGACAGGCTAGTTCATCACAATTACTCTCCAAAGCCAGTAAATAATTTCTGTTTTGTGTTACACTTCCTCTGCACAAGGAAACATTTAGACAAAAGCGATCCGAGCTGCTCTGTCTTCCTGCCTTGAGCCATTTTCTCCTACATTAACCAAATGTCGTACGTAACCGTGCTCACACACGGCCGTGTAGATTTCCTGGATTCTCGGAGGCAAGAAGATGTGGCGGCGCAGGTATTTCCTATGTTGGGGATGATACTTTTGGTTTTACCAGAAGTAACACTAATCAGTCTATTTTTCATCTGAAATGAGAGAGAACTCTGCGGACTGAAAACCTATTAAAAATGGAAATATCTACGGAGAAGATTTACTGGTCTTCGGCTAACCGGTCAGTAATTACTCAGCTCATGCAGTCTACCCTGGAATGATGGAGAAGTGCTTTCTACGAATTGTCATGAAATATTCTTGCATTACAAGTTTTAGTAATTGGTATCAGAACTTGAGGGCCCCACAACCCACACTGCAGGTTGTTTAGAACTACTTAAGGAGTTTAGAAGATTATGCTGAATTCCTTGGCTACTATTTGAATAGGAAGTATTTAAATAGATTTATTACACAAACACAGAATTGTTTAAAACAGTCAAAACATTTACTGAACGTCGCTGTTGCATCGTTACTGGATGTCTTCTGGTAGTACATTCTAAGTACTGTTTATTTTAATCTTGCTCCTAGTGTAACTTCATATTTTGTTGCTGCTCCAAATTCCCTCTTAACCGCAATGGTTTTCTTTTTAAACCAAAGCCTTCCTTTCTGGCCGCGACACTGCTGCGGCATCCGAGACGTCCGATGGTTTCAAGCAGCTGTTTGTTGCGTTTCTATGCTTCCTCCCTTCCAGTTTTGTTCGCGACTTGGTTTAGTGCCCCATGCAAAGCACAGGAGAAGTAATTTGCAGAAGTAATTTGCACAGAGGGAGCTGGAGCACCTGTTTAAGGGGAAGGAAGGGCTGGGATCAAAGTCTTTGCTCCTGTGATGTGTGTGCGAAGCCAGGAGAGCTGGACGGAGCAGCGTGGCCGACCCTGTCGTCAGGTATTTTGCCCCACAGGTCTGTGAAGTCCAGCCCTAAAGCTGCGCTTCACCCCTCCGACTCCCAGCGCTGGTGGTTTGCCAGAGAAAACAACCAACCAACCAAACCCCAAGAAATTTTCAAAACTGCATTTTCAAAATGAGAGTCTTTGTAGTTGACGCAGCACAAGCAAGACACATCTGACGGAGGCAAAGCCTGGTTTGTGCTCTTTAAACCCCTTTCCCCCTCCCAGGCCCCTGACGCCCGCTCCTGCCCTGGGCCTCGGCGCTGACGCTCGGGCTCTGCCCGGGCTGGAGCGCTGGGGGCGGCAGGGCTGGGCCCTGGCGCCAAACGCCCGACTCTCCCCGGCTGCCCACCCCTACGGCCGCCAGAGCAGCTCCGGCCTCAGCGAGGGACAGCTCCCCTGCCCGCCGGGGCACCGGCCCTCCCGCCGCTGCCGGAGCCTCGTTGCGGGCGCAAGATGGCGGCGGCGGGCGCGGGGAGCGCGGCGGGGTCGGGCACCTCCGCGCCTCGTTGTGAGCCCAAGATGGCGGCGGCGGCGGCGGGTCAGCCCTGGGGGACGGCGCCGGCGGGGGAGGGGCGGGGGCGGGGAGGGTTTCCATAGCGGCGGCGGCCGGTGTCACACCGGGGCACTTCCTGGTTGGAGGCCGCCGGTCCCGGGGCAGCAAGCAGGGAAGTGCCGCTGGGGAGGAGGCGGACGGAGGCCCCGGAAGGAGGAGGAAGCCGAGCAAAGGTAGGGGCGAGCCGGGATGTCCGGCCATTGTGTGACCCCCCCCCCTCCCCGCCCCGGGGTGGGGGAGCGCGACGTTTGCGGCGGGGTGGCCGGCTGGACCCTTCCATTCTCGGGGCGCGGCGGGGAGGGGGAGAGACGTGTGGGGGGGAGAGATGCCCGCGCCGGACCTCTCCACTGGAGCGGCCGGGGTGGGATGTAGTTCCTAGAGAGCTGAGGGGAGCCGGGCAATACCATTCTCCCCCCGGGGGGAGCCCTGGCTGCGCGCACCACCCGCGGGGCTGAGGGGGTGGAAGAGGCGGGAGCGCGCTCCCGGAGGGTACTGGGGTGCTTCAGACTGTTCCATTCCCAGCGGAGGGGTGTGCGTGTTTGGAGGGTCTCTACTACTGCTGCTGAGGAGGCGGAGAGGGCGTCGTGTGGGGAGCCCGGGGGGGGCCGGCCCGGTGCGGGAGGCACCTCAGCCCCAGTGTGGCCGGGCAGCCCGAGGGAAGCCCTGTCCGAGATGCCCTTGGGTGCCATTGTAAGGCTTTGAGTGAGCTGTGGCGGCGGTGGGAGGGCCGCCCCGACGGAAGGGACGCCCCACAAGCAGGGGGATGAGGGGTGCGCTCCCCTCAGGGGAGGGGGGGCCATGGGGGCCTGGGCCTCTGCGGCCAGGATGGGGATGGGGATGAGGATGAGGATAAGGCAGGGGAGCCTGTGGGAGGGGGTGGTGGTGTTCGGGGGGTCACGGCTGCGGGCCGGACACCCCTTGGGGCCTTCCTGAGGGCCCCCTTTTCTCTCCAAGCGGGGGGCTGGGACAGCACCCCTCTGGCGGGAGCAGGAGGTTTTGGATGGCTGAGCCCTCCTTTGAATGGGACTTTCTGGCGCTGCTCCTTTCTGTACCCGCTCCCTCCTCTGCTTTCTGTAACGCCCCAGGTGTGTGGTGAAAAGCACCAGGCTCAGAGTCGTGGCCCTGGTACAGAGGAGCCCACAGTCCGGCGGGTCTCCTTCCCCCAGGCCGTGCTGCCGGCTCCATAACCCCCTCCGTGTCCTTGGTCTCTGCTGGGACTGTGGGCAAAAGAGCCAATTCTCAGATGTTTCGGCTCCTCTCTGTGGTGGGGATGGTTGCCTGTAGGAAGCCGCCGAAACCATTGAACTGCCCGCTGAATGAGAGTCGAGTGGTGACTCAAAGCACTGTCGCCAGACTCCTGTGCCGGTCGTTTGCCCGCACACACTCCAGAATAACTTGCTTTGTGGCGCTCGCTGTGCGGAGCGGGCAGCTGCACGGGGCTGGCTGGGAGCAGGGCTGGGCTGTTCGAGCTCTCCCTGAATTGCAGCGGAACGAGAGCGCATCTGCCTTGTTCACGGCAAGTGTGTTTTGCGGAGGGTCGGTTCAATTAGAATAATTCTGTTAAATAGTAGTTCGGTACGGTTATTGAGCTTGCTGCGTGCCCTGCGATGTGGAGCGGCTGGGTGACAGTCGAAACTCCAGCTCTGCTGGGCGTGTGTGTATTAAACGCGGCGGCCAATCGGCAGCGCCTGAAACTAAAAGCAATTTGCTCCAGCGCTTTGAAGTGTAAATATTCCTGCCGTGAACAAAGAGGAGGGTGTGTCATTGTACTTGTTGCATTTGTGCTTCGATGTGCTTCCTCATTGTGGCCAGTCAATGGTTTTGTGTAGGTTCTGAAACAGTAACAGGCTAATTCTTTTGTGAATATTACGTTTGTGCTGTCTTGGGTGCTTTACTGAGCTGAGACGCTCGGAAGCTTGCTGCTATATTAAGAACTTTTATTATATTCTTTTTAATAGCCGCTCTCTTAAGTGACTTAGCTTTGCTTCTTTTTAACTTCTGCAGTTAGTGATTATGACGTTGAAGTTCATTCAGCTTGGATGCAGTGTAAAATAAGTATTTAGTAGAACTGCCTTTTAACCAGCTGTTCTTTTGCCCTCTGATTATACAACGTGGAAACCAATAATTTCAAATGTAATGTTTTGCCAGCCACCTATAGAACTTTAAAACACGTGCTCCTGAAATCTCTGTGTCAGTTTTCTCAGAGGGGGCTATAACATTTTGGTTTAGAGATGAAAGTAAATGATAGTGAAATACTGATTTGTGCCAGGCAGGCTGTCTTTAAGACTATTTTGTACTTGTGTGTACGTCAACAGTGCGGTTTTGTGCTGCTCCTGTGACTTCTGGTCTTTGGAAATTGGGGTATAAATTCTTAATATTAACTGCTTGGCATTTAAGTTAAGCAGATTTAACAATAACATAGGCACAGACTAGACCTGAATCTTTAATTGCTGGCTTAAAGGAAAATCTCTTCTCTGGATAGAGCTGTAGTACATAAAATTATAATATGCTGTAAATTACTTGCAATCTGGCTAGTATTAATTATCCTGAAACAGTATTGGGTAAAAAAGACACCTGGTACTAGGTGTGGAAACAGGTAATTGAATTTATTATTAGTGTGTTCGAATTTGAAGTTGTAAAGAGTTTATCTCACTTCAGGTATTCTTTTCAAATCTAAGGTAAAATGCTGATAGTTTCATAACAACGTAAGGTGAATACCACCAAGGGCTAGTAGGTGTGTGTTAGCAGAGGGAATACTGGATGGAATACAAGGGTTAGGTCTTCAGGAAAAGAGAAGGATCAAAGGTATGTGTGTGTGGGTTTTTTTATAGCCTTGTTAATTGCAAGGGAGACATAAAGGACGTCAGGTACTGTTTGAAATAAAAAGTCAGTTTTTCCAAGATGGTGTCTTTCAGCAAGACACTCGGCAAGTAATAGTGTCTTTTTTCCCTTTGTTGCGTAGCAGTTGGTAGTGGTTCTGTGCAGGAGAGAACCTTACAAGCATTGAAATAAATCAGGTTGTTGGCTCCGAGAGCTAAGTGACAACCCTTTAGTTTCTAACATACACCCTTAGGAAAAGCATCGATACTGTAATGCAATAGAAGGTACAGACTTCCTGGTATTGGGCAGTGTTGACTTTTCCTGGCTTTCAGATACTGCTTGCTGTTGGTATACTTGGAATTACACAGAAAAAAAAGAAACTTTCCTTTTTTAGGGACTTAAGCACTTTCAAATAGTCCAGGTAAATGGCCTTCAGCAAAATGAAGAAGTTGTGAACAAGGGAAATTTTATAAAGCATGTGTGCAGCGTTGTTTCAAAGAGCAAAAACTAAGTTTAGCCCCAAGTCTAATGGCTAGTAAACAGATATTAGCAATAGCCAAGCAAAGTATTTAGACACAGAAGGCAAGGCAGGAGAAACCTTTTGCAGCTGGAAGTCAGAATTCAGGTTGCTGTCCTGTACCAAAATATTTGCTTCTCATGGCTATGACACGTTTTTAGGTAGTTTATAGCTGTTATATTCTCCCCTACTCATTTCCTTAGTGTTACGTGACTAGATTTTTGTAAACGACGTGGTGTGTAATTATGCTATTATTAGGCTGAAGTGGTTTTCAAAAGTGATGTTTTGTTTTTTCCTAATGAACAGCCTTTTCCTGTACACACAGACAATAAAATGCCCCTTAATGCAGCGTCCCTGAGGCAGTGTGTCGTTAGTTCACACTTACAAAACGAAGGTGAGACTCTACCTTTGGAAGATCAAGTTGAATGGGAGACTCCAGTCTTCCAGTTGACTCTGCATAAGGTTGAAGAACGATTTGGGCCCAAAGGTAGTTTGGAGCTCTGGTCAAAAGTGCTTTGGACCTCTGTGATTCGTTTGATGTTCTTAACATGATAGCTGTAATTACGCCAGTAAATAATGAAATGCCATGGAAGGTGTATTTGCTGATTTTGACGTCAGTGAGCAAAAGGAAGCTGACAAGACTGCCGTTGTAATGATGTATTTTAACCCAACGCTCTGGTTTTGTGCGCTTAAATATTTAATTTGGCAGCCATTCGGAGAGAATTGACAGGACCTGCAATTCAAACTGTTCTTCTTCAGTGGCTGCACCATCGAATTGCTCTATGTTCATCTGGAGCTTTTTCCTAATGTTTGCATGTGTATTTCTTCCCCGTTTTCTTCCCTTATTAAGTCTCTTCACTGCTTCACTTTTTCAATACAAAAGAAGCTGGTTGTAGTTTTCAGTCTGCAGTGTTACTGGAGGCTTCCTTTTGGCAGTTGGATTTTTTTTGTGGTGGGTGGTTTTGATTTTTTTTGTTTTCTTTTTTTTACGAAGCTGACTTTAGCAGTTGGTACAGAAACCTTCTTGTGATGTGAATCCAGTTCTGTGATAGTTCCTCTACTTTTTTGGCATGTGCTGTAAATCTGTGAATGTTATGTGAAGTCATCCTTTTTCTAAAATTAGATCTCTTCTCTTATCTTTATTTTTAAGCATTAAGAGATCAGGAGAGATGAGACTTGGAATCTGAGTCAGCAGAATGTATTGTCTTGCTGGATTAGCCCAGGTGGTCAGGTTCAGCAAGTTCTAATTGATTCTGAAAAAAGGAAATAAATCACATAATACTCCTTAATGTACAGAAACTCTCCCATTTTTGAAGATATTGGAGGAGAACTCCTTGTAGCCTAACAGATATGTTTGTTTTCATTTTTGCCTCAACTGTGAGGTGAAGTTGCTCTCGTTTAGCTGTGCTATCAGACTTGTATAAACTTGCTTTTAGCAGCAGGATGGAGATTTATATAATAAGTTTTCCAAAATGTACTTGCTGTGCTGTCATTGTTGGAGATTAAGTCCTCTATACTCTGCTTCGGGGAGAGCCAGGCGTATTGTTAGTGAATCCATATCTGCTCTGCTTGGCTACTTTTTTTCATTTCAGTTATGAATTGACTGATCTGATGGTTTACAGTTGCTAGAAATAGTATCTTTTCCCAGTTTTGTTTCTGAGGAGGAAGTGTTGGATGATAACACCAGCCCATGCTTTTGTATTAAATTTATTTGTAGTTGTAGTGTTTTAAAGCGTAACTTTATATTGCACTTCCTAACTAGCTGAGGCTGCTGAAGGAAAATACTTTGGTGGTATTTTCAGTTACTATATCCATATTGTAGTCTTGTACTTTTAGATTAAGAATGTTTATTATCTTTTGGGATCAGTTATTTCATGAACTACTGCTGGCATGTGAGTTTATAATATGAATGTTAGAAGAAGGTACGTTTTGAGTTTTATATATAAATATCCATAAGCAGTAAAGTTCCTCATTCGTAACAAATACTTGTGTTTCTTTTTTTAATAAGGAGGGTGAAAAGGTAGCATGAAAGGCAGTTTACATCTGAATGTCTGTTTGAGTTATTTGAAGTTGAAAAAATTATTTGTCTCTTTATTTTCCTGCCACCGTCAGGACATGTATACCTCTGAGAAACCTTCTCCAACAAGATACCTTGCTTCGAGACCTGCCTTGGATTATATGCAAAGAAGTTTCCAGTCATGAGTGAGTAGATTTCTTTATTTAAGAACAAGGAAACCCTCAGTTTGCAGTTTAGAAAAAATGAACTTCTGTAGTGGGTGGTTCTTCTTCTAAAATGTTCATACTAAGTTTTGTCTCTTTTACTCCTTTTAAAAATAACCCCAACCCCCCTGAGATTTGGCAAATGCTGTTCTTAATCTGCAATTTTTTTGGTCCGTGTGTGCTCTGTAAGACTTCTGTCTTAGTAGTCTGGTGTCATTTTCGAGAAGGTGAGTTCTGTAACAGGCTGATGTTTGGCTTTTTTTCCAGTATAAATAAAACATGTAACTGAGGGGAAAATATCTTGGGTTTGCTAAGAACTCCAAAATATGTGACCATTCAATAAATTAAAATAACTGGTAAAAATCCAACATAAAATGAATGGACTTCATTTTATGGGAAAAAATAAATATATTACTCAAATTCCGGTATAGAGGTCTGATCCCAAAGGAATTTTGGCACGCGTTGGAAAGATCTGCGTCTTAGAAAACTGTGGCTTAAAATGTGTTTTCGTGGAAAAAAAAGAGATGAAAGACACCAGAAGTTTTGTTTTAGGCTGTATCTGATGGGTAAGATAATCTCTCTTTAACAAGCTGTTTTGAATTTAAAGGTCTTTCATTAAGTTTTGAGCATGCGAGACTTCTTAATATAGTTCTTGGCAGCAACATTACCTGGCCTTATGTCATGTAGAAATAAGGATGTAACTTCATGTATGCAAGAACTGTACTTATAATGTAGTTTAGTTCCAACATAACTGCACTGAATCTGTCGAAGAGCAAGCGTCTAGTTCACAGGATAATTATATCCTGTGTTAGTAAAATGAGACCATCTGATTTTCTGGGAGGAAGTGAGTAAAGAAAATTGTTGGTTAAATTTCTTGTCAAACTAAATGAAAAATGACTGTTCTTGACATCTGGAAGAAAAAAAAATTATGAAGGAAATGCTTGCTCAATGCAGCAAAGGAAAAACTGCACCCAAAAAAAAGACTGAAAGAATTGCTGAACTCCAAGGTTCATGCTTAGTATCGCTAGAACTATTTTAGTATGGATATAGAAATAGATCTGTTTTCTCTTTCATGTTGCTGTTGATACTTGTTCTCTTTCTCACTTGGGAAGTATTTGCTGTATTGCCCAGATTACAACTTCGGGCAGTTGTTCAAGTAGCCGAATATCCTGATTTGTCAAACGCTGCTACATTAATTTTTTTATAGAGCATCTCCTGTGCTGTCAGTGCCTTATATATAGTCTTAAGTGTTGCAAATAGCCAAGTTTCTTTACCTTTTGAATCACAGTTGCTGTGTCAAGTGTGACTCACCAAGGTGCTGCTGCGATGTTGTTGGTTTGAGTATGACAAACACTGCCCTGACCTGAGCAAAACACCTTTGGTTGTGCTGAGATTTTGACATAATTCCAGACTGGAGAGTTTAGTTTTGTATTGGGAAGATTGAACACCCTTATTCAAATGAAAGTTAACACTTGGGCAGTACTTCTTGTGGTGGTTAATCATGACGTTACTCAAAATGCAGTCTCTCTTTTTGCAGGACACCACATTCTTGTGGTAGATTAGATGCTTAATTCGGTGCTGAGTGATGGGCTTCAAGGGCACAACAAAGTGCTGCTTTTTTGGAAAATACGGCTTAGAGAAGATTAGATGTTTCTGTTCAGCTGCTGCTGGATTTTTATTTTACAGTTTACTTCAGAGACACCTGAACTATATGTAAGCATGGTCTACATAGCTTTAGGCTTCTCACGCATACCTCTGCCTGTAAGGTGTTTATCATCTTAAGAAGATGCATGTTTGCATACTTCTGTATGTGTGAGCTTATCCACAAAACCTGTGGGCACTTTAGCTGTGTTAAAAGTGATGGGAGTCTCTAGTATTCCAAACTTGTGGATCACCTATTATAGTTGAAACTGAAAATCTGTCTAAAATGATTGTCTGAAATGGGGGAACATCAGGCTGAAGGCTAATAAACTTTGGTTAAAAAATTCAGAATGCTATTGTGTGCAGGCTACGCTATAGAATCCTACTTGTTTGGTTTGTTGTTTTTTTTTGTGATATACTTGATGCAATATGTATTTCCATTGCTGTTTGTGAAGAGTTGCTCTGGAATATTGGTCCTAAAATGATTAAATCCCTTTTCTAATATCTGTCTTTAATGTATTCAAAGGTAGTTTGTAACTGTTTGGTTGTCCCGTCGTCCCCCCCCCTCCTTGCCCCAGCCTTATTCATTAGCTTAAAAAGTAATTTTTACTTTATATTTGTTGTTTTAGCGGTTCTTTACATATCATTTTATTGGAGTAAATCTGGAATAGCTTGGTGCTTAAGCACACATGAGCTAAGTAAATGATCAGGTGTTTTTTTTTTTTTTTTTTGAAAGTGAAGAGAGGAACTACTGGTGTTGTGTGATAGTTATGAGGTGTGTTGCTGAGTAGTTTGAATCCTGTTGTACTGGATCTTGTCCAGTATTGGGGAAGAGTATTGACAGAACTGTAAAGCCCACCATCCGTGGTAGTTGGTTTTAGTTGTTGCACAGTGCAGAAAAGGTCTTAAAACTAAGGCAGTCCCGAAGGCTTTTGTTCCTCTGGAATGCTTTTATAAATGTCTGCTTCCCTAAATAAGGGTAAGACAAACCTGTATTTCAAATTATACTTTAACACTGAATGTCCCATAGGACAGGGAGGTCACATGTTTAAAGGGTGGGTAAGCATATAAAATGTACCTAAATTATATTGATTTGGATTTATTTTGTATTTAAGGGTAACTTGTCAGAGAAATCCTGGCTGGATTAACCCACCTAGAACGTCACATCACCACAGAAAGGGTGTTTTTATCCTCTACGTTTTTTCCAGTTGTTGATATTTAGCTGCCAGCAAATCTGTAGTGTCATGATCAATTCTTGAGATTATAGACTGTGCTCTTTGTTTGAGAGTTTTCCTGTGCTTTCTCCTTTGAAGAAGGGTCAGTGCTGATGAATTTACTTGAGCTGCTGCAATGAACTCCGTTTGCAAACAATTCAACTGAATGTTAGTACATATTGGTGCAACAACCTGCTGATATCTGCATTTTTCCCTCCCGTTAATGTACAGGATGCAGTGCCAGCTTTTTTTTTCTACTTCTCCCCCCCCCCCCATTCTGCTGTCATAATAAATTGTACAGAATAATTATTTTCTGGCTATGTCCTTCTGCTTTTAATTTTGTTTCCCACACCCGGAAAACTTAACACTGCTACTTGGGAAAAAATAACCCCATGTGCCAATATAGGTTGGGGACTGCCCTGCTGGAGAGCAGTGCAGGGGAAAGGGACCTGGGGGTTCTAGTGGACAGCAGGATGACCATGAGCCAACAGTGTGCCCTCGTGGCCAAGAAGGCCAATGGCATCCTGGGGTGTATTAGAAGGGGAGTAGCAAGTAGGTCAAGAGAGGTCCTCCTGCCCCTCTACTCTGCCCTGGTGAGGCCGCATCTGGAATATTGTGTCCAGTTCTGGGCCCCTCAGTTCAAGAAGGACAGGGAGCTGCTTGAGAGAGTCCAGCGTAGAGCCACAAAGATGGTGAAGGGAGTGGAGCATCTCCCTTATGAGGAAAGGCTGAAGGAGCTGGATCTCTTTAGCTTGGAGAAGAGGAGGCTGAGGGGTGACCTCATCAATGTTTATAAATATGTCAAGGGGGAATGTCAGGAGGATGGAGCCAGGCTCTTTTCAGCGGCGTCCACTGACAGGACAAGGGGCAATGGGTGGAAGCTGGAACACAGGAGGTTCCAGAAAAATATGAGGAAAAACTTTTTCACTGTGAGGGTGACTGAGCACTGGAACAGGCTGCCTAGGGAGGTTGTGGAATCTCCATCTCTTGAGACATTCAAAACCCGCCTGGACGCGTTCCTGTGCGCTCTAGTGTAGGTGATCCTGCTCTGGCAGGGGGGGTTGGACTAGATGATCTTTGAGGTCCCTTCCAACCTTTAACATTCTGTGATTCTGTGATTCTGTGATTCTGTGCTAATCCTCGTGCTTCAGTATCATCATTTCGTTCTATCCTCACATTTCATTGAGGATGATGCTTTTTGCGTGTTTGGAGAGATGCTGTGCAGGGTAATCTTATATTTTGAAAATGTCCAGTGTGGCCTGGTAATAAGGTGGGAAACTTCTTGCTTCAGCAGTTCAAATCAAGACCTCAGTGATGTGATTAAAGGTTGCATCTGTTTGATGGTTCATTCTTTATCTTGACCTCTCATTACAGCTGGCTTTCTAGTCTGTGTTCACAGAGGTACCTTAGGGTTTCATGATTTCTAACAAAAATTAAATAATTAAAAAACACTTTCTTTTTAAGTTCTTGTAGTTTGTGTAAAGAAATAGTTCTGGCTGTCAGTTTCCCTGTTCAGGAGCAATAAACTTGGGAATTAAAACAGATGTTAAGGTCAGCCTTAATAGATAAAAGATAGAACGCTCTAGCAAGTATACATTCTTACTCCTGTGCTTGCAGCTGAGACAAGTGTGTTTTACAAAGCTTCCTAGGCTAAGAAAAGTCTGGTTATGGCTGGCTGAATTTTCACCCTTTGCCTCCGATCTCCCCTTGTTGTATGCCAGAATGGATTTGTAGTGAGCCGAGGACCAAGTCAAACTGTTCGTAAAAGAAATGCTGGGAAATGGACAAATTTTTGTGACTTGCACAAGGTGTGAGGTAGCTGTGCATTTTGTGGTTTTGGCAGTAAAATGTTGCAAATAACTATAAAGCTGATTGATGTACTTTAAGAGGCTTTATAGTCACCAGTTCTTTTCAGTGATCTCAGAATGGAGGGGAGAAAGACCAAGTTCCTATTCATAAACTATTCATAAACTATTCCTATTCATAAACTGCTATATTTCTATTCATGAACTGCAAGCTGCGGAAGAAAGCTTAGAAGCAAGCTAAAATATCTTTATAATGAAGTATAATAATGAATACCTAAAGGATGTCAGATTATTACGTTACATGCTAAGTTATTTTAATTTTGAACCATGCCCCCTGAAAACCCATTCATAAAATACAAGCTTGACAATACAGCATGTGTTTTCTTTAACAATTGTTGCTCTGATTTCACAGCACTATTCTAATATTTACAAATAGTGTGTCTTGAAATACAAAAGAAGCTGTTGTCTCTTAGGTCATCTTTACTGAAATTTGGAATAGTAATTCTTTATGAAAAACTGCAGATCTGAATGATAAAAAATTGTACAGCATAGGGGATATAGAGCCATAATGCAGATTTGAAAAAGGTCAGTTTGAAGGCTTGGAATGTGTTTAAATTTTTTAAAAGTTGGATAATAAACTCCCTGCAGTTCAACTATTCGTGAAAGAATGAAACCCTCAAGATACTTAGAAGTAGTAAACCGCTGTGTATTGATGACCCCACAAAAAGTACTTAATTTATAGCATTAACATTTGTCTTATGTTTGCTCAACTTTTTTTTTTCTCAAAACTGTCAGGGGAATTTACCATTATACATAACTCTAGTGACACATGAGCGCTTGGATCAGGAGTAGTAGTGTAGTAACTTTTTTTTTTTTAGTAGAAGGATGAAGCATGAAAAATACATGTATACAAAGTTGTTTGGCTCCTGAACCTTGTGGTTAGTAGAAGCACTTACTGTTCTTGATCTTGCTTCTCTTGTTACTCTTGTGTGCTGTCTTTTCACTTCCGTGTTCTTCAGATACTGTCAGTTAATGCTCTCCGTGTCCCCTCTGCACAGTGCGGCTGGTACTCCAGGGATGCTGTCAAAGTGTGCTAGACAAAGTTTTCTGACTTACAATGCAGTTTCAGAGGTCGGAGTTAATGAGTTACAGAAGCTTGTATGGATTTGTGGAAAAGCTTTGAATGAAGTTGAGTTTCATTAGAAAGGTCTGGCCTGTAGGAGCCAAGGCTGAACTGAGGGTCTTTAAGATTTCATGACCCTCCCCACTGAAAATGATGCCTTTGCCAATAGAGGGGGTGGTGTCCTTTCCATGTCTGAATTCCTGCATTCTTCTGTGTCACAGGAGTGTTCACAAGATGGATTTGAATTGGGTGGGCTCCCTAAGCTCTTCACTGCATGGCTGCATAAATGGTTGTGCTGCTGCAGTGCAGGGAGAGAAGAAGTGGTGGGTGAGATGGCCTTTCCAGTGGTGCTGCTGGTTTTCCCTTGCTTGAAGTGTGCTTGGAAGTTGTTTAGGAATGCTTCCTCTACACCGAGTGAGAAGAGGCGTCTCCGGAGGGCTAATCAGATCTTCGATGACCCAGTTTCTCACCACTGCTGTAATTAAACTGCTCCTCTAAATACAGAGGGTGCATTAGTCGCAATAAAATATAAACCCAGTTACTTAACACGCACAGAACTGATGCATCACGTTGATGTAGGCGTGATAGTAGAAACTGGTTTTCTTAATATTCACATTTATTATGTTGAATTTCTCATTTATTTAACTGACATAGTGATGCAACTTCTCAGCCCTTGTGCCTTCTTTTGGTGTACAGCTATTTAAATGTGTCAGAACACAAATGAAAGCTTTTTGAAAGCCGTCTCTTGTCAAGGTTTAGGGCTGGGCTGGCCACTAGAGGAATGACAGATAATCTGATAATTAACACCTCTTTTAATTAACATTAAGGGAGAGACTTATGGATTGGAAAACTAAAACAGCTTTAATGAAACAATAATACTACTAATAAATAAATAACGAAAACAATGAAGTATAATAAGAAAATAATGAAATCTATACAAATGGATTCAGGGTCTGAATTTGGGAACTTGTGAATTGGGGTTGAGGGCAGAAGAAGGATGGAGTCCTCCTCAGGTGCCGACCATGGAGGAAGAGCTCTTAGCCCTTGTGATCCCTCAGCTTTGTACTGGATATGACTTATGTGGAATAGACTACTCTGGTCAATTTTGGGTGACCTGTCCTGTCCGCTCCTCTCCAGAGGTGCCAACTTTTTCTTACTTATGCCCCTTTTACATTCTCGGGGTGGTACACAGGGCTTTGCAATGCCCTTGGTTTCTCAAGGACAAAGTATCAGCAAGAGCTTTTCTGCATCCCAGTCGCTGGCAGTAACTGTAACCATCAAGCGCTGTCGCTCCTAGAAGCAGATGCTGTCTGCAAAAACAGGCTGTTAACTTCAGAGAGCATAGTCTTAGAATAGACTTAGCTGAAAAATAAAATCACGGAACAGGGAATTGATCCTGTTCTAGCTCAAACCAGGGAGCTCTGTGTTTAGACAGACTTGTTAGATTAATTTTTCTTTTTCATAATCCTTCCTTTTATTCTGATCACTTTAGGATGTTTAGGACTGGTAAGCTGTGGCTTTCCTTGCACTTAGAGTTTAATTTTAGATTGAAGAGGAAGACAATTTTTTGAGTTTTGTTCTGCCACTGTTTTTAACTGAACAAAATAAGTCTTCTATCTCCATAGACTGAAGTAGTTTTCTTTTCTTAAGCTTTGCAGGAGGTTGCAGCTACCAAAAATATATTCATCAAGTTCAGTAGTCTCACTTTCTATAAGGCTCTGTGAACAAACAGGTATTGCATAGTATTTACTGTTTTTTTTAATATTAGTTAGTGTGTGTTAAAGCTAAGTTATTTTAAACCCTTTGCATGTATTTCAAATTCATTTTATTCAGCATTTGAAAAAAAGTTGGGGTTTTTTGTTTGTTTTGCCATAAAGGGAGCTTCAAAGCTACCTTTTGGTTGGCCTTTCTCCCTTTGGGCTTAAATTGATGGCCAGATTGATGGGGCTTCTTTAAATAAGTTGGTGCAACGTGATGCCTGTGTTTAAACCACTGTAATTTCTGTTTGTAAACCAAGATGTTGGCGTTGGCAGGAAACTTATTGTGAGTTTTGAACCGATGGGAGAGTTGTATCAGGAAAATCACCATCGTGAGTGTTGCTGGAGGACCAGCCTTTCTACATACACCCTTGTTGCTCCCTCAATATATCCTTTTTCACACACTTGGACTTCACATTTATTCTGTTGTGTTTGCAATGAAACTTAAGGTTGGATTATTTACAAATTACTTACTTTATGACACTAACTCTGTGTATGTGTATCCCTAAAATAGCAAAGATGCTATAAATATTATAATAATCTAACTGTTTATTACATGCTACATTTTAATTATATTTTTATACAATTATTTTTATATTATAAATTATTTACTTACAGGAGATCTGTAACAATTCTTTCATTTATGTGGAGGGTGAGAGTCATCTTTCTAAATCTGTCTCCCCCTCGCTGATGTCTGTTAAGGACTGCTGCATTCTTACAGCTAATTGGCATCAGCAGAAGTACGTGCCTTTGGAACGGTAATATCCTCCTGTTACAGGTTTTTTAATTTAAATCTTAGTCTTTGGGCCTGTCTCTGTACTCCTTTATATAGAACCTTGCACAATGTTGTCTTTATTGTGGCCCTTTGGTACTCCTACAGCAGCAAGAGTAGGTGGCAGAAGAACACTGGAACCTTGTTCTCTGGAGTAAGGATCAAGTATCCAGCAATTCATATTTCTGGGATCCTATTCATCCTGTGAGAAGTTGAGGGTTGTGTTCAAGTCCGTTCTGAAGGGGAAAGGATGCAGAAACTCACAGCTAAAATACAGATGAAAAGCTGATTTTTGGGCACACACCCGTTCCTCCCCCCCTGCCCCCGCTTTGTGTAAGGCACCGTGTAGACACTGAACAATGTTCTAGTTACTGCGGGGAGGACTTGCTAAAGGCTGCAGGATTAAGCTCTCTAACGGTGTTAGAATTTCCTATTGAATTAGACAATTTGCAAAACGACACCCGAGTGGGATGGAGGATTAGAAATGAGCTGAAGAACTTTTCAAACTGCAGTGTTAAGTGAGGTATTCGGAGGACTTTCCTTGCCTGTTGTGAGTCATGTTGTCCTCCCTTTCTGTACAAATGAATGAATAATACGTTCCACTGTGTTGGAAAAGTGAAGCTGGTGCTTGTAACTTCATTGCAGATAGGAAAAATAAGTGAGCTGCAGCCTCCTTTTATATTATTTCACAGAATCACAGAATGTTAGGGGATTGGAAGGGACCTCGAAAGATCATCTAGTCCAACCCCCTGCCAGAGCAGGATCACCTACAGCAGAGCGCACAGGAATGTGTCCAGGCAGATTTTGAATGTCTCCAGAGGAGACTCCACAACCTCCCTGGGCAGCCTGTGCCAGGGCTCTGTCACCCTCACAGTGAAAAAGTTTTTTCTAGTATTTTTGTGGAACCTCCTCTGTTCCAGCTTGTACCCATTGCCCCTTGTCCTGTCATTGGACATCACTGAGAAGAGCCTGGCTCCATCCTCCTGACACTCCCCCATTGACATATTTATAAACATTAATGAGGTCACCCCTCAGCCTCCTCTCCTCCAAGCTAAAGAGACCCAGCTCCCTCAGCCTTTCCTCATAAGGGAGATGCTCCACTCCCTCCATCACCTTTGTGACTCTTTCAAGCAGTTTGCTGTCCTTCTGGAACTGAGGGGCCCAGAACTGGACCCAATATTCCAGATGTATTCAAGAAACAAACCTCCAAATTTACAAGATGTGTGATTATTTTAAGCTGAACTGAATGTGTTTCAAGAAAAACTACTCTGACATTCTTGCCATAATTCTTGATAGGAAACAACTTCTTTGATTTGTAACATGGATGGAAAATATTTGGGCTTGTTGCTGTAAGTGGGGTTATGCAAGGAATCCCAGCAGGATTGCTGGCTCCATGGCTGGCTCTGTGTTTGTTTAAATGTAGGATCTTTTCGTTACTTCAGCTATCCAATCTGTTGTCCTTTCAGTGTGTAGAGAATGGTTGCAGGTGTTTGTGCAGACAAAGCAGTTGCGCTTGGGTGATATCCTATCAATCAGGTGATTATAAGGTTTATTTAATCTCTCATTGCAGAAGAACCCCCTGTAATGAAGAGATTTTAATTCTTCAAATTATGTGGGAGACTGACAAGATAGCACTGGAATTTTTTCAGTGCTATTGGTGTGCCTGTTCCTATATTGTTCAAAATTTCTGCAGTTTGCAGGATGCTGTGCAGGACTACCAGGCTGGTTTGGGAAGCTGGTGTGTTGTGATTTCTTTTTCTTCTTTACATTTTTTTCCTTACCCCCTGTTTTATTTTTTTGTAGTGTAATCATTGTTTGGAATGGAAGGCATATCAACATGCTGTAAAATTGCCAGTGCAGTCATTAATCTAACAGATCATTAATATAAAAAGGCACTTTGTTTTAATAAAGCATTTAGGTTTACCGTAGGAGAGAATTCTTGAATACAGTCTTTCTGTATTACCCTTGAAAAGCTCTTTGAAAACCTGCCTAATTCCGTGGTAGAGTGCTGAAAGACTTGCTCAGAGTTCTTTTGAGCTGTAGTCAGACTTCCCACAATTTTTAGAGACATAGGGAAATAAGTCTCTCACCAGAATGTATTCTGCTGTCCTCAATATACAGCTTTTTCCTTCTCTATTTTTTTTTTTTAGTAGTATTTTGCACAGCATTGCATGAGTAGTTTCATTTTCTGCTACTGTTTCCAGATTGTAGAAGTGCTGCAGTGACATAAATCTCCTTCCCTGCCCTTCCCCAAACTCACTTTCTGGAGGTGATGCTCGTCAGCTGCAGCTCTGTTCTTACCAGCGATGCTGTGCCACGGCCGCGCTTTGTGTCCGGGCTGGTCCACAGACCCCGCTTGCCTTGCACGCTTCACAGCAGTTATATTTCATATTTATATCTGGTTGTAAAAAAGCTAAACAAGCTTTTAGCTTTCTCATTTCTTTCCCACTGATTAACAGCCAGTTACTGTAAGAGTGTTTGAAGGACATCAGGGTTAGTCTTAAAGGACAGGAGTAGAAAAGTTAGGTTTATAGTTCGACTTGAAAAGGTGAGGCATGAACTGAGAAGTGTCAATTTTGCTTCTTATTTCCTCTTCTCTTGCTCCCCCCACTATACTCTTTTCTACGCTGGAAGTGGTGACAAAAATGTGTGTAGTTTTTACTTGAACTATGTGGTAGGAAAGCACTCCTTTTTAGAGCAAAGGTGACATGTCAGTTCTTTTATTCCCCACGCATTAAAACAAGCTAAAGGAAATAATACATCTGTGAAACTCACTGTAAAGCATTTGGGTGTTTGCTTGGTGTTTTGTTTTTTTTTTTTTTTTAAATGCATCAGTCATTAAGTGGAACGTGCGCTCTTGAGAATTACATCTTATTTGGTGTTTCGGTTCAATGCTGTGTATTCAGTGGTGCTACAAGATGACATAGCAAGGCCAGGTTACCTGCGTGTTGTCCTGCGAAACCTAACAGATCAAGCGTAAATACTGCAAATGGAGGATGATGACACCTTTTTTTTTTTTTTTAAACCACTGGTGGTTAAAATAGTGGATTTAAATGACTGACCGTAATATTCCAACTGAAACTGTTCTGTGATTCTATGGATGGGTAGAACCGGGCGATTCAGTGCCGTCTCTTGTCATGGGCAGTGGTTGGCTGAAGCTGGCTGTGATTTAAATTCTCGACAGCTACCGGGAGAGCAGGGAGAACAGTAAGTGTCCTGCGGCCTTCTCTCTGCCAAACTGGGGCTGAAGCACTAGGGCATGTACAATTCCTCTATGTTTTGCTTTTATAATGGGTAGGTAAGATGTTTTTCATTTGGGTGGTGTGATTGTCTTCAACTGAAGCCGAGTAAGGAACCCTGCCTCACACTGCTGCTTTTCCTGCCTTGACCTGGCACGGTTTATCTGCAGGCAGTGTCACTAACATGCCCAGGTGTTTCCCCTGGTTTTTCTTTGATGAGGGAGTAGGAAAAATCCTTGGTTAGTAGCTGTGGCAAGTATATACTTCATGGGAAACAGGATTGGGTATGAAGCAAGCGTGATGTGCTGGTGAGAGCGCACTGCTAAATAAATCCATTTATAAGAGTGAGGACAAACCAGTGATAACCCTAAAGATAGCTGCAACCAGCCACTTCACCAGAATACATATCTCCAACAGAGCTCCAGTGTTAACCTTAAGTAGTCGTGGTTGACATGATTGTCATATTTAAGTACTAAGCTTGGATTTTTTTTTTCAATACGTTAGTTAAAATCTGTTTTGAAAGACTGGATCTCCCCAGTGAATGTCCAAGGTGAGCAGGAGGCAGAGGTCTGAAAGAGAACAGTTGATGGTGTCTCCTGCTGGAGCCCACCTGCCCTGAGCAAACAGACCCAGGTACGCCCCTCGCTAAGGAGGGTGGATTGTTTCTGCTCCCAGTGACCTTCAGGCTGGTTCCTTTCAGCTACTTTTGAAGGGCCCTATTCTTTCTTCCCTAGCATGTGCCTCTCTTTGTAAGAGGTTTTTTTCATCAGTAGGTAAGCTATATTTGTGGGAATAGATGCTCTTTAGTGTTAGATTAGCCTGCTACAAAATATTCAAAAACTTGTTTTTAAAAATGGTTTTATTGCACAGAGAGAGAGACATACCATGGACTAATTGTACACAAATTAAGACTGCAAATACCCGAGCTTAATAAAAGTACCGCGTATTTTGCCGTGGACTGACAAAGTTTGATGTTCTTCCTGGTGGCTGTGGACAGGTGCATTTTATTACTTGAATTAAATATCAACATAGAAATGTTACATGCAGTGAAAGATTTAATCATACTGTTAAATAGTGATGCGCAGAATTTTGTAGTTTTTCTTTGTTCCAGGGAGGTAAGGTATCATTAGTCTCATTCATATCCTTTTCAATAGGAAACCAAGTAAGAGTTAAAGCTGAAAGCAAAGTTTTTGTATTTTTTTTCCTTCTTTGAATTGAACACACATTCACTTTTGTCAATCTGCCACATCAAGCTAAAGAATTTACCTCTGCTTAAGTATTGACATATGTGAGAAAGTAACAGTTTTGATTTTTGTTTAAAATTACAAAAAGAAAACCCCCCATATCTTTTAATGACTAGCATGGTTTCTTTCTGTATGCTTAAGTTGGACAGAATATTTAATAATATCCTTTCACTTGAAGATGTACGTCAATGAATAATACAGTTGTGACCCAAAGACAGGAAATACAAAATTGCTGCATATTCTGTTTGTAATGCTGCTTATGCAGGAAATGCTGCATATTTTTTAAAAAAACCTGTAAAAACTATTCTGTTGTTGTAATTACAACTTCTTCCATGTTTGATTTCTTCTTGGGACTTCTAGCATGGAACTTTTTTTCTCAAAATAATTGTCATTTGTAGCTAAAACTGCATAAAGATTTAGACTGCAATATAAGGGAGACCAAGAAATTCTATGGGTTGGGTACAAGACCTGGTGTGGTCTTGTACTAACATCTTCCTGTTTTAAAAAAAACCTCCAGTTATCGCATATTTAAATGGACTGCTTAGATACTTTTTTTTTTTTTTTTTTTTTTTTTTGGAAAATGCCATTTGCTTTGTTTGCGCTTGCTTTCTTTACTAGCTAGTGTGCCTTAAAGTGGCTTTTTGTCCTTTGACAGGCAGGGCCGTGAGCAAGAAAGAATGAAATAGGATAAATTTGAAGCTCCATAATAAGAATCTGTTCTTCTATAGTTACTCTTTATCCTAATGTCTGTGTAGCTTGCTTAACATAATCCTAAATGCATAGATCCAAAAGATGTGAAGTACCTATGTTGTATTTTAGGAGTTCTGCGCTGTAACCTCAGCTATTCTTTCTGACAAGTCGTTATGGGTTCATATCTCAGAGCTTTTTGGAAAGCTTTTAACAGTTGCTGAGCTGTGTGGTTTGGTTGCACCTGTACGTCTAAATCTGATGGTACAGTTTTACAGTTAATCTGTGGATAAATGCTGATCAGTGCCCTTGTTTTGCTCATCGAGGTGATCACTATAAAACACATCTGTTGAGGGAAAAATAAACAATGCAGATGTGATTTTTAATTTTTTTTTTTAAAGAGTGGATCAAGTTGTATTTGACCACAAACTTCTGATACTGATCCCCATGAGTGTCTGGTGTCTGTGATGAGGAGGAGGATAAAAGTGATCTACACGGGCAGTTCCCTCGTCTGCGTCGTGGTGCTCTCGGGAAGTTGCCGTCTCTCTTCGTGTAACCTCGATCCGCTTGCAGAGTGTGTCGTAGCCAGAGCTAAGGGGGTAAAAAATGATGTGAGTTGAGTAAGAAGGGCAACAGTAAGAGCATTGTGCAGTGACGGGATTTGGCAACGCGTAGTTTCTCCCACTGCTTGCAGTAACGTCTGCGGAACGTAGCTGTAGGTTTTGCTGTCTTCCCCTTTCCCCTGTTTTAGCGTTTGTTTGTCTTTTTTGGAGTTCATAAGTTTTTGCCTGCAACGGGCAGATCTGATTTCGTTGACCATTTATTGGAAGTTCTCCATGATCGTCATCCTGAATTTTAATGAACAACTCTCTTGTATATTTAAACTAGAAAGATAAACAGACTTTAAAAAAATGTCGACAAATGCCTCTCGTCTCATCCTCTTGAATGGAATTTCACACAGGTAGCTTTCTGCTATAATTATTTATTACTTCCTTAGCCTCTAGATCAAGTTTCTTTCTGCTCCCAAGACTTCTTCTAAAAGAGGGCTATATATCTACATCAACTTGTTCAAAAACTGCTTTAAAAAAATGTAGCAGAAATGCCAAAGATGAAGAAAAAATAAATATATTCCAAAAAGAATGCAAATTCTGTTGAATTAAGTGGTTACTGACATTTACTGACTCTGTAGAACCATTCAGAGGACTGTGAGGACATTGACTTATTTATTTTTATGGTTGCTTTGCAAAATGCATAGCCAAACCCAGTCATCTTTGAAAAAAAGAATGCTTTGAGTAATAAATGGAGTCATATCGCTAGTGCAAACATTTTCACAGGAGGAGCTACTGGAAATCCACATACAAGTTCTTGAGAGCATTAGGTTTTCTTTTTATATATTTTTTCATGGTTCCCTTTAGTGCCTTACTGTCAAAGATTAATCCCTAAAAAATAATGAAGATAATTTAAAGCTTCAGAGATTTATGGGTAGGCTTAGTTATTGATTAGGAGCTCTACAATTCTCCTATTCCAGCTACAGTAAATAATTTAAACCTTAAAACTAGGCTTCAGTTCATAGATGGGAAAATTAATTCAAAATACTAGTGAGAAAGGATAGATAAACTACTTTATAGCTGCTTTAGTGATAATTTGTATCATGATATATTGCCTGTCTTAGGGCTCAATGCCTATTTATTTTGAGATATTAATCTGAAGACCAATTGTGGCAGAAAAAGTCAGAGAGAAGTAGCATGAAACAAAATGTTTCCATTGATACTTAAGGTATTGCCGGGGCTTAGTTACTAGGTAGACTTTCTCTGAATACATTATTTTTTTTTGCAAGAAATAGCCAGTTTTTACTGTGAACTCCCTCTGCAAATGTTTTTACAATATGCTGTTCCTTCCATTTGATATTTAAAGAATCTTTTTCCTGGCTAATATGCTTTGCTTGTAGTTCCTTGAACCTTTAAATTAATCCGTTGTTGGAAACTTTTATCCTGCTTAAGAAATTGTTGCTCTTGGTAAGCAAATCTGCCTCATTTTCTGAACCCCTCTGCTAAGACAGGAGGGAAGATGAAGCTGTTGTGCCGCGTGCGGTTTCTGAAACGGCAGCTTTTAGTGCAAACATTCAGGTGGGTCACTGGGAACAGCCGCCCTCGCGTTTCGCTGGTGCTTGACTTTTTACAGCCCTCGTTTTGAATAGTCCTACTGACTTCATAACGCTGAAGCGCTGCCTGGATTTCACAGATGGAGAAAGAAGGGTCCAAAGAGCAAGTGGACCTTCGCTGTCGTAAATCCCCATCTCCTGCCTCTAGCGTCAGACTTTGCTCTTTCACAGAACTAACGAGATGCCGAAAGGAGTGTTTTGTGTGCTTTTGTGCTTTCTCGATGATAACAGCACAGCTGCAGGCTGGATCCCGCTTCCATCGAAGCGGGTCGCACCAAGGCTGGATCCCGGGCGGGTGGGTACCTCACTGGCCGTCTTGTTTCTTGAGTTTCTGCCCGTTTCCTGAGTTGTGGTGGGGCCTGAAGACTTGCCCTCTTAATCAAGTTTAGAGCCTAGCAAGCAGGGAAAGGATGTAACCAACTCTGGCTGCGAGGGAGCGTAAGGTGGGATTACGAAGATGGATCCGCAGAGGTTTCCGCAGGGACGCGGTGGAATAATCTGTGCGCAGCCCAAATTCTGGTCAGTTCAGGTTGATGCGAGATGGAGAAAGAGTGGTCACAATAACTTTGCATCTCCAGTAAAATGTGTGCAGGCCTATTGTTCGTACGAGTGAATGCCCTCAAGCCTTTTTGGTGATGCGTAGTTGTTTTTTCCTTTCCCTACTAGTAGCTTGTACATCTTTCTGTAAATGAGGGCACAACAAGCAGGCACTTTTTTGGATGGCTGCAGTGCTGCCTGGGATTACCCTGAGGGTTCTTGACGATTTTCTAAAAGCCTAGACAGAATGCCACGAGTATGTAAATGTTACAGATTATAAGAAGAGAATGAATAAGAAAATAGGAAGTTTTCCTCAAATTCTGATTTATTTTTTTTTGTTTTGTTTTTTTCCAGTGTCATTTGGCAAATACCCACCAGCCATACTTTTGCAGCATTTTTTATGCTGTGGATGTGTTACCTCCTGGCAATATGCTTCGTGAAAAAGAACTGCTTTCAAAGACCCGTTAATTATAAATACGTTAATGGAAGCATTTTTATTTTGAGTGATAACAGCTGACTAATCAGGATGCAGGTCGTTCTTTTTATTATGGTTAGAAGAGGTGAAGGGCTGCACACAACGATCCATAAAATCACATCCTGGTTAACTGCTGCTTCTTGTGCCAAACTGTTTCATCAGGTTGATAACGTGCAGGATTTCTGTATTCACTGCGATTTTGAGGTTAAGGAAGAAAAGCAAAATGCAAGGACATCATCAAGCCCACACTGCTTAGCAAACTAGCTGTCCAAGATGAAGAATGCTTAGCAGGAGTTCACGTGCTCTGCACTGAGTGTGTAACACTTGTCCTCCTCAGACAGAATCTACGTAAATGATTATGCTGAACTTCTGACATTTTGGTTTATCTTGTGGACACGGGTCAAACTGCTGTGAACTTTTGGTGACTGGACGTCCTTGCCCACGGCCAGGTTGTCTCTCTGTTAGGATGCGGTCTGAGAGGTGACAGCCGTAGTGGTGGGTTGTGTGGAAATACCAGCAGGGTTTTGTGAGTCAGTGAGTAAACTTGGTTGTTACAGTGAACTATAACCAAGTTATCACTCACAGGTAACAGATGAAATTACATGATTTAGCTAGTTAGTGTGTTTGCTTTCTTGAAGTCCTTTTGGTGCTGCCATTTTTTTTTCAAAGCAGGCTTAGTGTTACTGTCTAGACTGGTGTATAAATTGACATGAGGAAAGGGAAATAGCAGCCACAAAGGTTATTGTATATTTTTTTCTAAATTTAAGCCATTTATCTAAGTGTGTTACATTGTTTATTATGAGCACTGTGGTGCTACTTCAGGCTTGCACTATTTTCTTTAGGTTGCATGGAGGAGATTTAGTAAACTTGTTTACATTTTCCTAAATTCATTTTAAAGCTTTGGGTTTTTCCTCGGTGTCTTTCTATGTGACAATTTCCCTAACAAAGAACAGAGGGAAACTACTGTGCATCCCATCTCTGGAGATTATTTCATGCTGAGGGAAGCACGTGTGTGAAAGTGATTTCCAGTCCCGAAGTTCTTGTGTAGCTCCTAAAAACTCAGAGTAGGCTGGAACTGTTTAAAATACCCCGACCACTGGTGGAGAGAGGGGGATAGTGGTGACTGTGGGATGAAAGGCTTTTGAATGGCTCTTCTGCAAACTTTGGTAGGCACTGCCTTTGCATTCCCACCATCATCATCTAGACCTGCAAATCCTCCAAGAGTCCTTTTCCAGGTAGTTGTCTTTGTTACCAGTAGGATGGAGGGGTAGTTTTGAAGAAAAGGGAGCTGCTCCCCTTCCTGTGATGCAGAATAACTGTAAGTAACCCTTTCCTGGGTGTTAATTCCTACCTACTGAACTGCCCCATTTCTCTTTTTAAAAAGGTACTTTTGCTACAAAAGGAGGTATGGAGCATGCCTTTTCTTCCTCTCTTTCTTCCTCCGCTACCCCTTCCCTACTGTTACTCTCTTGTCAGTCCACCATCCTCTTCTTGTTCCAGCACTTGAGAACCTTGCTGTAGAAATAAGATAATCTAGTTCAGTTAAAAATCAACTTTGGGATCTGCAAGGTATACTCATGGCAGTGCACTCATGGAGCCCAGAAGGCCAACCGCATCCTGGGATGTATCAGGAGAAGCGTAACCAGCAGGGCAAGAGAGGGGATTCTCCCCCTTTACTCTGCTCTTTTGAGACCCCACCTCGAATACTGCGTCCAGTTCTGGTGTCCCCACTGTAAGAGGGACGTAGAACTGTTGGAACGAGTTCAGAGGAGGCCACAAAGATGATCCAGGGGCTGGAGCACCTCTGCTATGAGGACAGGCTGAGGGAGCTGGGATTGTTCATTCTTGGAAAGAGAAGACCCTGGTGGGACCTAAGAGCTGCCTTCCAATACCTGAAGGGAACCTACAGGAAGGCTGGGGAGGGACTTTTTTACAAGAGCGTCCACTGATAGGACAAGGGGAAATGGATTTAAGTTGAAGGAGAATAGATTTAGATTAGATCTTAGGAAGAAATTCTTCAGTACAAGGGTGGCAAGGCTTTGGAATAAATTGTCCAGAGAAGTTGTGGCTGCCCCCTCCCTGGAGATGTTCTAGGCCAGGTTGGACAGAGCCTTGAGCAGCCTGATCTAGTTGAGAGGCGTCCCTGCCCGTGACAGGGAGGTTGGATTAGATGATCTCTAAGGTCCCTTCCAGCCCAGGCCGTTCTGTGATTCTATGATTCTATGTTTTAGGTGGTTAAATGGATGTTATTACTGCAGATTTTTTTTTTCCTGCCTTAGTCCTTTTTTATTCTCCCCCTCCATTTCCTTTTTTTCTAGCTTTAATGTTTATATAAAGACCATGAAAAGCTTGCTGATGCTGCGGAGGTAGCTGTGGTGTTCTATGAACCGTGAACTTGGAAGTCAGTTTTACAGAGAAAATCTGCACTGTAGTGTAGCTGTAAGTAATGATGTTCCTTTGAGCATATATCTTTAACTTAAGACAAGTTGTTTGGTAACAATGAAGAAAAAAGCACATCATGGCAAGATAATGGTGGGAAAGTTCTTACAGCAGGGATTGTGAGGACTGGATTATTAAGTAAAGGACCTTAAGGTAAACTTAACCAGACAGCCCTGCGTTCTTCAACTTATTCAAATGTTTGGAAATTATAGTTGTTCTGGAAACATCTATGTGCAACAATCTTGTTCTTACATCTCTACTTATAAGGTCATGTGTCTGAAACCTTAATTTAAGTTTATGTATGAAAGTTAGAAATTACTATTAATATAACAGAAGGGTACAAGTTGTGGTTCTAACAGTTTGAAGACTCCTGTTCCAGGAAGAGGTCCGTTACAGCCGCACAGTATGTCTACAGGCTTCCCATTGAGTGGACACTTGTATATTTGCAGGGTGGGAGAAGAAATCAGAGAGCCTGTCAGAGAGAATGATTTTAGCTGTCTTTGTTTTGCCAAACCAAATACAGTCGTACTTTGGGTTGCTATGACTTCTGGCAGAGGTGGATTAGTGGGCAGGCTGTAAGTGGGACTGACACGATAGAAACAGTTTGTTGTGCCTGCGCTGTGTGCGTTTCAGGAGACTGACACGCACGTGGATTAATACACCAGCAAATCTAAAAATCTGAAACGCCTGCGACCAGCAGCTGGAAATGGAAAGAGATGACCTCTCCCCCCCCACTATCTAGCACTTAAGCAATGGGAACAGAAGGTCTAAGGGCAGGGAATACGTCTTGCTGTGCCTTGGTTGTGGCCTGTGGTTTCTTTTAATGTTGTGGTTTTTGGAAAGCGTAGTTGGCTACCTAAATCACTCTTTGTGTAGGCAAGGCCTCACAATGCTCTGCAGGAATTCCGTTTCCTAAAGTGTTCACAGAGCCTCTTCAGGGCTGACAGTTATTTAATGCGACTGTATAAAACACGATTTCTCATGGTGACTTTTTTTTTTTGTGGTGTGTGTTAGCGCTGTAGAGGCTTTGACAGAAGGCATTTCTGAAGTGCCTTTGTACGTTTTCCAAATGGCATTAAAAATGTTGCGGGGCACATACTGCAATTTGTCTGCTTGAAATTACCTGACAGAAGTAATGACAATACCTTAGCTGAAACAGTTCTCTGGGCCTCTGGTGGTGGGAGAGAGAAGAACGCCTGAAAGACTCCCAGGATTTCCAGCGTGCCTCCCGGTGTGCCTGAATTCCCGTCACGTCACGTACAAGGATGTCAGAGGTGTGTGTTCGAGGGGGGAGAAAAGGAACCGAAGGACTCTCTTTAGCAGGTGCTTCCCTGTGCCCGATGGAATTGAGCAAGCTAGGTTTAATTTTAATTCTGTCAGTAGGTCTGCTGCTGGCTCTACGTTGTAGCGATAGCTCTCTTAAAGCAATACATGAAATTCCATGAATTGAGACAGACTTTAAAAGAGAATGCAGACGTGGTTCTTGGATCCTGAGCCTAGAGGAGTCCGTTGCATCTGTCGGGATTCGTTTCAAGTGTTTTTTTTTCTTTAGCTGCTTCATGGTGCGAGTGTTTCCTTTAAACTTTATTTAGAGAAATCAGTATGCATTCTCTGCAGTCAATAATTTTAAAATGTTCTGTAGAAATGCATCGAGGATGGCTTGCAGTTTTTTGTCTCCTTATGCTGAAGTCACTTTAAATCCATCACCCCAGCCTACAGAGTCATCAGGCAGAAATCTTTCTGTGAAGGTAGACGAGTTGCTCCTGCATCAGTTTTGCTTGAGCGTGCCGAAGACAGCCATGCAATAGCACGTAGCAATGAAACCTGTTGGAATTTTAGAGGAGCATCTCGTCTCTTTGATCTTGCTAACGAGCAATGATTCAAGTGCTACAGATCGTAAAGGATCTGGTGTCGCCAGCAAGACGGAGAACAGATGCTGCTAAGAAAGGTAAGAGCAGCACTGGGATGTGTTCAGTGTTCCGAGCAATTTACTGTAAATCACAAATCTTTTGGAGTTTGGCTGTAGTTAAATTGTGTCCTTGATACTTTAAAGTCGTCTCTGTTGTGGCACATACAGCTGCAATAATTTGGCTTTTGAACTGTGTTAAGCCTAATTAATGATCGTTTTGCAACTGCAGCTTTCCCAGAGAGAATCCCGATGACGTTTGTTGTGCTGAAGATGGAGTTTGTGTCAGTGTTTGCAACTGCTACTGTTGTTCTAAATATCTTTTCCTTGTTTTTCTGTGGTGAAATTTTTTTTTTTTTTTGGTGTGGATAGCTCAGGCTGTGAAAATAGCAACTGTATTCTATGGAATCCCATCCTAATACTTTCTGGAGTCTTAATATTCTGAATGAGAATAAGAGCAAAAATAGTCGTCTCTAGTGCTTATGGAAATGAGACAGACTGAAAATACACAGCTGCACTGCTGTTTCGGTTTTACAATTGGATTATTGCTAGATTACAGCCAACTTCGAAATCTGAAATGGCTCTTGCAAGTGTACAAAATGCTACTTGAAATGTTCAATTATTGTTTGAAATTAGTTCATGTTAAATGCTTTTCTTGTTCTTTTGGTGTGTGTTGAATGTTTGTTGTTTTTTCTTTGCTGAAGTAGTGCCATCCTTTGTGGCACCTGACATACTTTTCTAATTATGAACTAATTAAATGCTTCTTTTTTCATCTTTAATTTTACATCTCAATTATTTGCAGTTGCTGACTATACTGTGTGTAGAGGAACTAAATAACCTGTAGAGATATCTCAAAAATTGCATTCCTTTCTTACTAGAACTAATTTCCTACAGCCACTTTATTTTGTGTTGAATACGTCAGGACTAATTGAGGCTCTACAGCTTCTGTGTCTGCCTGTTACTGGGTCATTGTTCTGTTCTGCCCTCACTCGTAATGTGTGGCTACACGCAAGTACCTTTATTTTAAGTCACCCGTGTACTAACATCAGGCAGCTGTAATTCCAATAAATTACTGAAACACCTCTGTAAGAAAAGGAGTGGAGGTAGAAGGGGGCTCTGCTGTTATCCTTTTATTCTGAAAAAAATCACATGCCTGTCATAAAACCAAGATTCCTAATTACTGCTCTAGATTTCGCAGTCATTGGTTGAACACCCCAGTCACAGTTTTATAATTTCATCCGAGTGAATTGCTCTGTTTCAGTTCTCTGCTGGTTTTTTGATTTGTGTACTTACGTTCCAGTAGTTACAGAGAAGAATGAAGGGGACAGGAGTTCTACTTGACTGTTCTGCGTGTAGCAAGCTAGTCAGGCTTGATTTTTTTGCAGAAGCAGTTTAAAAAGATAACACCAAAAATATAGATCAAGAAATGTTTACTGGAACAGATTCAATGGAATTGGGAGGGAGAGCCTTGAAAAAATGTAAGGAAATGTTCGTTTTCTCAGTTCTAAAGCTTTGAGGTTTTTTTTTTTTCTCTCTTCTCTGTTTGTTTTACTCCCTTGTTAAAAGACAGTAATTTTGGGTCATTGTTTGGGCGGTATTCTCAAGCTGCTAGTAACGGAGCTAATTAGAGGTTAGCTTTTACAGAACTCGGTAGTACATTTTGACAAGCAATATTAAGATCTTTAGATGAAAAAAACGTTTCAAACGTTCTGAAGAAAACATTTACAAAAAATGCAAACTGCTGACAGAGTTCTGTGATAAATACAGCAATTTGAGTAGGCATTAGGTTTTTTGGTTCCTGGTTTTTTTTTTTCTCACAGCATGCAACATTAGGCATCTGGTGTATGTGAGGGGCTGTATTCTACAGAAATGACTCACTCTCATTATTGTTTTCAATAAATGGAAAAATGTATTTGTAAAGGAAGAGTTGCTAGGAAGCCCAGTGTGAATGTGGGGTGAATTCATTGAGAGATGAGGGATGATATGTGAAGGGTTTACCAATGTGCTTTCAACTCGGTGTTGGTAAATGATAAAGGGCTTTAATCTTGTTCCTCAGGTGCATCATCTTTGTCCCCTTAAAACTAATGTTCATCTGTACGATAGAATTTATTTGGTAGAAGTCTGAAATTCGTTGTTTTCGACTTGTGCTCTATAAAGTCTCTGTCCTTGTCACAAAAGATAGGAACTCAAGAAACTGAAATTGAAAATAAGTGAGCAGATACTTGCGGAAGGGTCGCTGCACGTTGGGGAGTGGAGGAAGAGCGTGGCCTTCAGCAGGGGCCTGCCTTGCACGCGGGAGACAAACATTACCAAGTCATATAACACATTAATTCTGTATTTCATGCGCTGTGCCTAGTTTAAAACTTTTATTCTTTAAGATCTGAATGAATGTCCTAACCATATCAGTGTTTTTATAAATGGCACGCAAGGTCCTGGGCGAAAGGATTCCTCTGGCCTCCGATTTTCCAAACATTTATTTTCTGTCTGAGACTAGAAATGCAGTTACTATCCCAATGAGTGTCTTTTTGCATCCGTGGTTCTACAGAAGCTTGTTATAAGGTCTACGGTAAGCACGGCTGCTAAGGAGAAGAAAATTCAATCCCTGCAGAAGAAATTCCTGCAGAATGTTAAAGAGAAACCCATTATTAACATTTCACGGGTTGAGCTGCGGATTTAATGGGATAGCGGAACAGCCGGCCCGAGTTGCTGAGCCCAATTCTTTTTTTACAGGCCAGAGTATGTTTTCATTGTGGCCATGACCCATGCCGCTGGTTAATTTAAATTTCATTTGCTGTATGATAAGAGTGGTGAATAGATGGTTTATAAATACAAGACTAAATCTTGCAAGTAGTTAGGCAGCTTGAGTGTGAGTAGACACCTTGTCTCCCAGTTGCAACTCCAGGGGTTATGGTTTTTTCTTTAGTCTTTGGCTGTTGAGGGCGATACCAGAAAAATCTTTCAGCAGGCCTCGTAGATTCTCGCTTAGTGATGCAATGAGCTAAACAGTAAGTTTTGGTTTGTAATGTCTCACATTTTTGGTCTTTTTTTAAATCTTGCGCTGCTTAAAACTTGACTCCTTTAATTTTTTGTTTTTTAAGAAGAAACCCCATGCTGTAATTGTGTTCCATAGTCTTCCAGTGACAGTGGAAGTTGAGTGTGTCGGGTTTTTTGTTTGCGTTTTATGGTTCTTTTTGGGAAAACCCAGACCCTTACCATATTGAGAAAGAAGCAGGTCGGTTAAAGGAAAAAATTGCGTCTTACACATTTAATGCCAAAGGAGTTACACTTTATGTGCTCTGTAGTTTTGAAGGTGAACGTGAAGCTGTGACGAAAGTAAAGAAATTTTACAGGGTTTGCCGTTAATTTATTTCATAAGGCTTGAATGTCTTAATTTGTGAAACTGAAAGTCTGGGTTTGGATAAAGTCCTAAATCATGCCCATATAAAATCCTCTTGATAAATGGTCTAATTCAAAGGCAAACGTTTCACAAGATCTGAAACCCTTCTGAATTTAAAAAACAATAATTCCAGTGTTACCTGTCCTAGAGAAATCCATGTAGAGTATGAATCTATGAATTATTTTCTTTCTTCCATCACTGAAATCCTGGTTGAAATCCAAGTTCTTTAAAATTAATGAAGAAACAGTCATGTTTATTTCTCTCCTCCCTCTTGCCTTTTACAGATGGCCACAGCAGAACTTAATTGGCAACATCACCTTGATGTTAGGATATAAAAGAGATGTTGTATTAAAATACTCGTAGCAGATGGGGCAACCAAATCGAAATTGGAGAATTCAAAAGGCGTGCAGCGTTTTCGCGTGAGAGAGAACCCGAGAGGAAGCGTTGGGTTGGGTTTTTTATGCCTCGCAAGGGGAAACATATGTTTGGTCACCGCGGTCTGTGGGCTGTGAGCCAGAGGTAACGCTCCTCAGGAATCCCCTGGATTTCTTTACGGTTATTGTAGCCTTTGAAGTTTCAGCCAAAGCTGATGGATATCTCTGTTTCAAAGATCATTTTCATGCTGGAAACGTGAGCCTGTGAGGTGCGTAAACATTGGCCCATATGAGGATAATCGCGTTGAAATGTGCCCGTAATAAGTCCCACTTCAGAAGGTACTGCCTGAATTCCCTTGCAGATGGTAGAATTTCCCATTGCAGACTTCGACATGGCAAGAAATTGTTGTAGTTCTGTAGTTTTCTTGTTTTATTTCTGTTGGAGTGGACTAAGGTGATCAGCTGCAGGACATAAAACAAAAGTCTTGTTATCAAGGACCTGTGGTATTTTCTTGTAGAGGAAAGGTATAAGGAAATGCATTCCCTCAAGAAAAACTAGTGAAAAGGCAGAAACTCATCACAGTTGCTTGATTTTTTTTCTATTTGTTATAGCATCTTTGCACAGGAAGCTGAGAATTTTGCCTCTTCTGGGAGGTTTCAGGGTTACTTGAATTTCTTTTTTAAATTTCTTTAACTTCCTGCTTTCCTTCAGAAAGAATTATATACTTTTCTATTTCTTAGGGGTTTTTTTTAAAGTTTAGGATTTTATTTGTAAGAGAAATTTGTTTTATATACGTGAGGAGCCATTTTCCTCTTTATAATTTTTTTATTTTTACTTTTCAGTGTCTGCTTATAGAAATTTGCTTCACTACTTTAGAATTGGCCCACTTTTAAATACTCTGCAATGAACGCTGTGTAGGAAATGTCAATTTATGTCAATTTAAACTAAAAATCTTAGGACTTCTTGGTGTTTTGTTTTGTTTCCCCCCTGGGCTCCCAGCAGCAGGGCTATGTGTTACTGCAGTTTGTTTTCAAGTAAGGTTCCCCAGGGATGCCTGTGAGCTGATCAAATGCAACGTGGAGCCTAAAGCTTGAAAAGTTCTTGGGGAATTTCTGGGACAAATTCTTGACCATCATTGATCAGCAGCTCATTTGTGTTATGTTTGGCCTATTTTTTTCAAATTTTTGGCATCTGTCATACCCCAACCTGCATCTTCTGTGAGTCTTCTTCCAGTCCAGGTGATAGAAGATCCCGGTTCCTTTTCAGTCCCAGGAGAATCAGTCTCGTGTTCTTTTTGCTGAGCTCTGGATTACTCCCATAAAAGGTGGTTCTATGCAGGAACTGTCGTGATAAATGGTATTTTTTTGTGTATTTGGATTGAGCAAGTGATATTATGAAAGCATATGCATGCTTGCTGATGCAAACCAGTAGTAAGAAGATTATTTTTCTGAAGAAAGCTCTTCCGCCTCCCTCTTACTCCCTGAGTCAGAACCAAAACATTGAACAAATCTGTAATGCTTGCCAAGATTGCTTAGATTTTTTTTCAGGATTTAAAAAAAAAAATAAGAAATGCAACAGCCTATCCTACACAGGCTTTCTGCCTGTGTCTTTTTGGTGCCAATTTACTACCTTAGAACTTTTTCCTGTGGTCCTGATCTTGCACCTTTCCCCAGACACTGCCCATCTGTTATCTTCTAGGGAAGCTGAGTGCAGCAGGACTGGGTAACTTCTGAACACCTTTTTTTTTCCCCCCCAATTGTTAATGAAACCCAAAAGGTTTTCTGCATAAACCGGTAGATGGAGGTGGATTCTTCTCACATTTAAAAAAAAAAAAAATCAAATGAAATTCAGATTTTGCTCCCCCTCCCTCCTGGAGCAGCTTCAAGAATTTTTCTAGTTCATGTGATTTTATTATACACAGAGTTTTTCTCATTCTTTTCTTTCAAAAATAGTCGTCTCTCATACCCTGCAGAGTCTTCTGATGGACAGAGCCACTATTTAAATGGTATTTTAGGTTGAAAGAATCCTAAGAAAAACATTCAACTTCCTCCTACTGTATCTAGGAGGTAGAAAATAAATCTTCTCATTCAAGTGTACCTAGAAAAGCTGATGTGAAAAATTGGTGTATTTAAAGGATAGATGAGATTGTAATAATCTAGTGTGAGCTCTTGCTTTGAGATGCAATATTGACTAGAACAGTTCCCCCATCCAGCCCGTGTTACTGCGATTCATGGGCATATGAATAGAAGCTGAGTAGTCAGGGGTATTTTACTGTTGAAGGAATACTATTATAATTCAGGTTGAGTATTTTAACTGAGAAATGCTGGAGAGAAGTAAAGGTTTTCTGGACACGTGCACCTGGTCTTGAATTACTTTGGGTTTTAGAGGTAGAATGAAAAAGGGAGATGAGCAGTCTTTTCCTCATAAGACCAGAATGTGTACGAACAGTAAATTTTATTTATTTATTAATTAAAATCAAAATGAACTTGGCAAGTTCTTCTATGGGCTGCCAAGTCTGACAGCTGGGAGTTAAATCTTTTTATTTTATGTTTTTTTCCTTTTTTTTTTTTTTGTCATGAAACACAATATTGCCTATGTCAGTCAAGATAATTTATTGTATTCTGCAGCTCATGAGTCTCTATACACCGCTTCAGTTCATTATTTTACCATGGCTAAGTTTCAACCAATGTGACAAAGCTTAACTCTGTCTCAACAGGCTGCACTGCCATTGTCAGGTTTGTATTAAAGTTAGGCCTTTGGGCTGTGGTTCCACGGATAATTAATGCCAGCGTAAATGGCTCCTCTTAAAGATGAGCTCCTGCTTCGCTTCTGCTGCTCATCTCGTCTCCTCACCCCAGTTCAAATCCCTGTAGAGCTTCCTGAGTGTTCCTACAGCCGTACTGGAAATTGGATTGGAAAGCCAAGCCCAATTAAACTAGACTTTTCTGTCTCGGTGAGCTTTTAATGTCGATCGGTTTAACCAAGCCAGTTGCTGATGCAGGTTCAGAAACACGCGTGCCAGCTCAAAGGAGGAGGCAGCCGCGGGATTCGGGCACAGGCGTATCAGCGACTTTCCTTCTGCCATGATGCTGGTTGGTGCCAGCGGGAAGCGAGTGTGAGGGAGAACTTCTCTACTGTGAGGGTGACAGAGCCCTGGCACAGGCTGCCCAGGGAGGTCGTGGAGTCTCCTTCTCTGGAGACTTTCAAAAATCCACCTGGCTGTGTTCCTGCGTGATGTGCTCTAGCTGATCCTGCTTCTGCAAGGAGTTGGATGAGATGATCTCTAGAGGTCCCTTTCAACTCCAGGGATTCTGTGAAGTGCCGCTGAGCTGTGCTGCCAGGATGTGAGGAATTCCACCTTAGGATGACACAAACACAAGCAAGTAATGATACAGTTGAACCACTGAACCACTGGACACAGATCACAGTATCACAGAATGCTAGGGGTTGGAAGGGACCTCAAAAGATCATCTAGTCCAATCCCCCTGCCAGAGCAGGAACACCAGATGATGTTACACAGGATGGCGTCCAGGCGGGCTTTGAATGTCTCCAGAGCAGGAGACTCCACAACCTCTCTGGGCAGCCTGTGCCAGGGCTCTGTCACCCTCACTGAAAAGAAGTTTCTTCTCAAATTTAAGTGGAACCTCTTGTGTTCCGGCTTGATTCCGTTACCCCTTGTCCTATCACTGTTTGCCAGAGCCTGGCTCCATCCTCGTGATACTCCCCCTTTATGTATTTATAAACACTAATAAGGTCACCCCTTTTCCAAACTAAAGAGCCCCAGCTCCCTCAGCCTTTTCTCATTAGGGAGATGCTCCACTCCCTCAGTCATCCTAGTTGCCCTGTGCTGGACTCTCTCCAGCAGTTCCCTGTCTTTCTTGAACTGAGGGGCCCAGAACTGGACACAATATTCCAGATGTGGCCTGACCAGGGCAGAGGACTTTTACGTAAAATATTGAATTTCTGTGGCTGGCATTCACTGCATCTCACTTGGAATAGTAATACCTTTCATGTGGTGTACATAATTATGGCTTTTCTATTGTGTTTCTTGTCCTGACAATCTCTTGCCTTTTTACTTTATTTAAAAAACCCAAAGCTTAAAATATTTCATTTTTCTCATTTGTGTGATGCCAGGTGCAGTGATTAAGAAAGGTCGCCGGTGCTGCTTAGCCAGATGTAGCCATTAATGACTTGCTTTAGTGTCTGCTTATTTGGTCTTTGATTATTAGGTAGGTAGCATCGCTTAATGAAGAACTTAGATGTTGTATCTCGGGAATTGATCTGTGGCTTAACAAAATTAATAGATAGTTTGAATTCGATTTAGCTCTACAGGAACTACAGGAAAATGAAGTCCTTCTTGTTCGTTCTTTATGCAATAATGTTACTCAACTGAAATGAGCTAATGGGTGAGAAGGAAAACACAATAAAGACAACTCGCCTGCAGCTTCGCGCCATGATTTGTCTGTCCAATGTATGTTGTGTTTTGAGGGTGAGAGTGGAACCCTAAATCCATGAGTTGTCGACTGTATTATATTTGTAGCATGTGGCAAATGTGGCAGCTTGAAAGATTCCTACAAAAAAGTAGGTTTGAAAAAGAATGAGGAGTAAAGAACAGGGTGGCAGGGTCATGAGGGGAAACACAAGAGGTTCATAGTGTTTCTGCTAGATGGGACAGAAACTCAGTTTGATGTAAATCAGCACAGCTGTGTTGGCAGCAGTGAAGCTGATCTAATTTGCTGTGTGTGTGTTTTGGTGTTGGTTTTGGTTGTTTTTATTTAAACCAAACCAACCACAATAGAAAAAAACCTCCAAGGAAAAGATCTGCTGTTTTTTTTGGTTTTTTTTAGAGGTACATATGTTTGTACTTGGCTGCAGAGGTCACAATTCCTGTCCTGTAGATAAAATAGTACATTAAAAAAATACTCAAAAGGAGTTGCTTGTTTTTTTGCTTTGTTTTTTGATATTTTAGTTGTTGTTTACTTACTAGAATTGCTGATTGCTGTGGTTGTTTTCAATCCATCCAAGGATAGTGAAAAAATGGAAGCAAGCAACATGCAAACCAGGATGAGATGTGGTTGTAACTTGCTGTTCAGCCTTGAAAAGAGAAGACCGGCAGGACCTAAGAGCTGCCTTCCAACACCTGGAGGGAACCTACAGGAAGGCTGGGGAGAGACTTTGTACAAAAGTGTCCACTGATAGGACAAGGGGAAATGGATTTAAGTTAAAGCAGATAGATTTAGATTTAGATTGGATCTTAGGAAAAAATTCTTCAGTCCGAGGGTGGCAGGACTCTGGAATAAATTGTCCAGAGAAGTTGTGGCTGCCCCCTCCCTGGAGGTGTTCAAGGCCAGGTTGGATGAAGCCTTGAGTAACCTGGGCTAGTTGAGAGGTGTCCCTGCCCATGGCAGGGAGGTTGCATTAGATGCTCTCTAAGGTCCCTTCCAACCTAGGCCGCTCTATGATTCTATCCAGGAGGTGGGTTCTTCAGCTGTTGGTTGCATTGCAGGTGGCCGATTCTCTTCAGACTGGTCCAGATTAGGTGATTTCAAACTCTGGATAACATGAGTCTCACCAGCCTGCTTAGCTTCCTGAGGCTCTGAAGCAAGTCTGTCTCGGCCAATGACCCAGGCCATTCTTCTGGTACTGGGCTGTCTGGTGGTTTGAAATCCCTGGGGTGGTGGGATGCCCTTGTGTTGCCTTCCAAGCTTTTATCGTTTCATCTTCATGGGTTTGGTTTGATTTGCTGGCTGAGTAGAAGCAGGAGAAACGAAGCCTCCCGGATAAATTTCCTTTTAAACTTGTCATAATGAGGGTGAATTTAATCTTTACCTGTTGCTGTATGTGGATGTACATGCTGTTACATCCGTCTGGACTTCTTCAGTTGTGTAAAGCGTGGGGCTCGTGCTGACCCGGAGAAGCAGCACTTGCACAAACCTGCCCTCGTGATTTCACTGCAGCAGAGGGAACCGGGCAGCTGGATGGAAAGAGTAGCTGAAAACAAGGTGCCTTTATAGAAGAGGAACAGCTGTGTGTGGGGCGTTAGGGATTCCTTGAAGTGTTTGCTTTCATGTTTCAGAAATGAATGGGTTACATAGTTTTGAGCTTGAGCTGGTAGGATGAGGGTTATTTGGGTTTCTGGTTTCAGTGCTACTGCAAGGAGACAAGGATTCTCTTTTGCCTGAGGCTTTTGTGCAATATGTTTGGAATAGAGATGATATTGAGCCTGGATCTGAACGTGGAGAGAAGGCATTCGTGTCCTGTACCTTTCCTTCCGTAGTTGCTCTTGTAGATTTATCGTGATGTGAATTTTGCAACTAAGTCCAGACACTTTAGTTTTGGATTTGGAGACTTTAGAGAAAACTCTGGGAAGCTCTGCATGAGGAATCTAGAAAACCAAGGCTCATTCTCGGTCTTGCATTTTCATAGTTCAGGTGAACGTGTTTTTTTCTGACCTTGATTTTGGCAAGATCACGGCAATTGCGAATATGCTATTTTAAAATATGTACAACTTCTTTCTTCTTCTTGTTGACTTCCAAAGTGTAATGTCATTATTAGACACTAAGAAGCATTTTTGTTCCTTAAAGAAAAATCTGTGCTATTGAGATGGGTACGCTTACAGCAATGAGGGTTCGTCTGCTTATTTTTTTGCCTGAAATTTTTGAGTTTCCACTATTTTATCCTCTTTTATGCTTATGAAAATTTGGAATCTAATGTTAAATATGAGTGTTAGTGCCCACATTCATCACTTGTGAAGCCTGCACTGAGTGTAATGCATTTAAATCTGAAGAAGGTGACGATTTTGTTGGTTAAGTTGCAGTAGATAGGAATAAGCAATAGTGTGGAGATAGATACTAATATTTGCCTATTTGTTTTTAATAACTTAATGTGGAGAACATTTCAAAGTGACAGGGTCTCAGCTGAACATTTTCTACAATAGGTAATTATGGCAGTTGGGTGGCTTAGTATTTTGGTGTATATTCACAATTTACAACTTTGCTGGCTTCTCCAAAGTATTTTGATGTCCTGTTGGACTTCTAGATGTAATGTCCAGGCGTTTCAAATCAGATAACATATCCAATTTTTTTCAGTTGGTCGCGTCTAACCAAATGAAAACATTGCTTTCTCAGTGGAATTGGTTCCCCTGTTTCGTCCTTCTCGTTGCAAGTCCAAGCAGCTTCTTCTACAAGAAATTATCTGTCAACATTAGTATTAAGCTATCCATAGAAGTATGAATTTGAACCGAATTTCTAGATCAAACAGAAAACTTAATTAATGTCAGTTAATTAAATTCTTGGTGGAAATGAGAAAATAAGTACACAGATGCCCAAGACTGCTTTCTCTTTTGCTAATATAAAGCAGCTAACGAAGCATTTTCTAGCTGTACCTGGAGGGAAGAGGTCCTTGGTGGGAATGAGTTCCTTGAGGAACAAACCCTGCTACCTTCTGCATCACATCCTGAGTAACAGACAGGTTTGGGTTTATTTTTCCTCCTTTTACCTTCAGGAGCATTATTACGTGGCGACAAGGAAAAGCACACAACTATCAAGACACTTGATTGCACACACTCCTTTCTAGGAGAAGAACGCGACACCTGTATCGGGTGTTAGGGTTGTTGTCGCGGTCACTCAACCCGTCACCGCAGGCCGCAGCGATGGGTGTGCTACAAACCTTGGAACCTGCCAGCTGCAGGGGCTCTGTGTGTGCAGGGGGGCTTTGGTGGGAAAACCAAATCCAGACTCGCTGACCAAGGCTCTTGTGAGCAGGTTCTGTCCACATGGAGAAACTCGTTGACATTCAGCTTGTGACTTCTTCTGATACTCTTGTTTACCAGACGTTGCTGCGGTGCCGCTGCTGGACTACAAGTGTTTTCTACTGCTGCTTGGAAGTAGCTCAAGTACATACCTTAGATGTAATTTGCAATTTGATTAATAAGTCCACAAGAATAGGTAGGATTTAATTGTGCCTTTAGTCTCAAGGCGTTCTGAAGACTTTGGGGGATTTGCAGCTTTGAAACCAGGTACGATCTTGACGCGTGTGGTTGAAACCATTTGTCCTTGGGGACTGGAAGTTGTGTGCAGTAGCTGATGGTTCTCCCTCCCTTCCCACTGTGTATGTGTGGTGGGTTTTTTGTTTGTTTTGTTTCTATTGTTGCTGTTTTACATATAGCATTTCTTTGTGTGGCACTCTTGCTCTCAGACTGGCACATTATCACAATACAGATGCTCCATTCCTATGGCACATTAGCAGATGATCTTTATGTAACGTTAGTCTAATGCAGATATTAATGAAATATGTGCGAGATGGAAGGAAAAAAATTCTCCAAAACCAAGGAGGCAGAGACCTGTAAGCTATGGGCTAATCAGGTTACACAAAGCTTTCTGTGTTTATTGACTGGCAAATATTTTTATTCCCTGGAAATTGAAGAGGAAAATGTTTGGTTTTTCTTCTTCTTGTTTTTAGAGGAGATTTATTTTTCTTTCGCTATTTATGTACTGTACCAGGGAAGATCAGTATGTCAGTGTTTGGGGATGATGATGACAGACGTCTGAGTATGAATAGACAAGCTTCATGATGTCTACACTACATGCTAGATTTTCCCCCCAAATATTTTGACTAAAGGGCACTTTTTTCCACACAATTTTTTATCTCCCTTTTGTCAGGAGCATTTTGCAGAGGTTAAGGTGAACTTTCAGGCTTGCTTTAAGAAATACATCCTTCAGAATATTAACGTTAATGATTTAGGTTGATGGATTCCTGGCACAGTTAGAATGGAACTGTAGCTTTTGTTGATAATTCTGATTTTTGAGTGGGGAGATAGCTGTAGTCTGAAGGAAATAGAAGTAGTTACAGTACAACAGTACAGTTCATGGGTCTCAACTGGAATGTGACAAGTTGCCTTGATCTCAAACTTCCTTGTTCTGATAGAAAAGGAAATAGTTTTCATGTTAATGAAGGGACTTTAGTAACACGAATATGCTGTGATCTTTCATAAAGAAATATTTTTCTGTTTCATTTAAAGTCACTCTGTTTGCATTAACGGAACAATTCTTCATCCTTTCCAAGTGTTGGGTATTTTTGGGATGCTTCCAGGGCTCCCCAGTATGTGACACGCTGCTCATGTCAGACGTTGCACTTTGCTGCATGATGGATAAGTGGCTGCTCTCTGGCTCTGTGTCCTAATTTTTCTCCTTCTGAAAAGAAAAAACCTGACTAATCCTTCCCTTTTTCTGATGACAGCTGTACAATGAAAAGATTTTAACATGTTTTGAAAAAAATTCTCATCTATGCCACAGCTGCATCGAATCCTGGAGCCATGATGTCTCATCACGCAGTAAAAGAAAACGTTATCCGTGTGCTTCACACAAATCAAAGATACACAGATCAATAAAAAACTGTTTTGTCAATTCTGTGCTGTGAATTAGTACCCTAGTTAGGCTTTATAATACGTGGGATGAATGCTAGTTTAGAGCTTGCCAAATCTATAGATTAAAAAAAAAGAAAAAAAAACTACACAGACTCCAATTTCCATTAGTATTTAGTTTGTAAGCATCGGAATGACCTTCTAAACTGCGCAGTGATAATTGCCTATTTTACATAATGCATAAAGCTTCACGGCAGAGTATTTGTAGGGATGGGACATGTATTAACAGTCATTGTCTGGCAACTAAGATGAATGTAAAGCCGTTCTATAAATAGCGTGGCTGGGCTCTAAAGGGAAAAATGAGCAAATATGCTCAGGCAGAGCAAAGGATGGCTCCTTGTGCTGGGGCCCGGGCTGAGCCTGTCTGCTCTCTCCTTGTTGGCAAGTGGCAGGGCCCTGTGCTGAAAGGTCTAGAGAAGAAAACTGAGGGTCCAGCATCCTGCTGGGCTTCAGTGCGTTTTCCAGGCGCGCTCAGAGCTTGGCCCTGTTCTTTGGGCAGAACGTAACTTAGAGTCAGGAGCGCGTCTCATGGGTCGCTTAGCCTGGAAGGAGTCCAGCTGTGCGCACCTCTGGGTTGCTTCCGAGTGCAAACTGAAGAACAGTAAATGGAGGCCCCATCTGGAGGGCTGTGTCCAGTTCTGGAGCCCACAGCACAAGAGAGATATGGACGTGATGGAGCGAGTCCAGAGAAAGGCCACAAGGATGCTCAGAGGGCTGGAGCACCTCTCCTGTGAAGACAGACTGAGAGAGTTGGGGCTGTTCAGTCTGCAGAAAAGAAGGCTCTGAGGAGACCTTATTGTGGCCTTCCAGTATCTCAAGGGGGCTACAATAAAGCTGGGAAGGGGCTTTGCAGGATGTCGGGTAGTGACAGGACTAGAGGGAATGGATTGAAGCTACAGATGGATCAGTTCAGACTGGACGTTAGGAAGAAGCTCTTCCCCATGAGGGTGGTGAGACCCCGGCACAGGTTGCCCAGAGAGGGGGTGGAAGCCCCATCCCTGGAAGTTTTTAAGGCCAGGCTGGATGGGGCTCTGGGCAGCCTGATCTAGTGGGGGATGTCCCTGCCCAGGGCGGGGGCTTGAAACTAGGTGATCTTTAAGGTCCCTTCCAACCCTGACAATTCTATGATTCTAGGAGATGATCTGAAGATTGCTTCCAAAAAGTCTCCTCCAATCGAAACTAAAATGCTATTTATAGAATTGTGTGGAATGTCGCTGGTCTCTTACCCCAGATTTATGACCTTGACATTGGACCGAATATTATAATGAGGGTTTTTTGTTTTGTTTGGCTGTGTTGGTTTGGTTTGTTTTTTCTATGACCAAGTGGAAGTTCTAGTAGGGTTGCTGTTTTAGGAGCAGAAGGGGGATTGAGAGATGATGCATTCACATATTGAAGACTGATGTTTATAACTTGTGTTTGTATGTGTTCTGCCATTCAAGTTTAAGTGCTAAATTCATGGGAAAGTTTCTAGTTGGCCACTGTATTGGGTTAATGTGGCAAGGTTTTGGTAGCAAGAGCTGCAGAGGTGACCTGTGTGAGAAGGGCTGTCCCCTGTGGTGGACACAGCCGGCTCTGGCTCACACCGGAACAGACCCACCTTTGGCCAAAGCTGAGCTCATGAATGAATCTAGTGACACCTCTGAGACAAGAAACTTTGGATAAAAAGTGAAGTGTCACAGGTGTGAGAGAAAAGAGCGAGACAAATGTGTGGAGGACAACTGCAGACACCAAGGTCAGTGAAGAAGGAGGGGGAGGATGTGATCCAGGTGTCGGAGCAGAGGTTCCCCTGCAGCCCGTGGTGAAGAGGATGGTGAGGCCGGCTGTCCCCTTGCACCCGTGGAGCAGACGTCCACCTGCAGCCCGTGGAGGACCCCAGGCAGGAGCAGGTCAGTGCCCCCTGAAGGGACCGGCAGCCTGTGGAGAGCCCGTGCCGGAGCAGGCTCTTGGCAGGAGCTGTGGCCCCTGGAGGGGAGCCCACGTAGAAGCAGGTTTTCTGGTAGGAGCAGCAGCTCGTGGGAAGTTCAGCGCTGGAACAGTTTGTGAAGGACTGTATCCTGTGGGAGGGACACCGTGCTGGAGTAGAGGAAGAGAGCGAGGAGGAAGGAGCAGCAAAGTGTTACGGACTGACCGCAGGACCTGCTTCCCTCCCTCTGCACTTCTCAGGATGGGGAGGAGGTAGAAAAATTTGGACCAGAGGAGTGAAGCTGAAGCTGGGAAGGAGGCTTTGTTTCTCGCCATCCTACTGTATTTTTCTTTGCCAACGAATTAATTTCCCCAAGTCAGGTCTGTTCTGCCCATGAGGCTAATTGGTAAGCGATCTCCCTGCCTATTTTGACCCTTGAGCTTTTTCTATCTTATTTTCTCCCCGTCATGTCGCGTAGCGGGAGCAAGAGCAGCTCCGTGCGCGTCTGGCTGCCGGCCAAGGGTCAACCCACTGCAGCGACATCGAGGGTGTAGACAAACTTAAAACTTTGCGAGCCATGTGTTCCTGCAAGTTCTCTCCAGTCCAAGGTTCTTTAAACTGCCAGGGATGGTAGCATAAGCTAATTCAGCATTTTGTTTTTCTTGCTGTGGATTACAGCGCGCTCACGTGATCCTGTTTACCAGCAGAGCCCAGAGCAGCAACTTCCAGCAGAGCTGAAGACAAAGAGCAATGACGTGTTCAAACCTAGGACGGGGTATCTGAATGATCTCCTCTCGCGTTGTCCTTTATGTTTTCTTAATGTGCTGCTAGGTTATAATCTGACCATGTTAAAAAAAATCAGTAAGATTATCCAAAAAAAGAAAAAAAAGATCATATCGTTTCCAACTACCAATCTGTAGTAATTGGTTTTCAAGCAGTATTTATTGGTATGCCAGTGGATTATTTTGTTTTTTTGTTTTTTAAGCAATTTTAGCTGGCAAGTGTTAGAACCACTAAAGTCATTATTGCCATTAGGAAAACTCAACAAATTCTGTCCTGCATCCTGGCTACAGAAATGATCTGAGAGGGGAATCTTATAGAAGAGGTAATCAAATTAGGATTAATTAGAATACACTTGGTTGTGAGGTGGTTTTGGTAGGCAGGTGGATGAGAAGGGCACAACATTTATTTGACATATCTTAGACATTCCTGCTGCTGTAGAATTGTTACTGAATAGTGATTTGGTTTGGCCTTTGTTCATTTGACTAAGCTGTGTTTCTTGGCAATTTCTGCTTCCTTTTTAATTTAAAACAACTTTTCTGCAGTATTTTGTATAAGCTTTCCTTCTCCAACCTATTTTTGCCTGCCTTTTATCCGTCATGCAGCTTTCATCAGTTGAGTTCATAGATTTCTTGTTAGTGGGAAAACAGCTGTTTCCAATTTAAAACTAAAATAATCTTTCAGTTTCTGATTTGAGAATAATTTATTTTAATACAAAGATGTTACAAAACTGCTGTAACATGAAAACTTTCAGTTCTTTAATTATTTTGTTGCTTTATTATTTAGTTGTTCTCTGTAATTAAAACAACCGCAGATGAGTTGTTTTTCCCCAAACCATTCATTTCATTCTGCGACAAATCTGAAAAGTCCTTCAGTTAAGATTTGGTCTAGATCCCGCAGTTGCATGTGAAAGGCTGTACCTGTCTGGTGTTCCATTTATACAAATTTTTAAGCTTGAACTTAAAATACTGATGGCTTAATGATGCATCAGGGAACTGCCAGGTGTTGGAGTAGTACTGGCAAACCAGTTTCACTGACAAAGTTACTTCTGAGGTCTGAGAATCTGAAATTTGCCTTCCTTGGCCTGCAGTGGCCTCCATATTCACAGAAAGGAAATTTCCATGAGTTTTTCTTTTGGCTTCTGATTATTACTATTTTTTTTTTTTCCATTTCAGCACTCTTTGTATATGCAGGGAGATACAAAATACTGCTGATGTAATGTACAGGTGCAAAGGATGAAAAGAGGTGCAAGCCAGTGGGGAAAACTGGTACTCAGATCTGATGGAATTAGTTGTACAGCAACATAGTAAAAACTCAGAGCAGCTCAGTATTTTTTTCATTTACTCAATTTTTGACTTGCTTACTTGTAGTTTTGTGCATTAAGTTACCTGTGGTGGAAGGTATAATTTAAAAATCCCTTTCTATCGTCTCTAAATCCCTTCCCCCTTCCTGATGATGACCACTGCATGACCACAGCTTTAACTTGGCAGCGAATTATGTTCTGGCAGTTCTGTACCGGATCCTGTTAAAATGCCGTTCCCTAAATAACACAGTAACACATCACGCTCCCCTCTCCAACCCCTCCACGCCTGGATCCTTTCTTCCCATTGTTCACATTTGTACTTTTTGTTAGGTATGACTTGTAAATTGTCACTCTTGTGCTTTTCTGGCTTCAGAGGGTGTTCCATTAACAGAAAGCGATTACACAGGTTGTCGCCTCTTCACAGGGTGTCAGGGTGCAGGTTGTGGGGATCTGGAGCTGAGCTGCAGCACTCGGGCTGGGCTTCCCTCGGCCCCGAAATCCTGGCTGCTGCAGCTGCGTGTTACGTTGACTTGAATCCACAGCATGTGGATAGGTATGGAGCGCTCAAAACACTCGTAGCCTTTCATTACATTCCCACCACAGACTTGTAATAAAACCTGATTCGCCGGGTTGCAAATCCCTGTATTTGTCTTGTGTCTTTACTGAAACTCCTTGAAGATCCGTCGGCTTAGCTGAAAAAAAAGTGACTTGGTTTGTGTTGTGATTCAGCGGAACGCCTCCTCAGCTCGATAGCACCTGAAGAATAATGGCTGTTTGTGATAGCGGCGGGACTGGAGAGAGACGTTCCCCCAGGATGTGCATCTGACTCATTTTTCAGAGAAACCGGTCAACGATGTGTTCCTGAGATGCCTTGAATGTTACCCTGGGATTAAGCAGCCTATTGTACCTCAGGTACAAAGTATTTTGTGATGGGTTTGTTTTCCTACGTTTTTATAGCACAGGTTATCACACTAATGTGAACTGGTGGTCCCTGTTGTCAGGTTTTAGGTTTCCTGTGCTCTTCCAAAATAGCGGATAAAGAGTGTGGGTGAGTAATGCTGGAGTGTTTGGTAGTTACACCCCTTGTTTTTTCTGTGCCAGGGAAGAAAGTGGGGTAGGGAAGGAGAAGAAAAAGTGAGCGAAATTTCTAGACTAAGTACAGGAAAGTTTGTGCTGATGGCTAACACACACCAGAACTTGTTGTCTTTAGTGTGGATTATATTAAAATAAATTTAAATTGAAAATTATCTCTCTGTCTTCTCCCAGCCTCAAGACAGGCTGTGCTCCTTGTAAAGTCTTTCAAGAACTTGCTGTCCTAACAAGAAGTTTGCTGTTAAATAAACCAACTTCAGAAAATATTCTAAATGAGGAGAAACATTTGGTAATTTTCACTTACATTCAGACTTACGTGGTGGCAGATGACAACCGTGCTTTGGCTGAAGAGGGAAGAATTGATGCAGGGCTGTTGAGTTTTCATCAGGTTTGAAGCAACTGGAGTGATAACTCGTGATCCTTCCAAAATGCCGTAATTGAAGCAACATTTGTTATTTGTTATATGTTCTTAATTTCTGATTCTGCTGCTGGACCTTTCATGAATAGTTTTGCAGAGATGGCGCCTTAGTTTACTACATCAGAGTTCCTTAGTTCAAGAAGATCCTTTGTTTATAGTAACATCAGAAAAACAGAGTTGGAATTTTAATGTGCACTGAACACAGTGCACAGTCTTCAATGGGAGGAGGGAACCAAAATTCATAACCCAGATATGCTTTTCTGTTGCAAATTATTTTGGGTTTAACTTAATTGATGAAAAGTTCAGACTTGAATTTGTTGAATTTTCATGTGAAGCTGCAGAATTTTAGAATCAGCGTTGTCTCTCCTGGGAAGGTTTCCTGTCTCACCGCTGTGGCTACATCTGTAAGTCAAATAAGAGGATTTAAAGGCAGTTTAGGCAGACCCAGTGCTTTGACCGGTAAGTTTTCTACCTGCAGCGGTTGCTCGTAGCTAGAACTCAAAGCTCTGCTCATGAAGAGTTCTGATGTGCTGATGCCGGGGTAACCAGTCAGCCCTGTCGCTTCTCGTCCGTCTGGACTGTGCGGGTGAGAACCTGAACCCTGCGCAAAGCGCTGAATATCCTCGTCACTTGTCTCCGAGCAGCAGTGCAGACAGGGGGTGGATCTGCGCTTAAATCTCAGCTCGTGTTTCGCTACGTACAGACGAGCCGTTCCCCTCGCTCTCGGATGGAACGGACGCCTTGTGCCTGCCCGGCTTCGGGAGGACTCTGCGGTCGGTCGGCCTTTACCCATTTCCAGGCTCCTGGTTTGCCAAACGCGGCTCCGCAGGCTCGACCAAGCTTTGACTTCTCTTACGGTTTTGGATTCTGTAAGGGGTCTGAAATTTGCAGAGACTGAGAGCAATCTCTTTGCAGTGAACTAAGTTATTGAGCAGGACTGAAATCCATAAAATGGTTTATTTGTGTATTATCCCAGAGCTCATCCTTGTAATTTGGAATACGTGTTGCCAAAGTATTGTGTCAGTGTGCACATTAGATTATTAGTAGACTTTCCTCCAAATGGTCAGGTATTTCTTTGGTATTATGGTTTTTTAACAGGGCGTAGTGGTAAAGAAAAAAGTGGATATTTGTTAGTGGGTTACTGCGTCATTGACTTCAGCGTTAACAAATAAATGGATTTTTTGCTTGATGCTTGTGCACAAGGCCTGGACTAGAATTAACCTTGTGTTCTTCTTGTCACAGAAACTTTAGATCTTTGTAGTGTATGCTTGCAGCTCTTCATCTTGCATCAGTGCTGAAATAAAGGTATTGATTTTGAGAGGAGCAGCATTGAAAACTTGATAGTAAGTTTGTGAGTGTCATTAAGGTACCTCACTCTTTGTAATCTTCCTCTAAACCAGTAAAAAGCAAGTATTACTGATGTAGCTGTTAATACACTGATAACAAAAGTAATTGCTTCTGTGCTACAGCAAAATAAATTAATAATTGTCATATAAAGTGAACACCACATATTTGTAAAACTCTGTTAAAGTATCCACAGAATGAGCCACGTGGTACGTCTCGCTGTGGTCCCTTACTTGAAGGAGACATAGAACCTCTGTGGAGAATTCTGTTCTAATTAAACCTGTGTTATCTTTTAAAATCAAATATTAAAACAAAAGCCTTTCCATTTTCACTTCGGTGGTCCTGTGCCGCCGTAGCCGTGTGCTCGCTCCTGGCTGGTGGTGGGATCTGAGCGCTGTGTGCGCTTAACTGATATCTCCCATCTCCTTGGCAGAGGTTGGGGGAAAAAACCCATATTTTTTTCTTTTTTTTTTTTTTTTTGCCAGACTCCCCTAAGGTTTATGGATTGATTAAACCTAAAAAGTGATTGGGTTTTACGTCTAGTGAAAATGAATTGAAGCAAAAGTGATGGATATAATGCAGCCGGAAGGTTTACCCTACCGGTACAGTGTTTTGTGAGTAAACATCCACAAAGTGTTAGAGATTGATTTAATTTTATTTTTTTTCTTTTCTTTGTGTTGTTTTAACCAAGCTCTGGAGTTGTTTTACATTAGTAAATGTTTTAGCTGATGCAAACCAAGCGCATGCAAACATATTGGTAGTGGTGTTGCTAAACACCAGTGTTAATGTAACCTGGTTTTGATCCGGTGGCTTTACTGCAGCTGCTCTGCTGCAAGGGAGAGGCTGGGACCTGGGGAACCCAGGGCAGCCTTTGAGGCTTCAATTCTCCTTTCACATGGGAAATGCTGTGGCCGTTTACTTGGTTTTGTTTACCAGTCCTCAAACAGTGAAACTGAAAACAACAGAACCTTCTTGTCTGGCCCTGACTTCCTTTTCTTGTGGCAAGGCTGAAGCAGCTGATAGCATTTTCTTCCCCAGTTCCTGCTGCTGCTCGACAAACTTGTTTACCCTTCATTTGGCTTTTAGTCCTCCAACCTTTCCTACGGCCACTTCATAAACATTAAAAAAAATTATCGAAATAATGCTGCGTGACACTTCACATAAGCTCAGACGTTCAGAGGGGATTTCAGTCTTTTTTCTTCCCTCTCCCAAATTTCATTTTAGTTTTTAATGGAGTCAATGACAGGTATTTTAAGTAGCTGATTACTCAGATTTTTCAAAGCAACTCCGTGCTGTGTAGGCATGGCTGATGCTGTAAGCAGGCAGGTGTCTAAATTTGCCTTGATGTCTTTTTGCGGACTTACTCGAACTTATCCTAGAACCACCGAGAGTAGGTTTAGTGTCATAGGAGCTTCTTGGTGCCATTCAGACTTTTCATAGGATTTACTTAGAGGATCCTATTTGTACTTAGGGTATTAGTGCAGTTAAAATGTTTATCTGCTCAGAGCTGAATAGCTCAGAAACAGAGTTGCTGAAGAAAGCTGCTCAGCTACGGTGAGCAGAGCTGTAGCGTGTAACTCTGTTTTTTTTCTGTGGAAATACTTTTAATATGTTAAGATTATAATTAAAGTTGAATATGAAAGGGCCTTAGAGCTCCTCTGTAACTGATACAGTAATTCCTGGTGGGTCCTTCAGTGTATCGATGGCTGTGGTGGGTGGAGGGAGACCTCGGAGCCACAGCACCTGGGGTGGGGCACAGCAGCCTCGCCGGGAGCCGGTAGTACTAGCGAAATGTGCTTTTGCTGCAATAAAGGAAGAAATGCTTCTTCATCCTGCCAGAACGCTTGCAGTATTTTATTTATCTGTTGCGTATCGGGTGGAAACTGAGCTTGGAATGTTAAAATAAATCCCCCAGTGTCCGCTGCTCCCAGCAGAGCACTCGCCTGGCACCTGCGAGACCCAAACGGAAGTGGGGACAGAGGCTGACAACTGGTTTTCTCACACTTTTGGGGAAGGACTAATCCCAGGGTACCTCACAATGCCTCTTCCGAGAGAAGGCAGAAAAATAAAACGTGGGCAGTATACATGCAGCTGGTAAGTAAGAACTACCAGTAACTGCTCAACTGGTGCTCAATGGCGAATGCTTCGTCCTTGCTACCGCACCAGGTCCGGGGAGGTTTCAGCAGCCTCTTTGACTACCTGAGTCTGTGATGTGAGGCTTTAGGTACCAGCGTGTGGTCACTGGGCAGATCCTGGGGAGTGTCTTCTTCTTCCCCATCATGCTGGTGAAGTTTTACTTCTACTTCTTGAGTCAGTGCCGGTGTTTTTCTGAGCTGGCTTGGAGTTTTTTTTTTTATCTTATTAACTGGGAGTCTACTACCAAAACAAACCCTCCTTTTCTTCCTGTTTTAATCAGTTAAATTGGCCGTGTAATTAAATGATGAGTTGGACAGCGTGTATATCAGAGTATTCAGAGATGGGCTGTGTAGAGGAGCAAAGCTGTTTATTTTAGCCAATAAAAGCGATACACACGGAGATGAGACTTTTGCAACTTGAGAACTTTTGTAACTTCTCTAGCTCTAGAGGAGAAATGGAACAGCTTCCTCCAAAAATGAAGAGCCCCTTTCAAAAGCTTCTTGTGGAGCGTGTGTGAGCATTGTTTTGGCAATGCTTTCAGCTGGGAATAGACTTCACGTCATAAAGGTGGAATGTTAAAATATAATTGTTGTTTGCTACATTAATTTTGACTAATGCCGAGATAAAAATGATTAATCAAGAGACTTAACATAATTAGTAGAGTGTGGCATCTGACTACTTATTTTTAAGTCTGTTAATGTGGGAAGCATAATTCATTAAATGTTCTGTCTTGTGTCAGAATCGAAGACATTAGAACTATTTTACTGTTTAAATTGTTAGTGCAGGTCTTAGCGCTGTGAAAACATTCGCAATCTACTAATGAAGATGTCCAATAGAGGAAAAAGGAAATTATGTCTGAAATCGTGTCAGAATTTCAGGTAATTTTAAGGAAAACGTTCATTTGCTTTATATTTCTGGGAAAAATTATTTTTATATGTCATCCTCATGTGTGGCTTTGGGAAAATGAAGAGGAAATTTGTTGCAGAGAACTGTGAAAAGGTTGTTTTGCTTGTTTGTTTCGTAGGGTGTCATGGTTAAGAGAAGTACGAGTAGTAGCATCAATGTTCAGAAAGGATATTTTAGTTTTAAAAAAGCGTGTGGGAACTGCAGACATAATATCTTTTTAAAGTAAAGGACATCAAAAAAAAGAGTAATTTTTAGCTAAATTTGCTTATAAAGTCACAACCAATACCTGAAGCGGCTCTGGTGTGGAAAGGATGACTTGACTTATGTTAATTTGAGGGTGAAATAAATTCCTACTTTTTATCTGCCAGCGCTGCTTTTGCGGTCAAGTGTCTGATCCTACCATATAATCCAGCAGCTGGTTTACAGCATATTTTATTAAGATATTAATTATAAGGGCTGGGACTAGTACCAGGAAAGGTCATGGATTTCAAGGGGAGTGTGGGAGGAGTCCCCATGGGCTGTAGATGAAACAGATTTTATTACAGCGGGATCAGTTCTCACCACAGGAGGAGTTCCAGGAAATTTCAGCTTTGGGGGAAGACTGGAAAATGATTTCCATGTAGTAGAAAAACCTCCAGTGTTTTTTCCCTGAAGACTGCATCTTTGTTTATTTGCTGCTGGGTCACGACGTGTTGCAGAAACAAGACGTTCTCTATCTCGTTGGACAACAAGAATTCAAATCTGCTCTGGGCACCACCTGAAAAACTGTTTTTTGTAGGGCTGACATGACTTAAGTCAGCGTCATGTTTACATCTCTTTAAAGACCGAATGTGTAGGTGAGTGGCCGCTTCGTAATGTTCATAACGCTGCGCTTTCATAGCAGTGAGGGAAGAGAAAAATAATAATAAACCAGTGGAAGGGCCGGATGCCAACTTACACCCCTGGGAAGGGGGAGAACAAAGGGTGACTTAAGCTCAGATGTAAGACATGAGCTGCTCGTTGCACAAGTCAGACCAGTCTTTACATACTGGCAAGCCCCAAATTATACCTGGCCCAAGTCTTTACATTTAAGTCTATCAAGCGCTGCCATGAATGTTTGGGATTGTGGTGACAGAGTCCTGGGCAGGAGGGTGGGCTGTGTGGTTTTTTTGTTTTTTATTTTTCCCTCCATTTTTCTGTCAAGAAAGGAGCGCTGTTCAGTCTTGGCCTTCCTCTCTTCAGCGTAGCTTGACACAAATTAGTAATTCTGGTTTCTCCTGGCTTTGCAGCTGATTATGTTAACCTTCAGCAAACTAATTCTCTTCTGGCTCATGACTGCACACACAACCCTTGAAAATGGAATTGCAGTAGAGCCCTGCCAGTTCTTGTCGCTCCACTTTGCAACCCTTGTGAAACGTCGATAAGGCTTTAATAGGGCGGTGATGACATGAGCGTTCAGACGGCAGCTTCCAGCTGGGTTGGTTGTCGGCATAACTGATGGAGACAGTTTAATTTTAAGGTGTACTATTTATGTGAAACACATATAAAAAATAATTGCAAATTAAGACTAAGCAAATGGCCAATCTGGGTTTTCTTAGGTTCTGTTCCTTTTCTGTTTTATTGTGGGCTTATTCTGAGTTTTGTTCTTTCAGTGCTCTATAAACTAACACGTGTTAGCAAGGCTGTGGTGTTTTTCACAAAGTCGTAGACATATTGCAGTAACCGATTAATGCTACTCGAGGTCCTGTAAGTCTTTTAGTCAATGGCAGTTTAAAAGTGTGATGGTGAGAGCAGTTGACTTAAATTCTTTGCGTATATATTAAGGCTTCTAAATTCTAATTTCCTGTTTTGACACAGGCTTCATCTGTGAAACGTTGCTCAGCAGGGCTGCCTTGGCTTCCCTGCTCTTGCTTTGAGTCCCTTGGGGATCATTTTAAACTTGCTTTGAAATGGGTTTTAGGAGCGGTTAATTCTACTAATTTCTAAAGTGGCCATTTTCCATTCATGACTGTGCAGCAGCTCTTAGGGGATGTTGCAGAACTGCAAGTATTGGCCTGTAGTGAAACTCGATTTTTCATTAAGATGAGAGTTCAATCATGTTTTTTTCAGGGAATTGAAATCCCTACTTTTGTATCTTCACCCATTACTTCTCATGCAGTAAAACTACAACAGGTGCTACTCTGAAGAAATGCTGATTATTAAGGGGAGAAGGGCACATGCTGGAATGTGTTTGGTGGTTTGTTTTTTTTTTTTTGGTGCAGAACAGAGTGGATTATATCGATTTCACAAATAGATTTTCTTTTTTTTTCTTTTCAATTGAGGAAAAAAAATCAGTTAAGCCAAAATCTTCCTTTTTCTCTGTTTAAATCTTTTCTTGAGAAAACCCACAAAAACAGACGTGCTAAAATTGAAAAGCAATTAAAGATATTAGAAAAATACCAGTGTAATAAAGATCTTAACTTACTGCTGCTTGAGGGTGTGTGAGGTAGAAGAGTAGCAGTGATGTTAAAAAGCAAGTTGGCTTCAGGTGGTGAAGGAATCTGTCGAGAGAGTTACCCTGGAACAGGTGCTTGTCTTCCCCACACGTGTGCTCTCGCGTAAGGAAGTAGAAAGTAGTTGGGTTTACAAAACCAGTTCAGTAGTTCTACCATGAGAAATAAGGAAGACGGTTTTTGTGGGGCGAGATTACCGCTCCGTGCGGACGCCTGTCAGCAGTAAGAAAGTGCTACTTTTACAGCATTTTTTTCCTGCTTTGTGCCCAGTGGTGGATATCGCGCTGGCTTAATCTAAGCTCATAGTGAGTCCATAGACTAAACTCTTGACACCTGGGCTGGGTAGGATCCATGAGTGTTAATCAGTGGTGAAAACAAAGGAGCTGCTGCTCATTTCCAGGCTCAGTGCTCTGCCAGGCGATACGGGGAGGAAGATTAAAACAATTGAAGGAACTTTTTTAGTCCCTGGGGAAAAAGATTAGTCCAGCGTGCTTGATCAGACCTCCTGTTCGTGGCATTCCAACACTTCTCAGTTGTGAGTTTCTGAATCCAGTTGTGTAGTGATAATTCCCAGCTTGCATCCGAATCTGTTAATTTATTTTGTCAGTCAGAGTGTGTGGTGCTTTATGTGTTAGTGTAAATTTTGACTTTTTGTAGCAGCCCTGTCTGTTTTTCTGGATGCCTCCACGAGAGGTGCAAACAGCCCACTGAATGGCTGAGGCTGGGAGGGACCCCTGGAGTCCGATCTCCTGCTCAAGCAGGGCCACCCCGAGCTGGTTGCCCAGGACCGCTTGCAGACAGCTTTTGAATATCTCCAAAGATGGAGAGTCCACAACATCCCTGGGTGACCTGTGTTGTGCTCTGGTACCCTCAAGGTGAAAAAGTATTTCCTGATATTCAGAGGGAACCTCCTGTGCTTCAGTTTGTCACCGTTGCCTTTGGTCCTGTCACTGAGCACGGCCAAAAAGAGCTTGGCTCTGTTCTCCTCTTTGTACCTTCCATTCAGGTACTTCTGGTTGAGATCTAGCTGAACCTTCCCTTCTCCAGGCTGGGCATTCCCACTGATCATCTTCCTGTTGGCTTCTAAAAGAGCTGGAAGGCCACAAAAGTCTTCCAAGCCAGGTCTGGTGGTGTCTGTGCTCTGACTTGCATAGGTTAAGAACTGGAGTTGGTTGGCTCCTGGCTGTAAGCAGCACATTTTGCTTGAGAGAGCATGTGTGAGGAGCCAAGTCTATGCAGGAGAATGGCTTGATGTTCGTGTCCTTGAGTAGTTGGCCTGGAAATTTGTTTTTGACGTTTTGAGAACGCAGATGAATTCTACCGATATTAAATCTTGAGTTCTTATACTCTTATCGTGAGAATGTTCTTGTCAACTCCTGACATCCTAAGTATTTCAGGTCTCCAAGATACCCTGACCAGAGACTTTTAAACAGAAGATGGGTAAAACCTTCATCCTGTAAGTAGGGAATGCCAAGCAGTTCCAGAAATCTAAAATGTATTTGTGAAGTTACTTAAATTCGTGGTTTCCTGAGTAATAAACAAGAAATAGGGTACTTCAAGCCCCATTTCTAGTAAGCCCTTTTTTTTTTTTTTGTCGTGCAGCCCTTGGTAGTTGGCAGTAAGAATTCCTATCCGAGAGCGTAACAGTGATGTCTTACGGGAGCTGTGTCTCCTCTGAGGCTGTTTGTTCAAATCCTCTTGTTTATTATTAGCTGGAATGCAGGGCTGTGGGCTGCGGTGGAGAACACTAGCGTGGTGCCTGCGTGACACTTCTCGGTAACAAACGGCATCTTTGTTCGGGCATCGGCAGCTCGTGTGACTGCAGAGGGGCCATGTCTCGAAAAAGAAGGGACCGTGTGTCAAGCAGCTCAGTTATGCGGAGCAAATGCTGCAAGTGGAGGAGGAGAACACTCAGCCGGTCACTTTTGGTGAACTGATTTAGAGTATGGTCTAGAAACAGACAGTTTTGCTTCATGAAGACTAAAGCAGAGCTTTACAAGGACTGGGCAGATAACCGCAGTCTAAATCCTGGTAAAATGTCATTTTATTTTATGCACTGGTCTTCCTTGTTTGTATCATGCAGTTTTACTTTTCTCTCATTTTTGATTAGTGATAACTCTGAGTTTTAAATACTTTATATTACCAAACTATATAATTATGTTTCATGGTGAAAGAAATGTAACTCAGTTAACTTTGGGAAATACTGTTTTCCTGACAAAGTGTTGCTGTGTAGAAGGGTTTCTCAAACTCACTATTTGTGTTAGAAGTTCTCTTCATAAAGAGAAGAGTAAAGTATAATAAATGATGATTAATCTTTTCTGTTCAGAGCACGTTTAATATCTGTGTGCAGGTACTTACCAAGATTTTTCCTTTTGAATGTCATTTACCCACAAAAAAATAACTATTAAGTGGACATCATGACTTTTATTTCATTGTTTGTGGGAATAGACTGGAAGGAAAATGAACAGCCTGGTTATTAAAGGGACTTTCTAATATGACCAGAGACTTACAAAATGTTTTGTTTATTGCTCTGATATGTGCTTTGGATGTGTAGATGCGTAGCAGCTGGTGGTAGCGCCTGCAGACAGGAATTTGTGCCAGTGCAGCTCTTTGTGCGGTGGAATGCGTAATGTGTAAACAAGCAAGAATTTGAGTGAAGCAATGGAGAAAAAATTAGCATGTTCCAAGTCTTTTGGGCTTTTTAGCCTGCTCCGCAGTTGAGGAGGCAGTAATAATGGGTCAAGGAACAAATAAGGGAGAAATCTCCCTGTCAGAATTTGGGATAAGATTATACAGGATGCTATTGGTAAGTATACTGACCATCAGCCGCATGGAAAGAGGTGTTACTTCTTGGGGGCCAGGTGGGCAGCCGACTGCACATGAGCCAGAAGCGTGCCCAGGTGGCCAAGAAGGCAAATACATTCTGGCCTGTGTCAGGAATAGTGTGGCCAGCAGGGCACGGGAAGGGATTGTGCCCCTGTACTCCTGCGTTCAGTTTTGGACCCCTCATGACAAAACTTTGAGGTGCCGGAGCGTGTCCAGAGAAGGGCAGCGAAGCTGGTGAAGGGTCTGGAGAACAAGTCTTGTCAGGAGCAGCTGAGGGAACTGGGGTCATTCAGCCTGGAGAAAAGGAGGTTACTACCTGACAGGAGGTTGTGTCAAGATGGGAGTCGGTCTCTTCTCCTGCGTAACAAGCAATAGGGCAAGAAGAAGTGGCCTCAAGTTGCGCCAAGTTTAGATTGGATATTAGGAAAAATTACTTCATTGAAAGGGTTGTCAGGCCTTGGAATGGGTTGCCCAGGGAAGTGGTGGAGTCCCCATGCCTGGAGGTAATCAAAAGCCATGTAGCTGTGGTGCTTAGGGACATGATTTCATGGTGGACCTGGCATTGCTGGGCTAACAGTTGGGCTTGATGATCCTAGAGTCTTTTCCAGCCTAAATGATTCTATGATTCTACTTAAATACATGGCACGTCTGTAGGAGGCAGCTTATTATGCTGCGATAATGCACAAGTGCTTTAATGTACGTTGTACTTCCACAGTCATTCCCCCAAGTTGTGTGACTGCTTTTGCAAGGACTGGAGACACATGCTCAGTGGATTGCAGATGAAACCCACTCTTTAAAATGCTGTGCTTTACTGTTTTACAGTTCTGTAGCTGAACAGGATTAGAAACCATGCAGGATTAGGCAAACAGAGTTTGAACTACAGCTACTTGCCTTGAAGAGGAGAATCTTTTCTTCTCGTGGGCAGGACCAGCATTTGACTGTCTTCTGGCAATTCCTCACTCAGCAGCAGCTCAGGTCCGTCGGGCTGTGTGATGAGAACCAGGTATAATTATGGGCTGTTCGTGTTAGTCACCGCTGACCAGGAGCATCCGAGCTGCTGCCAGGCTGTCACGGGCTGTTCAACTGCTCCTTGGCTGCTGGAAGCACAAGGAGTGGTGCTGCGGGTTCCCCCTCCTTTATTTTGGAAAACTGAGATACTGCTGGGGCTGCAAGAAGGATCCTCAGCATTTAGGTTGGTAATTTAAATCAGTACAAAAATACATTATTGCCAACTTTATTTTCTTCCCTTTTTGCCTTCTTCCCATCCTTAAAAAGAAAATTGTAATTTTAGGTGGGTATTAGGGGGATCTTGGATCAAAGGGTCTCTGGTGTCTGCAGATGCCTGCACCTACAGCTGCCCCTTCTCCCTGTGAAACAGAAGGGACAAGGTGGCTCGAAGGCAAGAAGATTTTCTTTAAAAAATTCCTTTGCTAGTAAGTAATGGTGGCATCTCCAGATCACTTCCTTTCTCAGAAAATAAGTACTGGAGACTAGTTGGGATTGTGTCCTTGTGCAGGACTAGTTTAATTTTGGCCTGTGCCACTTAATTTTCTTACATAACATCACCACTTTCTGTTCCTGAAGAAATGGTGTCTTAATTCTTTGATAACTGGTGCGGTACGGAAGGGACTCTTGTTGGAGTCCCGAAGGAAGAAAGTTTGATCTGATGCTGGCCGATGCTTCCCTCTCGCTTTCTAGGCGTGCTGGCAGTGCACAGGTGTCTCATGCAGCAGGGCAGGCTTCAGCAGTTTAAAATCAGGGAGCTGCGACATGAGACAGTTCTAGTCTCTGCCTTAAGTCGCCTTTTGAAAGTTTAAATCCAGCAGTTCTTTAATCACAGAGTTGTCGGAGTTGGAAGGTCATCTCGTCCGACCCCTAAAATGTCCAACCTCGGATCATCTGGTTCAACTCCAAAGTCATCTCAGCAGCTCTGACAGATAAAATAATCTGACTTCCAGGTGGAGCAGAAGAGCAGGAATCTGGCTGTTATGCCAGCCCTTTACATGTCGTCATAGATTGGGATTTTCTGTTCGATTTTCCAGACTGTGGTGGTGCTTCAATTTCTTTGCCTGCTGCTTTTCCAAACTTCCAAGTTTTTAATATTTGTAAATACAGGAGACAGGTTGGTGTGACAGTGTGATAAGGGGAGAATACTGCCTAATGGGGAGTGTTATGTGTATCAGTCTAACTGTTCAGAAAATTTGGTTCCTGACCTTTTTTTTTTTTTAGTATTTATCTTTTTCCAGTGCTAGATGTGGAACAATGTTGCTTACTCATTGTACTTTATAATTCCAACCGATTTTTGGGGGCACTTGGATGCGCTGTTCAGCCTGCCACCACTGGCAGATTTCCTCGCTGGTTTATTGATAATTTATTTCCTCAGTTTTTGGTCAAAATCAGTTCTCTGTACTAGTAGTTGGCTAGATATTAGTGTCGGCCTCATCTGAGATTACATTGCTTCCTGTGTAATGTGGTGGTGATCAGCTGGAATGCTAACTTTTAATTAGAAAATTTAATCATTCTTGTTTCACATCTTTAACTGCTTCTGGTGAGATAAGACTTCAGAATACCAGTTTTGTCTTTAATTTTCCAGTGATGTATTTTTGTCCCTAGGAAGGTATTTAATGAAGATTTTTTTCTTGTTCCCATATTAAGCTTTTACTTTATCGGGCATCACTGTGTGATTTATAACTTGGAGATATTTGAATAATTTCTCTTGGAAGAAAAAGAATATTTTATGCTTTTCTCCCCAAATATAACCTCTTGTCCCCATCTCAAGCTGTTTTCTGAGCTTTTGGTATGGATGGAGGAATGTAACATTGAACTGTCTCAGTGCAGCTAGGAGGTTAAGATAATTCTGGCAGAAAGTGAAGAGGATTACTTTAAGGACAATGAATATGATAATTTCCCTGCTAAATGTATTTAGCTAAATGTATTTCCTGCTAAATGAATTGTCAGGAGGCACAGAACACGCCAAACTTTGATTCATGTTTTTTGTACAGAGGAAGGTGAGCCCTGGCCATGCTTCCAGCATAAATCAGGTCACAGTTTCTGGTGCAAATACACGTTGCATTTTTTTAAGTAAACGTTTAAATTCTGTTGCAACTTCTGCCATTATTCCATCTGTGTTGCTGAAGAGCTGTGCATGTAATTTTAAACACATTTTAAAATAATAGTAATCTATTTTTAAGTTCTTTAAAAATTGACTACTTACATAGCAGTCGATACGTTCAAGCAAATCTTTCTCAAATCAAATCTAATCTCTCTCTTACTGGGAAAATAGTGATAGGATTTTTCCCCCCCTGTTTCCTGAAGCCCAGCAGCAATTGTACTTTAAACAAATAAGCTTTTCTGCCACACCTGTGTATCGGGGAAGTGAAGATCAGGATTGCTCTGTACTTGAATTCTCTGAAGGGATGTCAGCTTTCCAAGCAACCGTAAAATTTACTTTTTAAAAACCCATAATTTGCCTTCTGTTAAAACTTACGGTAGCACAGATCTCTGTGTCTTACCAAAGAAAATGCAATTAAATTTTGATTGTGACTCCTTTAGTTGGTGTAGATTTGGTAACTTTAGTGGACATTGTCAGCTCAGTAAGCACGGGATGTCAACTACTGAAGGATAAAAACCAGATTGTTATAATTGTGTCGGCGAATGTGTCGGGCTCGAGTGCACTCCGAGCAGCGCCGAGATCATTCCGTGCCCTTGTGTGGTGACAGTGCTGGTGAGGGGTTCTAGAACGGCGCTGCCGTCGATGTCAAGAGTTGTGCTGCTCGGCGTTCACGTAGGTAGCTGGGGAAGCAGAGTCCCACAGTCGCTGTAAAACTGCATCAGGGAAAATCAAACCTGAAACCAAATTGCTTTGTGGCTTAGAGTCCTCTCCAAGCTCAGGAATAAAGGTGGGTCCAGCACCTGAAGGAGCAGGAGGAGCAGCAGCACTGCCTGAGCGACCCCAAAGGCTGAGCGATATGAAATGAATCTACTCGCCTCATGGGGAGGAGACTGTCGATCATTGTGGCGGCACAGAGATGCGCAGCTTCCAAATGTGACAGATTAGTATTTTTTATTTTCTTCTTATTATTGTTATTTTTCCTTCCTTAAATAATTGTGTAAATACCTGTGTGCTGACTGGAAAAAATGCCAGAGCTTGGTGGCCTCGATACTAAATGAGAGTAACACGGTTGGCGAATGGTGATAAGTAGAAGGGGGCCAGAATGAGGATGACAGAAGTGTGACTTCTGGAGATCGTAAGTGGCAGCTTTAAAGAAACAGTCAGGCTTTCCCTTGGGCGAAGTCTGGGACAAGCAGTTTCCTCAGTGCTGGTGTTTGGGTCTGTGATGAGACATCCTGAGGTTCTCTCTGCATCCCCTTAAAGCAACTTCAAACGAAGACATGCAGAGACCGTGCTAAATCTCTAGCAGGTGGTTTAGAAGGCCAGGTTGGCACTACTTCTTGTCTAAATCTCTGAGAAATATGTAGGTGCTTTTTACTAAAGAAATACTGTGTTTGAACAAATAGATGTCTTACTACAGTTTTCTGTTGTTTGACATTATTATCCGATCGTTTTTCTCTTTCATGGCCCAGATGGTTGGTATGTACAATTCCCAAAGCTCATTATGTTGCCAGGAACTAAATAGTGAAGAAAAAACACACGTCTGGAGTTATTTTTGTGTGTGTGTGTGCTTGAAAACTGTTTCAAACCTTTTAAAAGCTTTACCTAGAGTTCATTGTTTTTTAATAATCAAAACAAATTAACTCTTGAATCTTTCACAAACTCACTGGGTTGGACCAGAGGAGGTTTAGATTTGATATTAGGAAAAATTTTGTGACTGAAAGGGTTGTCGTGCATTGGAACAGGCTGCCCAGGGCAGTGGTGGAGTCACTACACTGGAGATAATCAGAAGACGTGTAGACGTGGCACATGGTTTAGTGGTCGTGGTGGTGTTGGGTTGACAGTTGGACTTGATGATCTTAGAGGTCTTTTCCAACCTTAATGATTCCGTGATTAAAACCGATTTGCCTCACTGGTTCAAAATCATAATCACAGGGGGGCTATTGAAGTGCATTATGTTGTTTAATGTTCAAAGCAGCATTTTTCTTTCTTTCCCTTTCTTAGTGCCCTCTTTACATTCCTGTCCATGTTCTAGCGATGGTTTCTGCAAAGGGAACAAGGCCAAGGAACCTACTACATTTACACACGCAGTCTGTTTCACCTTCTAAGATCAAACCAGACCTATTTAACTCCGCTACTGTAGTTAAGCACGACCCCTGCAGCGCACTGATGTCCAGTGCTTGCCCACACATCGGCCTTGGTGCCCGTCAACTTTCCTGCTGCCGTATCCTTATGCTTCTGCCAGCTCTGGGCTGCCCAAGTTGCAGTTCTGATACTGTAACGACGTCCTTCCCTCTTTTCTGAGAAGTCAGTCTTGGGCAGTTTCTCAGATGAAGTCACGCAGTATTTGCTCAGCATTTCTCAGTATTCTAATCCCCCTCTACAAATCCTTTAGGTGGTTCATAGTTTTGTTTTAAACCAGTAGCATATGTTTTGGCTTGGCTATGTCAACCTTGGTGGAGTTGGCAACTAACAGCGTTTACTACTTGCTTCAGCCTTTCAGTTAGGGGACTGTGGGGTATTTTTTTTTTTTAACTTTATTTAATATCTGCTTTGGTGGAAAATCAGCGACTTAGTGAACTCGGCGATTAGGATGCTATCCAACAATTGTGTTTGACTCTCAACACTATTCAAGAAATGCACCAAGGTCATATTTTGCATTGCTGGAATTGTTGCTGGCACTTCTCCATCCAAGTAGCCTCTCTGAGGTTGATTTTCCAAGTATTTAGCTGCAGTTCTTTGTTCACAAGGGAGAGAATCTGAACAGCATTATTTTAATTCTCCACAGGTGCAGATGCCGAGCAGGATGCTGCTGTCAAACTTGCCCAAGAACGAGCAGAGATAGTTGCCAAGTATGACAGAGTAAGTGGACTTGATAAGAATTTTAAAGACATTTTATAATTAATCTTAGTAATATGTCTATTTGAAAAATTAATCATGGCTCCTGCTAGCTTTTGTCTAAAATACTTTATGTACTACTAGTCTGATGGTTTGATGATATACTGGCCTCTGGGTGAATTAAATTCTCCCTCTGTGGAGAATATTCTGGATAATGACTCAATCAACTCATTTTTCAGGTGCACAGCATGTTGATTTGGAGCTATTTTAAGGTAGTGTAGTGTATTGCAAGTAATGGAACTGGGTTGTTTGAGGATGCTCAGTGTATCTATGAGATCAGAAGGACTTTTGGGTTTATTTAATTTTTGGTTATGATAATAGAAACATTACAGAGAACTTAAGTTTGAGTGAACTGCATTGTTTGTCAGATTACTGTGAGGAATTGAAGAAATACCCTATATATATTTTATTTTTTTTCCCTTGAACCACTTGTCAGATAAAAGCCTGGCACAGAGCATGCCTGGAATGCCAACGCTGTATTCACATGTTCTTGTAGTACTTGTGGAATTTCTAAGTGTCACTGGAGTACTGAGCAATAGACTTGTTTGTAGAGTTCGTGAAACTTTTTACATGCTGGATTTGTGTAGCCTGTGTTGGAAGAATATATTGCTGAAATACTGTAGAATCATAGAATTGTCAGGGTTGGAAGGGACTTTAGAGAGCATCTAGTTCCAACCCCCCTGCCATGGGCAGGGACACCTCCCACCAGACCAGGTTGCCCAGAGCCCCATCCAGCCTGGCCTTGAACACATCCAGGGATGGGACTTCCACAACTTCTCTGGGCAACCTTTGCCAGTGTCTCATCACCTTCATGGAAAAGAATTTCTTCCTAATACCTAACATAAATTTACCCTCTTTCAATCTGAAACCCGTTATCCCTCATCCTATCACTACACTGCTTGACAGAGTCCCTCCCCAACTTCCCTGTAGGCCTCCTTTAAGTACTGGAAGATCGTACTTCATATACTTAGATTTCTGCAAGCCTTACAAAAATTGGCAATTGGAGTAGAAGAGAGGAGCATGAACGGATGTTTCACGGAGGGAAAGCTGGGTGCTGCGTTCTGTTTGCCAGCTGCTGGAAGTCAACGTGGCTGTTAGCTCGGTTGTGTCCGCAGGATGCGCTGTTCTCGGGTAGTGGTTCAGGAAGGCTGGACTATGGAAATAAAACAAGTAGAAGGTACTCGGTGGGGACCTTGATGAACCACTGTGGAGGTTAAAAACAGGTGTGGAATTATTACAAGTTTGCAGTTGATATCAGTGGTTGAGATTTATTCTGTGCGTAGCAGTGACCAAAAGAGATTTCTTGTGATGAAAATACTGGTTGTAGGGGCTGGGAGAGGTGTGCTTCTCTCCTTTTCCTTGGCTGGATGGTTTAGGACTAGTGTTCTCTTCCCCTTCCTCTACCCTACTACCAACCTGTCCCAGAGATTATGCTTAGAGTGGTTGAATCCTGTCTTTTGTGTCTGTAAAACTTAATTTGGATCTTTTTTTTTTTCCTTTAGGGACGGGAGGGTGCGCAGATTGAGCCATGGGAAGATGCTGACTATCGTCTTTACAAAGTCACAGATAGATTTGGATTTCTACAGTAAGTAGCAAGCTTGAAAAGGAAATAAGATTAAGAGTTTGCCACTATTACTATTAATGCTTTTTTATGGTATCACCTATTTGGTGAAAGTATTATTATGCCTATTACTAGATCTTCTGTAAACTGTTTGCTTTGTAAGTTTTGGGTAATCTTTCACTGTGCTTTTCAATTCCATTTTTCTCTGTGGTTTTTTTTTTTGTTTTGGTTCTGTAACTTGATCCTGCACAGGGAGTGAAATGTTTTTGAATATTTTATTTAGGAATGAAAAATGGATAGTTTACAAGAAAGGTATTTCAAGCTGAATTAAACTACAGATAAATTTTGGTTTTCAGTAACTGTGTTATATATAAATCAACTTGAAGTTCTTGGAAGGATTTTAAAAAATGTTGTTATAATGTTGATCTTATCCCATCACACGTAAGGTTACCCAGTGGTTATATATGAACAACTGTGTGTCCCAGTCCTTCAAAGATAAATAGAATTTAACTTCATGTATTTATTAACCGTATTAAAGTCTCTGCTGATTTGGGACCTAATGTTACATCTTCAAAAGTCAGAAACTGCAATAATCGAGGTTCAATTACTCTGTAGGTACCTTCTTTGTAATATAATCTCTGTCTCCTTGGTAAATAAAAGATGAGATTATACCAGGACTTTTGTTGCTGGCAGACATAAACATGGAGCTTGCAAAAACCAAACACCAACTGACTTGCTACTTGTGATACCGCCCAGTCCAGCCTCTTGGCCATTCTTGGCACTTGGCATTTAGGTTTGAATACATAAAGTGCAATAAAAATCAAGACAAATCAGTGATGAGTGGAAAACTTAGTAATAACTATGTAATTTTTTAATATTGAGGGACAGAGGTGTGTGTGTTTGGTTTGGTTGTTTTTTTGGGGGAAGGAGGGGGATTTCATTCCCCCTCCTTCTGTTTTGTAATGCCATTGCTCTTCTCTGCTGTCAGTCAGGACAGTCATCTTTACCTGTGGACTGCCTTGGCTCCATCAGCTTTTGCTCCAGATGGCTTGATTTTACACAGAGCAGTCTTTGTGTTGGTGAACTACAGCTGCAGCACCACGTGCCTGGTGGTGTAGCTGCAGTCGTAGGCTTTCTTAGTAGTGAATGGATGTCAGAATTATTTCTTGTGCGGAAATAATTGAAACCACTGCGAAGTTCACCGCTGACTTCAGTGGGGGTTGGATCCCAGGCCTTCAGATTTGTGACTGGATTCTTCATTTTGATATCCTTATGAACTCCTGAACTTTTCTGGTTGCTTGTTTTGTGACATTTGGCTTTTCACATGTTAGTCATAGAGGAATGTTATTCATGTCACAGTTGCTGCTGCTATCAGTTTTCAGGAGTCTTGCGTTTTGTTGCTCCAGCGCCGTAGCACGTTTGAGATGCAGCTATGGAGGTGCCATCTGGCAAATCGACGCGTACCGGGGTCTGCGCTGCTGTAACTTCTAGCTGCTGTAAGGGCACCCGTACGTCACCCTGCAGTCGTTCCTGGGAGGATGGATGGGCCTTAGTCCTTAGACTGTACCTTCCTCCCCAGTCTCGTATTTAGTCACCAAGGCAGGATTCGTTCTCTCTGTAGTCAACTTCAAGAGATGAAATCGGAAGGTTTTATAGTGCCCGAAGACTGCACAAATTAACAATGTATGTAGGCACTCTCTTTTCACCGGTTGTGCAATATTTGTTGCTTATATGCTAATTGAGATCTCATTTTAAAGCAGATTTCACCTGAGAGTGCCATCAAGGCTGCTTTATGATTCTTGAAAGCAAATTGGCTGCAAATGATGTTTTTATTTTCCTGAGAAAGAAAATCTCTCCTAATAGGAGTAATATAATTAGGATGAGCATATCAACTGTCTTTCCCTGAAAGGACAATTTCTATTGCACCGTTGGCTTCACCCATGGTGTGGGTTCACGTATACTGTGATCCTGAGCCTCGCGCAATCTGCCATTTCTGGAAGAAACTCCCTTTCCTAGGAGAACTTGAAATTAAGCAGTATGTAGCTCAAGTGGTTATCATCAACGGGAGCCATAATTCCCCACAACCCATCTAATTAACAAATGTTAAATTAACAAACGGACTGATGCACTTGGCAACTCTGGTCACAGTGTCACACTTCGTATGCTCCAGTTAAGGTGAGATCTGCAATGATTTGTCATCTTGTTTACACTGACATCTTAAAGTACCAGTAGCCGAGAATAGTCTTTTCTATCAGGAGGCTGCTGGATGTTGGGAACCTGACAGAAAATTAGGGCTTGTTTTCTCAAGCACAATAGGCCTTGATTCCTATCATTAATTTATAAACTCTTCTTTCTCCTTGGCTGTTTCCTGTGCCTGCAACTTTCCTTGGCTCTGTGAAGGCACGTTCAAGGTTCAGCTGATAGGGCAGAAAAGATAAGTTTGGGGTGAAGCTGCCTGTGTAACTTGCAACTGAGAAGACGGGAGAGAGTAAAGACTAGAGACTTGGAAAGAGGAGTTTTGGTCTAGATCTACGATTCTTCTGGCATCCCAGTGTCCTTGCTTGTGTGTCTAACTGGGAATTAGTAGACTTGGGGAACCTGAAGACACTTCTGTTGTCTTCCTGCCTTGAAAGTAGAAGTGGCTAAAACTGTTCAGATTTTCTTCTGAGAACATATTGAGTGGCAGAGGGAAGGTGCCTTTTTATATGAAATTTCCCCTCAGGTGAAGTATCTCGCCTTAAGCCTAACCTTCATTTAAGACCCACAGTTAAAATTTCTGGTAGATTTGGTCGATTCTAATTGTTGTTGATGTATTTATTGCTTACAGTAGTTAGGACAACCTTAACCTAGCACCATTTAAAATTTTTAATAGCTGCTGCCTTAAGAACACAATTTAATTTGTTCACTGCACTATGTGTTTTTTTTATTTTGCAGTTTGGCAAGGGAATGTGGAAGTTCTAGTTCACTTTGGGTATTAAAAGGAAATTGATGTGGACAGGCTATTAAAATTTCTATTTAAAACAAACAAAAACATCTGAGTTAATACCTAATGAATTTAGGGAACAAGAAAGTAAGTTCAGTGAGTAGCACCAAAGCTTTATAATAACGAAACTTGTTTGAAATGAATAAAGAGAAGTTTTGGAGAGAAGTTGGATACGAGAAGATGATTTCCGGCAAACACATTAAGCTGCAAAATAATCCTGTGGGGAGCCAAAGGAGTGAGCCTCGAGATGTTTTAAGACCTGGTTGTACAAAACATGCACTTGTGAGGGCTTTTGTCAGTGGGGCTGACTAAATTGTAACAGGTATGGTTTTAGTAGAGTAGCGCATAAACTATGTGTAAGGAGCATGCATGAACCATGAGTTAAAATGTCATTGTTGGTTAAAATGTGGAAAATTTGGCCTTACCAGTTGCTGCTGTTGCAAGGTTGTAAGGGGATGGTGGTCCTCGTGGTTTATTTAAGCCATATGGTGTTGTGGGAAAACCAGTCTCAACCTAGGAAGTATTTTACATAATTTAATTTATTGCCAAATAACAGAAGTGCCTGCTCACTGCACAGGGGTTGGACTAGATGACTTCTAAAGGTCCCTTCCAACCCAACGCATTCTGTGATTCTGTGATTCTCATTACCAGTTTGGATACTGGGAGGGACACCTCGAAATGCAGAACTTAACAGACACGTTGGGGAAATACCTCTCTCCCCTCTGCCTCTGGGACAGACTTCCCTGTTCTTTGCTGTGGGTTACCCCGGGCTCACCCTGGTTCCTTTGGTGAAGCAACAGGCAGTGCAGGGAGTTGGGGTCCTGCCTGCTTCTTTCTGCTGATCCTGGTTTCTTACTTGTTTTCATCTCCTGCGCCTCGTGTCTCACGTGTTTTCTGCTGCCACAGCGTGGGTCTCCCGTGGGCTGCAGTCCCCTCGGAGATGTCACCCCTCCCAGCAGGACATCCCTCCTTCTGAGAGTGAGGCTCCAGCCATGTCCCCAACAACATCATCTCCTTCCCTGTGTCTCTTCTGCTTCTTTCCACATGTCTTTTGTTTCTCCTGCCTCTAGCAGCTGCCATGCTTATAAAAATATGGTTTTAGTAGAAGTGTCAGGGGTTCTCCAGCTGACTGAAGTTCTGGCACGTGCTGCACGTGTCACCCCTGGACCCGCTTGACAGTTGTTCATGCTTTCCAGTGCAGTATTTCCAACCCTGTTATGTTAATCTCAATTTGCAAAGCAATACAAAAGTAGCAAAAAAACCCTGGAAAAACTAAATTCCAAACACCTTGCACACCACAAGAAAAGCAATTCCTTTCTGTCTTATCTTGGAGCCTGGCTAAATTTTAAAGTAAATGTTCTTAATCTTTTCACTGTGGACTGTTCTTTTGTCAAAACTTTACCTTGTAGATGCTTCCATTTGCAGTTTTTCTAGCAGCAGTCACTGATAAGGGAGTAACTTCAGGGGAAAAAAACTAAAGGAATTTCTGAGTGTCTTAAAGCTCATAGCAAGCATTCCAGTAATGCCTTGGGATCTGAGATCTCCCCCTTCCCCCTCCTTGCATTCTTTAGTTGATTTGTTGCTGCTTTGGGATGGTTAAAAAAAATACTAAAATAATGTTATTCCTTGGGCGGTTGCAGGCTTCCTGCTGCTAGGGACTTTTTAAAAGATGTTTTTTCTTTAAGCCTACAGTTTAAATACTGATATCTATATTAATTTGTCTCCTTAGAAGTGGCAACGATGTGAATGATTTCACGGAATCATAGAATGATTTGAGTTGAAAGGGACCTCAAAGATCATCTAGTTCCAACCCCCCTGCCGTGGCAGGGACACCTCCCACTAGATCAGGTTGCTCCATCCAGCCTGGCCTTGAACACTTCCAGGGATGGAGCACCCACAATGTCCCCGGGCAACCTGTTCCAGTGTCTCATGGCCCTCGGGGTGAAGAACTTCTTCTTTATATCTAGCCTAAACCTACGCTCTTCTAACTTCCACCCATCACCCCTCGTCTTATCACTACAGGCCCTTGTAAAAAGTCCCTCCCCAGCCTTCTTGTAGCCCATTCAGGTACTGGAAGGCTGCTGAAAGGTCTCCCCGTAGCCTTCTCTTCTCCAGGCTGAACAAACCTAACCCTCTCAGCCTGCCCTCACAGGAGAGGTGCTCCAGCCCTCTGACCATCTTGGTAGTCCTCCTTTGGACTCTCTCCAATGTCTTTGTTGTGTTGGGGGTTCTAGAGCTGGACACAGTATTCCAGGTGGGGTCTCACAAGAGCAGAGTAGAGGGGCAGAATAACCTTCCTGGACCTTCTGGCCACACATCTCTTGATGCATCCCAGGATACAGTTGGCTTCTGGGCCACAAGCGCACACTGTTGGCTCACGTTGATCTTATCATCCACCAAGACGCCCAAATCTTTCTCCCCAGGACTTCTCTCAATCCACTCATTGCCCAGCCTGTATCTGTGCTTGCGATTGCCTTGACTCAGGTGCAGGACCTTACACTTGGCTTCATGAGGTTGGCCCAGGCCCACCACTCAAGCCTACCAAGATCCCTCTGGATGGCATCCCTTCCCTCCAGCGTGTCAACCGCACCTCCAACTTTGTGTCATCAGCAAACCTGCTGAGAGTGCTCTCGATACCACTGCCCATGTCACCGACAAAGATGTTAAGTAATACCGGTCCCAGTACTGATCCCTGAGGGGCACCACTTGTCACTCATCTCCACTTGGACAATGAACCATTGACCGCAACTCTTTGAATGTGATCTTCCAGACAGTTCCGTATCCACCAGGTGGTCTATCTATCAAATCCACGTCTTTTCTACTTGGAGACTAGGATGTCATGTGGAACAGTGTCGAAGACCTTGCACAAGTCCAGGTAGATGACATCAGTTGCTCCTCCCTTGTCAATGGATTCTGTTACTCCATCATAAAAGGCCGCCTGATTTGTCGGGCAGGATTTTCCCTTGGTGAAGCCGTGCTGGTTACCACCAGTCACCTCTGCATTTTCCATGTGCCTTAGCAGAGCCTTCAGAAGAATCTATTCAATGATCTTGCCAGACACAAAGGTGAGACTGACTGGCCTGTAATTGCCTGGGTCTTCCTTTTTTTTTTCCCTTTTTGAAGATGGGGGTGATGTTCCCCCTTTTCCAGACAATGGGTAGGTCACCAGACTGCCAGGACCTCTCAAATATGATGGCAAGCAGGCCAGCAGCTTCACCTGCCAGTTCCCTCAGGACCTGTGGATGGATCTCATCAGGTCCCATGGATTTGTACACCTTCAGGTTCTTGAAATGGTGTTTATATATGGTTTTTGTAGTTAAAAGTTATTAAAGGTGTTAAAGCAACAAAGGATGCAGTGAATCCAAATGACAGTGTTTTGTAAACAAGTACGAATTTACAATTTCACTGAAGATCATTGAAGCACATATTTAAAGATATATTTGCTTGAATATATCCTTGTATTTATTTTTTACGAAGCTCTCCAGCTCGCTGCAAGGACAAAATAACTTTATTTCTTCCCTTTCGTCCCTGCCCCATATAACGTTAAGGTTGAATGGCCACAAGAGTATTGGCTGGTTGGGGTTTGCAAAACAGCCTCGGCTTTGTACGTGCTCCTGAAATAGGGTAGAAGCCAAAAGCGGCGTTTTGCAACTGCCAAGATCAGCACCAATTTCATATTTAAGGAGCTGGTCCTCTTTTAGGTTTTTCAGCACCAGGCCAAAAGTCAGAGAGCAGGATAAACCAACTGGCCTCTTCCTGGGATGGCACAGAACAATGAAATTTGAGCAAAACAGAATAACTGGAAGGCATGTGCCTTTACTTTGGTCTCCACTGCGGTGTGGCCCAGTTCCACATCCTGCCAGGTTCTGCACTTCTTTTTACTGAAATCTCTACGTCACTGGATGCCGTTCCCTTTTGGATGATGAGACCTCAGCTGGGATCATTCGTTGGGAACTGTTGGAACTAGTGATTTCAGTCCTTCGTCAGTGGCAAAGCAAAAAGTATTTAAAAAAAAAAAAGAAAGAAATCCACTCCTTTCCCTTCTGGCTAGCAATGAAGATTTATATCATGTGGTCTATTGTCAGCTGTACTTGGGCATGTATTCTCACTTGGTTCTATATCTATATCACCCAGCTGTGAGGGAGTCATTTGGTTTTGTTGTTTAAGAAAAACTTTTAAGACCACAGTTGAGCTTTTCTAAAAACGAAGAAAAATAATACTGCTTTTTGGAATTTGGGACAGACACAGCTCAAGGCCAAATTTTACTACTCTACATTGGGAAACATAGATTAAGACTAATGTACACTGACTAATATATTGTGGAAAGCATTACGATTATTCAGGTCTGAATAGATACAAAATAAAAATAACAGAAGAAACTGCAATTTATTTCCTGGAGCTTTTCAAAAACATTTATTCTTTGTATGAATGCCATCAACTGAACAGTCCTGTTGACTTTTGATAATGAGCGGCGAAAGACAAGAGCTAGCCATGACATCATTTAAAAAAAAATAGAAGGAGATTGTTTTAAAGAGTTTTATTTCTCCAATGTGCACAGTATGAATTCTTTCCAGGTCTTGTTATTGTCAAGGTGTGTGTTAACTTGTATTGGTAGTTATTATCATACAGCAATAACTAATATTGTCAGCTTTTGTGGCCTAGCTTGGGTGATTCATTTTTTTTCTTTTATTACTTGTTCAATAAATGGTGACTGGAGTTGCATGTGCAGCGTGGCAGATGCTCTAATGTTGATAAAAATCCAGGGATCAGCGTCGTGAGGTTGGGCAAACCGAAGGTTTATTCTCCAAGGTTCTTTTTGGGTTTATTGTTTGGCTTTTTTCGTAGTGAAGGAAAAGATATGCAGTAAAAGGACTAATGGTAGGAAATACAGATGTAGGGGTATTTTTCCCCCTGCATTCATGAAAGTCCCTTAAAAATGTGGTTTAGATTCTTGTAGGACCCTTACAGTAGCTCTGCGCTGATTTTGATGGAATTGTACCAATTTACAGCAGCTGAGAATCTGACTCATGCTCTTACTCTTTATCCCATGAGTCTGTTCAGTCGGGGAACGTACTTTCGGAGTAGTTTGCTAATGCTGGAGATCATTGCATTGCCAGAGGTGCTTTTCCAATGGCAGAGTTCGTTATTCTCTTTTTTTTTTTGCTAACATAGGAGCCTACCTGCTTTTCTCCATCAAACTTTACTATTAAAAAAACCCATATTGCATTTTTATTAGCTCTGTAATGCATTTCTGCAGCACGCTGCAAAAATGAGTTAAGAAAGCAAAGGAATTAAGAGCTTCACTGAGGATTGTGAGATACCCCGTTAAATGCCTCAAATGAAGCTATTTGTTTTTTCTCAGTAGTATTATTTTTCCCCTAACTTTTTAATGGGGAGCAATATGATGAGCAACTAGTTATCCTCTTATTCTGTTTTTTTTTGAAATTTATACGTAAGGTTGCTGGAAAACAGTCCTTGTCTCTAAGATATTCTTTGTGCGTTCCTTAGTATTTTCTGCAGCGTGCCTGTTGAACCACGTGTCCCAGAAGAGTAACTCTTACACGACTGACCCTGCGGATTTGAGTAGGTTACACAGGTCAAGTCTCGCCACGTAAGAAATGTAAGGATTGGTCTCTTGAGTGTTCTTGGCAGCAAAAGCAGTTATGCTGAGATGCCAAAAGTTTTGGGTAATAGACATAAAGGAAGAAACGTGGTGGCTGGAATTTGAGAATCAAGGAGTATGCAAAAAACCAGGGATTTTTTTTATATAACATTTTTTTTTTTTAGTAGAAAAACCTGCACATCAAAACTTAAAGAAGGAACTCTAAGGTTACTAGGCAAGTTGCAAAATTATTGTTCATAGTGACACACACCCACAATTTTTGATTTTCTAGGCACAATAAATATTGCGAAACACGTTAAGTGATGCAATTATGTACTAAAACAGCAGTGAAATATTCATTCTTAACAGTTCAATTATAAATGTAAATATCACTGTATTTTTTTTATACTGTGGTCATCCAGTAGGGACTTGCTGTCATTTTCCTCTCTTTTTCTTTTTTTCTTTTTTTTTTTTTACTTCTCAGCTCTGTGAGACAGGTCAGCAGAACACTGGCTTAATTTTTCACTCCCTTGGGGAAAAAAGTGTGCTAAGTTAGCTTAACACACTTGTATGGCTTGTGTTAGAAATTGTGTGACCAGCAGAAGCAGGGAGGTGATTTTCCCCCTGTACTCAGCACTGGTGAGGCCACACCTTGAGTATTGCGTTCAGTTTTGGGCACCTCAGTATAGGAGAGATATCGAGGTGTTGGAGTGAGCGCAGAAGAGGGCAACAAAGCTGGTGAAGGGCCTGGAGAATAGATCTTACGAGGAGCGACTGAGGGAGCTGGGACTGTTCAGTTTAAGGAAGAGGAGGCTGAGGGGGGACCTCATCATGCTCGACAATTACTTGAAAGGACATTGTAGAGATGTTGATGCTGGTCTCTTCTCACAGGTCATTAGGGACAGACCCAGGGGGAATGGGCTCAAGTTGCAACAGGGCAAGTTTAGGCTGGACATTAGGAAGAAATTCTTCACGGAAAGAGTGGTCAGACCCTGGAACAGACTGTCTAGGGAGGTGGTTGAGTCGCCATCCCTGGATGTGTTTAAGTGTCGCTTAGATGTGGGGTTGGGTGATATGGTTTAGGGGTGAACTTGTAGTGTAGGGTTAATGGTTGGACTTGATGATCCCAAGGGTCTTTTCCAACCTGAACTGTTCTATGATTCTGTGATTCTATGATTCTAAGTTCAGCCTCTTTCAGCTGCGGAAGACAAATCTTTATTTTTTTTTAAAAAAAAAATTTGCATCTCAGATGTTACGAAAAAGCCGTGTTTCTCTTTATTTATTTATTTTACTAATTATATGAATATGCCCCATTTTGGATAAGTAAAATTTTTCATGTGGCATTACAGATATTTGCTGTGGGACCTGCACTGCAGTCTTACATCATGTGCACTGGATTTTACCCTCTAAGGTGTGATGCACTTACTTGGACTGATTTTGGTCTGAAATACTCATTGCTAATCAACGTACTAAGGAACTGCTGTTAAAAAAACCCAACGATTAATTTCATTTCTATTTAATATTATTTCCTTTTGCCCTAATGTGCATCGAGGATGTTATTTTTATTTAAGGAGAGAAATGGAAGAATTTTGCTTAGTAACTGAGCAAAGCTTTTGAGTTTTTTTTTAGATCCAGCTTCCTAGCATTAGAGAAAACTTTTTTTTTTTTAAATTTGCATGCTTTCACGGGGAGCTTCTCTTAAAAGAATATTTCAATTGGATTTCTGTACGACAAAGCCAAGTTTGAAAACACAGCAGCGATAGTCACATAATAAACCTTAATGAAGAACTTTTACGAATTTTACTGTACGGCAATTTCCAGCAATTGCTTCCTTAAATCGATGGCTCCTTTCACAGTAGCCTGTGGTCAGAAATGTTGCTTTAGAATGTGTTTTGGTTGCTTTTGAGGAACTCCTCACTGCCTTTGCTGTTCACTTTTCCTCACACTTGCTATTTTAATGAGTCTTTTTTTACCAGCCTGATGGCAAAAGTCGTCATTTATTCAACAGCTGTTCCAGGAAAACTGTCTAAACCAGACTTAGCAGAGGGGAGAGGAACCCAGACTTTCCCAGCTGATCGCCTGTGAGCTTCACAGTCGTGGAGGATCTTAACGACATTTCCTCACAGCTTGTGTTCTTGGCAATAGAACGTCATGGGAAGGAGAAGGTGCCTTGTAGTTTTGTCTAGGTCGTTGGCCGAGACAGGCTTGCTTCAGAGCCTCAGGAAGCTAAGCAGGCTGGTGAGACTCATTTTATGCAGAGCTTGAAATCACCTAATCTGGACCAGTTTGAAGAGAATCAGCCACCTGCAATGCAACCAACGGCTGAAGAACCCACCTCCTGGATAGAATCATAGAACGGCCTAGGTTGGAAGGGACCTTAGAGAGCATCTAATCCAACCTCCCTGCCCTGGGCAGGGACACCTCTAGATCAGGCTACTCAAGGCCTCATCCAGCCTGGCCTTGAACACCTCAAGGGAGGGGGCAGCCACAACTCCTCTGGACAATTTATTCCAGAGTCTTGCCACTCTTGTACTGAAAACTTTTTTCCTAAGGTCTAATCTAAATCTCTTCTCCTTCAACTGTAAACCCATTTCACCTCGTCCTGTTGGTGGACACTTTTGTAAAAAGTCCCTCCCCAGCCTTCGTGTAGGTTCCCTTCAGGCATTGGAAGGCAGCTATTAGGTCCCCCCGAAGTCTTCTCTTTTCAAGACTGAACAATCCCAGCTCCCTCAGCCTGTCCTCATAGCAGAGCTGCTCCAGCCCTGGATCATCTTTGTGGCCTCCTCTGAACACGCTCCAACAGTTCTACGTCCCTCTTATGGTGGGGACACCAGAACCGGACACAGTATTTGAGGTGGGGTCTCACAAGAGCAGAGCAAAAGGGGAGAATCCCCTCTCTTGCCCTGCTGGCTACGCTTCTCCTGATACATCCCAGGATGCGGATGGCCTTCTGAGCTGCATGAGCGCCCTGCTGGCTCATGTTGAGCTTCTCATCTATCAACACCCCCAAGTCCTTCTCTTCAGGGCTACTCTCAGCCCACTCTGTGCCCAGTTTGTGTTTGTGCCTGGGATTGGCCCAACTCAGGTGCAGGACCTTGCATTTTGACTTGTTGAAGCTCATGTAGTTTGCACCGGCCCGTTTCTATTGATAGTCACTGAAGCAGAGTACTGGGATGTGAGGTGTCTCTTTCTCAGCCATTTTTTTGTTGTGTAATTAATTTTGTCTTCCGTTGGAAAACAAGCAGCTTTGCCTACTACTTTACCTATGTGCAAACCCTTGTGGTTGCAATCATTTTTTAATATTTAATTTTTCTGTAGTTTGGACTTGCTAATTTCAATTTCTTTACAAACACATTTAAGATGTACTTCTCTCAAATTCCTTTTTGGTATCTTCATGAAAGTTGGGTTTTTTTAAGAACCATCTAAAAGGTTTTTGTGGGGGTTTTTTTTGATGTTTCTTCTGTGTTATCATGATGATCTAGCATATGATTCTTCAAGTATTCTCCCTTCATACACATTTTTGCCATGGAAGGAAGAAATATTCTAATATTATTTGCTATTATTCAAAATCGTATGGATTTTATTTTTTTTCCTGAAACTGTGTCATGGCTGTACCCATTTCTTCAGCTTATTCTTAGGACTGGGGTTGAAATTTGAATTTTAAATCCATTCTTTCAGCTGAGTAAGCCCAGGCTGTCACTTCAACAATCCTCTGCAGATACAGAAAGAAATGAGGTGAATGCAGTCCTGCAGCTTTTACCGCAAACACAAAAGTAAGCTGCTGGATAATTCTGCCAACTAAGGACAAATAGTGTGTTTTTGTTAACAGCTGCTGCTACTTGATTTGAGTAAAAAATCATCCACTATGTACTAGGAATTCATGAACTGCTTCCTTTTATGAAAAGAGCTATTAGGTAGCAGAACTGCAAAAATGACTGGATATGGTAATACACGGTTTAATTTATACGACGTACATAAAGTGATACGCGTTGGTGTTGAGTTACTGCTTAAGCCCTAAAATGTAAGGGTTTAACATAATCATTATTACCCCATATTTCCTACTGTATTTAACATTTATAAAAGATTAAAGTAACTGAATACAGGGAATAGCCAGAGCGTGCTTCCCTGGCACTGGTGATTAAGAGTGCTAAAAGAGGTCTGTTTGGAAGCACAATTCTCTACTCTTGACCCAAGGAAGACCCACCAAACTGAAATTTTAGGCTGTGGATGATTTATTTCATAAAAGAAGCAAGTGTAGGTGCATAAAGCATTGAACTTCAGCAGTGGAGAAATATACATCTCTGGAACACCACCATCTTAGCTAATTTATGTCAGAATATGCTTTCCATAGCACATGAATTTTAATACAGATGAAGCTGCCAACGTGGAAGTCCTGGATTGCTACTGTTAATATATAGTGTAAGTGATCTGTACAGTAGCTAACCCTCAAGCAGTACTTAAAAGTAATAAATCTGTATGCTTAAGGAAAAAATCCTAGGTGTTCTAGACGTCTGTATATCATATGTAAAGCAGAAGCAAGACAAAGAGATTAATTCTTTTTCGTTTGCCCTTTAGTCTCTTGAGTATTTTAAGGCAGCTTAGACTAATTTTCATCTCTTTTTTTTTAATAAAGACTTGGAATGTGATTCTGAGAAGACATTTCTTAACCCTTATGTTTGTGTTCAGTTGAAGTGACATCAGAAATCACTAGAAATGCTGCTGTGTTCAATTAAGCAGATCATAGATTTTCTCAAAGGCTTTCTGTTTCCAAGCTGGGAAACCTGGGAAGTTTGCGTATAGTGGAAACACAGGGATCTTTTTTTTGCTATGAATTTTGTGTTCATTTTTTTTTTATATTGGCAATAAGAACTTTACAGTGAAGTTATATTTTCCCAAGCAGGAAAGTACTTTACTAAAAAGTTACCACTTTGAGATTTAAGTGAAGTTGGTAAATATTTTGATTTTATTTTATGTCTGAGAGTATGCATGACCTGAGACTTTCTGGACAGGAGCTACATATTCGTGACACTGAGCTCTGCATGTCGGCAGCAGCATCCACAGAATCTGCAAGTAACGACTGTAACTAAAAGCTACCCACAAAATCAGATGCGATCCGGTCTTTTGCCAGCATTAAATTCTTTCTTGCAGCATCTTTCCTGATAATTACGCTGTGGAATATCACATTGGCTTATCGCGTGTGTTAATTAATTGCTTTGGCTCGGTTGTGAATGCTAAAAACACTTCTGAAAGCTGCTTCTCAGTCTGCTGTAGTCACCGCCCTCATACTGTGCAGAGGTTATTCGGTGAAAATTCCAAGTGGATGATTACAGTAGCAGAGCTCCAATTATTTTGATAGATGCAGGAATCAAAATTGAGTTACAGAAGTAAAATGTGTCATAGAAGGAAGGAAGTGATCTGTAGGATTTTGTGTGTGGAAATTCCATCCTTTAAAGGATAGCTTTCTTACTTTCTCCTTAATATTTGTAGAAAACTTTTACATGCATTACTGGTTTTGGCAATGACACTGTTGCCTTTAATTTCCATTCAAAGATTGGAAGATGAAAATAATCATTCATGATCAGAATTCTTCTAAAAATTAACTTGTTTGGACTAAGGAATCTGAATTTAACAATAAGTTGCATCTAGCTTTGTGCTATAAACAGCAGAATAACTTAATCGTAGGTCTAAAGAAAGGTATGACATTGAAATATTGTTTTATTTCAATTTGTAATGGTTAATAAGTTTTTTTTTAAGTCCACTTCAGAAAAGTTTGCTTTGTAGCCCATCCTGTGACATAAGGCAGACATAAAAATAGTCGTTATAACTGTGTCCTGTGAATCATTCGATTAGTTACCTTCCCTTCTGTGAGGTGACTGTGAAGCACTTTTCAGCTGACTTCAGAACAAAGATCAGTGTGTGTACTACAAGACATGAGGCTGTAAAAGCTACTTGGAAACCTTATGTAGGTGTATAAACCAGGGAGTCGTTCTGTTGTAGCTCCCTGTAGTGCTGTGTGGGGCTTTCCCAGTCTCAGGTGCCGTGTCTGGGACGCTGAAAGGGAGGCAGACGGAAGAGAACACCTAGGGCAGTGTGTTTATGGTTGTAGCCTTGGTTTCCCCAGTGTGCACACGTTGATTTTTGTTGTCTTTTGACTCCCAAAACTGGCTTCTGACAAATTGTACAGCCTAAAAACTGCTCGTGCTTGGGAAGGTTTAGTGCTTTAGTGAGTAGTGAAATGGTGCAATTTATTATTCAACAATCCGAGTTGTGTATTGTAGAGCAAACCAACTTCGTTTGTGCTAAAGCTTTTCTTGTTCTGATCTGTCAGCTGAATTCTTCCCTTCTCATATCTTATCCCCATGATCACTCTTCATAAATTTATTTCATGATGTTCTTACTTTTGAGCTCTATGCCTTGCTAATGTTTTTGTGAGTGTTTCACTCACAAGTTCCTTGATCGTACACATTTCAGAGTAATATAAATGGCTGCTGTCTATTATGATTTTTTTTAAAGAAATAATTTCTTCAAAATAATTTGCCTGAGTAGTACCATGTGTGTTTTCCTTATGGATTTAAACACTTAATGTTGCATCACAAATGAAATTAATTTCTTCATTATTAAGTCAGAGACTGTGAAGATAAGTGTTCTTCAAGAAACTTTTCCCACATTGTGTTTAATATATGACACCAAATAAGATTTCAAAATACTTTGCAGTTGAAGTGTACGTGCAGTGATATGAGGTGATGCTATTGCACGGAATCACAGAGCGTTCGGGGTTGGAAGGGACCTCGAAAGATGATACAGTCCAACCCGCTGCCAGAGCAGGATCACGTAGGGCAGGTCACACAGGAACGTGTCCAGGTGGGTTTTGAAAGTCTCCGGAGAAGGAGACTCCACAACCTGCCTGGGCAGCCTGTGCCAGGGCTCTTGTCATCCTCACAGTGAAAAAGTTTTTTCTAATGTTTCTGTGGAACCTCCTGTGCTCTAGCTTGTACCTGTTGCCCCTTGTCCTGTCACTGGACATCACTGAGAAGAGCCTGGCACCGTCCTCCTGACACTCCCCCTTGACATATTTATAAACATGAATGAGGTCACCCCTCACCCTCCTCTTCTCCAAGCTAAAGAGACCCAGCTCCTTCAGCCTTTCCTCACAAGGGAGATGTTTCACTCCCTCCATCATCTTTGTGGCTCTGCGCTGGACTCTCTCCAGCAGTTCCCTGTCTCTCTTGAGCTGAGGGGCCCAATACATGTACTTAGTACCTTGAGCAGAGCGTGAGAAAATAGTTGAGAATCACAGAATGTTTGGGGTTGGAAGGGACCTCTGGAAATCATCTAGTCCAACCCCCTGCCAGAGCAGGATCACCCAGAGTAGGTCACACAGGAACATGTCCAGGCAGGTTTTGAAAGTCTCCAGAGAAGGAGACTCCACAACCTCCCTGGGCAGCCTGTGCCAGGGCTCTGTCATCCTCAAAGTAAAGAAATTCCTCCTCATGTTTAGACGGAACTTCTATGTTCCAGTTTGTGCCCGTTACCTCTTGTCCTGCCACTGGGCACCACTGAAAAAAGACTGACCCCATCCTCCTGACAGCCACCCTGTAAGTATAGAAACGATTTGAGAAACTGTTTTGCGTGGGGACTATGCCATAGGTTTTATGAGGATTTGAGTTTTTGAATAGTCATGTTACAGTGACTTCAATAATAGAGAAATATTGAATTTAATTTGCTTTTAAAAAAATATTAAATAACAACTTGCACATAGCACAATCCTTGCTGCCGCATGTCTTAGGGTAAAGGACTCCAAAAGTCTTCCCCATGCACTGGCTAATTATTGCTCGGGGGTAAGAAACACTACAGCAAGCAGAGACATTTTGAAATAGAAGTTATCAGGAATGAAAATAGAGCTCACGAAGAAATTTTGAACATAATAGCTCTCCAGACAAGTAAGCTCTTGTGGTAAGGATTTTTAGGCTGTTATGGCCTGTTTTGGTCACTTTTTCAATATAAAACAGGGTTTATAGAACTTGGAACTGTGAAGAATTGAATTGATCCTCTGGAATTTACAGTTGTGGGGCTATCAGCATATCAAGACTGCTGATTATTGCACTAAACATCTTCTATCTTCAATGGAAGTTGCCAATGTTAGCCTTTATATTTCTTAAATTTATTTAAGCCAAAACCAGAAGCAGGAAAACGCTGTGATTTGAGTCAGCAGGGAACATGTGAGATTTAAATACAAATGTAGGAAAAGAATAAATCTGATGAGTGACTAATATGAGAAAGTCTTTCCTTGTGTTGTATTAAACAAATATATCAAAGTACTGTTTAAGGAAGACTGATTGAAGTAGCAGCAGTGAGTAGGTGGCTATAAGCTTGTTAAGTCTGAGACTTTTCAGTTTATTTAAATATTGTTACTTAAAGAGGCTAATTACAACACATGGCTTAATGGTCAGAACTAGAGATCTGCATGTTTAATGTTCTGAATTGTCAGGATTTAAGATTAGTATTTCTTTTATCTTGAAAAAATTCATGAAACCTGTGTTAGTCGTTGAGGTGGATTAAAAAATGTAGAATTCATTAATCACTTATAACAAGTAAAGCATTTTCAATCAAGTCCTTGTTCTTCAAAATGAAATCCTATTTCTTTTTTAGAAATTTATAGGCTTTATAATCCTCACCAGAAGGTGGTAATAGTCCAGATGGGAAGACAGGAAGGACACTTGGGCTGGTGCTCCAGATCACCACGGGTGAGGACCACGGGTAGAGGTCCTGAGCTCCAGTCAAACCCCAGAGCCTGGTGCTTCCTCCCAGGGAAATATGTCAGGATCTTTCTAGCAGGAAGACCTGCACGCCTTCGTGTGGACTGCTCCTTACTGGAGTGAGGATCTTGTCCCAGCGTCTTGCAGCTCCCAAACCTGTAGGCAACATCTGCAGAGCTTTCTCTTCCTGCTGTAACCCCAGAACTTCTTGGCGGTGACAGCCAGAGCCCCGGCCGTTGGGTTTCTAACGTGGGCTGCTGGGAGGTGCAGTCCTTGTGCCTCGGACAAAGGCACATACGTGACCTAATGGTTCTTGATTCCTGTCTGCTTCAAAATTAACCTGGTCTGGATCCTTCTTTGTCATGGACAGCAGAGTGTTAAGATTTCATTTCTGCTGAGTGAGACCTTATTTACATGAGTTCAGTTAAAAACTGTCTCTGTGACTCCCCTTTTGGATATCACGTATTGTGTGGTTCCCAGTTAATTACGTTAATCGGTCTCGTTCCTCTCTGTAACCCCTACATGAATATTGCTTGAGCTGGTAAAGCGAGCGGTCATCTTAGGGCAGGATGTGGCTGTATTATGGTAATATTGTTTACTACTTGTTTATTGCTTTGTGAAGGACACAATAAACACAGAAAGAAATGCTTTTAAATAGGCTGGGGGTGTGGGAGAAGATCTTAAAAGAAATAATGAAGGTGTAACAATATTAGATTGTCTGGCTGGGGGAGGAAAAGTAATCATTACAAAAAAAAAAGAAGGTACAATCAAATTGCATTAAGTAATAGACTTGAAGTGATTTTGTGTTTGATCCCACTTAATCATTTTTAGGAAAAAAATAATGTAAGGTGATTCTGCAAAGAAAACAGATGCTTTAAGTGGAACTGCATTTATTTCAGATATCTTCAGGGACTTGAGAGATCTGTCTGCTCGCTATTTCCTTCCCTCAGTCCTCGCAGGACAGATTTGAATATTATGTGTGTGAGTACATGGGCATAGTTAGCGCAGTCCAGTTGATTGAGAGGAACATCTCCTGCGTTCCAGCCCAGTGAGCTCCTGAGCAGCCCTCAGCAATTTATTCAGCCCCCGCGCGGTTTTTCTGGTGCTCGGCTGCCAGCAGCATCCCGGGGAGTAAACCCATGGGGCTGGCTTAACGTTGCCCTGTGGAATTTCACTGCTTCAAATATATGGGTGTGTGGTATTAGTGCTTAGCTGTGCAGCTAAAAAAATAACAAGGAATGTGGTCATCAGTTTGCGGCTGGATTAATTTAGCGAGGGAGAGCGGCGTCTGCTTCCCAGGACCAAAGCGCCTCCTTTCGCTGCTCAGTAGATTCAGCCGTGGCCTTTATTTGCACGTCGATGGTAACTTGTGAAGTTAGCAAAGAGCAATTCCTTAATAAATTGTTGTGATCCATTCATGCTTTGTGATAAAATAAGATCCACTTGATCTTTCATGTGATGAGCTTCCCTGCCAGACTAGCAAGTGTGAACAATGAACTGTCGGTGCTACCAGTTAAGCAGAGGAGTCGTCGTGTCCGGTGTGAGTCCACAAGGACGTGGAGCCATCAGACGTGTGTCTCGCACGCTGCTGCTGCCACTGGAGGAAAAAGAGTTTCTCGGGTGCCCAGCCAGCTGCTGGTGGGATCTTGTAGGGGTCAGAGAATCATCGAACAGTTTCAGTTGAAAGAGACCTTCAAGATCGAGTCGAACCTTTGTCCCAGCCCTGTCAGCACCACTAAACCCTGTCCCTCAGCACGACATCTCCTCATCTCTTAAACACCTCCAGGGATGGTGACTCAACCCCCTCCCTGGGTGGGCTGTTCCAACACCTGACAGCCCTTTCAGTAAAGAAATTCTTCCTGATATCCAACCTGAACCTCCCCTGGTGTGACTTAAGGCCATTTCCCCTTGTCCTATCACTCGCCACCAGGGAGAACCGACCAACAAAGAGGAAGAGCGAGGCTGCCGTGCGCTCCTCACGCTGGGTGACACTGATGCTTCTGATGGAGGTAGATGGTGCCTGCAGTTGCCACTGGAGAATTGAAAATTTTAGGTGACAATTTTGCAAGGCTTAGCAATGTTTGTACTTAAAGCCAAAACAACCAACCACCACCTCCCCCAGCAGAAATTAAGTTGAATTTTTTTTTCTTCCTCTTTGCTTATTTTTTCACTTGTGTTCAAATAAGTTTAATTTCCAGGTAATACTTGGCACACAAAGGGCCTAATTTCAGTTTGTTAATTTAATTCTCTGGGAACGTGTACAGTACTATAATTTTATAGCATTTACAATGTCAGGTAGCACTGAATACAGGCTGTCTTCGTGTGTTAGGTCTTATTCAGATTTTTTTTTTGATTTTGATGTTGTTCATCCAGCAAACTGTCAGATGCTTGGAAAGTGCTTCTAAATGAATGAATTACGCTTTTTGCAGTGCTGTTCGAAACAAACACTTTTGGTTTTTAAATTAATTTCTAGACTGTGTACTGGAAACTTTGAGTTGTGTGTGCATCGTCTCCAAAAAGGTGTTGATAGGAGCAAGCTTTGCCATTAGATCAAATAATTCAAATGTATTTCTTGATTCAAATGTAACTTCTGAATCTGAAGCTGCATCTTTTAAATGAAATAAAAGAGTTCAAATATAATTGAAGCATTTTTCATCAGACCGTTCCTCTGTTGACTGCAACAACAACTACTTTCATAGCCTTTTGCAATGTTTCTTTTTTCTTTGCACTGATTTGCTACAGGTCTAAAATACTGAGTTTTAACATCCTCACTATAGAAAGCTGTAATGATGTGGGGAAGATTTTTTTTTTCATATCAAGAGAAAATTTTATTTCTTTTTGAAAAGGTTTCGCATAGTGGCTGCTTTTTAGTCCCTTTTAACCAGGATTTTGAAAGTCTGAAGATATATCTGTTCAAAGGTTGCTTTCAAGCATTCAATTCATAACCTACCATTTTAGAGTTTGGCTAAGAAGTGGAAAGACTGTATTTTTTAATATTAGAAACCTGTTAATAAAACTGATTTATGTTGTTTTTTTTTTTTTCTATCACTCAAAATGAGTTTCAGGGAGTTGTGAGAAAATGGAATTTAACTCTCCAGAGTTAAGCAAAGTCTCAGTGCCTTTCACAGGACATGGCAAAAAAAGAAGAGAACCTTTTATAGGAATATTTCAGCTATACTACTATTTCAGTAGTATGATATAATAATAATAATAAAAAATCACTTGGATTTCAGTTGGGGAGTACAGCACAGGGTGCTTTTACTAAAGAAAGGAGAAACTTTATGTTAAGTCCTTGTCTTTTGAAGCTATGCAGCTACTTTGATTTGGAAGATTTAAGGTTGAACTGATTCTGGTTTTATACTTAATATTGTGAGTTTTACTGCACTAAAAAAAAATCCAAGGCTTTCCTGTGTGTTATTTCCTTAATTCTCTAATGTTCATAATTCTTATTTACTTGCTACTACATATTGCTACTGTAAATGGTTACTTGGAAGCACCTATACAGAAATTACTTTGTGCCAAGATTAACTAAGACTAATGTGAGCTTTGTCTTTGCTTTCAGTCCAGAGGAGCTTCCTGTCCATGATGCAGTGATAGAAAAGGTAAGTCCAGTGCCTTCCTTTTTTTTTGGTTAGGAAGTAAATAATTTATGACTTTCTTTAATATAAATCATTGTGAAATGAGGAGATGAAGCATTTTAGTGATTTGCACTCCCAAAGAAACACGTTTTAAGTGTGGACTGTGGTCCTTGAGGCCACATTAACTCACCCACAGATGCCTTGGTGCCTGCGTGAGCTTAATTTGGTAGTTGCAGTGAGACATGAATTTTTATCTCCTGTTTTATGACCTGGGAAAGGAAACGGCTTCTGAAGAGATCACACCTGGCTCTGCCCTGAAGGAGCGAGAGCGGTTGTCTCTGTGTCAGGAGCTGTCAGCGGCTCTGCTGGGGGAATGGATTGTCCAAGTGTCGCGGAAAGGATGGTTTCATGAAGGGTATGACCAGGTGCTGTTCGAAGTTTATTAATGATACAAAGTAGATGAAAGAGTTGACTTGAACAGCATTTAATCATTAACCAATTCAAAGATTTACAAGTGGTTAGGTAAAGTAGGTTGTAGCAGCTTGGAGGGTGACAAGATTCTCATGAACTTACTACAAGGTATTTTCAGTCAAACTTCATAGATATGTATGTATCCAATACCTGAAGAGAACCTACAGGAAGGCTGGGGAGGGACTTTGTACAAGAGCGTCCACTGATACGACAAGGAGATTTAAGTTAGAGGAGAATAGATTTAGATTGGATCTTAGGAAAAAAATTCTTCAATACAGGAGTGGCGGGACTCTGGAATAAATTGCCCAGAGAAGCTGTGGACGCCCCTTCCCTGGAGGTGTTCAAGGCCAGGTTGGATGAGGCCTTGAGCAATCTGGTCTAGTTGAGAGGTGTCCCTGCCCATGACAGGGAGGGTGGATTAGATGATTTTTAAGGTCCCTTCCAACCTAGGCTGTTCTATGGTTCTATGATATGTCTATGTGCATAAATACAGAGCATACAACCACAGAGACAGATATATATGGACACCCACACTTATGTGTGTTATATTCAAGCGCAGAGATAAGCAGAGAGGTGGCTGTAAAGGGTAGCCTGCAGTTCAGACCGCCCTCTGCTCAAGTTGAGAGCAAATACTCAGGGTGCATCATTGGCATTCCTTGACCTGTGATAGTTGAGACAGGAGGAAGGTGACTCTCCCTGCCCTCCAGATGGCCTCGGGGTTGGTGCCTGAGAGGTGCCCCAACTCCGGGGATGTGCTGGTCACAGCCTGCTGTGGTCCGGGAGAGCTCAACGGGTCTCCCTTATAATCAACATTTATAGGGTCTGAGACTTGTCAGATACTTTTCCATACCAGCCCCACTTGGGTGATGAAATATTCTGTTATTTTCCACCAGCTGCGCAGGCCCGTGTTATTGCCAGCTTTGGAAATACCGGAGTCACCCCTTTTTGAGGCACAGCTCTGGTAGAGGGTGCAGCTCTAGCGGGCTATCAGGAGGTGATGGATTGTTACTCCTACTGCCAAGCGATAGGGAAGGCAGGAGCCAGGCACATCATGGGTGTGTCTTAATGCTCTGGGATTCCTGTTTTTTGCAATCTGTGGGGAAAGTAGCGGCCAGGCATGTAAGGGGAGGCTTTCCTGTACTGGACCTCTGGTTTTCACAGTCTACATTTCTGCTAGGTCAGCTTGTTCTCTAGAGAAGGAATTATACCTGGTACCAAGCATCTAAAAAGAAAGAGGGAGGAGAGGAATTGCACCACCACAATCTGCCCCGTGCCTAAAATCGATTCATCTTGTCCGTAGAGTGGCAGTGTGGTTGCCTCTTGCCTCTATGCTGATAAACAGACGATGCTGTAATCTACATAATCTGTTTGTAATTCGAAAGGAATTTTGCGTTTGATTAGCCTCTAATAATTGCTTAGCTAATAATTGATTAAATGACGTAATTCATGCAATGAAACGTACATATGGAGAAATTTTTGCAAGAGAGTAACGTGTCTGGCCGTTTTCCAAGCTTCAGTGTGTGATCAAAATCACAGAATTGTCAGGGTTGGAAGGGACCTTAAAGATCATCTGGTTCCAACTCCCCCGCCCTGGGCAGGGACATCTCCCACTAGATCAGGCTGCCCAGAGCCCCATCCAGCCTGGCCTTGAAAACCTCCAGGGATGGGGCTTCCACCCCCTCTCTGGGCAGCCTGTGCCAGTGTCTCATCACCCTCATGGGGAAGAGCTTCTTCCCGAGGTCCAATCTGAACCGATCAACAATAAGTGAAGCACAGCTACAAGCAGTTAAACCGCATCAGGTTTAGTGCTCCAGTTGCTGTTGGAGACCATCCTAGCAGGATTTCCCACCATCATGTTCTCCATCCTTTTTCACGCTTTCCAGCACTCCATGTATTTTGTATTTCTTCTACATCACGGTGGACTTGTGATAAGAGCATTTTGTCCGGTTTCTTGTGCCGTTCATAGAAGGTAAACTTAGGAAGGGTGGTGGAGGAGGTTGATTATAGATAAATTCATCCCAGTCCCTGTAGGTTGTAGCTTGTGGTTTAACGTGTCATCAGAGGACAAATCACTGTGAGTGATTGTCAGTACAGAGAAATTAAAATCACAGCCAACACGTTCTGAAAAGTTACATGCGCACAGATGAAGTTGGTCAGTTATGTTATACAAAAAATCAGGTATTAGTAACGATTTACCTAATGTCTGCAGACAAGCACAGCCTTTTCCAAGGAGTGTGACTGTGGGTTTAGGAGTCTCACCCTGCAATGAGGGTGGGAAGGGAGGAATTGCACCACTGAGGTGGTGGCTTTGATGCTGTTGTTGCCGTTCCCTGAGGAGCGTAGCATGCTTTTCCAGTTGGGTAAATGGTGACAAATAAGCTGACAAATAAGGTGGCTGCCACTGTGTTCTGGACATACAGACCTGTCAGCAGCTGATGCAGGCGCTGGTCCAGAAATCCTTCTGCTACTGGAGGGTGCTGGAGGAGAAGTTTGGAAACCGATGTTTTGGGAATGTAGGAAGATTTTATTAAAATCCCCGAGAGTGCATGGAAAAGGGCTGGGATGGCTTGTTCTAAGGCGTGTCAGCTCCCCGAGTGTGAAGAGCAGCAGCGCTTCTCAAAAATGATTACTTTGAGCTCCAGTATAGGGCTAGTAAGAAATGCTCCTTCTAAAAGAAGGGAACTTCTGAGTCCCTTTTGTTTTGTGTTGGTTCATGTGTGCTTCTGCGTACACAGCCTGAAATAGTTGCATTTTCCTGCCATGTTTCATTGCATTTAATAACATAGTGACAGTGTATATAATTTCATTTCCATCAGAAGGACACAGCAGGGTGGTGAGTCTGTAAGCATAAATATTAGACAGCTTGCAATTATTGTGGTCTGTGTGTTTTGAAGCTCTGATTCACTGTGGCTTTGTAGTCAGCCTCAAATTATTGGGGGGAAGTAGCATCTCAGTTCTCTGCCCTGTGTTGTATTCATGCAGTCTCAGACAAAATGTCAGCATAAAGACTCTATTTATTGAATCGATGTTAAATTGCAAATCTGGTGTCTTTTCATAATCCTACAGTAATGCTCCTGTATTAGACTCCTGGTTATACTCCTGATGATATCCTGACCTCTGCTGGCTTGAGGTTTATCTGTCTTCTGTCAGTGATGTTCGAATCTTTACAATTTTCGAGGTGCCATTTGCAGGATAATTAATGTGTCATGTTAATGTGGGCTGACACTAAAAGGTTTCTGTGCAGTAGCTTTGAAAGTCACTTGACAGAACTGTTTCTGCTTTCCTTTTGCCTTACTGACGAATTTTAAACAATCTTCCTAAGTCGTGTTTTCATTTTGTTTGCAACTGATGTAAAGGGTTGTGTGTCCTTTTGAATTTTGAATCTCCACTCTTTATACACATTCGGGTGTAAACCTTAAACAGGATTTTCTGTGTGTGCGTGTATTTACACGCGTAATGCTTTTAGAATGGGCATTATTACGTGACTGCAGAGTGATTTTGATGCTTTGTTACCTTATTGGGCATTTGGTGACTGAAATGCATCAAATCATTGTCCTACATTAGTAACTACTTAACCTTCAGATGAATCATCCAGCACATCTGAGAGAAAACTAAGGGAGGAAAGACCATCTAGAGCCGACAAGTAGACAGAGAACTGACCTCAGGAAAGCTGGAGTTGGTGTCTGACTCTGGTTTTTGTAGTGCTTTGAAATGTTTTATAAGTAATTTTCTGTTTGCTTGGTTTTTGTCTTTGGTTTGCCTGATTATAAATTCTCCAGGGAGCAGTTCACTGAGTTCTGGTTTTGTTTGAGGCTTGTGCTAAAATCTTGCTTTAAGCCTCAGCTCTCGCACACTGGCTTTCGAGGAAGCCGAAGTGCTGCTGCACACGAGGTGGATACTGCCCAACTTCGTTATTTTTTGCTTTCAGTAGTGTATTATTTACCAACATGAGAGTAAGAATCCTCTGTTTCAGTGAGGGATTCTGTCATTCCCAATGGCAAAAATCCTTAAAAGTGTAAAATGTACTGGGAAGACAGATACAAGGTTTTTTTATTATTATTATTTTTGTTGGCAACTACATGGAACTTGCATAAAGACCAGCAGCATCCCCCTGCTCTGCAGTGAGCTGTGTCAGACCTACCCGTGTTTGCAGTGTCGCTCCCGTTAGAAATGAAAGTGAACATAATTCAGGCTGGGGAAAAAATAGCTGAAAGTTTTCAACAACTGAACACAGAAATAATTGCTATTTTGACTACAGCAGCATTGCTTGAGAACTGGGATAAATTGACACAGAAGACATAAAAGTTTGAACAAACATGCAATTGAAGTGAGCTTCTGGCTCAGAAGACCAAAAATCTTGGAAGTAGATCAAACATACAAACAAAAAGACTCTGGGAGCAGAATAGGGTTTTATTTTTCTTACCAATTATCTGAAGAACCTGTTGAGGGCAGAGACCTTTACTGCCTTGATAGCAGTGGTATTCCTGCAATCTAAACTGTGCTGAGAGAACATCTGCTTTAAGAGATGGTAAAAATACTAGTTTCTTAAAGGGGTTGCCCAGATGGAGGAGAATCAGAACTGTGTTGTGAAATGTATGAAATCAGAAGTTTTTTTTGCAGTTGCCCACTAACTTAACTCTAAAGAAAAGTGTTTTAAATAATTGTAAGAAAATAATTAAAAAAAAAAAAAGGAAAGGAAGTGGTTAAGATATTGCCAAATACAGCTTAGAACCTGAATAAGAATGTGGACAGTTGATTGCAACATGAATAGTTAGATAGGTTAAGGTCGGAAGAGCAGAGGTGCTTCCTTCCTCATAACTTCCCTATATCAGGTTTGCGTAAGTTGGACTCAAACAAAAATAACAAACCAAACCCAACTTATTTCCAGGGCACTTCATGTACTGAGAAACGATTGGGCTGGACCTAAACAATTGTCAAGTTGTGATTCAAGTGCAAAGCTTTGGGCTCCTTGATTAAATAAGTGCTTTGCCCGTTTAGTTGCATTGATAGTTGAGAAAAAATGCACAAATTCTGATAAGTAAAAGCTAGAAGTAAAATAGAATTCTTTTGACACAATAGGTAATAATTTTCTTTTATATTTTTCCCCAACATTTCAGATGCAAGTTGACTTAATGAATACTTAATGAAAGTATTAAGTTTTCAGGATCCTGCAGAGCTTTGAAATTAAACTCTTACATTGTTACCAGATTGCATCACAAACCCTGTGAAACAGAATATCCTTCCTGTCATTATTAAGTCCTGTATTTGAAGTTGGAGGTTGAGGGCTGTCCTTTATGAAGAAAAACCACCCTAAATCTTTGTTTATATTAATATTTGAAGGGGAAGCAATAGCAGAAAGAAATGTTTCTCCGCTTTAGCTTTTCCAGTGTTGATCACAAAATCACAATCACAGAATGTCGGGGTTGGAAGGGACCTCGAAAGATCATCTAGTCCAACCCCCTGCCAGAGCAGGATCACCCAGAGTTGGTCACACAGGAACGTGTCCAGGTGGGTTTTGAAAGTCTCCAGAGAAGGAGACTCCACAACCTCCCTGGGCAACCTGTGCCAGGGCTCTGTCACCCTCACAGTGAAAAAGTTTCTCCTCATGTTTTTGTGGAATATCCTGTGCTCCAGCTTGTACCTGTTGCCCCTTGTCCTGTCACTGGACAACCTGAGAAGAGCCTGGCTCCGTCCTCCTGACACTCCCACTTGACATATTTATAAACATTAGCGAGGTCTCCTCTCCTCCAAGCTAAAGAGACCCAGCTCCTTCAACTTTTCCTCAGATGGGAGATGTTTCACTCCCTCCATCACCTTTGTGGCTCTGCGCTGGACTCTCTCCAGCAGTTCCCTGTCTCTCTTGAACTGAGGGGCCCAGAACTGGACACAATATTCCAGATGGGGTCTCACCAGGGCAGAGTAGAGGGGGAGAAGAACCTCTCTCGACCTACTAGCCACCCCCCTTCTAATCCACGCCAGGATGCCATTGGCCTTCTTGGCCATGACAGCAGCTCCAAAGCATTGTGAAAGACTTGAAATAGTGTAGTTTAAAAAAAAAAGTACAGTTAAGTCTTGACTTTGGAGTATAATCAGAGACACCGACTTTACAGCATGTAAAACTGGGCTGTAAATATGCATACTAAAAATCTTTTTACCGTTGCAGGCAACCTAATACAGATTTTTTGGCTTTGAGGAGCCAAAGTGTCTTGAAATTCCAAGGACTAAAATAGTTAATTCCAAGTGCTTGTTTGATTCCTAAATTCAAGAAGCTGATGGTGACTGTAGCAAGGTTTTCATAGGCAGAATGGCAAACTTGAAGGTAGTAGGGTTGTCCCATGTTTTTAAAGCCGTATGTAGTATAAATAACATGTGGAATTCACATATTTATTACGTTACATCTTTTACTACTTAAGGTAACTAATTTATAAGTATTTTTGAGAAGATGGGGTTTGTTTTGTTTTGAATTCTCATTTTGTCACCTTAGTACTGAAATATTCATGTAATATAATTTAAGCAAGAAGAACTTCACCTTCAGAAGAGATCCTTGTTGTTAAGATACATCTAAAAAATGTACTAATCCACGGATGAGAACTGTAGCAAGGCTTTCCAGCTGTTAATGTCCAGAATTAGAGCTTATTCCTTCTTCTGCTGCTGTGCTGTCACTCTTGTTTGCGTTTGGTTTTCTTCGTGTACTTTGTGCCTTTTAAGAAGGGATGGTTTGTGTGTGATCACTGGAAAACTGTAGATAATTATGTTCAGGGCAAGTCTGGGTGAAGAAGAGCATCATTTCAGAGTCATCTCAGTTTTAAGAAACCTGCAGCAGGAAAATTTACCAAGTATAAAAACAAATTGGAAGGGGTTTTTTCATCCTTACCAAAAATGCATAGAGAAGAAACTTTTATAAATCTTCTAGTTAAACTCCTTCAAAAATACAATTCTTTACATAAGGGTTTTTGGTTGGCTGCTTTTTTGGATGCTTTAGGTAGACTTGAAGTTCCTTTTTGTTGCTGTTCTTAGATGACTGGATTAAAAGTTGATGATACCGTGTTACACTTTTTCTCAATATTTTTACCAAAAAAAATGATTTTAGAAAAACATAAATGATTTATTCATTTTTAAAAGGTTTTAAAAAAGTGTTATTTTATTTTCAGCAAAAGCACCTTGAAATCGAAAGAACTACAAAATGGCTTAAGATGCTGAAAAGCTGGGAGAAATACAAGAATAGTGAAAAGGTAAAGTTATGCATCCTGTTTTCATTAGCTACTACTTCGGAGTGAATATATAACCTTAAGTTAGATTGCCTCTGAAATCTGAAAAAATACCCCAAACCTCCACACCGAAAGAAAAAGGCTTTTTATTTTTCCAAAATGCAAGAATGCCTAATAACCCAATAATAATAATAATTAATAACAACCCAACAAATCTGGTGGTCACGCGTAAGGACTTTCGAAGGGCAATATTTCGTAGACTCTCTAACACGTTCCTAGTGCCAATCGCGGGCTGTGCCGCTCTGCCCTTGCGCTGCGGAACTGGAGCCGGGATCACACGGCGGCGGCCGTTCGCCTCCGCAAGGTAGTCGCTGGAGCGGATGAAGCATCGGACCTGCTCGTCCGGTCTTGCAGAGAGCTCGAAGTTCTGTTTGATTTAGGCTTTGAGGACGCAAAGGAGGCAAGAAAGGAAAATCTTCATAAACTTGAAAAGCGGGAACACCTTTAAATGAGTACGGCTGAAATCATAAATCCCCTTTCAAGGGTTATGAATTTTAACTTTACTTTTTTTTTTTCCTTTGTGTGCTGGATATTGTACTCTTTCGAGTTACTGGTGGCATCTTAGTTAGATGTATGAAGGTTTTTTTTGTTACTAATCTTCTCTTCTATGGTTTCCTAATGCCCCTCCCTTTTTAAATTTTTTTTTCCTTCCAGTTTTGCAGCCCAGATTTAATGAAGGGCCTAGGGTAGCTTAACAGTCATGGATCAGTGAAAACTGCCTCGAATAGCTCTCCAAGGAAACTGATTAGTCATAACGTGGCACATACAGTTTGACGTTTAAATGACCGTGCTTGCCAGCACAGGTGTCTTAAGATATTCCAAGATACCTGGTTGCTTTGTTAGAAGCAGAGTTGCACTGAGCAAGTTCGAAGATAAAAAGCATGGGAAGCCATTCTGTGCCCTGTCCCCCTTCACGTCTCGTCTTTCTGTGAATAATATTCAACACAGCATTCAAAATCTTCAAGAGTAATGATTTTTTTTTTTTTGATGGTATGAATGGGATCTGCTTTTCAATAGGATACTTTATATCTTGATGGGCTTTTTTTTATTTTGGAATCAGTATGGAAGAGCTGAAATCTGCTGGCACCTATTTAAGTGCCCGGCAGTGCTACAACATTTCTCAACTGAAGGGGGGAGGAAAAAAAAAAAAGTAAAATTATTTTCTTTGTAAAGCTGCAGGGTGAATTTTAAGGGAGTGAATTGCCCATTAATAATCTTTAAATTGCTTTGGGGATTTTTAGTTACAGAGTTATTTTTATCCTACTCAGACAACAAATAGTGGCAGAAAGTGGGTTATGTTAGGTATGCCATTAAGTGCTAAGTGCTTCTACTTGCTTTAAAAGCTATGTAGGGATTTTCATGTGAATAGTTTATTTACTGGAAGTGTAGTCTTCGTCATCTTAAAATTATGGAAGAATTTCACCTGAGTAAAAACTGTGTTCTGGGGAGATTTTCATAATGGATCTTGTGGCCGTTTGGTGGATAATGCACAGAATATGAGGTTCCCAAATTAGAATTCCCTCTTCTCCTCAATAGGGCTTAAAACTTGCATTTTCTGTTGCGGGTTCTTTTGGTATTTTCTGATGCTGCTGATGCACTTATATTTTTTTGCTGAAGACTAGAGGATGACAATTATGCATCCCAGATTGCTGCCTGGATGACGAGCCCACAGCGTTAGTTTACTCTCTTACCAGCCTTTTGGTGTAGTAAATTATTCTGTGCAAAGTGGAAAACTTTAAAAGGAGAGACTGAGACCAGAATAACTTGTTAGGCTGATAAGCAGGGAACCGAGATACCACACTTCAAGTACGGGGAGAACTTTACTCAGCATGTCCCCTACTCATCGTGTCTGCTTACTACTGTGGGTTTAGAGTCTAGTACCAATGTCTTGCTTTGGTTAAAAGTATTGAAGCCATGATGGTTTTTTAGGGTGTAACTAAGAAGTTAGCAAATGCATTTTCTTAAATTGTTACGTGAATGCATGAAAAAGTAGTAGTTTGTTTCCCCAGTTGTTTTTTTTTTTTTTATACTACTACTTTCTGTCCTGTTGTCTTCTCTGGAAGGAGAAACTAGACGTTGTAATTTGTGGCTTTGTTTCTTTACTGTGACATCTGGGTGATTTGAAGATCAAATATGTTCCCAAGTCAAAGGGGTGATCAAAAACCTGTGCAACAGCTACTTCATTTGCAAAGCGAATGTTCAATATGACCTTTCAGGTAACACAACGGTGATGTGTTGTCTAAGCAGCAGTGAGCGGTCTTCCTCTTCAGCCATCAGTGGCACGAGTCCATGATACACTGACTTAACCAAATAACCCTCTGCTCAGCAAGCATGCAGAAGGTATAGCGGATCAGCTGAGCAGAAAGAGTTTCAGTTTGTGTAACAAATTATAGGCTGAACTATAAATAGTGGCACCAATAATTCAATATGTTCATAACGGGGATGAACTTCGCTTGAGGCTAGGAAAAAATGTCACCGATTGTTGAACTCCGGTGGAGCACACGAGACTTTAACAACAAGGGTGTTTTCCTTATTCTTTCTCACATCTTATGTGACAAGTGAACCAGAACGTACAGAATAAAGAATCAGCCACACGCTCCTCCCGAGCATACAGTGGAAAGCCAGATATTCTTTGTCACTGCTTTTTATGGCAAGCCTGGTGATGTGCTCAGGGTTGTGCAAAGCTTCCAAATAAAGACAATTTTTATCTGACAGTATATTGGAAGAATGTACCTGCTTTCCACACCTGCCTTCTTGAAGCACGGAAACAATAGTTCTAAGAACTATTCCTGACTCTTGCTTTCTGTCTTCACTTGATTGGATAAAGTGGGTAACATTAGAGGAGCAAATTGCTAAAGAAAATGAACAGCCTGTGTCTTAAAAGACTCATTTCACTTGACACTCCTATGGTTTCTGGGCAGTCAGACTGCTGCTGAAATCAGCGTTGTTTAGAAACAGCATGGAAGGGAGCATTGCAGCAACAACAACAGTAATAAAGTTGTAGGGTTATAGATTATAACTGTAGGGAAGGCTTGGTTTTGGAAAATGACTTACTTGAGAGATGCTTATGTTCTTAAAAACAGAGCGAGGGAGATCCAGAGGAGATGATGGTCCTGAGGATAGAGCTGATATGCGCAAAATAAAGAACTTTAGGCAGCCAATTTGTACCGAGCCTTCATAATGTACAGCTGAGAGTTTTGCCTTGAAGAAATCTGTTCATACTGTACACATACTGTAAATGAATCCATATTTTTGATTACATTATCCAAAGCTGTCATGTGCTTAGCTGCAAAATACAATTTTCATTTAATACTCTTGCAGAGCTGCCTATAGGCTGCTTCCTTACTTTTTTTCTGTCATAACTTTACAAGGAGAATTAATGATAAAACATTAACACACTGGGGGGGGGGTGTGTGTGTGAGATGCTTCAATTTACATCTTCCCCTGATTTTTATTGCAGAAGAAAATCTCAAGAGAGAGATGGTCACTCTGGAAACTTCACACTGTTTTCCCATTAGAACTTTTATGCTTAAACCTGATTAAAAACTAGAAGGCAGGAGGGAATGCAAGGTAGCAATTTGTGACCATGAGGAACTGAAAAGAGATGGAAAAGGTGACATATGAAGACCAGAAATGTGCCAGTCTCTACTCATTCTCCATAGGCAAGAATACTTTCCGCTAGACCAGGTTGTTCAAAGCCCCAGCCAGCACTTCTAGGGATGGGGCATCCACAGCTTCTTCGGGCAGCCTGTTCCAGTCCCTCACCATGCTCACAGTAAAGAATTTCTTCCTAATATCTAATTTAGATCCTCTTTCAGTTTGAAACTGTTGCCTGTCATCCTACCACTACACTCCCTGATCAGGAATCCCTCCCCAGCTTCCCTATAGGCCTTTTCCTGGAAGGCCACTGTAAGGCCTCCCTGGATCCTTCTCTTCTCCAGGCTGACCAACCCCAACTCTCTCAGCCTGTCCTCGTAGGAGAGGTGCTCCAGCACCCCGATCATCTCTGTGGCCTCCTCTGGACTGGATCATGTTGAGCTTCTTATCAACCAACACCCCCAACCCATTTTCTGCAGGGCTGCCCTCAATCCACTCATTGCCCAGCCTGTATTTGTGTTTGGGGCCAGGATTGCCCTGGCCCAGGGGCAGGACCTTGCACTTGCCCTTGTTGAACTTCATGAAGCTTGCACAGACCCACCTTTCATGTCTGTGAAGGTCCCTCTGGATGGCATCCCTTCCCTCCAGCCTGCTGACCGAACCACACAGCTTGGTGGTGTCGGCAAACTGGCTCAGGGTGCACTCGATCCCACTGTCCATATTGCTGGCAAAGATGTTGAACAGCACTGGTGCCAATACTGAGGAATGCCACTCGTCACTGGTCTCCAGCTGGACATGGAACCATTCACCAAAACTCTTTGAATGTGACTGTCCAGCCAGCCCTTTATCCGCTGAATGATCCGTGTGTCAACTCCATGTCTGTTGTGGTTTGACCCTGGCCAGCAGCCAGGTGCCCACAGAGCCGCTCTCTCACGCCCCCTTCTCCGCTAGACAGGGGGAGAAAATATATCAAAGGGCTCAAGGTTTGAGATGAGGACAGGAAGATCACTCACATTTACCGTCCTGGGCAAAACAGACTCGGTTTTGGGGAAATTAGTTAGGTTTATTAAAAGAACGTATCAGAGAAGAGTAGTGAGAAATAAGAAAAGCAAACAAATCTTAAAAGAAAAACACCTTCCCCCCCATCCCTCCCTTCTTCCCGGGTTCAACATCAATCCCGGTTTCTCCTTCTCCTCCCCCCGAGCGGCGCAGGGGGACAGGGAATGGGGGCTGTGGTCAGTTCATCCGACGTTGGTTCCACCGCTTCTTCACTCCGGGGGAGGACTCTTCACTCTTCCCCAGGGCCATTGTGGGGTCCCTCTCACGGGAGACAAGCTTCACGCTCTCTTCTCCGACGTGAGTCGTCTCACGAAGGGCAATTCATCACAAACTGCCCAACGTGAGGCACCCCACGAGGGGCAGCCTGCCTCTCGTGAGTCTGAGGCACAGTCCTTCAGGGGAAACTGCTCCAGCATGAGTCCCCCACAGCGTCCCAAAAGTCCCACCGGCCAACCTGCTCCAGTGTGGGCATTCCTCTCTTCCATGGGCTACAGGCTCTGGCAGCAACTTGCTCCAGTGTGGGCTTCCCACGGGCTGCAGCCCCCTTCAGGCATCCACCCACTTGACGTGGGGTCCTCTGCCCCACCGTGGACATCTACACCCTGCCCATGGGCTGCAGGGGGACAACCCGCTTCACCATGGTCCTCACCACAACCCGGGGGACTCTCTGCTCCGGCGCCTGGAGCTCATCCTCCCTCCCCCTCCTTGTTCACTGACCTTGGTGTCTGCACAGATTCTCCTCCATCTCTGTGCCAGCCGTTGTGGCGCAGTTCTTTTTCACCGTTTCTTAAATATATTTTTCACAGAGGCGTTCCTCTCCTACCATTTTACTGATAGGCTCAGCCTTGGCCAGCAGCGGGTCCCTCTTTGGAGCCGGCTGACATTGGCTCTGTTAGACTCAGGGGAAGCTTCCAGCAGCGTCTTGCAGAAACCACCCCTAGAGCCCCCCCTGCTGCTGAAATCCGGCCAGGCCAACCCAATACAATGTCTCTCCAAATTGGAGAGAAGGATGTTATGTGGGACAGTGTGAGATGCTTTGGACAAGTCCAGGTAGATGATGTCGACCACTCTTCCTTGACCCGCCAACACTGCAGCCCTGTCATAGAAAGCCACCAAATTTGTCAGGCATAGTAGTTTGCCCTTAGTGAAGCCACCTTGGCTGTTGCCAGTCACCTCCTTATTTTCCATGTGCCCTAGCGTAGTTTCCAGGAGGATCCTCTTCATCATCTTGCCAGACACAAAGGTGTGATTGAGTACCCTGTGGTTCTTTGGATCTCCCTTCTTTTCCTTTTTAAAAATGGACGTTATGTTTTCCCTTTTCCAGTCAGCAGGAACTTCGCCAGACTGTAATGACATCTCAGATATGATGGAGAGTGGCTTAGCAACTTTGTCTGCCAGTTCCCTGAGGACCTGTGGATGCATCTCATCGGGTCCCATGGATTTGTGCACTTTCAGATTTCTTAGATGGTCTCCAACCTGATTGTTCCCCACAACAGATGGTTCTTCATTCTCTCCAGTCTCTGCTTTTGTCTTCTGTGACTTGGAGGGTGTGGCTGGAGCACTTGCTAGTGAAGACTGAGGCAAGAAAGTTGTTGAATACCTCAGCCCTCTCCATATTCCGGGTAACCAGGTCTCCCATTTCCTTCCAGAGAGTCTTCCTTTTATCACTGTATCACTTTTATCACCTATAGAAGCTTTTCTTGTTGCTTTTGACATCCCTGGCCAGATTTAATTCTGCCAGAGCTTTAGCTTCCCTTGCCTGATCCCTGGCTGCTTGGACAATTTCTCTGTATTCCTCCCAGCTTACCTGTCCTTGCCTCCACCCTCCATAGGCTTCCTTTTTCTGCTTGAGTTTGTCCAGGAGCAGCTTGTTCAACTGTGCAGGCCTCCCGGTGTTTTTACCCGACTTCCTCTTTGTGTATAGAACTCCTTGATTCCTGTACGATTATTTTGGCATCTTTTCAGTGGAATCGACATGATTCTTACAGACACCAGTCTCTGAAGTGTTCGAGGGCCCTTGTATCTTTGTGTGATTGATATTTGTCAAAATAAAGCTTTCATCTCCCCATCAGTCATTTCTTATGCGAGAAGTGTCATAGAGCAGCAAAGTTTGTGTTTCACTGTGGTCTTTCTCTAGCTTTTGCTTTTATTTCCTATTTGTATTCTGCTGCTTAATAACCAAGGGTACAATCAGCCACCACAGATAGTAAATCCTTCCTGGCTTAGTATGATCGTTACTTTCAGGAAAGATTAAATAAAACTGTTATATGCTATATTCCCATTTGAGTATTTCCACCAAAGTATTTCTGTCTTTCACTGTCTACCTTAATCTATCTGTGATTGAAGTTGCCTAAATGGAGAGGGAAAGGAAGAAGAGAAACAATCAGGGTAGCTGGCAATTTCCAACTGTTCTGGCATTCACAGGGAGTATAATAATCAAGTCTCCACTTCGCAGTCTGAACACAGAGCCTTAATGAAGAACCCTCTTTGCATTCCTGAGATTTTTTTGAATGAGATTGAGCAACTCTTGTATTTGCATTTTTTCTTCCTTTTGCGCAACCCCCAGAAGTTAAAGAACCTTTAAAGGCAGCAGCCTGTATAAATATATTTTCTTTTCATTCTAAATATACTTTCTGTGAGACTTCAGATTTTAATTCTTACCCTTCTCATCAGTGATTCTTTTTGAGGTGGCAGAGTCCCTCTGCTGCCTGTTCAGCTCTTCCTGACACATTTGAAAAAGTTTTATTTTCAAGAAAGCCAGTTTTATATCTTGCAGCAGCAAGAATGCAGTGTTCCTGCTCTTCAGACTAGTGCAGTGTGATAGTAGCCTCGTTTTTTGTTTAGGAACTAGTTGAGTTTATGCGCTGGAGAGATTTAAGGCAGGAGAAAGAAAAGGTGGTTATATGTTTGTCAGGTTTTTTTGCTTGGAGGCCACATTGAATGCTGGATATTCTGGACATCATTATTTGAGATGATAGCTAATTTGGAATATTCCAAATTTATGGAGTTTTATTTCAGGATCAACAATATTAGTAAAAACTGCAAGAGTTTATAAGAACTATCCTTAGCTGAGTATCATCTTAAGTGTGATAACAGAACTTGAACCTGTATTTTTATTTTAAGTTGTGTTTATATAATTATATCTACCATGGATTATTTTTTTTCCTGTGCCCTATACTGATGGAAACATCCCAGATTCCTTAACACAATTTTCTTTGGGTGATGCATGTTTTCATACAATGATTATCTGAACTCTGAATTTATATACCTGTATTTTATTTTGAGCTATAATTTTAACAAAGCTTTAATTTTAAAGAATTAGTTGGAGATTGACTCATTATTTTGTCTCCCCAGAAGCAGAAGAAAACGTAAATAACTTGCTGAATTTTCTACTTTTTGTTTTCATTATTAATTCAGAGAAAATAGGAGAGTAAATTAGGTTTCTGCAAGTATATAGACCAAACCCACTGTTTCTCAACATAGTTTTAACTTTGTATTACATAAGGAAAGAAAAGACAGTAGAGGGCAGTAGTATGGTACTTACGATAGAGTCATTTAGGTAATAATCAGTTTGCTCATTTATATTTTCTTCAACTGTTTTGTGACTGGGTGATTATCAGAAATTAGTTTTGCTGTGAAGCGTTTGTGAGTTCCCCCGTTCCCCCTCTTGCTGCTTGAGCTGCAGCGCAGCCGTGTCATTGTCACCGACTCACAGAATCCCACGGGATGGTTGAGGCTGGAAGGGAGCTCTGGAGGTCACCTGGTCCAGCCTGCTCAAGCAAGGCCACCTGCAGGAGGCTGCCCCGGGCCAGCTCCAGACACCTTTGGAATATCTCCAAGGATGGAGACTCCACAACCTCCTTTGGTAACCTGTGCCAGTGCTCGGTCACCCTCACAGTGAAAAAGGGTTTCCTGGTGCTCAGAGGGGATCTCCTGTGGTTCAGTCTGTGCCCGTTGCCTCTGGTCCTGTCACTGGGCACCGCTGGAAGGAGCCTGGCTGTGTCCTCTCTGTGCCCTCCCTTCAGGTACTTACAGACGCTGATGAGAGTCCCCCGAGCCTTCGTGTTGCTGGGCTTCCTTCCTCAGTCCCAGCTTTCTCAGACTTTCCTCACAGCAGAGACGCTCAAGTTCCCTTCATCTTTGTAGCTCTTTGCGCTCTCTCCAATACGTCCGTGTCTGTCTTGTACTGAGGAGCCCAGAACTGGACACAGTGCTCCTGGTGTGGCCTTACCACTGGTGGCCTTACCTCAACCTGCTGGCAGTGCTTTTGTCTCACACAGCCCAGGATGCCATTAGTGTTCTTTGCTTCGAGGGCGCGGTGCTGGCTCCTGTTCAGTCTAGTGTCCACCACGACCCCCAGGTCCTTTTCTGCCAAGCTGCTTTCCAGCCGGGTGACCCCCAGCATGCTCGGGTGTCTGGGGCTGTTCCTCTCCAAGTGCAGGACTTTGCACCTCTCCTTGTTGAACTTCATAGTGTGGCCAGCAGGAGCAGGGATGTCATTCTGTCCCTGAGCTCAGCACTGGGGAGGCCTCCCCTCGAGCCCTGTGTGCAGGTCTGGGCCCCTCCCTGCAAGAGAGACCTTGAGGGGCTGGAGCGGGTCCAGAGGAGAGCAACGAGGCTGGGGAAGGGACTGGAGGGAAAGTCCTGTGAGGAGAGGCTGAGGGAGCTGGGGAGGTTCAGCCTGGAGAAGAGGAGACTCAGGGGGGACCTTCTCACTCTCTCCAACTCCCTGCAGGGAGGGTGCAGTCAGGTGGGGGTCGGGCTCTTCTCCCAGGCAACCAGTGACAGGACAAGAGGGCCCGGCCTGAAACTGCGTCAGGGGAGGTTCAGGTTGGGTCTCAGGCAGCCCTTCCTCACGGAGAGGGTGCTCAGGCACTGGGATGCTCTGCCCAGGGCAGGGGGGAGTCACTGTCCCTGGAGGGGTTTAAAGAGAGGCTGGATGTGGCACTTGGTGCCGTGGTCTGGCCAATGTGGTGGGGTTGGGTCACAGGCTGGACGTGATGATCTCAGAGGTCTTTTCCAGCCTCAGCAAATCTGTGATGAGGTTCCTGCCATCCTTCTTCCCCAACTTGTCAAGGTCCCTCTGGATGGTAGCACAACCCTGTGGCATGTCAGCCACTCCTCTCAGTTTTCCATTTTATATAAAATTATTCACATTTCTTTCCATGCTATCATTCGTGTAAAGAAGCCTCTGCCTTGAAAGGTTCTGTTCTTGAGTTACCTTTCTCTCTTGTGTACCGGGCAGACTGTGAAAGGCTTTAGTCTCGTGTTCTACTGAGTCTGTAAGGCAAGATCTTGTAATGATTTGGGATTTCTGAGAGCTTTTTTCTCTGCCTAAATAAAAGAGTAGTTCAAACAGCAGAGCCAGCTGGATACAGATCTAAAATGGTTTGCAAGGAGCACAAAATGTTATTTGGGTTTATCCTGTCAGGTAGTGCAATAGTTCTGATCTTAGCTACTGAAAATGTTGTATGTTTTTTTTGGCACAATGGTAGTGAGCTGATGAAACTGCTGGTCTCTCTGTCCTTTCCACTCTGTTTAAAGTCATATTTGCCAAGTTCTTTCCCAAACTTTTCTTTTAAAAGCACTTCCATGATTGTCTGTTGTCACGTGAAAGGTATGTGGCTGTGAGAGACACGTACCCCAGCTAATTTTTACTTCCTACTTCAAGGGCTCTTCTAGTGTTTGGCTGTTTCAGTCTGGGAAGTGCAGAAGATGGGAAAACTGTAAATGTTTAAAGTCATATTTGCCAAGTTCTTTCCCAAACTTTTCTTTTAAAAGCACTTCCACGATTGTCTGTTGTCGCGTGAAAGGTATGTGGCTGTGAGAGACACGTACCCCAGCTAATTTTTACTTCCTACTTCAAGGGCTCTTCTAGTGTTTGGCTGTTTCAGTCTGGGAAGTGCAGAAGATGGGAAAACTGTAAATGCCGTAGAATCCATAGAGGAAAGGGGAAATTAATAGAAGAAGGGGGAAATTAATTTTCTATTTCACAGCTAAGAATCGCAAGCAGTGTTGGCAGGTTGTTTTATATTTTTAGAAACAGTACCTAGAATATCTTTTATAGGTTGCTTTTGTGAAAATATTTTAATGTGCGTTTAGAAAATGGATTGCTCGGTTAGAAATAAGATCTGAAATCTTTTAACTTTAGCAATGGCTCACTCTGGGGTTTTTGGTGATTTTTTTTTTTGGATGCACACATTTCAGCACGCTGCTGCAGTTTTACGACAATTCAGAGATCAACTCTGTGGGGTTTGGTTTTTTGTTTGTTTGGGTTTTTTGCTGGTCATCTTTAAAGCTTTTTGTTACGGCTGCTTGCCTTTCACCTGATTTTTGGGGTCTATATTACAAAATTTGGGGTAGTCTTTCCAAGTATTTGTAGAACTAAGTGCCACTTAGCAGAGGTGATACGATTTTGAGACTTTCCTACATGCTAAAGCCCTGGCTTGTAAGCATCACCTGCACAGAGCAATTTTTCGGCCTGTGTGGCGCTTTCAGTCCCTTGAAAGATGTGGGAATGCTTGGTCCCAGCATGTTATCCCTTTGCTAGGACTATTGTTATAATTGCATTTTTCTCTTTAGCATGTTGTGTGTCACTGTTCAGTTTGTTCAGAACATTGTCGATTGTACTGCCTTTATATTTACTTTTCTTTTTACAGTTTCATAGGAGAATTTATAAAGGAATCCCGCTGCAGTTCAGAGGGCAAGTCTGGTCTTTACTACTTGACGTCCCTAAAATGAAAGAAGAAATGAAAGACTTTTATAATGTGAGTTTATAGAATTTCCACTTAATATTAATTAAAAAAAACCCGGCTACTAAGACTACAGGCTTTATTAAGCTTTTGTTGTTATGTGGTGTTGGAAAAAAAAATGAAGAAAGGGTTAGACGTTGCATTGAACTCTACTGCTTGTTTTAGCTAGGAACAAGGCTGTGTATTGAAAAGCACTTTTCCAGTTTATTTTTGGCTTCGGTAATTCATGTAATTAATTTCATATTCCTTTTATTTTTTTCCCCATCATCAAATGCTTGCAAAAGCCCTTCTAAAAGCAAAGCAAAACAAAATAAGCAAAAAAAACCTCTGTCCAGTAAGAAAACAGAAACCTCTGAAGCTACAACTCTTTGAGATATGTCTGTTAAAGAAGCACCTGGTCAGCTGAGTATCAGTAAGAGGAATTCCACAGTTCTGGAAGGGATGGAGATTGGTGCCTGAATCTTGTAAAAGCCAGAACAAGCTGGTTACCTTTCTGCCATCTCATTTCCAAGTGAAACGTAGATACCCCTTGCAAAGCCCTGTCTGGTTACTTGATTATATTCTCAGAGACACAACTGATGACAGGTTAACCCCACGCAGTTTTACAGGCATAGATCAACACTTAAGCATATCTTCTACTTACAAAATAGCTACATGTTACCCCCTGCAACCCCATCCTTACCCTGAGTAGCAGTTAAAGCAACCTTTGAGTTATTGTGGTTACATTCCTCTCAATTTTTTCCTACTAGCTCTAATTTTTCTGCAGGTGTGAGTACAGTTGGTAGTCATCAGAACTAAACGTCAGACTCAAGAGTGGAGCCCAAGGTTCCTGTGCAGGCCACTGAGTCAAGCAGAAGAGGAACTAAATCCTTTATAATTGTGGGTTTTCCTCTTTGTTTCTCTCTCTGCTAGAAGATTGTAGTTTAGGTAATAGAAAGCCAGTTTAGTATTGTAGAGAGTTGGAGTTTTTCCGTACAACAATTTACATGTTCACTGCCTTTTAAAGAATTAATATCCAGAGACTGAGGGAAATGCATTGCTTGTTTGAGTTTGGCTTTTTCTAATAGCACTTATTTAGAGCTGAGACTTTTGATCTGAGTATACAAGGAATCTGGTAAGGTCATGAAAGAAGATCTGTGTTGGCATTGATGTTATCTAATTTTTGGTGTTGCATCTTCCTCTTAAATTCTTTAACACACTTTAGCCTGACAGGCAGCTCTTTTTGACCATTATATTTTGTTTAACTTCCGTAAGTAAGACCGGTGGCAGATCCAGAACAGAGTTCACGCTGAATAATGTAGTTGTGGGACAGAATACCAAGTAAAACTGGAAGCATTTTAAAATAGGCAAATTCATCTTCAGAAATGGTTAATGCCATCTGATGCTCAATGCAAAACAAAGTGTTTGTAGTTCAGATATAGAAGTAGACAGAGTTTCTTCCTCATTACCCCAGCTTGTTTATTTGTGATAAGCTCATTTGACTGCTCTCCATTTTTCCCGAGGTGGTATTAACACTCTTCATTACAAGTATCACTTACAAATAGCACACGTTAAAATTAAAAGTGTGTGCATTCGCTGTAGTTTGAACAGTTTTCAGTTCTCTGGGCAGGGCCATTAACAGTTCTTAATCTTCTGTCCTTTCCATTTCCCATGCTCAAGGTACCCTTTCTTTTCACTCAGCTGGAGACTTCCATGTCGGCAAGGACTCAGGATGCTTCTTTTCCTATGTTCCAACAAATGATGGCCTCTGGGCCCTCATGCCACCTTAAAAGCATAAATTTTCTTATTTCTGTCAGTCTGGGGGACACATTGTTCTGGCTGCTAGAACTTTACACTGCAATGTGCACAAAGCTGAGGTCGTGATTCGTGTTGTGCTGGTTAATGGCTGCTGCCAGTTGATTCACAGAATCACAGAATTGTTGAGGCCTGAAAAGACCTCTGAGAGCATCGATTCCAGCCTATGACCCAACCCCACCACATCAGCCAGACCACGGCACTAAGTGCCACATCCAGCCTCTCCTCAAACCCCCCCAGGGACGGTGACTCCCCCCTTCGCTGGGCAGAGCACCCCAGTCCCTGAGCACCCTCTCCGTGAGGAAGGGCTGCCTGAGACCCAACCTGAACCTCCCCTGACGCAGTTTCAGGCCATGCCCTCTCATCCGGCCACTGGTTGCCCGGGAGAAGAGCCCGACCCCCACCTGACTACACCCTCCCTGCAGGGAGTTGGAGAGAGTGAGAAGGTCCCCCCTGAGTCTCCTCTTCTCCAGGCTGAACCTCCCCAGCTCCCTCAGCCTCTCCTCACAGGACTTTCCCTCCAGTCCCTTCCCCAGCCTCGTTGCTCTCCTCTGGACCCGCTCCAGCCCCTCAAGGTCTCTCTTGCAGGGAGGGGCCCAGACCTGCACACAGGGCTCGAGCTCAGGGCCAGAATGACATCCCTGCTCCTGCTGGCCACACTGTTCCTGACACAAGCCAGATGCCATTGGCCTTCGGGGCCACCTGGGCACACTGCTGGCTCACGTTCAGTCAGTTGTCACCCAGCACTCCCAGGTCCCTCTCTGCCAGGCTGCTCCTCAGCCACTCCTCCCCAAGATATGCCTGAAGCTTCTGGTTGTATTCAACCAACTGAATGGATGTTACTGTTTTTTGTTTGATCCCTTTATTTTTCTGATTTTTGTCTTTAACCCTCTTTATTTTCTTGCAGCCAAAATCTGTAGAGTTCTGCCTTTTGATTGTCGGTGGTATTCACTAATAATGCCGACCGAGATGTGACATTTTGAAAATACTGGGTTGAATCCAGTTGGAAACATCTTGCAAACTCAACTTTTGGGGACAGAAGTGAGAATGAATGAATGAGTTAATGTCAAGAGAAAATTCTTTTAACTGTGAAAAATAAGTATTCAGTTGCAAATTTGAATTTAATTATAAAACATTAAAGCAAGTGCCAAAGTAGAGGTATACTAGAACTAAATTAAATTAGTACAGAAGGACAGAGGAAATGACTAGAGAAATGTCCATTATCTAAACTTAGTTAATAACTGGTACCTACGTAGCTATTACTTTTAGAGAAAAAGGCAGGAAAAGTCTGAAAACCACACTAAATCATTCACCAAAAGTCCAGTTCGGAGCACTTGTATCTTAGGCTCCTATTTCTGCGTAGAAAAATTCACTTTCTGTCTTTCTCCAGTGATGTGCTTATCTGAGAAATGGCAGAAATTTGGAAAACTGAAACACAGCCTTCATTATGGGTAGTGAGTGGTGGTGTGGCACAAAATTGTATTATAAGATTGATCTTTTTACATCCACACTTGCTGAATGTGTCACTATAGAATTAATATATTTATAGTTTGGAAGTTAAAATTTATCTTGCTAGTTGTTAAATCATGAAATGGCAAATACTTCACAATGTATGTACAGTCAGGCAGGTTTCTGCTATTTTAGAGTTCACAATTGTAAACTTCATTTCTGTTCTTCACTGTTTTCCCAGAAACTGAAGTGTCAAGCACGAGGGTCTTCGCCAGATATTAGGCAAATTGATCTTGATGTAAATCGAACGTATAGAGACCATATCATGTTTCGAGACAGATACGGTGTTAAGTAAGTAAATCGAAAGTTTCTTGTTCTGCTTGTCTTAAAACTGGCTTCTGACCTACCTCAAGCCTCATCAAGCTATGGCAGCGCATTGGATGTAAGCTCCAGACTTTGAAAGCAGGATGGTCTGTGTGCAATGACGTAACTGCCGTTACAGCTGCAAAACCAGATGGTCACTTCCAACTCGCTAGTTTTCCCTCGTGAGGAGGTGGTCAGTCAGTATTTCAAAGAAAAGCATTCCTAAACTAGCCTTACCTTGTTTCATATTTAATAAGAGTCTCAGATATTGTAAATAAAACCACATGGGCATTCCAAGCTAATAAATTAATTAAGATTTATTTCACAGTCATTTTATTTAACTGCTTATTTTCGAAAACAAAATAACTTTTTGCATCTCTAGTATCTTCCCAGAGATTTTAGCCTCCCTTTGGATTTTATATTCCTCTTCTGGTATCTAATTCAGGATGACATAAAGCAGTATTTTGTATGTGAGCATTGAATTATTTACAAATATAGGCCTTCAATGCTTTTTTGTTTCTTAATTTTTTTTATTCTTTATTTTTTTTCTGTCATTGGATGAGAATGTTAGGCAGCTGTCATCTTTAAAAATGCTTAATATGAAATAAATGGCAATGCAAACATCAGTATTGTTGCTAGCTTGCAGCATCAGCACCTTGCTGAGATTAGGAGGGTATTTTACCTCTTCTGTGACCATATTAGTTTAGTTTATAATCTCTTTTTACTTTCCAAGGCAGATTCTATGGTAGTCTGCTATATTCAAAAAGGAATCCTCAGAAGAGCTGTGGATTTTAATGTGATAATAAATCCAACATTTTCTTGTCATATTATTCTAGGTATTTTGTGCACAAATTCTAAACATGGGCAGTTTCTCTGATGGCTGCAGCACAGGGTGGAATAGAAAACCAGAAATTGCCAAGCTGAGAGCTGTTCAGTGAAGCCCCACGGAGTTTCGATCTGTTTGAGCTGTGCCAGCGGTGCTGGAGCTGCCGTGCCTCGCCTCTCGGGGCCACTGACACGGTGCAAAGCCACCGTGCTGCTTCTGTGCCTCCGTTCGCTTTTCCGCACACATTTTTAGGGGTTAGCAGAAGCTCACTGCCACATCAGCTGGGGGTTAACACCAGCAGAGCCAGCTCCAATCCCTGGAGCCGTGGTGTAAAACCTGCCCTTAGAGTCCACGGGAAAGGCTTTGGCTGCATCAAGCAGTTTTACGCTTGGAATGGATTCTGTAGATATATTATGCATTTCCAGGTATGGCCTTGATGAAAAATTCAGAAATCATTTCACGTGGCAGTGAAATAGTCCCCTGGGTAAATCAAGAGCTTGTTTGACTTTTACGTAGACTGTGTGTCTTTGAAGGTTCATTCTTTTTCAGGTCTTTAGTGGTACCATCTAGCGTAAATAGTACTAAAATTACCATTATTTTATGTATCTTACTGTGAATAAGATTGAGCTCTTTATGTTCAGTTTCATATGATCAGATGCAGCTATAGAAGGTTCCTGTCTACATTTGGGGCCTTCTAGTTTGTCCTTGCAAAATAAGACTCCAGCTTAATCCCCGATACTTCAGGTTACACTTGAGTTGCTGAAGAACGGCTGCGCTTCAGTCTGGCAAGAGAACAAACAAAAATGCCATAATCTAGATATTTTGGTAAAATGCTTCAGGTAGCATCCTTGTCCCGATAGAAGCTTTTTAGCACAGCTTTTTGCTTATGTTTTCTCTTCTTTTAACCAGCTAATATCTGTTTCTATACATTTGATTAGTGACAGACGGAAGGAATTTCACTGGACAGAAAAAGGATAGCATGCAAAACTCCGCAGTTAAAATTTTAGCAGTTGTAGCTGTAGGTGGAAGTAGGCATTCGGGTTTCCCAATTCTCTCCCAAACAAATCACAAAAAGTAGGTGTGAGTTTAAAAATTCATTATGAGAGTTCTTCACCATTATTTTGAAAACCCAGACTTTTATTTCGGTTGTGATTATTTTATATTTTTTAGGGGTGGTTTTGGGGTTTGGGGTTTGGTTTTTTTTTTTCATTTTCCTACCTTCACCAGCTAGTCTGTTTGTACAGAAAGTTTCAGAGCACCTTGACAGAGCTCATTCCAATTCTAACTCTGAAGTCCACGGAGATCAGTGCACTCTGAGGGACTGAGCGTAGGATGCCGAGTCAGAGTTGGTACCGCTTTGCTTCACCTTAACAGTAGCAGCCCCTAAAGCAGCCTTTAATTTGGGTGCCAAGATTAAGGCACCTTTGTGGCTGCTTTGTGTATTTCAACTCTTTCTACATCTGTGTTTGAATTCGGGAACAGCTGTTCATGTTCTGCAAGCACAGAAATCAGGTCTGGGGTGTTTCAAGTTTGGCATTCGGAATAAATCGGTGTTTGAAATGTAGCCCATCCTGTGTCTCACTTCACCAGGCTGTAAAAATGACGATCTGACACCATTGCCTTCTCAAAGTTTTATAGGTGTTTTTAAACATCTTTCAACATGTAAAACATCAGAAAAAACGCTAATTATAACGTTGGTTTGAAATCAGAAGCGCATATCTTTGTAAAGTGTGGTTAATCCTGTGCTAGACAAATTGGGGAAACAGGTTTCCAAACTGTAATTCACTGCTTATCTGTTTTACTGTTTTTACAAGAGACAGTATTATAGTGTTTTCCTTTTCTACTCTTATTTCTCCAGGCAACAATCTTTATTCCATGTTTTAGCTGCATATTCCATATATAATACGGTAAGTTTTGTACCTTCACAAATATGGTTTCTCTAAATGTGCCATGAGATAATAACTTGAAATTCTTTATTTTCTTTCTCCCTAAAAAAACCCCAAATAAAACAACCAACAAACAATTTGGAGACCTTTGGAAGTACATCATAGAGGAATCATAGAATGGCCTAGGCTGGAAGGGACCATAGAAAGAAATTGTTTGTTGACATGTTTTGAGCTGAAGTTAAAATAAAATGTCTTGATTCTGAGTCTCTTATTGGACAGACTGAACTGTGCGTACAGTTCAGCTGAAACTAAGCATCGTGTCTAATAAGAATAATGAATTTGTGCTGTGCCAGAGTTTTATACCACTGATATTTCCCTCCCCCGTTATATTGTATGCCTCCCATTCATTTGAATGATAGGAAGGAAAACAGGGCAGAAAGATGCATGTTGGAGTAAACAGGTGTTTTTCATAACCTGGAGGATTCTAACAAATGGGAAAATGGTTTTAAAGGTTGCAGCTTCTTTACTTAAGCCCTTGGGCTTGGCTGCAGTCCTGGATGAGGATTTGTTAGAGCAAGGTTTCCAGACTCTGTCATAAGAAACTTATGTGTTTTGTAATGTCTTTTGGCTGCATGATAAAAGTAGAAGAAGGAGAAATACTATCGTATCCACATTTAACTGGGGCTTTACTGCACTATCCCCTCATTCCTTGTGTCTTTGATAATCTTTTTCGTATTTCTGTTTACATCCGTCAGCAGCTCCCTAGAATTCAATGTAAAAATATGTAAAATTAAGAAGAAAGTGAAATTAAGCAGTTACTCTGATTAAACACCATTTAGTTTCGTTTTTCAAAGTTCTAGGAAATGTCACCTTTCTGTCCTGTTTCACTTTATGTCCTCACAATTATTGGCCCATAAAAGAACTTGCTGAGTTGTCTTAAGCTTCTCTTTGCAAGCAACCCTGGCACACAGAGAAATAATGCTCTGAAAGGGCTGTCTTATATCCTATAAAACATTGGACTAGCATTTCCAAGTTGCATGAAGAATATTGTTTAAAATCAACTGTGAAAGTGTGATGATGGCAATACTGCAGTGAGGTTTGTATTTTGCACTTAGGTTGTTGCATTTTTCCTCCATGTATAGCAGTTCCTTATGCTCTGGTTTTATCTCTAGAGCAAAGGTCTGTTAAGAACTTGTAAACCTGTAAAAATGTATTCAACAATAGGACATATCTTTTATGAAGAAAGACTGAGGGGCTTGGGGCTTTTTAGTCTGGAGAAGACTGAATGGGGATCTTGTCAATGCTTATAAGTACTTAAAGGGTGGGTGTCAGGAGGATGGGACCAGCCTTTTTTCAGTGAAGTCTAGTGACAGGACAAGAGGTAACGGGCACACACTTGAACATAGGAAGTTCCATCTAAACATTAGGAGGAACTTCTTTACTTTGAGGGTGGCAGAGCACTGGAACAGGCTGCCCGGAGAGGTGGTGGAGTCTCCTTCTCTGGAAAAATTCAGAGCCAGCCTGGGCGCCATCCTGCGCAGCCTGCCCTAGGGCATCCTGCTCTGGCAGGGGGTTGGACTAGATGATCTCCAGAGGTCCTTTCCAACCTCTAACCTGCTGGGATTCTGTAAGTCATTGTCCTTAGAATTGCTTTTTCAGTGGGGTTATCTGAGCAGCTACTTGAGAATGACAGCTGGTTCCTGCCATAAAAGTCAAAATTAATAGCAGAGGAAATACCCAAGTTCAGTTGTGGAACAATATTTTTCTTTCTTCAGGTTCATTACATGTGTTTCCTGTGGGCTGCTGAACTGGAGCTGATTTATAGTTATAGTCCATGTTTGAAAAGTCCCGTGTTTATCAGATGGTGCCCTGACTGTAAAGCAAAACGAAGCAAATTGCTCTCTGCCGAAAGAAACCGTAAATACAACTAACTGAAAAACACGCCAATTTGGAGAAGATGGTACAGTTAGTTGAAATTATTAGTACTGACAAGGATTTTGCGCTTTAGCAGAGAGCTCTACTGAACAATCAAGACTTGCAGTTTGCTTTTCAGTTGGAGGGTTGTGCATCATCCCTTCTATCTATCAATATTTTAAATGTTTAAGTATTAAATGTAGTGGTTTCATAATTGGGGAACTTACACCATCAGGACAGGCATAATCTTTACTACCTCAAGTAAAAAACTTAAGAGCTCACAGTTATGAGGCTTTTGTTTTTAGCATTTTAATATTTTTCACTGTCTCTTTTTCAGGAAGTTGGATACTGTCAGGGAATGAGCCAGATCACAGCTTTACTCCTTATGTACATGAATGAAGAAGATGCCTTCTGGGCCTTGGTGAAACTCCTCTCTGGTCCAAAGCACGCTATGCATGGTACGGCGTTTCATGTCACTTAGGATATATTAGGTGTCAACCTGCCCTATTTAGGTTGTCCGTATGCTCAAAGAGAGCTCATACTGGGGGGCTATTGAATGTTACTGGAGCTCTCACCTATTGTTTCTATATGTGATATCTTTCAAATAATTCTTAATGAAAATCAGATGTCTTCCTATCCTCTTAATCTCTCAGAGAATGTAACCAGTTGAAAACTGGTTTTCTGGGCATTTATATACCAATAAAATAATAGTGAAAACCTAATGCAGAATGTGTTAAATAATGTTGTGCTGGCATTTGGCAGGGCAGGAACCCGTAGCAAACAGTGGCCTTGTATCTAGGCATTAACTTGAGGTTTCTTGGTATGATCTCTGCGTCGCGTGGCATTTCCTGCTCTTGCGGTCTTGGTACTTTTACGTTACTGGTAGTTCCCTCCTTCCCTGCCCAATTTAGTATGATCTATATGTGTTTCATGGCTACTGATACAGAACAACTCCAGGAGTTCCAGCATCTTTTGTAGATGTTAGCGATGTGGTGATTCAGAAAAGCTGTAATCCTTGGAAGCCTGAAAATGTATTATCTAGAACTTGGGCTTTTTAGCAAATTTCCCACAAGCTCTAACTCCTTTTCCCTGCTTAAGACTTTCTCATACTGTGATATCTTCCTTCCCTGGCTTTTCATTGTTCCTGGATGTTCTCTACTCTGAAATGAAGAGCTAGCTCGTTATTTTTCTGTTTATACTTCTGCAAAGCTATTGCCTTTTAAAAAAAAAAAAAAAGGGGCAACCTGACTTGAGGATCAGTGTCATAAGTGAAATTTGGAATTAATCAGAAGTCAAAGACTTGCTTGAAGCTTTACACAATAACCCAGACTTAAAGCATCTTACAAAAATGCATAGATTTTGTAATAATCAGGAGTTGTACAACTGTGCAAATACAACTGTAAAAAATGTTGAGCTCCTTAAAGGTCATGGAAAATTGTAGATGTGTTGAGGAATAAGTCTAAATCAACTTATTATCTACCAAATCAGTTGATCTGCTTTTGACACACGTGAGATTCACATGGATGTAGTTGCATTTTAAGGCGCTGCACGCTGTTATATGGGATTTTAAAACTTTGTCCAGTTTTTATGTCTTAGTGTCTGGTCCCTGTCACTTCTTTTTAAAGCAGGAAAGACTCCTAACCTCGGAATGTGATGCTAATGAACACTCTTAACATGAATTTCTCAGGCTGATTTTTGTAGTCATCACTTGAACTTGCTGTGATGAACGTGTGGTAGCTAGTGATGGACTTACACAGGCAGATGTTTCACTTATATACGTATGGGTGTCAGTCCAGTGCCGGTGTAACTCCATTCACAGAATCACAGAATCACAGAATGTTAGAGGTTGGAAGGGACCTCAAAGATCATCTAGTCCAACCCCCCTGCCAGAGCAGGACCACCTACACTAGAGCGCACAGGAACGCGTCCAGGCGGGTTTTGAATGTCTCAAGAGAAGGAGATTCCACAACCTCCCTGGGCAGCCTGTTCCAGTGCTCGGTCACCCTTACAGTAAAAAAGTTTTTCCTCATATTTTTCTGGAACCTCCTGTGTTCCAGCTTCCACCCATTGCCCCTTGTCCTGTCAGTGGACGCTGCTGAAAAGAGCCTGGCTCCATCCTCCTGACATTCCCCCTTGACATATTTATAAACATTGATGAGGTCACCCCTCAGCCTCCTCTTCTCCAAGCTAAAGAGATCCAGCTCCTTCAGCCTTTCCTCATAAGGGAGATGCTCCACTCCCTTCACCATCTTTGTGGCTCTACGCTGGACTCTCTCAAGCAGCTCCCTGTCCTTCTTGAACTGAGGGGCCCAGAACTGGACACAATATTCCAGATGTGGCCTCACCAGGGCAGAGTAGAGGGGCAGGAGGACCTCTCTTGACCTACTTGCTACTCCCCTTCTAATACACCCCAGGATGCCATTGGCCTTCTTGGCCACGAGGGCACATTGCTAGCTCATGGTCATCCTGCTGTTCACTAGAACCCCCAGGTCCCTTTCCCCTGCACTGCTCTCCAGCAGGGCAGTCCCCAACCTATATTGGTACATGGGGTTATTTTTTCCCAAGTGCAAAACTCTACACTTGCCCTTATTAAACTTCATAAGATTTCTCCCCGCCCAGCCCTCCAGCCTGTCTAGGTCTCTCTGAATGGCTGCACAGCCTTCTGGTGTGTCAACCACTCCCCCCAACTTCGTATCATCAGCAAACTTGCTGACAACATTCTCTAATCCCTCATCCAGATCATTGATGAATATATTAAACAGCACCGGCCCAAGCACTGACCCCTGAGGGACCCCACTAGACACAGGCAACCAGCCAGACTCAGCCCCATTGACCACAACCCTCTGGCTTCTTCTCTTCAACCAGTTCTCGACCCACCTCACTACTTGGTCATCCAGACCACACTTCCTCAGTTTACCTATGAGGATGCTGTGGGAGACGGTGTCAAAGGCCTTGCTGATGTCCAGGTAGACCACGTCCACTGCATGGCCACCATCCATCCACCTGGTTATGTCTTCATAAAAGGCTATCAGGTTGGTCAAACATGACTTCCCCTTGGCAAAGCCATGCTGACTGCTCCTAATAACCTTCTTATCCTTGATATGCCTAGAGACAGCGTCAAGGATAAGATGTTCCATCACCTTTCCAGGGATGGAGGTGAGGCTGACCGGTCTGTAGTTACTCGGGTCATCCTTCCTGCCCTTCTTATAGACTGGAGTGACATTCGCTTTCCTCCAGTCTTCAGGCACCTCACCTGTTACCCATGACTTACCAAAGATGATGGAGAGTGGCCTAGCAATGACTCCCGCCAGCTCCCTCAGCACCCGTGGGTGCATCCCATCAGGGCCCATGGATTTATGAATGTCCAAGTGTTCAAACTGATCCTTAACCCACTCCTCATCAATCAGGGAAGTCATTCAGACTCCCTCACTCTCCCCTGCACTCCTACCGTCTCCTTTCGATCCCCAGCCACAGAGCACGTACCTGTCAAGTGATGAGAGAGGGAAGGAGGGAGCTTTTTGTACCCCAAGGTTTAAGGAGTTCCTCCACGCAGCATAGGAACCATCCTGCCACAGGGTTTTATGCACACTGAAGCTGTCTTGGCAACATCTCTTAAGGATGTGTTTGTAGATACGCTGACAAAACCTTAATTATAAAGCAAATGTCCCCAATTTATCATTTATTAAACATTATCAACCTAACCTAAGGTCATGCTTTCAGCAGGTTAGACCAGATAATCTCCAGAAATCCTTTCTAACCTAGATTTCCTACGATTCTTGGAATGGATGTGTTTAAAATGGGTTTATGCCACAGTGCAGCATTGCTGTAAATATCACTAGATTCTGGAAGGGAAACCTTAAAAACGACTTAACTGATGTCATGTAGCTGTTTGCACTTTTTTCTGTGCTCTTCTTTGGAGAAAGTAGTGCTGAGCACTGTTTGCTAACACTTCAAAGCCTAAATCATTTCAATTCTAAATTACCCATGTTCATGAAGGAAAACTTACTATACTTGCTGCCACTGACCACCAGATGGTTCTCTGAAACGAGCATCTCTATCGAAATTATAGGGGTGGGCTGAGTAATTCAGTTAGAGTCATATTGACCGAGTAGGATGGTTAAAAGCTCCTTCCCATAGACAAAGGTTTTCATCTGTTTTTCTCTTCTACCTGTGATGTGGAAACCTGGAGCGCCTTTTGGGTGCAACCCGTGTGTCTCGGATACACACCCAGACTTATTTCTAGCATGACCACTTGATATTAAGGGATGGACTTGGCCTCTCAGATGTTTCAGATTGTATGGGTGATGTGAAGTCTCTAAACAATAAATTACAGGTATTTGACCCTGGAAATGATTCAGATTTGGTTTTTTTTTTTGTTTTTTTTTGGTTTCCTCTAACAGTGATGGCCTGAATATTGGTCTGATACCAGACTGAAAACCAGTTAAAGAAAAGCTGACATCATGTCAGCCACTTTCCAGGCTCCTGGTATTTTAAGGAAGAGGTTTCGTAGACTCGATAGTTCAGCTCATAGAGCTTTGCATTCTTTTGGAGCTGTTTAGGGTTCTGATTTGGGAACCTCCTCAGTGCCTTTCATGCAAAAATTTAACCTTGTTTTCAGTCTTGACCTTATGTTCTGTGAGCACTTCTAAAAACCTTCACAGAATGTTGAACCTACAAATTCTCTCTCAGGCTTTCTGCTTCCAAGGTGTTTGAAAATAAGTCTATTAGTAGTATTTTAATGTCTTTTGTGAGTTGTTTTGGGTTTGTGCAGGGAGGCTTGTTTTTCACATTTTTATGCTGCTTGTGTTAGATCATCTCTGTTTTCCTGATCTGAACACAGCTTCAGCTTCTTGAAGGATCGTTTTCTGAACGGTTTCTTTTCCTGCTGTGTAGCTGTGCCAGCTTTCCTTTACATTTCAAGTTTTTTGGCTAATATTGTATGTTTGCTCTGAGCCTTTTTTGACTCTGCTGATCATTCAATTGGAAGGTGATCACAGTGCTTCCCTTTTCCAGAGCACGATCACCAAAACTACTCAAGATTTTTTTTATATGCCCTCAGTTTCAGTTCTGAGAGCTCACAATCTTTTCACTTAGATATTCATGATATTTGTCTTGGTAGAATATCCCTCCTGTCTATTTTATGGTCTTTTCTACGGTGCAGACAGTTCTGGTGGCTGCCTGGGTTGCTTGCCCTTCTGTCTTGAATTTGTTGGGCATAACCACTATTCATGTCTTCTTGCTTTTAAAAATTTGAGGTGGTGTGAGTTGTGGTTTTCTGTTCTGTTAAAGAATAGTTATAAATTTGGTTTTTCCGTAGTGTTAAAGTGGGTAAACTAATGTAGGACCAGTGGATCTGCTCCGGTCTACCATTACTAATCTAATAGTAGTCACTAAGGGAACACATTGATGTTTTGCTGTAGTTATTTAGGCAGAAGTATGTGAATATCCTTATGTGGACATCATAATATTGCTATGAATATCAGATCCAGTGATCTTAGAAAGATAGTGTTCTCAGAGCTCTGAATGCCTTTTTTAAATGTCTTTTTTGTAGTACACACACCTGTAACACGATCAACTTCTTTTCTTAGGTTTTTTTATTCCTGGTTTTCCCAAACTGTTGAGGTTTCAAGAACATCATGACAAAATACTGAAAAAGTTTTTGTCCAAACTTAAGCAGCATTTGGTAAGTATTTGTTTCATAATAAAAACAATAGTAATTTATTGCTTGCTCCCTTGGTTGAGCTCAGGTTAACCCACCTGGTTAAGAATGCCTCAAACCTCAGGAAAAAAAAATGCAAAGGTCTAAGAGGCAGAAGTGCTGTTGTTTTCATTATAGACAACGTTATGGTGGACCTTGGCAGAGTTACGACAAAATTGAATCCTAGGAGTAATTAAATCGGTTGACTGTCTCACTTTTGACCTCCGAGGTAACAAAAATACATGGTCCTTCTACCTGCCCTTCTGCAAACTGCTGTATAGCAAGCTGGTGTTACAGTAAATTCTTGACAAAATGTTTTAGGTAGAGCTTTGTGGCCCATCTATAGACAGAGGTGATTTTACAACCAACCAGATTTAATCTCTGTTTAAAAAATAACCTTTGTAAGAGGAGTTAATGGCCCTTTTAAAATTAAATACTCAATAGTATTTTCATGATTCTAAATGTTGGGTGCTATCTTTTCTAATGCTCTTAAATGGGATATAATATACTCTTTATTTTTTTTTGCTGCTACTGACTGTATTTATTCTAAGGAACAAATTATTTTTCTAATGGGAGAAAAATGCCTTTGCAGTAGTCATCAAGAAATTTCTTTTACAACGACATTAGTTCTGCCACAATCCATTTTTAAGTCTTAAAAGGTAGTGTAAGAGATGCTCAGTTGCAGCAACATCTAAGAGTGATAGCTGCTTACAAATATTACCTTCCCAGGACTATATTATTTTCTGTTTAGTATGTTTATCTCCTCAGAAAAAAAATTTTAAAAAAAGACAATTTGGAGGCAGACTAGCAGCTTGGCAATGCTGAATCATATCTAGTGTGTGCCTGTTGTATTAGAAAATAGAATTCAATGTCTTTTTTTTTCTAACAACATGCTGTAAGACCTGCTCATAACATGGAGTTAGACAGATCTGGTTAGGGAAAAAAAAATCCAATTCTTCCGTTAAAAGGTCAAGTCAAAATTAGTCATGCGAGATGATCTTGTCATATTAGAAGTAAATAAATATAAAATCAAGAGCAGTTCTGTGACTAATCTACCTCTAAAATGAAAGTTATGGATTTAGTTTTAACAGTACATGCAAGATGATGATTCTAGTTTAGAAATATAGTCTTGTTCTCATTTTTGAGGTTGTCACATTTCAGGAACAAAATAATCTTAAAAATTCAGGATCAGGATAATCCTAAAAAGACTGGATCGTTTTAACGGGAAATGGTAAAAGGCCCCTGTACTTTCTAAAGATCCAAATGTACTTATACATGGTTGAGGTGATACAACCTGAGGCTGGCACGTTATTAAAGTTTATATATTGCTTCTATACCTTTTATTAATGCATTTAATAATCAGAAGTGTTTTCTGTTGTCTGTCCCCCATTTCCACCCCCACCTTGGGTCAGTTGAAAGAGAAAATTTCAGGAAAGTGCAGAAAGTTGCTTTAGTAGCTGACAAAGCTGATTTAAATAGAATGCCTTTATAGGTCCCTTCTGAGGGAGTTCTTGGCCACTTATTTAGAGGGATCCAGAAAACATTCACTGTCCATATTTATTATATGTATTGTAATTATATATATTTTTCTTTTCAGTTTTGAATCAGAACTTAGTTCTGGTTTCTATGTGAACTAGCGTCATAAAATTTAATAGCAATCTTTTTTTTCATCAGGGAAAGGCATGATCCTTTATAGCTAACTTTCAGCAGGCTGGTGGCCATTCTAATTGTTCCCAGTTATAAAAATCTCAAAATAAGATGGTTTTTGTTCCATCTACTTTTTTAATCTCATAAAGGTTATTTTGATTATCTTAAGAGTTGGTTTTCCTCATTTCTTACTGTGAGTGTATCACTAAGATGGACCCATTTTAACTCACTGCGAGATGAAGCTAAAGCCTGCAGATAAACCATAGGGATTCAGTCCATTGCTGATTTATACTTGAAATTTTTTATACTGTTTTTATACTTGAAATTTTTGGAAAAGCTGAATGTGGCAAGCATAGAATATGGTGTTATCGCAGAATTAAAATTCAGAGTTTAACTTGTCAGCTTTTACTTTGGCTTCTCCTCTAACTGGGCAAAGAACTTTGAAGACCTCCATGAAACGACAAAGAAACTTTAGTCTTTGAACGGGGTGGCCATACTAGGTGGACCATCTAGGGGAAATTAGGCCTCTTAATTAAGGAATAAAATTCTCTGTTGATCTGAGTGCCATTTTGGGGGCCTGTGTTTGAAGAATTTGATTGGCTTAGTGTGGTTTCTGGTAGGATGGGTATCCTTGTCACAAAATCTGTTGAGCCTTTGCCGTGAGTTGGCAACGTTGCTATAGAGAAATGAAAGACTAAATGGACCCAGTGCCTGCAGTTTTGTTGCCCCAGAATATTGATTTGTTTTCTTGACAGTTTAATTCCAAGAATGAGGTGGAGGTGTAAGATGTGTGGATACCCTCTGCATCTCGGAGAACGTTTCTTCAAGTTGATGAAGAAGAACTATAAAAGACAAAAATTTTATTTGTTGGACTGAAGTAACAGTGTTTCATGTACTTAAATTAATTCTTTATGGTGACTATTGGGTACATTGGCCTCAAGGTGAAAATATTTTTTCATAGGCAGCACAAGGCATTAATTGATTTTTGTGGGTATTTTTAAACTTCTGTGGTTTTTACAGGACTCCCAAGACATGTCCACTAGCTTTTACACAACAAAGTGGTTTTTCCAGTGTTTCCTTGATCGTGTGAGTATTTTTTCTTTTTCTACTTTTGTTTTTAATTGTCACTTGGGACAGACTTTTCACAGTGGTGCCTGATTCTGTCATTGCAGACTCCCTTTACATTAAGCCTCAGGATATGGGATATCTACATACTTGAAGGAGAGCGGATTCTCACTGCTATGTCTTACACAATTCTGAAACTACACAGAAGTAAGAAACTTGTCAAAGTTTGACTGCCTAACAGAGATTCTACTGGTTTTGTTCTTATTCTGTGTAACTTGACATTGTGTGGAAATCCTCGTTTCCTGTTTGCCATATGCTATTTTTGAGAGGTATTTTTGTTCTCTTATGCACAAAAAGATCAATATCTTTGCTTTATTGATGTCTGTGTGTGGTTGGTTGACCTTGACTGGACACCAGGTGCCCACCAAGCTGCTCTACCACTCCTGCTCCTCAGCAGGCGAAGGTGGGGAGAAAATAAGATGGAAAAAACCACTTGTGGGTCAAGATAAAGGCAGCTTAATAAAGCAAAAGCAAAGGCTGCATGCTGAAGCAAAGGAAAACAGAAGATTTATTCTCTGCTTCCGATCAGTAGGTGATGTCCAGCCACTCTTTGGGAAGCAGGGCTTCAGTAAGCATAGCAATTCCTTCAGAAAGACAAATGTTGTAGCAATAAATGTCCCTCGTCTTCCTCCTTTCTCTTAGCTTTTATTGCGGAGCAGGTGTCACGTGGTATGGAATAGCCCTTTGGTCAGTTTGGGTCAACTGTCCTGGCTGTGTCCCCTCCTAAGACTTTGCCCACCCCCAGCCTACTGGTGAGGGGCGAGTGTTGGAGAGACAGCCCTGATGCTGGGGACACCTGCTCCGCAGTAGCCAAAACACTGGGACGCCTTTCTGGCCACTGACACAGCACAACACTGGGAGGGCTGCTATGGGGTAAATTAGCTCCATCTCAGCCAGACCTAGTACGGTGTGATTGCCAAAAACAAATAGTTATTGCACGAAGAAAGTTATTTAAACATCAACATGGGCTGAGCTGTAGTACTGATTAAACAGTGAGGAGAAAAAAGTTGTAGTTCCCCGGTTTGGAAATGGCTTGGTAGCCCCTCCAGGATTTAAATTAACCCAAAAAGCGCACAAAGAATGCAGAGGGTACAACTAAAAACCTGAAACACTATCAGCAAACAACTCGGCAATAAGGAATCAGCAGTGTATGTCTCTTTATACCATTGTTTGTCCAAGAGTGTAATCAAATTGCAGAATTTCTGTATTCTGCCTGGATGGTCTTCTTTTCCATCTCTTGCCTTTGCATAAAGTCAGATTTGAAATTTTGAACAGAAGAATTGTCCAGAGCATCTAGGCCTGATTCCCCAAAGTGTTTTAGCACCTTAAGTTCTAAAGGATCCAAAAAGCTTTTGAGGATGCATGTGACCTGCTAAGTATACTTGATACCTTGTGGATCAGGTCTGATACAGCCCTACTCTGGGACATTCACTTTTCGTCAAGTCATTTAATTAACTCTACGTAAATTTGGAGATCTGCATGGAGCCTGCAGAGTTGATGTCTTAGTTTGCTTGCTAGTTTACCCTCTTTGACCTGTGCTGATACTACCTCACTCTCTTACTGGGATGTACTTACTCGTTTCTTCATAAACACCTTTGAAAAATGAAAAAGGTTACTTTTGAAATTATTGGTCTTAAGAAAGCTAAACATTTAGAGGCAGATTGTTAGGCTTAGCGTTTTGGTTTCTGATTTTTTTATTTGCAACTAGATGTCTGCTTGAATTATTCTTTCCTTTCTTAACTCACCACTCTTTATGGGAAGACCTGAGGAAAAAGTCTGAGTGCAGGTTTGCTTGCTTAGCAAGTACGTAGCAACCTGATCTACGATCAAAACACCGAATACCGTACGGCAACGGAGAATAGAGGATCAGCAGAGAAGGTGGAAGAAGAAGAAGAATTGATGTTTTCCAGTCTCTTGTCTACCCTTAAAAACATTGCTGGTGTAGCTATCCAGTCAAAGTGCCCCTGTGGAATATGTGCCAAGACCATTTTTATTACTGTACAAAACCACTTTTTTATGGTTTCAGTGTAGAAACTGTATTCTAGAATTTTGGATGGCGTACGTATGCTTAAAGAAGCTACACAGGTATGCAGTTACAGCCTTGCGAGCCAAATAGGTTTGTGTGGGAAGCATGGCCTTACAGCTCTGTAAAAAGGGAAGGAAAAAGAATCTGTTAACTGTAAAACTACTTGGAAAATGTGGCCCGAATATGACTGAAGTAGCAAAAAGTACCCAAATTTTCAGAGAGCCTGAAGTGATGGCTCTGAAGTGTGAACTGCCATCATCATTTCATTGGAAGTTAATTCAGTTGTGAGAATATTGTAAATAGCATTTTCTAAAATGTTTTACTGCTTTTCAAAGCTCTTAATAAGAGAGATGATGGATGTTGTAGAGATCTATGGCAGTGTTTTGTAAGTTGAGGATGCAGTCTGACAAAAAAAGACCTGAAGCTGCTGAGAGAGGGTGACTTGTAGTTGGTTTTCTGAAGATTCCCCTTCTTGGAAAAACGTTGTCCTAAGTAGAGAATGATAAGCCAAAGGTGTTTCCGTGCTGATTTGCTAGTTAATTGTTAAGACATTTTTATAGCTTTCTGGTGTAGAATTATGTTACCTGCTTAATTAATAAGTGTTTTTCATTCTAGTGTGAAAACAAAAGCATCTAATTTTTTAAGTACATTTTCCAGTATTCAGAATCTCGATGTTTTAATGTAGAATATTTTCTTCTTACATAGAGCACCTGATGAAATTGCAAATGGAAGAGCTTGTAGAATTTCTGCAGGAGTCTTTAGCCAAGGATTTCTTCTATGAAGATGACTTTGTAATAGACCAGCTCCAAAATTCTATATCAGAATTGAAACGGGCAAAGCTGGATTTACCAGTCGCAGGTACGAAACTTGTACATATGCAAATTTAGATATTTGGAGCTGTTCACATTTTGTCCATTTTTAGAGTGTTAATTCATGCTGTTAAAAGTTGTGCAAAAATCTCTTCATCACTGCATAGGCTTTGTTTGTTGTGGTTTTCTTTTCCCTCCAGAATATTTTAGTGTAAAATCAACAGTTTTCATGAATTTCCTCTTTTTTTTTTTTTTCTTTTAGCATTTTGTTTACTGGTTGTAAAATAAAGGCAAAGCACTTTAAAACATCCCAAGTTCTAATAATTCTATTAACTTGGATTTACAAATTGTCAAGGTTTCAGAGTATTTGAAGCAGCAGCATTTTCTGAGAATCCAGACTGTTTTGTAGCTTGGTTAGCCATGGAACAAACTTGAGGTCCAATAGTTTCTCCTGTTAGTCAAATGTAGATTTTAAATTGTTTGCAGGTGATAGACATTCTGAGTGTTTAACCAGACTATTTTCTTTGTTTCTTCTCAGCGTTTGTGTTTGTGCTTTCTGGTTGCAGAGCAAAGATGGTTGTTTCGTGGGGCACCACGTATGAAATGTGTATAGGATCTCTTCTTCCCATATTAAGATTCTATTATCTTTTCTATCCCTAGCTTCACAGTTTTTAATTAGTTATTTTTCCTGTGATTATTCAGACTCTTTTTCCTTTATCCCTGCTAATTGTAAAATAGTATGTGAGAAAGAATATCTGAAAAAAAATTAAAATATGGCAGCAATTACCTTAAAATAAATTTATTAAATTGCTGGTTAGCTTTCAGAAGTTAAGAAGTGTCAGAAGTCGGTTGCCTATGTAGCATTGTTCTGATAATTTGTTCCTGAAGCTCCTTCATTAATGAACTTAATTTTTCTGTTTCTGTAGACCTTATTTATTGCAGGCAGTGTTGGCGTTTTTCAGGACTACTCATGTGGTTCTTCAGGAGGTCTGTCCCTCTGGAGTACGAACACTTTCTGTACATTTGTTTCCCGTCGTCTTGGCTTCTTCTCAGAGTTTCCCATTTCTCATGCTCCCTAATCCTGTGTTTCTCCCTCTTTCTGACTTTACGTGACATCTTTCTATCACGCTTCCTCCCACAGTAGGTCTAAGGCTAGTTCCAGCCCTTGTCTTTTCATCTCCTCAGTCTTATTGGTCCTTCTCCTCTACAGACTGTGTTCTGTGACTCTGCAGTTCTCCCGTGTTACTGTGTGCGTTGCTGGTTCCCTTTTCTAATCACAGCCTTCCCATCCTGCCTTCTCTCCAGGCTCTTTTCCACAAGCTGGATTTCAGTTTTGACTTTTGGGAGCAAGTTGGTCTTTTCAACATCATTCTTCAGCTGTGTGCTGTGTCAGGTGGCTTGTTGTAGCCAATGCTTGGTCGTGGTGGCTAGATGAGAGCAAATATGTCAATGTGCAAATTTGTCTTTTAGGATGATAGAATCATAGAATGTTCAGGGTTGGAAGGGACCTCTAGAGATCATCTAGTCCAACCCACCTGCCAGAGCAGGGTCCCCTAGGGCAGCCACACAGGAATGCATCCAGGTGGGTTTTGAAAGTCTCCAGAGAAGGAGACTCCACACCCTCTCTGGGCATCCTGGGCCTGGGCTCCATCACCCTCACAGGAAAGAAGTTTCTTCTCATGTTGAGGTGGAATTTCTTGTGTTCTAACTTAAACCCATTATTTCTTGTTCTGTTGCTGGGCACCACTGAGAAGAGGTTGTCCCCTTCCTCTTGACGCTCACCCCTCAGATATTTCTATACGTTAATAAGATCCCCTCTCAGCCGTCTCCTGTCAAGGCTAAACAGCCCCAGTTCTCTCAGTCTCTCTTCACAGGAGAGAAGTTCAAGTCCCTTGGTCATCCTCATAGCTCTTGGTTCCACTCCATCATGTTAAAGGAAAATGGATCATAGGAATGTTTTTTGTTAAATTTTAAATACAGAGTTCTCTACGATTATGTTTGAACAGTGAAGGGCTTATTCCCCAAAACTTTTGTTTGTAGATGCGTAGGTTTTTCAGGTATGTGGTGAAGTAAATTTCAGCAGTGAGAAGTTTCTAGTTTCCACTTGAAATTCTTCCCACTGAAGAGTTGGGGAATGTTGTTTGCTACCTGTTGGAGTTAATGTATATTCAAGCCTAGAAAGTCACATGCGTGTAACTTGTGTTAAGAGTTTCTGCAGAAGATACAAAATTTACTGGAAATCTTCTTGATGGAAAAAAAATTAAGGCAGAAAGCCTGTTCCTAACTTAATATTTTAAGGCTTCTCTTTTGGAAGAATGTAAAACGCCTTCAAGTAAAATTTTGTTTGCAAATACTCTGGATATTCATAGAAAATTTAAAGGAGCCTTTAGGTGACATCAAAGCCATCCGCCTTGCAGTGCAGTGGCAGAAGGTGTGAGACACAAGGAATCTTCTTGTGGAGACCAACAGCAAGGGGTGGTGAGTGTGCCTTCCCATCAAGGCAGTTTGACAAGGGAATGCAAGTTCTTTAGTTTCATACTTTATACGCTTAAACGTAACTTCTGATATGATCTGCTCTTTTGAATCTTATTAGTTCTTTCTTTTGAATAGGTAAAGCAATGTCAGTGACAATGAAATGCCTTTTTTTATTTATTTCTTCAACATGAGTGAAAGAGGTTTAATATTAAAATAGGAAGGATGAGCCAAAGTGAAGTATTTTTTGATGCTGGATGAGGAATTGAGCTTTTTTCTTTTTCATTTCGAAGTACCTTGGGAAAATCTCTCTGTGTGGTATATTTTTGCCAGGGTAAAGGGGAACATTGTTCTACCTTTCACAAAATATGTATAAAATACCTTTATCTTAATCCTTGGGAATCTGGCTGTTTTGTCTGCTGTTATCTGTAGTTGAGTTAGGCTGCCTCATTTGTTCTTGACTGGAAGTTCACAAGCCTTTGATTTGGTTTTTATTTCTCTTAACTGATGTTCATTCTGGTTTTACTAATCACTGTCTTCAGGCTATAATGTTTTTCCCCAGGTTCTCAGCATTCTCTAGACGTTTAGCCTTGCTCACGTGTGGTGATGGGTTGATGCTGACTGGGCACCACGTATCCACCAAAGCTGCTCTGTCCGCACTCCCCTCCTCAGCTGGACAGGGGAGAGAAAATTTAACAAAAGGTTCGTGGGTGGAGCTAAGGACAAGGAGGTCCCTCAGCAGTTACCATCACAGGCAAAGCAGACTCAGCTCGGGGAAATTAGTTTAACTTACTACCAAACAGAGTAGGGTAATGAGAAATACACCCAAATCTTAAAAACACCTTCCTTCCACCCCTCCCTTCTTTCTGGACTCAACTTCGCTCCCAATTTCTCCACGTCCTCCCCCTGGGTGGTGCAGGGGGTGGGGAATGGGAGTTGTGGTCAGTTGATCACACGTTGTCTCCGCCGCTCCTTCTTCCACAGGGGGAGGACTCCTCGCCCTCTTCCCCAGCTCCAGTGCGGGGTCCCTCTCAGGGAGACAGTTCTTCACGAACTGTCCCAGTGCGAGTCCTTTCCGCGGGGTGCAGTCCCTCAGGAGCAGACTGCCCCACCTGGGTCCCCCATGGGGTCACAGTCCTGCCAGCAAACGTACTCCGGCGTGGGCTCCTTGTATCCGTGGGTCCACGGGCCCTGCCAGGAGGCTGCTCTAGTGCAGCCTTCCCACAGGGTCACAGCCTCCTTTGGGCATCCACCTTCTCTGGCATGAGATCCTCCATGGCCTGCAGGTGGACATCTGCTCCACCGTTAACGGCCATGGGTACGAGGGGACAGCCTGCCTCCCCGTGGCTTCACCACGGGCTGTGGGAGAACCTCTGCTCCAGGACCTGGAACAGCTCTTGCCCTTTCTTCATCGCTGACCTTGGTGTCTGCAGGGTTGTTTCTCTCACGTATTCTCACTACTCTCTTCTGATTGCTCCTGCACAGTTGTTTTTTTCCCCCATTCTTGAATACGTTATCCCAGAGGCACCAGCACCATCGCTGACGGGGTCAGCCTTGGCCCGCGGTGGGTCTGTCTTAGAGCCAGTGGCGTTGGCTCCATCGAACATGGGGGAATTTTCTAGCAGCTTCTCACAGAAGCCACCCCTGTAGCCCCCCTGCTGCCAAAACCTTGCCATGCAAAACCAGTACACGTCTTTCTGATGCTTAATAACCTTCAATCTCTTTTTACTTTTCTCTTCTGACTGCATGTAAAAATTACTAAACTATTATATGTAATAACTAAGCTATTATGTGTAATACACACAAAAAATACCAGTGTTCATTCAACTGTAGCCTGAGAAAATAGTGTTTATTTTAGTTCTCTCAGCTGAAATCAAAGCACAGCTTCCTCTCTTGTACAGTTACACCTTTAAGAACTAAAGTAAAAATGCATGTTAAGAAAAAAAGTTCCATCTTACAGTTGCATCAGTATCAGTCATCCAGGAATAGCAGTGAGCTAATTAAGCTCAGTGGAATTTTCCATCTGGCGTCCTTTGTTAGGCTGTATAGATTTTCCTGCCCTCGTAGGATAGGCTGCAGTAGGATATTAAAAGAGATAATAAGTTTTACATTACTTTAAAGTGAATGTCTGCTTATGTCTGATGGAGCTTTCTCTGGCTTGCTTCCTCCTGAATTAAGAAGCTCCTTGTTCCCTTCAGAGCAGAGAGGGTGGAAGGGACTTTGTTTTAACACTCCCTCTCTGATAAAACCCTTAAAATGCTCAGCCAGAACATGACCGTTAAGGGGATCGTGCTAATTTCGGATGTCGGTGTTGTGCTTTTGCCAGTACCGGGGCTATTTTGCATAAAGCAGACCGTGGATTTTCATTCCTCGTTGTGCTAATTGCTGCTCTGACTGCTGGCCAGTCTGGCACAGCCCGCTCTTCCCAAGTACAACCTTCAGAGAGGACGGCTTGCAACGGCAGCGCGGTCCTCAAACCCCCAGGTGGGCGTCCCTCTCCCAGTGACTGCGGGGACGCTGGGCCGTACGGATAAGCTCGCTTCTTCCTGGAAAGCTGCTTGGTTTTCAAGCCCTCCGAGAGGCGGGCTCTGACAGGCGGATGGTAGAAACTGCCCCTTAAGGGACTTCTCGGACATATCCTTCAAGCGAACTTTGTAGGAAAGGCAACTGGTATTTTCTGGATTGCCTGGAACTTTGGGGAGGGTGTCCACACCACGGTAGGCTCATCTAAATTTTGTAACTCCTGTTTCCCTCTTCCCAAGGAGCCCAATTTGATGCAGAGCGGACAGTCTCTTTCTTAATTCAAGGGTGATGTCTGGAGCATTACCGAAAGGAATTTTTTCGGTGTACAGCATTGATGTCCAAAACGTCTTGATGCAGCTTCTTTCATAGGCTCTTTATAGCAGCAGCAAAATCCTCTAAATGTTTACAAGATGGGAATATAGAATTATAGAATATAGAATATTCTATATTCTAGTATAGAATATAGATAAGAAGATAGAATTTCAGGCTTTGCTATAAGATATTCCTGTAGGACTACATAAATAAGGCAGTGCTTAATAAACAATATTTCTGTATGAACACATATATATTTTTATAGTGTCTAATAAACAAAAAGTGCTTACCAATGAAAGTTCCGTATTCTGCTTAAAAAATTTGTGGCTGAAAATAGTTGATTAATCCAGTGCTTCATAAACAAGACAGGACAGCCCTCAAGGCTGAAGGCTCTCAGGACTTCTCTTGAGACAATTTCACTTACGTTTTAATATCAGGTGTCCTGAAAAGGGAGGGCAGAGTGGTTCTGGGTTGGATTTATTTTATTTTTTTTTATGACCAAAAGTTTAATAGGTCTTACAGCAGCTGAGAAGGCCTTAAATCAGAGATCAAGGTCTTGTACCTTAATTTTAAAGCAGTATTGGCAAATCTGGAATCTGCTCTTGTCCTTGTGACCTTCTTAACTATCCTTGCACACGATGACACCAGCTTTGAACTCTGACTTGGTTCTTCTAGTTCTCCCGGACTTTTCTGTGTTCAGGAAAAAGCAGCAAAGCTTGAGTCTTGTATTTGCCATAATTTTTTAAGATGTTTACCTGCTCTTTATCTTTAAAGGTGTATAATTTATTAAATTTATTATCAATGTCTTTTATTTAAATACCTATTTTAAATAGTCATCAGTGACAGTGCAGAAGTATAAACTAGGCTTGATAATCTATTAAATAATGTCTCCTCTGCTGTTAGTGCGCCTTTTGACAGCCAAAACAATAGAAATGTGTAAGTCAGCTTGATTTTTTTCCTATCTCTGATGGTATCTCTCTTTTGGTTGTGTTTTGTTTCAGAGGAATTTTGGATTTTTCACTTGTGCTTGAAGAATACACAAGTAGCTATTTCATACAATGCACTTCAGGTTTTAAGCAACTAAACTAATTTTTCTGCCTTGTTTCTTGTGTGACACAACTACTTTACAATATTATGAAGGAAATTAATATGTGAAATTATACTAATATAAGTAGCATTTTTGGTGGTGTAAGACATTGGCATTGCATCATTTAAAAATCCTTTCTGTTTGAGACTTGCATGCTCTTAAAAAATAGTTATGTGGACCATTGCTGATAACCCTATTTTAAACTGACTTTTCAAGGAAGCATATTTTCTGGAAGAAATGCGGAAGTAGGGATGTAAAGCGCAGTGGATTAGATTAGAATTTGTATTTTTTTTGCAAAGGCGGCTTACAGACATACAGCTGGCCACTTACCCTCTTCTAGTTGATGACCAAGTTTGTTAACGTTTCTGTTGTTTTATCTAGATACAGATGTTTGTAAAGTAAGTTTTCCTTACTGTCACTTACAATAGGGACATAGCAGCAGAAAGGCAAACTGCCTTTTGTTCTACCTTCAGGCTGTCAGGCAAGATTTGATTTTAGTAACTCCTTTGCCAATGATGGCATATAAGTGAGGAGGAGCCAAGGCTGACTTCCAGAGAGCAGCTAGAGCTTCTTGTGCAGACACTTAAATTTCTTTAAAATTCTCTTGGACTTGTAAACTGAAGAAGCGAGATGGAATGTCACTGATGGAAAATAAACACAAAATATCAAGATGTCATTTTAAGAGTTGTTTTTATGACCATTACCATCCTTGAAAATTGTGTTAGAACAGTCAAAGTGCATATGTTCTGGTGCTGAAATTAAGGAGTAGACGGTTATTCACCAGAGAGAGCACTTAAAGCACTTTACTCCAATTATATGTCTGCTGTTCAGCGCACGAGGCTGTTAGTGCCTCCTGAAGCAATTATCTGTAAAAGTCCTGTAGTTGAGATCGACTTCCACTGGGTGGTGACCAAGACTTGTCAGAGCAGGACGAAGTGGGTAGACTAAAACTTCTTTAATAGGACTTGGATCTCTTATCTTTTGGGGAACAGTCAGATCGACTCATATTTGCTTTGCTCTGCTTCATGTCAGGTAATATGTTTACCAGCAGCAAACAAGCACCTGATTGTTCTTGTTTTGCTTAAATTGTCTCCCTCTACTTCAATTTCTCTCCTTCCTTGCGCGTTTTTCAGCCCGTTTTCTTTGTTGTGTGGTTGTTTTATGCTGTACTACATACAAGCCAACTAAATCACTACCTTTCTTTTAAAGGAAAAACAGAAAATCCTGTAGTCCTGGCTCTGTAAATTCTGATATAAGCTATTATGTTTGTCTTTGGGAAAAGCCAATAAGTAAACTCTGTCTAGGAACATGTTCTGTTGAAGGAAGAGAGGGAGACAAGGATGAAGAGTTACCCAGTTCTGCAAAATCCGATTGCCTGCTTCACTTCAGGAGACTATCAATGATTGGAGGGGTCGCTGCCAAAAAAATCACAGCTGAACTGGAAACCTTTGTCTTAACTTCTACTTTTAAAATGCTTTTAAACTGTATGTGTAAACATCATAGTTTGTATTGAAAAGCCCTTGTCCCAGAAATACTTCTTGCAGAATTCAGAAGTTTCTCTCTCCCTTGGTCAGACAGGTATGTCCAGAAAGTAAATTAAATTAGACTTTGGATCAACAGCACAAACAGATACTCAATTAAATGTCCATGAAGCATCCAAAGAAAATTTCTGCATGCTCAGATCTGAGGACTTTGAACAGTGAGCTTAGTTGAAGTAGTAAAGATGATGGTTGAGAGCCACCTCTGAGGCTTTAGGCAGATTTGGAGTGGAAAATTGGTAGATTTACAGATTGTAAGAAGAACTGGTGCTTTTGCATGCTTCTCTGACCGGTTATTTGTATATAAAGATGTTTGTGGTGACTTGGTTTCTTCTGTTTGCTCTTTCATTGCGGTTTCTTTTCCTCAGCATTTTGCTTTTATTACTTTTTTTCTTTCTTGCCAGCATGCAGCATCATGGCTTTCTTGCTATTCTTGCTGACAGTGGACGGCTTAAGGCATTCACAGATGTAGTTTGCATGCTATTTTGTGCATTTGGGGAATGTCTTGTATTAAGGTGCATGGTGATAGATTAAGTTACCCTCTACTTGTCTAGTTTTGTGGACTTCTTTTGAACTCTAGGAGTTTTCAAAATACTTGGTAGTTCCGCTGGAAGTGACAGCTTTATGTATGAATGTATACATATGTATGATCTGTATGCTTAAATTAGAATTAAATATCCATTTTGCAGTTTAAACCCAATCGTTTTTCCTTTAGAAAGTGATGGGTTCACAGGATCCCTTTCGGTCTCAACATCATAGGTCCTTTGAGTGTTTTTTATGGCAGGAGGTGAGGAGAGCTCAAACATTTCTGAACCAGAACCAGGGCTGTGCTTCCTAACTTTGATTCCTGAATTGAGTACGCGTAGCAGTTTGGCCTTTCTTAAAGTTTCACGTACAGACTTCTTAAAGTTTCACGTACCAGTGGTTAAGCAAGCTGTGTCAGTTGTTTCTGTCTGAGGTCAGGTTAAACCAAATTCTGTGGAAGCCCCATGGCTAAGATTTGAAACTGTATTTCTTCTTTTCCCCACTGACTCTCCTTCCACATGTACTCATCGTTCCATGTTGTTGTTTTTCCTGAAAGCACTAAGATTCGGTATTACCAGCCTATAAACACAGCATCATGATGCTGTTAGAATGCAGAGGTTTTCTTCTAAGTGAGCTGTTTTCTTGGAATTCTTTGTTACCCAGCACATGAATTAACGTTGAGTTTTAACAGTTTTACAACAGACATGGTAAGACTTCTCCGAAACTCATTTTTACAGCTGCAATTCGTGTTACAGCTTACATCATCTCGACAGTGCAGCCCTCATGTGCCTACTTGTAGTCCGTTCTTTTACCCTGAAATGTGAAGGAAAGATGACAGAATCTTCAGAGCAGCCTAGACAGAATTCAGTAAAAATGTCTGCAGTATTCTCACTTGGGTTTTATTAGAGCTTAATGGTATTTCAGAAACCTTAAGTGTGTGAAATTAAAGCCATGAAAAACTCACACAACACCCACCTTTATAGTACAACCAAGTATATTCCAAAGTGTCTCGTATTGCTATGTGGGCATTTCTTAGAGTAAAAGCTTGAAGAAAGGAAATCAATCAGTTCATGCTTTTAATGCCTTTTTACCAGAGAAGGAAGCATTGCAGCTACTAGAGGAACTTGTCTTCGGTTTTGTATATATAAGGCTTGAATAGTTAATTTCAAGCTTGAAGAAAAATCATTTTCCTAAAACTTTTACAGCATGAAAGGACAGAAACCAAATAATTTACAAATACCAAAGGAGCCATTTTCTTATGCTGTCCCATAACTACTGTGGATCACCTGGAGGTTAAAAATGGATTAGCAGCCTATAAAGACTAGTTCTGTATAGTTTAGATGACAAGCTTTTGCTATGTACTTTGAGCATTGTTTCTTAATTTAGACTTCATGCTATTTTAACATTCAAAATTAGTGAGAATGAAAGCACTGTAAGATATAGTTCCAGTATCAGGATTATTATTATGAGAAAAATTCACTTTTATTTAGAAGACAAGACCTTCAGCTTTGCTTAATACTGTGTTTGAGGATGCAAATGGACTTAAGTGGTGCAAATACCTTTTGCCAAATTGAAGCAAGTTCTGAAAGAACTGTTCATAAAAGTTAAAGAACGATTTTGAAGAGACCGCTGCAGCAGACAGGATATTGCAGAGCTGTTAAATCATCTGTTACAGCATCCGTGCAATCATTCCTGTGTCTCCTCATCTCTTCTTCCAGTGATGCTCATGGGGAGCACAAGCCTACAAATCCACACTCCAGCTTGTATCCTGATTTGTGGGTAGTGGGGCCCCCACAGTGAGAGAGAACAAACCACGAGACTTATTTATTCCAAGAGCTGCCCATTGGAACCTGGTGCTGAGTTCCTGCCCCACTGTGTAATCTGCTACACAGTCTTACAACCATTTGTGTAGATGTTCTCCATCACGGAGTACAGGGTGCCGGGTTTGTGTAAGGGGATTTAACATGTGGAATCTCCCCTCTGGGGACAAGTAATTGAAGAGAGGGCACAGCATGAGCATCTTCCTTGGCCAAGTCGTAGGAAGGTAGGCAGTGAGTATCTTCAGTGTAAGAACATGGATTTGTGTATCTAAATGATTGTGAGGTCATAGTTGAGCAGGGGCTAGTTAAGGGATAATAAGAGTGGAGAGCTTTTTTACAGAAAGCCTGGCTAGGCTGTATTCATTATAGCTAAACTGAGATTTCTGAAGTTATGTTTCTAAAGGGAAGGGTAGTTTTCCATATGACCAAAGCTTTATATGAAGACTTTGAAAGTCAAGAAGAGGCTCGTTCAATTGCTTGGCAGAACCAGGCTGTTTCTGCCCAATACTTTTTATTTAGTTATCTTGTCATGACACCTGGCATCATTGTATTCTTCTCTGCTGTCCTCCTGCTATGTCCTAGCTGGCACAAACTGTAAGTTTTCATTTAATTTATATAGCAACTGATCCGTGATGGTAGTTTGTTACGCTGTTATAATAAATAACACTGACCTTGGCTCCTGGCTTTCCTCTGTATGTCTCTATCATGAATCAACCATCAAAGATTGAACTCGTACTATTGACTGTAAAAATGAACATAACTCACTTCTAACCACAGTACTCATGTCAGGGGTAGAGGCATTTGAATGTATTTGCTCCTGTGAACCCATATAGACACACAAAAGGAATTTTAATTACAAGTAGCTAGAAAGAGTGAGGTGCTGCCTTTCTGACCTTTGGTGATGGGGAAAGATTCTACAGTTCTTTCATAGGAAGAAGCAGGGATTAAGCAAAATATTTTACTGATAGCCATTATGTAAATTGGAGCAACAAGTACAAGCTGGAACATAGGAGGTTCCACAAAGACACTAGGAAAAACTTCTTCTCAGTGAGGGTGACAGAGCCCTGGCACAGGCTGCCCAGGGAGGTTGTGGAGTCTCCTTCTCTGGAGACTTTCAGAACCCGTCTGGACACATTCCTGTGTGACCTGCCCAATGTGATCCTGCTCTGGCAGAGGGGCTGGACTAGATGATCTTCAACGGTCCTTTTCACCCCCTTATATTCTGTGATTCTAATTCTGGATAACATTTAAGCAAGGGTAGTAATTTCTGGGGGTTTGGGGGGGGGGGTGTCCCCCCCCACCTTACAACAGCTTTTGCTTAATAAATAGATACAGAATGAGCAGGGTTTGTTTTGTTATACTGAATTTAATTTTTTTTTTATTTTTGGGGAAGCACTGAACATCAAATAAATTACATTTAGATTAATACATTTAATGAGAAATGTGTGACCTTTTCTACTTATAATGGGAAAGTAATATATTACACAATTAAATAAGTTATAAGCAAGTAGATATGATGGAAGACTTTGGCTGAGAATATGAAGAGTGTTGACCGCTAAGGAGAAAGACTGGAATTGTTCTATGAGCAGCATCAAGCAATGAAACACTTCTTTATTCTTTCTGTAGTGGCAATGTGGATTGTTCTGGGTCCCTGCATAACTGATGTTTACCACTGGGAGTTGCAATGTGTTGAGCTCCAGTCTGGGAGAACTTTGCATTCATATCCTATTTCTGTAAATGATGTCCTTGTGTTCAGCAAAACTCATCCATTGAACACTCTCTTGAAATCATGACGTAGCAAGCATTAGGATTAACTACTTCAGTTGTTCTGTAGCGGATAAAAACCGAACTGAAAAAAATTACAATTCTGCAGAAGCCTTTTTATTACTGAGGATGAAATCTCTAGGCAGGGATTGAGGGGGAACAAGGACTTAACGGTGCAGATGTTAATGAAGTGCTACGCCCAAAAAAGTACCGAGAGAAAGTTCAAAGACATCTGCGAGGCAGCTTGTACATGTGAGTGAGGAACTGATAGTATAGCTTTGCAGAGGTGAACATTAAAAGATGAATGGATGAAAGGCAGTAGATTAGGAGAGGGATATTGGGAAGGATTTTTCAAGTGGAGAAAGTAGTTTACCCAATGTGACAGAGACAGCGTGAGGAGGGAAACATACGGAGTAGGCACTGTGACCGAAATGTCGTCTAGGAAAAGGTTTTACGCAGCAGCGTCATGACGAGCAAAATATTGGCAAGATTGCATCAGCTGTAGAAAGGAAGATTAGAGGAACTGGTTGAGATGAGAGCCTAAACACAATCTTGGTGTGATGTCAGTGTACAGAAAAGCCTCTGGGATATGTAGCAGAATGGTGGCCCAGAGAGAGGCCCGGGTAATAGAGTTCATGCTATTTTTGCTTGCATGACTAACAGATCAAAGAAGATTTCCGTACAGAGGTGAATTTATGTTATCACTGCTCTCGTTTTAGGTAAAGAAGATGAGTTTCCAAAGAAGCCATTGGGGCAGATTCCATCAGAACCTCAGCCCGCTCTGGTTAAGTCCACTCCAATGGTTAATGGACAGAACAGCACTGGTACACAAGTAACAAGAAGGACAGAGAGGAGATCTTCTGCGGGAGAAGAACCGGAAAGTTCACCAAATAACCGAAAAAGAATTAATTCACTGGAGAAGAAACCTTCCTTAAAACAGCAGAAGGCTCGACCAATAGAGACACAAAGCAGCATGCCTAAAAACGAGGTAGATACCAGAAGAAAGCCTCAACCAACAGAGCAAGACAACTCGAGACAGTATAATAATGCAGCTGCTAATCAAAATTCTAATGCTACTTCAAATACAAGAAGGGAATTTGTTCCTAAGTGGAATAAACCGTCTGATATAAGAATAATTGAAAAGACAATGCAACTTACTGCAGAGGTGAAAGGAAGGCAAACAAACCATTCAGTTTCAGGCCCACCACCGAGTCCTGGAGAAGCGCAGCCTTTGAATGTAAAGCAAAAGATGAGGGTTTTGGATGCTGATGAAGGTAAGCGAGGGTCTAATGCATCTCAGTATGACAATGTTCCAGAAGTTGAGAACGAGAATGAGAATGTTGTTGAAGAGATGCTTGAGAGAGCTCATCCACAGAGCCCTAGGCACGTGACATATTCTAATAGTCCAAGAAAGCAAACTGAAAAAATGCAAACTCCATTAAAAATACCCAATAATTACACCTTCGCTTCACAACCCAGATCTCCAAAATATTCGTTGCAGACTGATGGACCACCTCATGGACTGAATGTAAAACAGCCACTGCCATGTTACAGTAATCCACCTATTTTCCATGGAAACTCTCCGAAGCATGTTTCCAGTATAGGCAATACAAGTTCTGTACCTCTGCATTATTATGGGAATCGACCCAGCCCTTCTGGTAGACCATATGGGTCTTTTATTTCAGGAGATTATTCTCCAGATAAACTACAAATGAATTCCTATCCTGCCAGTCGCCAAAATCCCCTTTCACCAGCCCCTGGTCAGATTGAAGTAGCCCCCATGGATGCTTATACCAGCAACTCCAGGTCGCCCCTGGGTGTCAAATTCATAATCCCTCCTGTGGATTATTTACCAGAAGATAGGAAGTGGCCAGATGCTGCGTATATTTACAGACACGAACCCTACAGGCAGCCCTGGAGCCAAGATGTTAACAAAGGCCACTTGGATAATTTCCAGAAATACCAGCATTATCAGTCAACACCTTTTCAAGACCACAGTCTTCCTGCTGTTTCTGTGGATAGTCCAGTAAGATACAGGACTTCACCAACCTTTGAAGAGCGTGGTTCACCACAGTACCAATACTCAAGCCCTTCAGCTCAAGCCCAACAGTATCGAAATAGAAACGACGGGTTGTCTATGCATGAATCCGTGCTTCTCTGAGAATCCACCTGTAGTTAAGTGAAACGGCAAAACCAGCTGAACTTGACTGCGTTAGAAGAATTGAGGTGGTCTACTACTACGAAATGTGGAAGGTTCACATGAGTCTCAAACACTATTTCAAAGATGTTTCAGACTTTCCTTGAAGGCTAATTGAGTTCTTAGAATTGCATTGAAGCTATCGAAGGTGACCCTACGTAGACGTAGCAATAAGATCATATATGCGATGTGGTTAATACTGTCATCGTTCCTTACATTTAATTAACTTGTGTTACAAACTTTCTGCCTAAAACCTGTAACACATTTACAAGTTTTCTTTTGACTGACGTTGTTAATGCACTGTATAGACGTGTGTGTGCATGCGCGTGTGAGTATGCACTTACACACAAATGCATAGGGAAAAGAGCTAAAGAGTTTAAATGTAAATGCATTTAACTTTGGGCAAAGCTTGTGAAGTTCTATTTTTTTTTTCCTTCATATTAGATTTTCTTTGTAATTTATTTGAGAAGCCATTCATTTTGAATGGGAACTTCTGTCGTTTTTATACAGCTGCCTCAGCATCCCAGTACCTGTTCTGGGCAGGAGAGATGCTTCAGGATTATTAATTTAATCTTATGTGAGAGTTAATTTCCTCTCCTTTGACTACTGTTTGTCATTTTCCTCAGCAAGAAGGAGCAGGCAAGGCAAAAGCAGAAAGCCAAAAATGTCTCTCTAATCTGGCTAAGAAATGGTGCTTAAAAGCCATGGCAATGTTGAGGGTTTTTGAGGTGCATCGAAAGTGGTGAAGTTTTACCTTCTCACCCAAATCTACCTTCAGATTGTTGCCCTGTGTGCAAAATATCAGAGCACAGCGAGAGTAATGCCAGATACAGAAATGGTGCTGTGCCTCTGCTTTTTGCCACGCTGTGCTCTCCCAGCTGAGCAAACCGGTTGCCGGGCCAGATCTCACAGGCGTCGGAGAACGACCGGCTCTTCGGCGCTCTTGTGAGCTACACGCAGGAGCCTGAGGTTTGGTCAAGGCTTGATATTCCCTAAGCTGCGTGAGTGTCCCTTCTCTTGAGCTTTGTCACGTCGATTCTGTTTTGGTTTGCCCTTTTTTTTTTCACCCCAAAGAGCTGGTGGGTTCATGTCTCCCATGGGGCATGCGCCACTGTGTGACCACGCGGTGTTTTACACTAAAGTGATCCTGATCGGCAATAGGAAGCTTAAAACTCCTGGTAACGTAATTCTCATTAGTGTCTGCAGCCTTTTCTACGTTGTGTTTTCCTTTCCCTGACTGTGAATTGGGGGTGGGGGGGAGGGAAATAAAAAGCGGGTGGATGGCGCACGTAGGATGGGGTCCTGCAAGCTGCTGGGTGCCGCGTGGGAAGCGCCGAGCGCGCAGACCCCTCAGCCAGCGCAGCGGGAGCAGAGGTGAAGCGGGGTCTCGCCAGAAGAGGTCCTTGGAGTGCTTAACAGAGAGATTTTGCTACTACTTAAGTACCAAACATTGGCATCCACACCCGTTTCGGATGGTTTGGAAGGTTGTCCTGTTATCTTTTGTTTTGTCAGATTTGTTAACTGAAAACATAGAAGCGGATTCTTTTTATTTTAATTTTTTTTTTCCTTTAAAGAATGAGCTTTAGTGCCTATTATTGCTGCAGGTTGGCTCTGTAAGTTTTAAGGTACAGAAGTAAAACAATTTTTACAAATGGAAGTAACATTTACTTAGCGTATTTCAAAAACTTTTTTTTGTGTGTATATAATGTGTCTGATGTAATTTTTAATGAACTGGGCAATTTTGTATTTTAAAAATTGCTAACTGCAGCGAAGTAATAGTAGCAAAGCACTACACTGAAACTCTAAACTAAAATTGTGAAGATAAATATGATTTGGGCTTACCTTAGTTCTAATTGGTTACAGCGGCTTAGAAATGTATGTATATAATATTGTGGCTAAGTGTAATAATCTCGGTGTTTAATGATGATTCTGTAATTCATAACAAAGTTGTACAATTTATTTGTGCAAGCAACACAAGGCTCCAAAATATGTATCAGCATTAGTAAATACTGTAGATTTTTATATATAAAATATATACACACTATTTTCTTATGTCATCTTGCAACAGTTTTATAACTGTGTATCCTATTTTGATGTGACTGTATTTTTAACATGTTAAAATAATAATAATTAAGCTTATGTTGTTTTGTCTTTATTCCTAATTGATTAGCTCAAAACTGGGCTTTTGCTCTTAGCACAAACAATCACTTTTCATAAATGAATATATATATTTGTATGTCCTGTTTAATTTGTACATGTTTATTTTTAGACTAAGCAGTAGGGATACAATTAATATTTTTGCTACACTGCTAAACCTTAACCTATTATATGCAGAACTGAGATCATAATTTTCTGTTTGTTTTTTTTTTTTTTCCTAATAATCTCACCCAATACCAGTTCACAAGAGAAGAATTATTGGCATGAGAGACTTGCAAAGTTGCGTTAATCAAAGTCCAAAATAGTAGCCTGGCTGTGACTGCTGTGTTTCTCTCACAGGTTTAAAGGTTGGTACAGAGTGTGTGCTTTGTGGGGTTTTGTGTTGTGTTTTTTATTTTAAAAAAAAAAGCCTTGCGTCACCTGTTTGTAGTGCAAAATACACTTTTATCTTCATTGAGCTGGACGAACCAAACTAAAGGTACTGCCAGATTCGAGTCTGTCATTCATAGCAGTAACAAAACCCCCCTGGATGCGGAGTGAAGTGAGACCCAGCTGTGCCGCCGTCTTGCTGGTAGAGGGAACCATCTCAGCGTAAGGGATTAGATATCCTTGTAAGAGCTTTGCTGTCACTGTTCGATCTGAAAACGGTCAAGCAATAAGTATCAACATGAAATGCTTGCGAACTTTTCTTCCTGTGGTTTCCTAATTTTCCAAAATTTGCTTGCTTTGAGCTCTGTGGACTGTAGGTTTCTTGTCCAAGTCGGTTGTCGTGGCTCTCCTTGTGGTTGGAGAGACAAGTTCAAAGCGAGGGGTTGGAGGGTGATTGGTATCACACTCTCCACGAACACAGAAGAACACAGAAGACTAAGCAGAGATGTCTGACTTCTGTGTGGCAAAGATTAAGTGAAATTAAGCTAATTAGAATTCAAGAGGAAAAGGAAATCACGTGAGTACAGGCTGTGGTCTTCTGCAGTTGCTTTTCCTTTCAGAAACTCTGATGCCGTGCTAGATAAAATGTTAAGATTTCACTGTTGGACTGAAGAGCTTCAGTGTTCTGCAGAACAGAGGGGTTTTGGCAGTGGAGAAAAGACAGGAAGGATCACGGTGTCACTGGTGCTTTTTAATGAGTGGCATGTGATTACATGATCAGGTTGCTTATCTCTGTAATCGAGCCATGCTGTGTGCCCTAAGTGAAGGCAGAAGCCATCCCTGCTCCTTCCTCACGTAGATTCTTTCCTGACGTCAGATTCAGCAAGGAATTTGAATCTAAGCATCCACTCACTTGGGTATCTAAGGAAGAGAATCTGTCCTCAGGAAAACTATCTTTCCCTTTTCCTCTCCCTAGATCCATCTGCGGCCAGTCTGTAAGGCTTCAGGGAAGGTGGTGCAAAGAAAGAGAAAACCCGGTCAGCCAGGAGTCTATTAAGCAGAGTATTCCCTCGAAATCACTGCCGATGACTACCTAAAGCCTTAAAGCGTGATACTCTGCAATTGTGTGAGATCAGACCAACGTGGGCAGTTCTGTTTTTCCCAGGGCCCCAAGGAAGGTCCTTCACACATGTAAATGTCGGTTACCTCCGGAGTTCCTGACAGCAGGATTAATCCTTTATTGCAAAAGTAACTGCCGGATCCTCACTACCAATAAATAGCAAGGGATATTTTGGAAATCGTAGAGGTTACACAAGAGAAAAACGTTATTGTTAGTCAAAGTTACACCTGCTCAATAATTCCAAAATTAGATGCAAAGAGTAAACAACATTGAAATGTCGAAAGATAGAGCAGCCTTCCAGTGTGGGGAAGAAAATCCAAAGCTTCCCTGAGGTACAGACACATTTTCCAGGGAGATTTCTCTCAAGAATCCCATCCTGAATTTCACATCATCCTCAATATGACTTTGAAATAGACTTGCAAATTACAGACTTTTTTTTTTTAATCTCCCCCTTGGGTAGCATTACACTGCATGCACAAAGAGGAGTACTATTTAAAATATGCCATCAAACGCCCACCGTTTCATTTCCAGCAGAGTACATTCTGCCTTCAGTACTTCAGTGAGAGGAAAATACAATCTTTTTTCTGTAGTCCTTTAAGTACTGCATTTTTGCAAAGCTCTGTAAACTGGAGCGTAGTTACAGTTTAATAGTTACTTAACAAAGCAACGTTCAGACTCCTCTTTAGATGGCTTGAAGCTGCTGCAGTTTGGGTTTGTTTTTTTCTTTGAGGCAACATTAAGACAATTCAGATGCTTTTAGTGGCAGAGTTGCGATGAGGAGATGACCAGGCCAGCAACTGAAATTGGAAATATAATTGCAGTCATTTCAGGATAGCCTTTAACTGGTTGCCAAGTCGGGTGAGCTGGAGAAGGACACTGTTTTCTGGCTTCTCTGTGCCAAGAAGAGTCCTTACTGCACCAGGGAACGCGCAGGTCCCTCTTTTAAGTGATTTGATTCTCTCTGCTAACACTGACTGCCTCCTGTTGTGCTTATGGACTTAAAATCTTAGTGGAAAATCAATGGTGTTTTTTAGAAGACCGCACACCACGTGTTTCTGAATAATCTCAAAACTAGCCTATCTTGTTCTGGCTTTTCTTTCTTTCTTTTTTTTCTTTAATGATTATTTTGCCGATGGTTTTATTATCAACCTTGTCAAGGTGAGCTGTGCTTGATTCTTTTGTCTCCTTCCTTGCTCTGATAATGTGCCAACTTGTGTTTTTCAGAGATTTTGTGATTTATTTTTTTTTTGCGGCAGTTTCTGTTGTTCATTAGGAACATGATAAAACAGTTAGTATCAGAGGTTACTGTTTGCCTCTTCAGCTTTTCCTCTCTCCCCACAATGTGCAAATTAAAAAGAAAAGTAATCGTTTATATTCTCAATATCGTAGTTCGTCAGAAATTTTCCGGGAAGGTTTTTTTCCTAACAGAAAGCAATTTAATTTAGCGATTGGTGAAGGACGCTCTAGTGTGGAGACACTTGTACGGTCTCTGCAATCCAGAGTCATAGGTTGCTTCTGCTTGGTATCCAGCAACAAAAGCCGTTTTACACGCAGGGCCAATCAAGCATTTATTGCAAAATGATGTATCGTGCCACAGAAATGTGCCAGCTCCGACTGGCAGTAGGTCAGATGTAGCTACAACACGCCTGATTTGGTTAGGTAAATACCCCCTCGTTTCCTGAGAATACGGTGCTTTTGTCGAATTTTCTGCTCGACGCGAGATGAGGCAGAGGATTGCAGCCTGTGGTTCTTTCTTTACTGAGGAGGTCTAGAGCTGGTTTTCGGTGCAGATCATCTGCTCTGTGCCTTGCGTTTGCAAGTTCAGTGGTATCTTCTAGAATGGTTTGCAGTGTTGTCCCACTGGAAGAAAGAAATTTCTCTTGTTTTTTATAACAGAGGGCTCTGTTAGGATTATTTTGTCTGATCTGTGCCTTCTTTTTAAGCTTACTTGTTCCTAGACTTTTTCCCTAAAGAACTTGACTGAGAGTTGAGGGTGGGCTGTGTGTCCCTGAGAGTGATGCCAAAGGTAGCGAGTGATCTCCATCAGGTTGGTTGGATGGTGTTTTCAGGCAAGTTGGCTCCCAGCTGTCAGAACTGGGTTTTTTTGCAATAGGGGTAGGTAGAAAAAAGCTTTCCTGGCTGAAGACCGTACTTGAATCCAGCAGTAATGTGTGCTTTTATACTAAAACAAAGCTTAAAAGAAAAAGGGCTGGCTTTGCAAAGGTGTGATGATGTTTAATTGCCTTAATGTTCGGGAGTATAGTTGAAGTTCAGTACAAAGCCTGTTTCTAGCAGTGGCACCTGGGCTTTTCTCCTCTGAAAGTCAAGCAATACCCTACCCTGGTTGAAGTGTATAGTGGAGAGCCCATACTTTCAGAAAAGGAGGAGTTGGATCCAATCTGCAGGTCAAAAGGTTTCAAATTATTGGACACGTGCTCCATACCCAGAACACACTGGGTATTGTTTAATTTTTTTAAGTGGTGTTGAAACCACTTGGCCTCAGGTTTCCTTAGAGGCAACTCCTCAATCAACCTTTCACTCTCTGAAGAAAGTTGGGTTAGGAGATCTTTAATTGATGTCAACTAATGCTCTGGGCGTTGGACATCCTTCATTTGTTCAAACTTCGTGCCTGTAACTCCTGATGCCTTTCACAGCTCTGTCCCCTTCTGTTCCCAGGGATTTAGTGTGTCAGGTTGTTTCTCTCACTTCTTTCTCTCAATTCATTGCATTGTCCAGCCCATCTCAAAGCCTGTCTTCAGGTTGCAGCGTTGCTTTGGAGAAATCGCTGGAAAAGGATAAGGTACATGACTGGAGACTATAAACTAGAAAATGGCACATACGTGTATAAAAGCCAATCCCAAACACTTTAGAAAGGCCTGTCTGGTGGCTGGGCTGTGCTTTATGGTGCACAGCACCTATATCATGCTAAGCAATAGAGCTCCTTATGTTATATAATATCTAAAAAATTGAAAGGGCTGAGTTGCTGAGTTTTCTCCCTTGGCAGTAACTTGAGTGGGAGGTTATGTCCATGGTTTGAGGTCTTTATGCTGGCCAGCACAAAGGAGCAGTCAGAGAGGCTTCCCTGCCCATGACAGGGAGGTTGGATTAGATGATCTCTAAGGTCCCTTCCAGCCTAGGCCATTCTATGATTCTATGATTATCGAGTGGTCGAGCACCTTGCTCTTTGTAAATATTTAGTCACATATAGCAAGTAAAGAAAGAATAGTCTCTCCTGGCTGTAGAATTAGTACGCTCACAGCTATAGAAAGTCATTTGTAGCTGCTGGAGTTCATCCACTGTGCAGAGCTATACCTCAACCTGTTTGATGCTGTAAATTATTTTGCTACGTGATGCTTCAAAGTGTAGCATTAACCTCAGGTGCTGCCTTTGCCGTGGGGTTGTGCAACTGGGTTGGCAGCACAAGTCCTACCTGCGTTAGTTGTTTCACTGTTGAGCACACCTAGTTTCACAGTTAAAGAAAAACCTTGTGTCTTCTAAGTATTCATGGTTCCTCCTGGGTGTTTGTTGTGGGTTTTTTTTGTTGTTTTGCTTATTTGAAGCTCAAGGACACACTCGATTTTCACAACATCCTCCTATCTTGGTCCTCCTCGTTCTGTCCAAATCATGCTAAACACTAACGGAGAGGGAAGGATCGTAAACTCTCCCTGGCTTCAGCGCTTGCAGACTTGACCTGCTGGTGGTTGTGCGGCTCTGTCTGCTCCCCACAGAGAAAAGTTCTGATGGCAAAACTTCGGGCAAGGAAGAAAATAGTTTTGCTCTTTAAATGCCATTATAAAAAAAGCCTGATTTCAGTGAATGAATGGGTGGGGTGTCACGCTGTGCGCACATTTATCATTGTAAATGTTATGGCTGAAAGGCTTTGAAGTACTTTCAGAACTTGTGATTTTGGGCACATAAGCAGATCGCTTTTATTATAACTCTCTTGTTATACACAATGGGGTTGGTCAGGTGGTGTTTTTCCCTGTTGATTTAAGTGGTTTCTTACAGAGGCCCTCAAGTTCCAGAATAACATTTCATACAACCCTGATAATTACTTTATTATTAACTCTAAGGATAGACTCCCTTGTCTCCCTCCCCTTTTAGAAGTGAATCATGTTCTGATATTTAGAATGACCCTAAGCTGAGATCTCAAATTTCCTTTCCAGCTGGACTAATGGCGCTTGTAGGAGGGAAGCCAAACTTCCATGACTTCTAATTATCATCAGATTGGATTAATAAAGGAAAATTACTTTACCCTTCCAAAGATGGAGAGTTAGCTACACCTTTGACAAGACTTGTCAGCTACTAACGAGGTACTTGAACTGGACTTGCTTATTTTTTTAAGTTACCCTTGGTATATTGGCCTCTCAGAACCATACGCAAAGGGACTCATCCTTGTGTGCAGCCTTTGCTGGAGAGGGGTTCAGCAAAATCTTTGTTCACAGGGTGACCACCTCAGTAGATACCTCCAGAGATAAACCGAAAACTGTGTTTCCATCTAGGAGCCTAAGCCTCAAGGTGTGGAGGTCATTGGGGGCCTATAACTAAATTTGAAGGGGTTTATATTCAGAGTAAGGAAGGTGAACTGCCAGAACTCCTGTCTTGCAATTCTTTTCTCTTTAGGCAATACAGTAGCAGTGGGGTTGGAATTGTTTCCAGCCGTAAAGTGGACACTCAATATTTATGCAGCACGGAAAGAGCGCTCTCCGGGACTCCGGGACAGACTCCTGTGCAAGAGATGGGTCTAATTATTTTAAATGACTGAAGCGGGTCAAAGAGCTTATGTTCAAGTTTTCAAGTGACTTAGCACCTGTTATTCTTCATAGAATTTGAGGAGCCAATGTCCAAATTGCTTATGAAAGCAAGGAAGAAATCCCATCTTTATATCCTTGGCATTTAACAGATGTTCAGTTTTACCCTTAGCGCAGAGCTCAGCCACTTTATAAAACCTTCCCAGCCTGCATCTTCTGTCTGATGCTTCTTTTCTAGTGTTTCTAAGAAAAACCTGCAGCCCTTTTATTTTTAACTCCATGTGTTAATGATGGGAATTCTTAGTGAGAAACTCCCTCTTTGCTTTTTTTGCCTTTGCTGGGAGAAAGAAGATGCTTGTCAGCCTAACGAGATGCAAGGCATCTCCCACGCTTTGCAACATTTAATTCCTAAGGTATTTTGTAACTGCTCTTTGTTCTGCTGAGCAGAATTTCTCAAATATTTTTTATCCGATCATTTCGTGATAAGTCTTGTCTGACCTTTCGGACTTATTTTTGGCTTGAGGCATCATTTTTCCATCACTAGCTGCTTTGTTTCCCTACCAAATAGGAACTGAATTAGACCTGGAGGATGTTGTTGGTGCTTTGAGGTGGGTATACCTCTCACGACAGCAAGCTTACAAAAGAAAATGAGAATGGCTTTTTTATTTCAAAATGCTTTATTAGAATGTCAGCTGGAATAGCTAATTATCTTAATTAGAATTCAAAACGACAAAGACCATTCTTAAATATTTAAGCACTCTCTACCCTTGCCCATTAAGTCTCTCTGTGTGCAGGTCTTTTCCTCTAGGACTTAAGTCAACCCAGCCGTGGTTTTTGGGCATTTTGCAAGCTCTGAGCATCCTCCTTTCATCCACAGAGAGTTGTCGCCATGGGATGTCTGCTCCCTGCCCCTCTCAGCAGTTTTTTAGTCTCTCTGCAACCCTGCCTAGTCTTTCCTTGCCAAGTTTTCACTCTCAGATGCTTCTGCTGCCAGCCCACCCTCCACCCATGAAGGTCTCTACTGTACAAACTCAATCACAGGAACTGTGGTCCTGTGTTGCACTGCACCCTGCCCATGCTGATCACTCTTCTTAGCCACATCACAGGTCGGTATGGATTTAGATGCCTCTGCACTGGTGACACCTCACCTGAAGTTCTGTGTCCAGCTCTTGAGCCCTCAACACAAGATGGACGTAGACCTGTTGGAAGAGGTCCAGAGGAGGCCACAAAAATGATCAAAGGGCTGGAGCACCTCTCCTACAAGGACAGGCTGAGAGAGTTGGGGTTGTTCAGCCTGGAGAAGAGAAGGCTCCAGGGAGACCTTATAGCACCTTCCAGTACCTGAAGGGACTACAAGAAAGCTGGGGAGGAACTGCTTACAAGGGCCTTTAGTGATAGGATGAGGGGCAACGTTTTTAAACTAGAGCAGGGTACATGTAGATCAGATTTACGAAGAAGTTCTTTACTACAAGGATGGTGAAGCACTGGCACAGATTGCCCAGAGAGATGGTGGAGGCCCCATCCCTGGAGACATTCAAGGTCAGGCTTGATGGGACTCTGAGCAACCTGGTCTAACTGAAAATGTGCCTGCTCACTGCAGGGGGGTTGGACTAGATGACCTTTAAAGGTCTCATCCAACCCAACACATTCTATGATTATCACGTTATATCTGCCCAAGGTTTCCTACTTTGTAGCTTGTGCTGGCTTGGGACTGGATAGTCTTTCTGCCCTGGAGAGGAAAGCCTTCCATGGCAGAAGTTCAGTCCTCCAAGTCTAAATACAGAGTGCATGAGTACACTGAGGTCAGCAGAACTGGAATATTTGTGTGTGTGAGAATTTTTCATAAGCAAAATGAAAACGCATCTGTCTTTGCATGTTTGGTGCCCGAGATAAAAAACTTTAGAGAGGTCTTCCTATCTCTTAGTTATGCATTTCATACAGGGTTGACGCTGTACAAACAGCTCTTCCTGTGTCTGATTTCCATTTTTATTTTAAATCACCTCTCTTTAATCTTTGAATTCATTCAGAGAATTTTTTTTTGCATACACAGATGTGAGTTGATGCTTTTATGTCTGTTCAGAAGTACTGAACTAAGCGTTGGTTCTCTCTGAGTTTATGTGTGATACCAAATATTTTCATCTCGTCAAGTTAGATGAACCTGTCGCTCTGCAACACATCTATTAATTCACCCTTGTTTTCTGTAAAGATGTTGTTTAAAAGGATGTATTTGAAATGAGATTTTCATTGTAACTGCTCCAAGAGGCTCAAAAACCTCGTAGCCTTGACATCTGAAGTCTTCCAGGAGAAGCTAAGTGGGCTCTGTGTTTGAAGTGGCAGTACAATGTAAAGAAGTAGCAGAAGGGAAATGAATTGTATTAATTCTAACAAACTTCAAGAAACTTACTGGATCTCTGAAAGTTCTTTACAGCTTTGGTTCAGAGGTCTCAGATACAAAGGAGCATTGAAATCAAGGACAAAGATGCCAACAAAGGCTTGTGGAAGATGGAGGACCCAGACCTCCTGTGAAAGTGAGACTTCTTCACTCAGGCTTCTTTCAGGGAAATAACAATAATAATAATAATAAAAAAAGAAAGCACTCAGCAACATCTCTGAACACAAAGGCCGAACAAGTCTCTAGCCTCAGACCAAAAGGATTTTTTCGTTGATGATTAAACATAGTCACGGACAGTTGTCACATGAGGTACACTCTGTGTTTGTGACTGTGGTTGTCTAGTAAGGTCATCACTTGCCGTGAGACCGGCAGGGTCTAGCTGTGTGCACCCATTGTATGTGCATACAGAGAAATTATTGACCTGTCTTGCCTACGCGGTTTTTTTGATGTGGCTTTTATGGGTAACAAAAACGTTCAAGAATATTATTTGGCTCTGTAATTGGGAACAGGTCAAGGGAACTTAGATATCTCTCGGTTCTCTGCTTCTAGTTGAGTCATCTTAAAACTTAGAGCTGTGGTGCTTAAATATATTAAGACAATAAATTTCGAGAGCAGAGAGCAAATTTACAAACGCACCAACTTCCAAAGAGCCGCTCGCCACGTGCCGGTAGGTGTACGGTAGCTTATTACGTCTTTAAAACCGAACAGGAAAGTGGTATTTTGTAATTTATTTTTTTTTGTGGAGCTAGTGATTTTAGTGTTCTGAGTTGTGTGGTTTGCAAAAATGAGGATATTCATGTGCTTTTTCACACTGGCATGTAAATGTTTTTAGAAGTAAACTGCTGATGTACCTTGGGAGTGCCCATGCAGAGCGGCTCTGTGGAGACTGCCGGGCTGCTTGCAGTGTAGATGAGCCCTGACTTGTCCTTGAGCTGTATCTGTGAACAACACTGAAAATATGTAATTAATGGCTGGCAGACTGGTGAGTTTATGCTACGTATCACCAGTCTTTAGTATTATTTTTTTTTTAAAATCCCAAACACAAACCCTTTGGCTCAGTACATGTGTTACTATGAAGTACTCATGAAACTGAACTCACTCCCCAAGCAAAGATCCACTGAATGGAGACCTCTAAGACAGAAGAGAATTCATAACGCTTTGGCTTCTAATTTTTTTTCTTGATAAAATCCCAGAGTCACACTTCCTGGTTCCCAGAAGGATTTTCTTGTATTTATTGTATTTGATTCGATTTGCCTTTATTGTGACCTTTCAAAAAACTCAGAATCAACCAACCCCCAAACCAGTTTATTTTATAAAACTAAGTTCTGATCATTTGCTACTATCCCATCTATTTATGATGTACAGATATTTTTATATATATGTAAAATTTTATTTATTTTTTTATTTTTACATATAGAACATTGATTAAATATTAAATAATATTTAACCAAGTGTTAGTCCCTGGGGGAATTTGCTGGAAAAAGCCCCACCGATTCGTATCTCCCACTAACGTGATTACATGAAGTTGCTTTTCTATATCAGTGTTTACAATTTTAACATTTACATCCAACAATAAAGCTGTACCTGACACTTGGGATTTCTTTGTTTCAAGTTGCCTTCTTTATTATGCTTAATTCTTGAAGTTTATAAAGTTTTCATTGAATTCTGTAGAATTCAGTATTACTTGTCTATGTTTTCAACCTGATTGAAACACTCTGCCATTTCCTGCTCTGCTTTTTATCATTTTTCTTTACTGAAGTATTTGTTCCTTGTAATTGGATGGATTATTTTTTCCAGGGCATAACTTTCTATGTGTCTGCTGAGTTTGTTGTTGTTGTTGTTGTTTGGGGTTTTTTTCTGTCAGATGGAAGACTTTGAACAAATTTACTGTTTATGTATCTCCTACTTCAAATGCAATGTTCCCAGCTAGGTATGTCAACAATTCCCTTATGCTTTGAAAAATTTGCCCTTTCAAAATTCCAAATAAACTTGTGTTGACCACATGTCTGGCTACTCACAGTGAATTGCACCAAGTCACAATTCCCGGCACCGAGACCAATGCTGATTTCTTGATAAGTTATTTACTCCTGGGAATTTAATCTAATCAAACCATCCCTTGATTTTGTATGCCATGAACCTTATTTTTTCCCCCAGAAACTCTAAATTTTGTAAAGTAGCCACAGGCTATGTCCAGCAGTGCTAGCTCATGATAAATTAGCTTTCTTTTCCCTACATTATAGAGCAATTTTTAAAGAATAATTCACTCTGTTGTCTCGCAGCATTTGGTTGTGTGTTACAGACGCCAGTCTTTTACTGCTTGTAACAATGAGAATTCAAACGCCTACAAGTTGGAGTCTGAATGTTTTGGAGGAGCTGGAGCCATAGCTGCTTGCCCGTGAGGAGCAGAATTAAAACTTGATAATGATTTTGAGAGACGAAGAGTGTTAAAAAAAATGTCCTGCTTATCCAGGATTGTGAACTTGTGTAGAAGATGACTTCATGGCTCACCGTGAGGGTGGTGAGACCCTGGCACAGGTTGCCCAGAGAGGGGGTGGAAGCCCCATCCCTGGAAGTTTTTAAGGCCAGGCTGGATGGGGCTCTGGGCAACCTGGTCTAGTTGAAGGTGTCCCTGCCCAGGGCGGGGGGCTTGGAACTAGATGATCTTTAAGGTCCCTTCCAACCTTGACAATTCTATGATTCTAAGTAGTGCTAGGAAACCTTATATGTGAGGTGTTAGAAAATCTATTTCCTTACGTATTAGAGGTGTAAATGTTTTTCAAACAGTAGGTGGATGTATGGCTTGGCTGGCATTTCTCTGAAACGCTTTGCATAATAATTGCTGGGCTTATTTACAGCCTCTTCCAGAGCTGTGAAGCCACTTGTGGACAATAGTGTTTGAAGCAATCACTCGTGAAAGCGCTGGGTGTTTCTGTATGAGGGGGGATGGCATATGTGAAGACCTTTAACCCTACTTAGTGTTTCAATGGAAACCACAGCCATCGGTGCATTGTCCAGCCGCATCTCTCGACCCTCTACAGCACCCGTGCCTCTACGTGAGCAAAGCTGAAAGAGCTTACCACATTTTGCTGCTGTGTTTGCCCCTACGCTCTTCCAGCCATGTGCTTGGATGTGTGGGCACTTGTTCTTTCTTCTTCGGCAGGTTCTGGGAACAATCCCCTCAGCGTTTCCACGGAGTGGGTTGTGAGTGTTTGACCTTTCCACATTGTCACAAAAACACCCTGCATCACATTGTGGGATTTTCCCTTGTCTCTAAAAGCTTTTCTATAAAAGGTTCCATTGTATTTGCTAACCAGAGCTATCTCAGCTTGCCATTTCAATGCACAGACAGAGGTAACAATATTTGTACCGGGAAGCTTTTCCTATCCTCCCCGTATTGCTGAAGGATTTATTATCTCTTACAGTCAATAGTTCATAGACTTGTATTATGAATGTTTGCTGTTTAGAATTGGTCACCGAGGAAAGGCTAATTCCAGACTTGGCACTGTAGATTTGCTATGTTGTGCAAAGCACAAGTTATTTTTCATAATTATTAATATTGCTTTGGTGACAGCCCAAAGGCGAGTTGTATCTGCTCATCTCCAAATGACCCTGTGGAGATGAGCAAGATTTGTAATAACTTTGGTCAGTAGCTGCTTAACTGCTTTAAGTCATTTCAGAGCCCAGCCAAGGGATTTACATTTCCATAAACACATCCCACCTTCAGAAAGCATCTGAGCCTAAGGGCTCTGGAAGAACTGTGTGTCCCCACCAGTGTGTCCCGAGTTTCCAGCCGCGTTGCCAGCGCAGGGATCAGTACAGCCTGCCTGAGAACAGGGAAAACACCCTGGGTGGTTACATATAAACAGGACACGAAGCAATCGCTCTCTTTCAGATCACCTGTCTTTCCTCTTAGCATTCGGTAATACGTTATAAGTAGTTTATTTTCTAAAACAATTGTTTTTTGGTCGGAAGTTTTCTTGAAATTATTTGCTTGGATGTATTTGGCTGAATTAATTGGAAAAAAAAAAAACCCAAACCCTACCCCAAAAAACTCTATTGCTACAAGAGCAGACGCTAAAAATAATTTTCATTTTTTTGTTTGACTTTCTTTTGGTCAGAGTTACTGGACGTGTTTGGATTTCTTGTGTTTTGGTTTTTCTTTTTTGAAAGGGAGGTGATACTTGTAGAATTTTAATTTTTAACCCTAAACTTAAATATTACCAAACTGAATAAAACCTTCAAAATGGGGATTGCAGAACTGGAATAAGGCTTGTAGAGCTGCAGCTGAGCAGCCTTCACCTTTGCTCATGGGAACAACTGTGGTTCGCTCCCACTCCTGAATGAACTCTGAAAAGTAAGTATTTCCATGGGGCAGTCCAAAGAAAGGATTTGGTTTTTTTTGAGAGAGAGGTTGTCTAGATACTCTTTTAAGAAGACTGGGTGATAAATTACCTACTGGGAAATGAAACCGTTAAGAATCTATAACAGCTGCCTTTGGAGAGTGGACTGTTGCATGGACTTGACATCTGTACATGCTTCACCTTTTTTTCACCATTGCATTCCTCTGGAAGTACCTGATAGACAGGTCCCAGAGGTCCTGAAGAGGGGAGCAGATGGAGCATTTATGACATGGGAGCAAAATCAGGTGTTGCTGCAGCTCTTATCATGGGAAACATACCTGGAAGAACATTTTCTGAGTGTCCCGGGGATGCCAGATGTCCTGTATAAATTAATCAGTGGTTGAAAAATACCACACAGTTGAGGAAGAATTGCTTGCTTTGGAGATAACAAAACATTTAAAGCTTCATGATACCTCAATCTTTTGGCATTTGCTGTCTTACAGGAGAAAGTCATGGAAAGAATATGCTGCCAAGGTAAGGGAAGATACCTGAGTGGTTGCTTCAGGATCCATCCCCAGGGAAAAGCTCACATGGTTACGGTGGGCAATGCAAGTCCTGTCCTGTGCTGGCAGAATGGGGATCCCCAGGAGCCTGTGGCTGGTTCTGCCTTTCTTGCACGAAGGAACAAGCTTATTTGTAGTATGACTGCTTACGCATGCAGCAAGACCTAAGTGGCTCGGTGGAGCTGTGTTTCGTACCACAAGCTACTTGTAAGACTCGCTGCTCAGAGAAAGCATCTTTCCAGCAGGCGTAACAGAACCACAGAACTGCTCGGGCTGGAAAAGACCTCTAAGGTCATCAAGTCCAGCGTATGACACAACAGCATCGCAACGGCCAGACCACGGCACTAAGTGCCACATCCATACTCTCCTTAAACCCCTCCAGGTATGGTGACTCCCCCCCTTCCCTGGGCAGAGCATCCCAGAGCCTGAGCACCCTCTCCGTGAGGAAGGGCTGCCTGAGACCCAACCTGAACCTCCCCTGACGCAGTTTCAGGCCGTGCCCTCTCGTCCTGTCACTGGTTGCCCGGCAGAAGAGCCGGACCCCCACCTGACTCCACCCTCCCTGCAGGGAGTTATAGAGAGTGAGAAGGTCCCCCCTGAGTCTCCTCTTCTCCAGGCTGAACCCCCCGAGCTCCCTCAGCCTCTCCTCACAGGACTTTTCCTCCAGTCCCTTCCCCAGCCTCGTTGCTCTCCTCTGGACCCGCTCCAGCCCCTCAAGGTCTCTCTTGCAGGGAGGGGCCCAGACCTGCACACAGGGCTCGAGGGGAGGCCTCCCCAGTGCTGAGCTCAGGGGCAGAATGACATCCCTGCTCCTGCTGGCCACACTGTTCCTGACACAAGCCCGGTGCCTTTGGCCTTCGGGGCCACCTGGGCACTCTGCTGGCTCATGTCCAACCGGTTGTCACCCAGCCCTCCCAGGTCCCTCTCTGCCGGGCTGCTCCCCAGCCACTCCTCCCCCAGTCTGTGGCACTGTAGGGGGTTATTGTGGCCAAAGTGTAGGACCCTGCACTTGATCTGGTTGAACTTTATACTATTGGCCTCAGCCCATCGACCCAGCCTGTCCAGGTCCCTCTGCAGTGTCTTCCTTCCCTCCCGCAGATCGACACTCCCCCCCCAGCTTGGTGTCATCTGCAAACTTACTAAGGGTAGACTCAATCCCTTCATCCAGGTCGTCAATAAAGATGTTGAACAGGACTGGGCCCAGTACCGATCTCTGGGGGACACCACTGGTCACCAGTTGCCAACTGGATGCAGCACCATTCACCACCACTCTCTAGGGCCGGTCATCCAACCAGTTTTTAACCCAGCGAAGGTGCACCTGTCCAAGCTGTGGGCTGCTGGCTTTTTCAGGAGGATGCTGTGTCAAAGGCCTTGCTGAAATCGAGGCAGACAACATCCACAGCCTTTCCCTCATCCGCTAGATGGGTCACCCAGTCATAGAAGGAGCTGAGACTGATCAGGCAGAACCTTACTTTCCTAAACCCGTGTTGGCTGGGCCTGACCCCTGGTTGTTCTCTACATGCCGCTTGAGGGCACTCGGGATGATCCGCTCCCTAACCTTGCCAGGCACCGAGGTCAGGCTGACAGGCCTAAAGTTCCCCAGATCCTCCTTCGGCCATTCTTATGGATGGGCGTCACGCTGGCCAACCTCCAGTCATCTGGGACCTCCTCAGTTAGCCAGGATCAGTGACAAATGACAGAAAGTGGCTTAGCCAGTTGTTCTGCCAGCTCCCTCAGCACCCTAGGATGAATCCCATCTGGACCCATGGACTTGTTGGGATCCACCTGGCACAGCAGGTCACTAACTACTTCCTCCTGGATTACAGGAGGGGTATTCTGCTCCCCATCCCTGTCTACCAACTCAGGAGCCCAGCCGTACTGAGGACAGCCAGTCTTCCTGTTGAAGTAACATCACATCGCTCCTTCAGGAGGCAGATGAAAGCAAACCCACCTACCCAATAAATAGAAGAAGGAATCCCTTGGCCCCCTTGGTTTTGTTTTTTTACAGACTTTTGAGAGGCTTTTCCTTTGGACACATTCACCCTACTGTTTATATTTGTAATCATCCCATGTGTTCTTGCTTATAATTATTCACAGCATCTCAGGAATGATTCCAGCGTGACCCTTGGGTGCGTGGGCACCCCTTCTGGAGATGGCCCTGCTGTCAGTGGCAGTTCTGGGGGGCTTGGGGAGCTCGACATGCTTCTTTATAACAACCCACCAGAGGCCCGGGTGCTTTCTGTTCTTGCCCGTGTCACCAGGGATTTGAGGAGATGGTTTATTTTCCCTGTGGAAATAGATTGACTACGCTTGATATTTAAATTGTCATCCAGAATTAACCTGCTGCTGAGACAACGTGAGAGGGACAGAGAAGCTTTCTCTTCCAGCTATTTTTCCCCCTGAGATTTTCCTCCAGAGACCTCAGTTTCTTCTCTCTACCCTTCTCCCTCTCCAACTTTGCATCGGGCTGGACCGAAAGAGCAGCAGTTCCTATATGAACATTCAATTAGTCCCGTATTTAAATCTTGCTACTGTGACCTAGTGAATTATGCAAGGGACTGGATACCAGAAATCAATTGAGCTCTAATTCCCAGCCCTGACACCGACTCTCTCTGCATATTGCTATAGGCAAGTTATTTCAGCAAGTTCTTTCTCTCTCCCTCCAATTCTTGCCTATAAATCGCACATGCTAACATTAGGTGACGCAGCAACATCACAGATGTAGTGAGATATTTGGGTAGAAATGTGACGAGTTACAGCAGCATCTCCGGCTTTAACACTGTGTGCTGGGATCTTCGAATAAGATGTTTATTTAAAAATGCATCCGTAGCGAAACATCTACCAAACTTACAGGATGATGCAGGCTTTATCTAACTTTTATTAAAGATAAAAGTTCTAGGGAAAGCATTTTAAATTACCGTGCGAAAGACAGTTTAAGATGAAGAAAAAGTGACAAAAGAGTAAAACATACAGTAATTTTCTATCCCGAAATGCTAGTGCTAAATTATCGCTTGTGCACAGTCCGGCACGATGGTAATTCAGAACCACAGGGGTTCTTATCTCCCATGGCTCATACAGAAATTATTGCATATATTGTCATCAAGAACAGACCAAATCCAGTCTGAGAGGCTGTATCAACGAGAGGGATGCTGTCACACGCAGGGCCCCATGGTTTTTAAGCTTCTTTTTCACCTTGTATGAAATGTTTTTAAGAACAGCATTGTAAAAGACCAGTGACAAGTCTACGGTGCTCTTCAGCAATGAATTTCTAATACAAAGAAAATATGAGAGAGAAAGAAAGTATTCTAGCAGTTTGCAGGTTGGTTTCTTAGAAATGTTGGGTACTTTGTTTCCTGTTGCAACCTCTTGCTACCAGCTTGGTGCTTCCCATCACGCTGCACTTACAAGTTAATCATTACACTTTGGAGGTGTTATCCACTGATGGATGAACACAAGCAGTCTGTGGTGGAAACATTTATTTTGGGTTTATTTTATGTTTTATTTTATTTTATTTTATTTTATTTTATTTTATTTTAAAGGCTACTGAAAAAATCTAGTTGGAATCAGTGTTTCCTGAATGCTTTAAAATGTCATCTGAGACAAAATTCTGCTCGGCTGTTCTCCAGCGTGGTATTTTCCTGGTGCAATGTTTGTACAGCGTGGGAGAGCCAAAATGTGAGCTCCTCAAAGGCAAAGTCTTTAAGCTGCTTAGGGGGCTGCATAATGCATCCTGAAAAAAGTACAGGGCAAAGAGGAAACAGTAAATTAGGTGGTGTAAATATCCTTAATTTTAATTAAGGATGGTAGCACTGAATTTGGAAATGCATTTAACCTGATAGCTTCCCTCCAGCGGAGCATCCTTGGTGTGGCTTCTGGGGATCTGAGTTCTCCGCTTGTGTTTTTGAAACCTCTTTGTGTCACATGGAGCTTGGCTGAAATCAACAGTTTATTATTGGCTTCAACAACTTTTGGCCTCTTAGTGCTACCTTGGCTCAGTCGAGCTGTTTGCACATCCTTTCCCTCCAGCCCTCAACGGAAACTTCGCTTTACGCGAATGTAAAATCATTCGCCGTGAGGTGATTCACTGGGTAGGATATATAACGCTCTCTTTGGTCTCTGAATGTTTCAACCAACTGATAAATAATCAAGAACCTTGAATGCTCCTCTCTGTCTGTCTTTCTCCTCGAAGCGCTTTGTTTGACTAGCGGTAATTTATTGGTGAGTGCATTAAAAGCCAATCACCGTAATGTCACGAGCATAAATTACTGCAGTATGGTCTGTCATCTGGGGGCTTTTTCAATGCCAGGCATCAGACTAATCCCAGGGCAGGGTGCGTCTGTGTTTTGTTGTTGTCGTTTTGCTCCTCTGCAGTTTTAAGTGTCCTAATTAAATATTGAGACCGAAAAATGCAAGTTTTAAAGCTTCTTTCAAAATCCCAGTGCTGTTCATGATGAGGGCTTTTTGGGGGTTGTCACTGCCGGGGGAATAGCCCCTTTTTTCTTTTCCCAACCTTATAAACTGAAGTCAAAACTTCTCAACCTTGGTCCCTTTGTTATCGCTATTTTCTGATTGCCCAGGTGAAGGTGAATGCAATGAACGTCTACAGAGCCAAGTCCTTGAAGGATAGCTCTGCAAATTAGGATTTTCTCGTGGAAGGTCAGAGTCGCAGAGTTTCTGCCTAGGTTGGCCTCCCCTCTTTTTCCCTCTTGGCAATGCCTGTGTGTCAAATGATTGCACTCTTGAACCGTGAACTCCAAGGCCTGTGCTCCCACTGCTGCTTGGCAGGAAGGAGAAGTGATTTTTTTTCTGTATGAAATTAAATAGCCTCCTCTCTTGCTCTGAATTTAAAAATCATTTTAAAAAGACTTTTCCACCCCACATCTTCTGAAGTTAGCACTATGCCCTGCAAGGCTGGCAGCCTTTAAAGAGATTTAGAAAGAGACCCTTGAAGGCAGGATCTTGACAATCTTGCAAGAGACATAATTTTAATCTCATAGAATGTCTTGGCACACTGGGTGAAAACAAGCTTTGTCCCTGGTATGAAAAATGATGGGTTTAAAGCCAAATTCTATCTTGCAGTGATTATGGAACCGGCTAAAGTGCAGCAGAAGGCTTGCCTAAATTGGCTGTCTTAATCAATGCTCTAATAGAGTCTAAAATGCTGGGGAGAGGAGAAATCCTCCATTCGAGTGTCATCTGCATGCACGTCCTGACCACCTTGACCTCGCTTGCATTTTTGCAGAAGCAAAGCTGGGGATTGGAGGTCGCAACAGCTCACCTCTCCTGCTGGTGTCTCCGTCCTGCTTGGCCTTGGCCCATTGCCCTGCCTGGCATCTGTGGATGTCCAGCACCTGCTGCTGCCTCCACACACACACACTCTTCACTGCCCACTTGCTTCTAACGTGCAGCCTCTCCTTTTTGCAGGCAGATGTGTCTGAGCAGGACATCCCATCCTCCTGTCTCCCTATGGTTGACGTGGTCTGCTACCTTATACATCTGTACATACACACCTACTCAGAATCACAGAATGGTTTGGGTTGGAAGGGACCTTACAGACTATCTCGTTCCAACCCCCTGCCATGGGCAGGGACACCTCTCACCAGACCAGGTTGCTCAAAGCCCCGTCCAACCTGGCCTTGAACACTTCCAGGGATGGGGCTTCCACAACTTCTCTGGGCAACCTGTACCAGTGTCTCACCACCCTCACAGTAAAGAATTTCCTCCTAATATCTAATTTAAATCTCATCTCATTCAGTTTGAAACCGTTACCTCTTATCCTGTCACTACACTCCCTGATCAAGAGCCCCTCCTCATCTTTCCTGTAGCTCCCTTCACGTACCGGAAGGCTGCTATAAAGTCTTTCTGGATCTTTTTCTTCTTCAAGCTGAACAACCCCAACTCTCTCAGCCTGTCCTTATAGGGGAGGCACTCCAAGCCTCTTTACTACTGTCTTTTTTAGCAACCTTTTAAAAAGCTCTTCCACAACAAAAGAAAAAGAAACCCAAAAATACAATAGACAAACCTAAACAGGAATGACCCCTCCCCATATTTAGTCCCATGCTCCTTACCCCCAGGAGTACATGCATACTGTTGTACAGTAATTTTGATCTCGGCTTAATTTCTGCTGTGCCTCATTCAGTGGAGCTGGCCAGCCCTCAGAGAGGTGAAGCTGGGACCCTACCAGCCCTGTGAAAAGCAGGTTTCACACAGGGGTCACCAGTTTGTTTCTGAGATGCCCAGCAAAATGTGGCGTTGTCGATTTTAATCAGACTGGCCAAAATTGTTGTTTTGCAAAACTGACTCAGGAGAGTGGTGGCTTTGATGGAACTGTATTTATTTACATATTAAGTATAGTGAGCTCCTAAGTGCCCGGGCAGAATAAAACACAAGAAATTTGCCTGACTGAAGCTTCAGACCTTTTTGGTCAGAACACCAACCCCATCCTCATCTCGCTAGGTTTGTGTCTGTCCCTTCAGCTCCTGGGAACTGAGTGCTGAAGGATCTGGGCTCCTTTAGCTGTCAGGCTCAGGTTTTGTTCATCCTGTCCTGCAAAAGTACTCCCCAAACACCCAGAAAACCTCTTTGTCTGCTTGTCGTTCAACATCAACTAGTCTCAAACGTGCCTTGGTTTCAGGCGGGGATGTGTGCCTTTGTGGTGGTTGAGGGTTTCTTCTTGGACTTCAGTAATGAGTACGTGCAAATGTGGGCAGTGTGGGGTGTCTGATGTGCTTTGTAAACCCATAAATCACTTGAAAAGTGGCACAAGGGGCCTGTTTTCCTAGGGGAGGGTTCGACTGGCACTTCTGGGTGGTAACCTCTGCCTGCAGCCCATTGCTCAGCCTAAAGCCATCTCTCTGCTGCACTGTTCACTCCGTGGAAGAGGAGGTGAAGTGGGAAGCGTGAGCAAGGCAGAGGCACTGCCCGGCATTTGATCTGATGCACATCTAGGTTTTTGGTTGTTGCTTTGGTTTTGGTTTTGTTTTAAGATCAGTGCACACACAGATCTTTGTCATTGGAATCTGCTGCAGTAACTACATGGGGACAAACACAATTCAGTGCTTTGCTGTTGTGGCCAGACCAGTTCAATGTGGTCTGGCACCTTGATTTAGGAGCTGTTGTTCTTAGAAGTCACTTGGCAAGCAGTGGGTTAGTTTACCTCCCCTTTGTGCCAGGCAAGGGCGTGGGTGAATGAGAGATGTTGCGCTAAGGAGAAGCTTTTAATTCATTTTGTATGTGACCTAAATTCAGGCCCTGTGGCCATCATGTCAATCCCACAGTCTTGTCTGCTTGATTACTGACGTAAGTAATGGTGACACGTGCGCATATCGAATGTCCTTCACTGTAGCTTTAGGAAGGACATCTCGAGGGGGAAAAAAATAAAAGTTACTTGGACATTTAATGATGCTCGTCATGGGTTTTGTTTACAAAGCCATGAACTCTGGTTTATCCTAGCATTGAGAGAGCACGTGACAGTGCACTTCACAAAAATATAATGTATTGATCCTACAAGGGCAGCTTAGGTTGTAGGAAATCAGATGTCTCTTCTCACGCTGAGGCAGCAAATGTGCAGAATCAGTGTACGACTTACTGAAAATAATGCAAAATGCAGATGTGGTTCCTGTACAGAAACTGGAAAGCTCAAGGCCTCTGTGCAGGGTCAGAGCTTTTATCACTGAGTTGCACAATCTTGCTCTTTCTCTCCTGAGCTGTGGATTTCCTCCTGTGCTGAAGCAGTTTGGGGAGGGGAGGTGGTGTGTCCTAGCTCCTGCTCCAAAAGAGGTGTCTGAGCTTCCAGGCCATGAGAGAAAATCTGTGCAAAATATCCTCCCCTGTGCTTCATACCTAAGAAAAAGCTGAGACTGCTCAGGGAACTTAAGCACAGAAAGACCTAATTTGCAGATCCAAACAGGCACGTACATGACATAGATGGTAACTCACACGGTCCTGCTGAGATGACAGCATTTCTGAGTGCAGTAGCAAAACTCCAGATAGCTGGATAATTACAGTGGCAAAAATTATGTGGTTATGGCCCTTCAGGAGCCTCAGGTGATAAATGTTTTGTGCATTGTGCTCGTACGTTCGAGTGCTCAAACTCTGTCCAGGGCTCTTGCAGTTTCTCATGCCTTCTGTGGCACCTTGGGTATGCTATGTGCAGGCTGCTATAGTTCTGAATTAACTTCTCTGAAGTAATCCCAGTTTCCCTGTATCCTTCTCATGGGTCAGCCCAAGCTCAGGTTGATGGGAGCGCTATAAGCAGTGACTCAGCTGCAAACCTGCCCTCGAGTCCACGGCTGAACATCTCATGCTGTGTGTTTCATCTCCAGCATTGCTACTTCCTAAAGTTAGAAGCAAATAAAAGTCATGCTTCATAGAAAATAAACCTTTATAATTTAGGTCTCCAGCACCACCTGGTCTTCCATCCTCTCCCTAACCTCTTACTGGATAACATTTCCCATGCTGATTGTATTAGCGTAGCGTGGAGTGAAGTACAGTCAAAGGCTAATCTTTTTGTGATTGAATATTAGATTCTTCATTTCAAGAGGCTCTTACAAACAGCTTTTTGTCAGACTGATGGAAGATAGCGGGGATGGAAGAAAACTTGAGGGAAAAGTATGTGTGTCTTCTTCCCCTACAGTTTTATTCTCTTTTTCGTCATGGCTTTTACATCATGGCAAATGGTAAAATTTAGGGTTGTAATTTCAAGACATATATGCATGGTTGAGAAGCCAGCTTGACCAAATCTTCCTCAGAAGGCAATTTAATTGACTGTGTTTAGGACTGACAAGACACCTGAGATTGGTCATCAGCAACTCAGCTTTGGAGAATACAGAAAGGAAAAGCTTGGAGCTGCAGGATCTAAAAGGGAGTAAACACACAACTGAATAATACCGATCCTGTGCCTCTTGCACCACCTTTAAAAGTACATAAAATTGCATGTTAAAGGCCATTTGTTGCTATTCTTTACAAGATTAAGATCTAGGACAAACATTGTTGCTCCTCAGGCAAAGAAAATCCTTTACTCCTAGTGCAGAAGGTGGTACCTTTCCAAGGGACTGGTCCTGCACTACTGTATGAGCTATTGCAGGACCTGAAAACCAGGTCAGGCCCCAGTACTTGCCATTCCTATCTCAAGACAACCTTCTGCTGTTTCTTGTAACCACTTTTAAAAATCTCTGTGAATTGCTCTCCTCTCCCTGCCCCCAAAACAAAGCTAATGGAACCAGATGTTAGCTGTGAAGGGCAATAAGGGTGGTGTCCAGAAGGGACCCAGCAGTCAAAGTGAAATGTGACACTGAAGCAAATAAAATATAATTTGACAACACACAACACTTGTCTCCAACCCCTACCCAGTTCTGGAGATTCTTGCTTTATGTGTCTCCCTGCATTACTCCTTACCTACAGGTTTGCTGCTCTCCTGTCTCACCAATCAGTCTTTTTTTTTATGTTGAGTAAAAGCATGAAGAGCTATCATATGAAGTCCTGATTATTTTCGTTTATCATGAGACGGACGAGTAAAGACAAAGGTAAAAGCTTTGGATTATCCAGTCTTTTAGTAGTTCTCAGCGCAAGCCTAATGGGAAGTGACAAGATTAGGCTGGGACCTCCTTTTCTGAAAATGTATATACCAGTGTGGTTCACATCCCTGTCCTTCAGAGGTTCAGTTCTTCCTCTTTCATCTCCTATGAGAGGAGCTTGGTTTTGTTTGCGTTGCTGTCTAGAAAATAAGGTGGGATTTGGGATGTTCGTGGGAATATTGAACCAAACAATCAGCATAGCAAAGGGTCTTTGCTTTGCCACTTCACAGCTAAAACTCTTGCTGGGAATTTGGGAGGTGAAGGAAGGAGTGACCAGAAAGGTTTCTGCTGCTGTTTGTGTGCTGGTTGTGTATGTGTTTTACACAGGTTTTAACACTGACATTCAGGAGAGAAGGAAAATTCTGTCCAAAGTCCCTGAGGAGATGGAGCCACTTCCCTGTAAGCCTGGGTGAGGAGCCTGCAAGAGAGATGAGATTGCAGCCGTGTCCCTGCGTGCAGCATCTTCCATGAGCTTGGCCTAACACGACTTTCTGTTCTCTGTGTGTGTTTTTTTGCGGAGTCTGTTTTCCATTCCCTCTCTGGAGTGCTCAGATGTCTCCCTGTCTGTTAGAGGCAAGGCAGCTTCTGGATTTACTCCCCGCAGTACAAAACTCTCAAACCAAAATACGATGTCACCTAATTGTGGGAGCTGAAATTATTTATGGACTTGGCCTTTGGAGTCAGAGCCTCAAACTTCTTTAATTACCTTTGGGGATCTGTGCACAGGATACCATGGTGATGAGAATAATATTTAGAATTCAAGTCTTGTCTACTATGCTCTAGCAGCTGGAATGGGCAAGCAGCTGATTATGACCATAACAGAAATCATGCCAAAAACCTACGTACACACAGTTTGTAGTGTTGGCTTTTTAATCAGACGTATAAAACTCTTGTAATCTTTCTTAAGCCCTGCTGGAAACAAAATTTGGAAGGAAAGCTGCTGTTCAATATTCAGTGTCCCTGTGCAATCTGAATCTTTACCTATAAAGCTGCCTTTCAAAAAAAGTCCTCGCCAAAGGAGGAAAGACTAGAATGTAAATTATTTTATTGATACCGCTGTCTGGGGTGTTAATATACATCCACTAAGAAACAAAAACTGAAAATGCAAATTATTCCCTCTACAGACCTGTACCAACATTGCTGGAATTAGGCTGAATCTGCCATTGTTTGATTCCAACTTTATAAAATAAGAGCTCTGGGGGCAACTTCAAAGTTTAAGGTGATTTGTCCCTCAGAGGAAACCATCCAGATTCATTAGCAGGCCGTGGCAGTTGTCAGCAGACTGCTGTTACGGCAGCACTGGTGGTGTCTGGGGACAGCTGCTGCTTTTCAAACTCAACTCTAAAGACCCACCAAGGCACAGCTACACGCGCTGACTGCAGACCACAGGCTGGTGCTGCAGTTGTTCCAAGAGGGACAAGTGGTCTGAAGGCTCCTGAAGACATCTCATAGCTGGTCTGCTCTTAAAACATAAAGAGCCAGATTTCCCAAGGAGCGCAAAAGGTTTCCAAAGGTAATGGAAGTGTTTACAAGAAGTGATCAAACTTCTAGGTGATGAATATTGAACTGGATAAGAAAGGAACTGGAAGAAGTGGCTTCTACTTTAACATTCATCGTGCTTCCAGCATCACTTTGGGCAATTTGCTTTTGCATTTGCTGTTTCTTTTCATTCCCGTGGCCCTTCCTGCTACGTAGCAACACCAAAGGAGTGATGGTTTGTTGTGATAGGGCAAGGGCTAATAGTTTGAAACTAAAAGAGGGTAGATTTAGACTAGATACAAGGAAGAAATTTTTCACAGTGTGGGTAGTGAAACACTGGCAAACATTGCCCAGGGAGGTGGCAGAAACCCCAACCCTAGAAACATTCAAGGTCGGGCTGGATGGGGCTCTGAGCAACCTGATCTAATGGAAGATGTTCCTGCTCACTAAAGGAAGGTTGGACTGGATGAACTTTAAAGGTCCCTTCCATCCCAAAACATTCTGTGATTCTGATTCTATGGTTTCTTTATTGCACTGAAAGGGTGTGAATGGGTAGGTATATGCAGAGCTGATTTCCTCCACCTTTTTTTAAGTTGGCTGGGCCCCAGACAACTCTGATACTGGTGGTATATCATGGAATTAGTGCAGAACTACCCAAGCTAATATATCCAGCTCACAGGACTCTCTGCAGGATGATGTAAGACTTGGGAGAAAAGACAGTTCGCATTCAGCCAGATTGCAGCACAAGTCTATCAGCCCCAGCCACGTGGGATTCATCTGAGCAAATAAACTGGTTGTCTAGTCTTGCTTTGGCACCACAGGGAAATTGGCACATTCAAGGCATGATTCATCTTGCCCTAAAGCTGATATCTAAAATAGGTCAGCTGAGCGTGCTGTAAAATTGCCCGTTTCTCTTCATGGTTACAAAGGATGGGAAGCTCAGTAAGACACAGATGTCTCCAGCATGGATGTTTTGAATTAGGCAAGACGAATCCTGTCTATGCTGTATTTTTAAAAAATGCCTTGTGTGATGGATACTCGGGTCTCAAATTAGAAATACAACTCCAATTAAAAAGTACGGTGTCCACAAGGGCCCTCAAAGAAATGCGTTTGCACTGAGCTGAAGTCTAACCCAAAGCCTTGACTTATCTTTTCCTAATATTTAGTGGCTGTAAATTGCCAGACACTTCAGTGTTTGGTCCTCCCTATCCCTTTTGTTTAACAACTGAATTCAATGATTTAATATGTACTTTTAGAGATTTCTCCCATAACTTTAAAATGATTTGGATGAGGTAGCTTACACATTTCCCCCTTCCTCCTCGAAATGCTATTAGGACTTGTAACAATGAAAATATGACTTTACCCGAAGTTGCTGTTTTCTTCCTTTTATTTTTTCATTTTTCTCGTTATCAATCCATAACTCTGTGATTGTGCCACAGCAAAGAGAATATTTTTTGAGTAGTTTGGTACGTCTTGAACTTAGATTTCTAATCAATTTGCACTAACAGCTGTGGAAAGCAATGGAACAAGTCAGGCCTTTTCTGTCTTTCTTCTTCTTACATTTGAAAAAAATAAATCTGAACAGCGACATAAGTGAGTCACGTATAATTACTGTTCCATTTGTATTTCTGGACTTGTCAATCTGGCAAGCATCATAGAGTGGGATTAAAAGCTTTCTCCTCCTCTCTCAATCAGAGATTTCATTTGCTTCCATGTTTTACAGTAAATACAATCAGTTCAGCAGGAGATGGTTTTTGTTCTCCTTGGTGATGTCTTCCTAGTCAAGGGAATTCTTATCAGCATCCCGGGGTGGGAAGTCAGTTGAGAGGACCCCCTAACACAGGGTGACTTCACAGCTGTAGGCAGAGCGCTTGGGGCTGGAGCCGCTGTGGAGCACCTGGAAATGCATCTTTCTGGCAAGAATCATAGAATCAAAGAATGTTCAGGGTTGGAAGGGACCTCTAGAGATCACCTAGTCCAGCCCCCCTGCCAGAGCAGGATCACGCAGGGCAGCCACACAGGAACGTGTCCAGGTGGGTTTTGAATGTCTTGAAAGAAGGAGACTCCACAACCTCCCTGGGCAGCCTGTGCCAGGGCTCTGTCACCCTCACACTGAAAAAGCTTTTCCTGATGTTTTGGTGGAACCTCCTGTGCTCCAGCTTGCACTCGTTGCCCCTTGTCCTGTTGTTGGACATCACTGAGAAGAGTCTGGCTCCATTCTCATGACACTCACCCTTTACACATTCATAAACATTAATGAGGTCACCCCTCACCCTCCTCTTCTCCAAGCTAAAGAGACCCAGCTCCTTCAGCCTTTCCTCATAAGGGAGATGTTCCACTCCCTCCACCACCTTTGTGGCTCTGTGCTGGACTCTCTCAAGCAGTTCCTTGTCTCTCTTGAGCTGAGAGGCCCAGAATTGGACACAATCTTCCAAATGTGACCTCACCAGGGCAGAGTAGAGGGGGAGCAGAATCTCTCTCGACCTACTTGCTACTCCCCTTCTAACACACCCGAGGATGCCATTGGCCTTCTTGGCCACAAGGGCACATTGCTGGCTCATGGGCATCTAAGGACTCAAGAACCTCCCACTCCTCATTTGCTGCTTGGAGTTTAAGAACTCCAAACGAGAGCCAAACTCAACCATCTTCCTGGTGAATCAGAGAATTGTAGAGCGTTTTGGGGTGGAATGAATGTTTAAAAGTCATCTAGTCCAAGACCCCTGCAGTGAGTAGGGACATCTTCAACTAGAACAAGTTGCTCAGAGCCCCATCTAACCTGAACCTGAGTGTTGTTAGGGTTGAGGTTTCTGCCACCTCCCTGGGCAACCTGTGCCACTGTTTCATCATCCACACTGAGAAAAATTTCTTCCTTACACCTAGTCTCAATCTATCCTCTTTTAGTTTGACATCACTACTCCTTGTCCTATGGGTGCGAGCAGGATGATGCCATAAGTCAGTTAGGTGGTTCCTGGGCCAAGGGCAGACAATGCAGATCAATCAACTCCCTCTTTGTCCTGAATGTGGGGTCTCTGGGAAGCTTTTCCAACCAGACACTATCCACAGCCAGTGACACAGGGAATTATTCATCTTCTGTGATTCTCTGATTTTGCCCTGGGGTTGCCCCCGTTTTGGCAGGAAGGATTGTTGCTAGAGCATGGCAAGGCCTGGCTGTGGCATGGAGGGGGTCACACTTGCTGGGGTCTTGGACTGAGGTCCCACCAGTGAGGATTGCAAATGATTTAGTACACTGTAAAGGAAAGGAGTAAAGGAATTTTCAATTGATGCACAATTCTACCATTGGTGCTTCGATATCTCTAAGCTTAGACAGCAGGAGAGCAGAGAGTTCTAAATATTGCTTTCTGTGCACTTAAGCACCTGAATTCCACTGGCACCTCATTTAATTTGTCTTTGTCCTTTCTTTCACCCTGACTTGCAGGCTCTGTGCCTCGATTTCCAGCACATAAACACAATATAAAATACAATAAAAAGAAATTGGAAACACTTTGGTTAAGCCTTCATGACAGCTGGTATGTAAATGCAAAGACTTACACTGTCTCTCAGTACAGAGCAACCGCTTCACTGTTTGTAACTCCATCATGGTCAGACCCACAGATACGCCAATACTTCAGTGCTTTCACTGATTGCTCTGCTTCCCAATTCTATATATGAATTCAAGAGATGTGAAGCTTCATGCAGCGTAAGTCTTTTGCCAATCCTTCATTAAACGAAAAGAAAACCTGCCCTTAAGCCCCAAGATTTTTTTCCCTACAAGTTTAATAATTTTATGAGGATGAATTATAATTTTTTACCTACTGCCTTTGCAAAAGTCAACCAAAGAGTTGATATTTGTATTCTTTCCTGTTGTCACCACTAATAAGTATTCTGTGGTGGGGCCTGAGCTGACAGTTGGGATGAAGAGACAGGGTGGAACAGAAATCCTTGATCTTCTGTGTCTGTGCTGACAGCTGGTGTGGGCTGGCACGGCTCCAGTGGAGATCTGGCCCCTGGTCCTGAATTCATACAGGGAATCCGACTGCAAAGGCAGAAGCCATTTTACAGCCTGCATTTACCCTTAGCCTGACAGGTTTTAATAGCTGATATCAGGGTGCTGTTGCATCCTATGCAGTATTGAAGAAACTCACAATTAAGAGCAACCCTGTTGCATAAAGCTCTTAAGTAGAAAACAGAGAAAAAAGACAGGAGAGGATGCAACGCACGGGAAAGCAAACCGGTTTTCGAAGCGGGTGATGTTTTTTAGCGCTACACTGCTGGCATTCGGAGGAGAGAAACTAGTAGTTAAAGTGAGAACCTTGGTAGCGCTCGGTCTCTTGAAAAGCAAGGAGAGGCTGCTGAGCCAGCCTGGCTGCAGCGAGCATCCCACCCAGCGAGGTGTGCAAGCTGTTGTACGGCCGCACGCCAGCCAAGAGCCGCGCAAGCCAAGGGGCCGGCCCGGGAGCCAAGCGGCAAATCCAGCTGCCGCTTGCGGGGAGGGGAGAGAAGGGGCTCGACGACTTCGCCGAGCTTGGCACTCCGGCCCGACAGCACGGCCAAGCGTGCCCCTCGAGTGCACGTGGCGGTAGGCAGTGCTTCTGAAGCAGATAGATAAAGAGGTTGTACGGGGACCGCTTTCCACACAGCAATTAACAGGAAGAGACGGCGCCGAGCGAATATTTCAATTGCAGATACAGAAGGTGCCAATATGTTTTGCCGTTCTGCGCTTGTCTTCTGGAGGCGCCAGCAGGGCTGTTACAGGGAAGGGTCTGTTCAGTTGGCATTTCCACTGTAAACCTAATTTTTGAAAGGGGTTATAATTTGGCCGTTTTTAATTAACGAGGGGATTAAACTTGGCACATGGGTACTCGAGGGCTGTTTGTTGCTGGTTTAATTTATTTTTTTTAATCCAATCTGTTAGGCCCATCTCAAATAGCAGTCTTTGTTTCCACTTGCTGGGGTTGACTTTAAATATCTCTATGCATATGTGCATGCCTATATCTATGTGGAAGAGAAATGAGATTTATCGAGGTGAAGAACTGTTGGAGCAGATGAACAGGTTGCTGAAAGATCCCATGTTCCCAAGGCCACCGTAACTCATACCCGCTATGTGCCGCAACAGGGTATGTGGAAGCAGTTGCAATGATTTTGCTGAATCTCAGAGAAGAATTTTGTTCACTCGGGATGTGCTGAAAGTTTTTTCCAGACTTAGGTGTCATTCTTCTACACAATATTTGATAAAAGTATTAGTAGCTCATAGCTTCAAAAAGAACCAGGCAACTTGCAAATAAGTCAATATTAGAAGATAAAAAATCATGTAAATAACATGACACTGTAAATAGTCACCTGTCATAGACTATATTATTCTAAAACTGAAAAGTTGTAGGGCCATAAGCCTCTCAGTATTCCTTATGCAGTCTTCCCTTAAACAAGTTTCCATTTTTTTGTCTCTGCATCATGTTTAAAAACGAGCTTTTGAAAGAACGTGTACAATTTGTAACAGGTATTTACACCGACTTGCAGAATCATAGAGGTGGAAGTAATGAAAGAGTACCAGCTATGCCAGTAGCACTATTGAGAGCTGCTTTTTTCTTGTTTTAAATCTGTTTAAAATCTGCTTTTAACAACGTAGAGTCCATCTTGTCAGAAAAAAAATTATTCTGGTTTTCTACTATCCCAACTACAGGACAGTTTTTCCCCATGTCTAAACTGAATCTCCCTCTTTACTTCATCCCGTTTATTCTAGTCCAATGTGCCCTGAACATGGAAAACAGATTGTCCCTTGCCTTTTTGCAGCAGACTTTTCATGTGCCAGAAGGCTGTTGCCTTGTCTCTTGGTCGTGCTCTCCTCCTCAGGCTTTACAGCTTTCCCATCACACTGAAAAGGCCTCTGAAAATTTGTCTATCTTTTAAAAAACTGTGTCTTACCTCTTTCCAACTGCTTCAGCCTTCCTGGGAAAGCTGAAGATTTTGGATGGTGTTTCAGCAGAGTCCTTGCCGTTGCTGCTTTGAGCTCAGCAATATTGCACCTCTCAGGCCCTCTGCTCTTTCATGGATGTTTTCTGAAGCATCATCTAGAGATGACCATGGTACACAGAGTATGCAGCTTGGGCTCACCAGGCAGAGTGGCTTGGACTCACGAGGCAGAATGACAGCATCTCTGTGTCTGTAGAAGTGCTTCATAACCCTGTTGGCAAACATCCAACTGGAAGGATCTGCAAATGGCCGTATTTGAACCTTCAGGCTGGTGACTGGTGGGTCCTAAGTAGCCCATGAGACCAGAGCACTGATGAGCAGAAGGATGAGAGTGAGGTGTAAATCCCTCAGGGTCTATATTGGACTAGCAAAAAGCCTGCCTGCCATGTGAACCACTGCTGCAGTTGACAGGGTCTGTTCTTCACAATGGAGGCATCCTCTGGTCTTACCAAAAGTCACTTCCTGGCTCAGCAAACCTACATCTTTGTTCCAGCTTTGGCTGCAGTCTCTGGGCAGCTTCAGGAGTTACTGAGCTGGTTTGGTAATCACCATGAACTACTTCCATCTGCCCATGGTGCCTGTCAGTTCACGGGCCAGTGGCCATCCCAGCCAATGTCTGTCTTCATCCTATGGCTGCTCTCCTGTCTTTGGAGATGGGCAAAATGGAAATCTGCAAAACAAAGCCGATGGGTAGCAAAGGATGTGTTGTCTTTCTAGTTCTAGCACTCAGGGTAGGATTCAGCTTGAAGTGACATCCGCATTAGGTCTCCACATGTATGCTTAAGTCTTCAAGCTCACAGTATCTTCAGTGGGGATGAAGTCAATATAGAAAGCAGCACGGCAGACCAGTCAGGGCTTGATTTGTTTGACGAGCTGCAGGTGTCAGTCCAGAAGAGCAGAGGTCTTCCTTAGATCCTGTATCTTATCTGCTAGCTTCATCCTCCAAGCTCAACTTTCAACAGAGCTGACTTGCTTTGTGGGCTCTGCTGGGAGCCCAGGCACCAAAATCCTGCAATGTTATTTAAATCCAGTATCTCAGAGATGAGCTCTGACATTGACCCACCACATCATTTGTTTTTCAAATAACGCACTCCAAATGTGTGGGGCTTGGAGGATGCTTTAATTAAATCCACAGTGAAAACATTTTGGGTATAATGTAGATGCTACAGAGATTTCCAGTGATTTTGATAGACCTGCTCTCCCTATAGTCCCTCTGCCTTGTCATGCAACCATGTGTCCAGACTCAGCTTTTGGCCAGCGTTGGGCTGCAGTACAAGTCAAAAGCCATAAGGTTTGGCAAAGAAATCTGTGTATTTAACTTAAGTCCTTGTACTGTCCCTGGCCATGCTGTAGGCCGCTGTTTGAGGGCTCAATTTAACTGGTGGCTTCCAAAGTGAGAAGGGGATTTTGTGTGAGCAATGAAGCCACCACAGTAACTACAATTGCCTTTGGCTGTATGCACTCCCTCTGGACAAATTTCACTCATTTCAGAGGTGACAACACGCAGAAGTCCAGAGGACTGTTCAATAAATGTCAACTGCCTTCTCCTTTCTGGGTGGAAAAACTTCTCAGGGGACTTTGGTTCCCATCTCCTGGTGGCAACTGAGTCGGAGGTGAAGGGCAAGAGCATGTTATTCCCCTTCCTAGAGGGGCTGAGGGCTCTTCCTGATTTTGGGATTCGAGGAAGGGTATTTCTGCAGGAAGCGTGGCATTGTGTGTAGGCTGGGGGTTGTTTGTCTCCTATGAATTGCTTTGCCCCGAGTGGTGAGGACACAGTTTGAAGGATGCAGCAATCAGGGTTCCCCGGTGTGATGGGTTTGTCATCTACGGTATTGCTGCTCCTGGGGTATGTATATTTGTCAGTTGAAATTTTTCTGCAATTTCCTTGACAGAAGCAGTGAGTGACACACATTCCCTCGGGAACTATTTCCATATTTTTACTATTCTTCAGGCTTCTGTGACATTTCCCAAGTCCAGTTGTTAGAGCCTCAGGTTCAGCCATCTACACAGCCCTGGACCACATCCCAGCAGGGATAATTTGGCCCTTCAGCACTGAATACATTGTCTTCAACAGCTCACAGTATGCACAGTTCAGAGGTGGGTTTCTCATGTAAAACCTTAAAACTCATGGTAGAAACCTTTGTTGCTGGGTACTCAGTGATACCAGGTCCAACATAATTTTTCCTTCCTGTAAATCCCAACGATGGCTTAAAAATGAAGATTAAAACATAAATAAATCTGGTTTTGCCTTCTTTTTAGGTAGAGGTACATAGGGGACTGAAATTTTCAGGCTTTCAGTGACACATAAAACACATGCAGACAATTCCAGGAATGCCGGCTATTAGCAAAATCACCACTTACTGTGAGTTTCTTGGTAAAATCCTGGCAGTTGTCAACACCAAACAGCAAACATGAGCTACACAGAGCCAGCCGCTGTTCTGCATGCATTAACAGTGCTTGCACTTCTGTGGCCTGAGCATTGGCATGTCTTTTCAAAATATCTGGTCGACTGAAAATCTACACAGAGCGACTCTTGCTGTCTGTGGATTTTAGAGGTCTCTGATGACTCTTGCAGAGAGCAAAAGCAGTTGATGGACACACCATGAAATCTCCTCCATCTTTACCACAGCGAAAAGATGAGAGAAACCTTTTTTTTTTCTACCAAAAAAATGGGTTTTAATTTTTTATTGTGAAGGTGCATCTACACAAGTGGTTAAATTTTCTGGTTGCTCCTGGGCATCTGTAATGTGTGCATGGTTGTAGCCTCAATCCCCAGCTTTCAACCAGCTTGTTCTCCCAAATGTGCCACCCGGAGGGTAGTTTGTTCCAGTGACCTCTTCTCACCTCTCCTCTTGATGCCCCCTAAGCTGGTCCTCTCTGCCTCCACGTTGGTCTATACCCCACCCCAAGGTGGGCACTGCATTTTTCAGTAAACTGGGATGGGGTTAAATTAAGATCTGTTTCTAACTAAAGAGGGACTGACACCAGGTACCTGAGACCTGTCACCAACCACTGTGGAAAAAGGGAAAACTATCTTATCTATTATTATTTTTATCGTTGTTGTTGTTTCCATTGTTACTATTATTATTATTATTATGCAAGGAGCCCACTGAGGGCCTCTGATAATGTTGTGAAAGTCAATACTTTCCCCATGCACAGCATTCTTCAACTTGGAAAAGATAAAGAATTTTTGATGAAGATATGCTGATAATGTTGCTAATTAGTTTCTCATCTTTAAAAATATGGCTGCAGGCAACTGGAGTGATCTCTTTGTTGCAGGACATTGTAGGCTGAAATGTATAGATGCTTGATTTCCTCTGCAGGGATCTCACAATATGTTAATTCGTCCTTGCAGCTAGGTTCATTTTTTTAGGTTTTTGCCACTCTATTTTGCAAATCTGTTATGTCAAAATATGATCAGTTATATGTGCACAAGATGTGGGTCTCCACCAACGTGTATAGACGTGTGTGTGTGTGTGGGCGCATGTTCACACACACATATATATGTATAAAAAAAAAAAAACCACAAATATCTGTGTATGCATATATTACATAGACTGATATGTTTATATTATTTTATATTATTTAATAAAATTAAATGTTTAATGAAATTAAATGTTAATTTTTTATAATTATCTATAATATGAGCATACACATGAAATTTGACATCTATTTAGGAACTCAGCATGTGAATGGCTAATTGAACTCGTAGGTCTTAGCTCTTCTAGGGAACATTTCACTCTCATTTCATCTAAAATATATAGTTTATAGTCTCTAGTCAACACATACAGTTTGCAAGCTTAAGTTTTGCATGCTTGCCTCTGCATTTTCCTAACATTTCCATCTAAACTCTCATTATAATTTACTTTCAATAGTTATCATCTGTCATTTTTTAAAAGTTGCATAATGATGTGGTTAGTTCATATGAAAAATTATGTTTGCTCTAAATTTGGCTATGATTGTGACATTGCTGTTAATATTTTTGTAAGTTTGACACCCACAAGCTGAAAACAGTAGGTTTATTTTTTAAACTTCCCTTTCAACCATCTCCCCAATTAAAAAACAGGAAGTCACATACATAGAAAAAATTCAACACATTTGTTGGACTTTCCGTATTTATTTCCAGCAAAAATTCACTGAGGCAAAGGAGAAAGGCTGAGGTTTTTTATCCCTTTGGATTAAACCCCCTCAATATTGCAATTTTCAGGTGCTGAGAATTAAAAATATTTCTTATCCAATGAAGACCATCAGCTGAAACACTAAGCTGCTGCTGGCTCCCAGAGCTGCCAGCAGCTAGATGCTCAGTGTCCCAAACACGGAGTTTTGTGACAAGAGGATGAGCCGGGTGCTTTCTTTCCCCATCTTTGCTGAATTCTGAAAATGATACTTCGAAAACAAGTAGTTTCCAGGGATTGAACACCTGGTTTTAGAGCATTTTCAAGAACACATTTTGTAAAAGCGGCCGTGACATCTTTCATTAAAAACAACCCCAAAACCTATTTTGACAACTTTTTAAAAATTCAGTTTGTTGTAACTTTTCTTTCTCTGCACTGCTTTTGCCTTGGTTCCTCTCCTGAAGAGTCAGCTTCAGCCAGCTTTCCTGAAGGAAAAGTTTTGCCTATCTTTTCCTTCTTGTTATCCAAAAAAACCTTATAAAACAGTTGTGAATCACACTGAAAAAGGTTCTCAGCTTTCAGCAACGGGGCCAAACCAAACAATAATTCTAAATGACGTTCTTTCTAGGTCCGTTCGGAGCAAGAAAAAACAAACTTTCCTAACTGACCAGTTCAGTCCTTGCTCAGGAATAGTTTGAGAACACACAGGAGCTTTTTCATCATCCCAATGGTATTGCTTCTATTTGGAGTCTTAAAATTTCATACAACAGTGGAAAATTAGGAAATCTCAGAAAAGGAAACATCAAACTCTTGTGAGCTTTGAGGGATGTTCTTCTTTTTTTTTTTTCTTTTCTGATTTCAAACCGTTTACTGGATTCTATTCAAAACTGCAAAGCCTTTTTTTACCTGTTGCTGCTCTTTTCAGGGAGCAAACTGTCCCTCTGCAAGCTCATGGGCTTGTGGTGGGAAAGGGAGTGGGGAGGGTGGGCAGGGCTTTAGGGCTGGGGGGGGCTCATCTCTGTGGGGCCAGCCCGAGTTCAGCAAAGGTTGGCTGTGACCTAGAGCAGTTGCCAGCTCATCTGTCATGGATGTACAGAGAGTTAGTGGTGACATTTTTCATCTGTCAGGAAACACGCTATCCCAAATGTCACAGGTCATTTTAAAACCTATTTTTTTTTGTTTGCTAACTGTTCCCCATTTGCTGCTGTAATAGCTGCGGATAATGAAGCTCTTGTGCTGTACACACCTTCCCTCTGACCCAAGATGAGCCGTGAAGGCCATGCAGGTCCCATGCACACATTGTTCACACCAAGCTGGCTTGCGTTGCTGGTGCCCAGGGAGAGCTCGAGGAGCCCCAGGCAACCTTCTGGAGACCATCACAGGCCTGTCCCAGGCCACACGTACAAAAACTGTCTTTAGGTTTTTCTTCTGTTTCTTCCTGTGGACCTGTTGGAGCAGGTCCAGCTGAGGCCACAAAGTTGATTGGGGGGTTGGAGCATCTGCCCTGTGAGGACAGGCTGAGAGAGTTGGGGTTGTTCAGCCTGGAAAAGAGAAGTCTCCAGGGAGACCTTATAGTGGCCTCCCAGTAGGTAAATGGGGCTACAGGAAAGCTGGGGAGGGACTCTTGATAAGGGAGTGTAGTGATAGAACAAAGGGTAGCAGTTTCCAACTGAGAAAGGGTAGATTTAGATTAGATAGTAGGAAGAAAGTCTCTTCTGTGAGGGTGCTGAGGCACTGCACCAGGTGACCCAGAGAAGCTGTGGAAGCTCCCTCTCCAAGAAGTGTTTAGGGCCAAGTTGTACAGGGCTTTGAGCAACAGGGCTTGTGGGAAGTGTCTCTGCTTGTGGCAAGGGGGTTGGAACTAGGTGTTTGTTAAGGTCTCAACTCAAACCATCCTGTGATTCTATGATTTCCTTGGCAGCAACAGAAAAAGAGGTCTTCCCTCTGTGCTTCATTTCTCTGTCTTTCTGCACCCAGTGAGAATGATGTGGTTATTCTGAATAAACACACACACCGCTAAAATAACCTGTCTTCACAGGCAGTTGCTTTTTCCCAGAGCCTGAGTCTCCCTGAACACATGGGAGCTGCAGGAAGATGTCCCTTATTCACCTGTGTGTTCATATCAACAGCTCTTAGTGGCACCAGAGTTGCATAATGGGGAAAAATGCAGGAGTGTGTTGGGTGGCAGGAGCACTGGGTTTGCTTCAGATGAGGATTGGACATGACTATTTAGATGTAGGATGAACTGCAGAGGCTGTGAGAGACTGGAGATGGGAAGGATGACCTTTGGGAGCTAGAGGTTAGATAATATATGAGGCTGCCAGTGGTAAAGGCAAAGGGGCATTCTGGGTGAAAAGGCAATTATTCAATCAAAGGGGAATGGGAGGAGATTAAATACCAGGGGGAATGACAGAACCATGCGCTGGAGTTGCCTCCTTTCCCCGATGGGACCATGGCTGCTTGACCTACCTGTCAAAGACTGTCTCATGCTGACTTCCACACTGCGTAGTTGCTCCCATCTTTACTTCACTCAGCGGTTCCTTGTCTTTTTGTTTGAGTGGTTGGTTGTCCATTCTTCAGATCCCTTTGTCCATGAGTACCTATCCACTAGCCTTCTTGTCAGCCCATCCCTGGAAGTTTTTAAGGCCAGGCTGGACGGGGCTCTGAGCAGCCTGATCTAGTGGGAGATGTCCCTGCCCATGGCAGGGGGGTTGGAACTAGATGATCTTTAAGGTCCCTTCCAACCCTGACAATTCTACGATTCGTTATTTCAGTCCCCGTCATCTCCACTGCCATTGTCTTGAGATGTTTCTCTGGCCCTGGTTGGCCTTAGAATGCCAAATCCTGACTCTACTTTCACCAGACAACCACATTTAATGTCTTTACTAACTCATCATGGCCCGTCCTGACATCACCTATGGTTGGGGATAGGTGGGCAGGCACTGAAGGCCGCCCTGGATCCCCACAAACTGGGGAGACTGGCTGGGCCAGGGGCAGGGACATGCTGGTTAGCTTTCACCACATGTGCATGTAGCGATGTAGAGGTGAACTCCATCCCAACTGTTCATCCTGCCTCTTCATTTTGACTCTGATGCACCTACAAGAAGAAACCACCACCTCTTGGACTCCGTCAGTTGGGGTGGCCTCTCCTCTGAGAATCCTGAGGACCAGTCTTTCCACTTGAAAGACAATTTGATACAAAAGCCTTAGACATCTAAAACCATAATAGATTTTAACTGCACACCCCTCTTCCCTCCTTCTCCCGCTGACCTGGGGCCTGAGCCCACCTCTCCTCCAAGACAGAGGACATGGGCATCTTTGCAACAGTGGGAAGCCTACTGCAAATCATGGCAAACTTCTTTTAACCGTCACTTGTGTTTCTGTCAGGCATGAGCCCACCACTGTGGGCTCACAGGGAACCCATTAGCCCTGTGCCTTGGGCAGAAGGTGGCTGTCTCCGTCCCCATGGCCACTGCCCCTCCATGGGGCTGTTCCCATGATGGGCTGGGTGCCCCGGCATGGCTGCACCTGCTCCCAGGCTCTACCAAAGCAGGAGATGGGAATGTTATTTTTGCCTCATGTTGAGGAGTCTCTTTCATCTCTGACTAGTTCCCTTTTGTAGGAGATTTTTGTACATGAGGCTTCATCAGAGGATAAAAAATCAATGCCTTCTAGCATGTCTCCCACGCATGCACTTGACAGCTGACAGCTTCATTGTTGGGTGATGGGACCGAGAGCCTGGATGGCACAGAGGAGTCCTCCCCAGGGACAAAGGGCACCCTGGGCATCCTGCAGCTACTGTGAGCAGCCCAGGATCTTGTGTGCATGGAAGAGGACATGTTTCAGCAAACAAATACTGTTTGTTGGTAGTGCTGAGCAGGTGAGGTATTTTTCTGTATCTGCTTAACAGCTGGAGGAAGAGTGGGAGAAGGTGCTTTTATCACTTAAGAGTGATGCACGGTTTCTCCAGAGGGTTCTCTTGAGCAACGCGTGAAGGATCAAGGTTAGTGAGTGGGTAAGTATTTCCAGAGTAGGATGCTCAGAGATCCCAGAAATCCTGGCTGAAGGGCTCAAACTTTGGTGTTCTGTTATGTTAGGAGGGATCTCAGCACATTTAAAACTGATCCTGCCATGCTTTTCACAGATAAGAGGTCTTTTCCCTGGACAAGCAGATTGGGTACTGGCTGGGTTGCTAAAGGTGGTTTTGCACAACTGTTTTTCAGGCAGCGTGAGCTCTGCCATGCTGGCTGGAAGCTGCCTAGCAAGAGATGTCTTTAATCTGTGCCACATTAACCATGACCACAGGGCTTTGTTTTTTACAGGGCATGAACAGCATGATATCAGGGCAGCCCACAGAGGCGTGCACTCGGTGGAGCTGGCTGTATCTATGAGGCTGAGGGGGAAACGAGTCCTCTGGCTCCAAGATTTGCATAATGGCTTTTACGTCTTTAAAGAAAGCAGGTTGCATTTGCCAGGAAGCTCACCTGAGCTGCTTTTTGGGTGAGGTAATGGATGCTGAACACATTCAGTACAAATAATTTTCTCATTTATTTTTATTCTAAGCCCGAGCCAATTGTAATCATAAAGAAAGAATGAAACATCGGGAATTTAAAGCCCTACCTTCGTGTCTGGCTGTGCAAGGTAGTGCAGCTCAGCCTGCTGAGAGTGCTTCACAAGTGAGAGCATGGAAACATCATCAGAAGGTGAGATTCTCTTTTATTGAGAGTGGGATTTGGGAGGCCTGGGTTAGCTGCTGGCCTTTGCTATCTCTTTCCACTCTTTGCCTGACTCATCTCTTTGGACTCCAGGTTCTTAGGGATGTGCAACATCTTTTCCCATCCATCTGCAGAGTGTCTCAGGGCTCATCTCTGTGCTTTCGGTGTTACAAGCATTTCCACTGCACTGAAAACACTGCAAGTCCAGAAGTATTTCCTCAAATGGATCAAAGCTGAAAACAAATGATGATATTTCCCCATAAATAACCTCCTTAAATATTTAATTTCAGCTTGGTGAAAACATTTTCCTTTGAACCGTTCCTCGGTGAATGAGGTCAGTGCTTTTAAAATTTCTTTTTGCTTTTTTTTTAATGTTTCACATAAAAATAATTTTCAGGTTAAGGAAATTGCCTTCATTGAATGTCGACATTTTGGCTACTGTTTGTGCTTCATTGCGACCCTGAAACAGCTGTCTCTGAGCTGCTTTCCACCGTGGCTGCAGATGGTTGGGTGACAACTGCGTTCTCTCATACTACAAGTGGCTGAATTTTTCGTAGTGGATTGAGAGATCTCCAGTAGCCATTAAAGTCAACGTTCGTCATCAGTTACTTTATTCTAGTGGCTTAGAGAGTGTAATTTTCATTTCTTGAAGAAGAAACTGCTGTAATCCTGTGTCTCCTCTGCCATACAAGAGTATACTGGAGCTTCCATTAATCACTGTAAGTTGCTGAGAGATCATAGGCGGAAATGCACTTCAAAGAGCAAAATACTCTAAATGTTACAAACTTAAACAAGAGAAACTCCAAATCACTGTAAAAATCAATTTCAAAATTGCAAGTTAGAATTATTTTATGTTCCTTGTGACTGGAATCTCATGGATGAAAAAGGAGAGCAGATTCAGGCTCTAATGGCTCACTGTATTTGCTTGTTTGCCCTCTCTTAGCTGAAGTCGACACCATTCAAGATAATACCACCAAGAAGACATTGAAGGTTGCAGTCTGGTCAAAAGTGACCAAATCCAAATATTACATCTGGATTCACACTTTCAACTCCGGGAAGTAGTAGTGCAAAATGCCATAGGGAAGAGAATTTTAAAATCTTTGCTGATCTCATTTTGTGGCTGGAAAAGACTTTTCAGAAGTTTCATTCCCGTATTGAAAAGAAGGGATGGGGAAAAAAAAAAAAATTGAGTTTGCCTAAATTGCCTAAGAATCCTTATTTGGGATTATTTCTCCTTCAGAATGGGCTTTCTAGTTCTAGAAGAACAACAAGTAGTAGGGAAAGAGGGCAGAAATAGGCTAATAAGAAATAGCATTATAGAAACTATATCCTTATAGCTCACATAAAGAATTCTTTATGCTGCAGTGTCCCTGGAAAGGGGACATGTCATGCCTGTTATTTATCTATCTGAGCAGGACATTGACCTTCTTATTAAAGGAAGCATCTTGAGATCGTCCCAGAGAAGGCAGGAGGCTGCAGGCAGTGTTGGTCCTCCCTGTCTCAGTGGTCTTTTTCCCAGGAGAAGACTGAGGATACTATCTGGAGGGTCAATGCCTCAATGCAAGAACACATGACCAAAATTCATGATCCAGTTTCAGCATCTGCAAAAAACCCAGTAGGAGCAGGTGGGTAATTTTTTTTATTTTTTTTTAAAATTGCTTACCCTTTGCTTATGGGCTGGTGTTCATTTAAATGTGCTTGCTATTCTGAAGAACCTGCTAAATGGGTTTGTGCAAAAAAAAAAACCCTTTGGATTCAGCTCCCATGGTGCTGCTGAGTGCCAGGAACCAAATACAAAGTACAACATTTGTGCTGTGTCATCATTTTCCTCCGTTGCTGGATGTTATTGCTTCTCCATGGCTGGATGCTTCTATCCTTTAAATCAGAACAATCAGGAATAAAAAATGTCAAATGAGAAATGAACTATGAAGGACAAATATTTCCATTTCTGCACAAATAACCTGTCCTTGTTAGCCTTGGATGATGGTCTGTGGGGGGAAAAAAAAAAAAAAAAGAAGAAAATTTACCATTATCCAAGTACCTGGATAAGCAAAACACCGATTGCATGTTTATTTATGAAACATAAAGGTGACTCCTGGCCTGCCAGCCCAGAAGGGATCATTGTCTTATCTAATTTGCTCTCCTCTGTAGGAAGCCCATCGTTTCCACCCTGTTTCCTGTTTGAGGTTTTTGTCAGGTTTCAACTTCCCGTCATGACTGGTTCAACCATGCGAACGAATTCCTACAACTGTGTGTGACATGTCAGTTAATACAGATTACCCTGGCAGGTCAGAAGGACTTGAAAGATTATGTTTGTGCCAGAGTGTTAGCCTGAGCACGGGCTTCGTGTGGTCACTTTGATGGTGGTGGCCTGACCTGTAAAGATCGAAGCCTTTTCAAAGATTGCAGATTAACCACCCCGATCACCAAGAACATTAAAAATCTTTACCTCTGTGCTTTGGAGTGAGTGATGACAGTTCAGTGCAGGAAATAAAAAGATCTGCCTGTAGCTCTGACTAATTAAGAACTTATTTCTGTGTCTTATGCACCAAGTGCCAATGAACACAATACGTGGTGGTTTATGACATTTGTTTTCCAAGTATGAATGGCCAGAAATAAGCCTAAAAAAAAGGAAAAAAAAAAGAAAAAAGCAATGATGCTGGCAAGAATTAAATAACACTGAAGTGGAAGGTGATGGTGGTAGGTAGGTGAGACTTTCTGCTGAGCTGAGTTTGTTCATTTATGATTTGTAAATGCAAGCACTGCTGACTCTGGGAATCCTTTGTAAAGACACCTATTGCTTTTACTTTTGTCACTGAAAGAAAAATACAGATGCATTTGGAACAAGTGGACTAAACCAGGGTTTTACCTGGCTCCAGGCACAGGTCTGTGCTACAGACTCACATTTGAATAAGGCTATTTTCTAGAAACAGAACAAACTAATTTCTGGTTTCTACATTTATTAGCCAATTGTATGAAACTGATGTTCATGTTTTAATTCACTCTGCATTAGCAGCGTGTTCACATTCCTGACCCTCAGGCCACATTCCTGTGTTAATGCTTTCACCTCTTCAAAGAAAGAACTATGAGTAAAACCTACTTCTGCTCTGAAAATGGTGGACATAAAAAGGCATGTTCTCACCTGTGTAAGCCTGGATGTCTTCTCTGTGTTGAAAATTATGTTTTCTGTCTGGGGAAGAGCATGAATTTTTTACAGCCCCAGTGTACTAGCAGAACTCAGGAACTGAAGCCTTTTCTATCTTCTGCATCATACAAAAGAATTGATCATTATTTTCTAATTGTAAGACGCACGGTGTAATCCCACCGCCGTCAGACTGTGCTCTTGCTTACCCATGTGTAACCTCCAGGAGACACTTTATTACTCTTGATGGATGAGCCTGGAAGAGCTCATCTTGACTTTCGGATCCTAAGCTGCATTTACAGCCCTGCAAGATGAGAATCTGGAGGAGAGACATTTTGCTAGTAAACAGAGCAAATGAACACACAATAAACCTCTGAGACACAGTAATCCCAGAAACCCATGACACTATTAATAATGGGTCCTTTTCAGAGTGAAACCACACTTCATGCCCCAAAGCCTCCAGAATTATGTTTTGGGTAAGCTGCAGACATCGCATTCCTTGGAGGGCAATAGCTTGTATCTTCCATTTCTCTGATACTGCTTATTTTTTTTCCCTTTATCAGAGGTGGATACGGTTCCCTTAAGAATCCTCTTTTAAGTAGCTTCAATCTTTTTCCACTTTACACTTATTGATCTTCTGGGCAAAATGGATATTCTGGTGAGTGGAAAATTTTAGGGTTTTGCAGTTAGTTTTTATTCTCAGGAGGGATGAAAGAAGGAAATTTGACCTGTTGATAGAGAAGGTGTGAGTGTTTCTACATGTAAATGCACATTGTCCACTTCCTACCTATACCAGCTTTATATATGGTGGGTGACAGAGGCACTTCTCTGTGTGGAACAAAAAATCCAGTACCCATTGGTGGTGCCACATTTGAGCCTGAGCGAAGTTCTGGGCCACCAGGATATCCCTTGTCTGGACTAATTCTCTCTGTTACTGTCCCCAGACTGCAGCTTCCCAACTTGAACATATTTCCTGAAACAAAAGTTTTTATCAATCATCTCTGTGTGTTTGGTGCATGTGGCTGTAGGCAATGACTTCATGCTCTTGGACAGACCACGCTTGGATAAGGCTCTGTGTAGGCTTCCTCTGCAGTTTGTTAAATATACCCAAGAAACTGCTAGAGAACCTCAAAAGTACTTAGATGCTCTCTGCCTCCTTAAACACCTAATTTGTGTGCCAGTTAACAAAATGACCTCTGAGTCCTTAAATATTCACCAGTGGCTGTGACTAAAGGCCATGGTACTCAAAACTCATTAGGAGAAAGCTTGCAGGTCCACCCTGAGTTCAGCCTCTCCTCCTGCTCCCTGCACACCCTGAGACCAGTCAGAAGTTTTGCAACCGATGCAAAAGATTTTTCTTCTGTCACAGATGGAGGTCTGCCCATGTCCTTGTAGATGGGAATCTGATGTAGCATAAGTGTGCTCGAGTTCCTGGTTTTAACGGCCAATGCAGAGTTTTGAGCTGGAGCTGTGACATCCATGTTAAGTTCTCTAACCATGCTGGGGAGCTGCCTGTCTGCAATGAGTCTTCTCCCACTCAATCTGAGCTTAGGAACCAAATCCTAGCTCAGCCTAGCTCAGGTTCACAAAGCTCAAGAGATGCCTCCTCCCTGCCCAGGCAGAGTCACACCCAGGGGTTGCATTGTCCTTCCTGGGGAGGAGGCGCATCAGCACCAGGGAATTCATCCCCACTTTGTTCCTGCAATGCCCACGTCCCATCTGAGGAGCAGGCTCTACGGCTGCTGCTGAGTCTTCTGCCCAGAGTTTATGGCTGGGACATCAGACCATTGCTGTAGTGGTCAGCTGAGCAGTTTTTAGTGACTTGATAGACCATATTTCTGAAAATTTGCCTTCCTGCTTTACAAGTGTTATTGATTATAATGTGAGTTGTATTGCAGCTGGAAATGTAATAGACTCATACAGGATTTTTTTTTTTTTTTTAACCAGACTTGGAGGTTAAGTGGATACTACATTGTGCCATTGTTATAGCTTCAATATTATTAATTTTCTTTAACTGGGATTGTTTATTATACATGCTTTGAAGCACAAATGTGGAACAAATGAATCCAATATCAAATTAATGCTGCTATCAGGTCCCCCCCTTCCCTCTCTAGTTGCCATAACAATCTGTGATCTTGAAGCAACAATAAAATTAGAATTGCATTAAAGGTGTTTACATCATGTACACTCTGTGTCCCATTATTGTTTTTCACTGTAATAAAAGCATTGAGTGTTTGCTTTGGAAGAGAACACCATTACAGCTCTTGCCTTGCCACATCTCACGTTGCTTTTTGCAGCCAAACGTTGTTTGTTTTGAGATGAGGAAAGAGTATTCTTGGCTGGAACTTTTGGAGGAGGGGTGATTTTGTTTATGGTTTTTAAGATAATGTTTTACTTGTAGGATGCAATTTTGGGTGTGCTACCTTTGAATTTCAGAACTTCAAAGAAATGCGTCTCTGCTTTTAAATGTACCACAAGTCTCCACCCCTGCTGTTGTGGAAAGTACATCTTCTAGCTCTTCCCCGTATTGACAAAAAGCAAAATAAAGCATTGTGTGCAAGGAAGAGATTTCGTCGGTGCGTGTATGTGTGTGGGTGCATCTGTATGCGTATGAACGTATGTACATGACGTAATTAACTCCCCCTCCCCATGACTGCACAATCTTCTGCCCCTGGGGACAGGATGAAGGGGAAAAACATGACAGATGTTAGTCATATTGCCTAGTGCATGACTTGAAAGTGCTCTGGTAGTTCAGCAATGAGCTTTATGGAAAAAACATTTATGGAACAAAGGGGCCGTTATCTCAGTATCTCGCCTGTACCGGGCATCACGGAGCCCCTTTACTGCTGCTCCTATCCAGTCTGGCACATTATTCCTTGCTGTGACATCTTTCTGTGTAGCCTTTGTAGATAATCCTTGTGATAAAGTTCCCTTCAGAAAAATGTTTTGGGGTTCTTTTTTTCATTTTTAAATATGTAACGTGATCACCTTATGCTGTGGCTGGACTTGAATAGAAATACCATGAGAAGATTTTCCTTCTCCATCCGCTAAGCCTGCTGTTCTCAGATGCAAACCATCCTTTGATTTTTTTTTTTCTTGCAAGTTTAGCCTCTGTTAGGAGCACAGGATCCATCTATTTATGAATAGCGTGTGTGATTATTTCCCTGATTAATCTGAATATAAGATGTACAGCAACAAGCTAATTCTAAAGCCTTTCCTGGTGGCACTAACACATCTTTGAATTCTCTGTTTCAGATTCTGTACAACACAGAAGAGAATTGCTACACTGGGCACAGGGATTTGCAGGGCAGGATAAAAGAAAATGAAATGCCATGTAGGCTGAGTGAGGAATGTAGTTAGCTGTCATAAATCTCTGGAGACAAGATCTCTCCAGAGCTGGGTTCATCTAGTGATCCCCTCACTGCCTCCTGTCCTAAAGATCAAAAACGGGTGGATTAAGTAGCATGTATTCTGCAGTGATGTGCTGCTGGGGATTAGCTAGGTAGGGATCATCTAAATAAAAGATCACAGCATCGTAGTATGATTTTGACTGGAAGGGACCTCAGGTTGTCCTAAGCCAACCCGCTGCTCAGGGATGGGGCAACTCCAGGTTGCTCAGGGTCATGCCTAGTTGAATTTTGAATGTCTCCAAGAATGGGGAGATAGCTGTAAGACCCCACTCCCCTCCTCTTCCCCTGAAACTGTCACTCCTCCAGGATGAACAAACTGACTGTCTCAGTATCACATGATGTGCTCTGGTTCCCTCATCTTCTCAGTTTATAACCAAACTGGCCTCACTCCAACTGACTGACCACTTTCTTCATGGCTCCAAACTGGCCACAGTCTCTAGATGTGGTCTCACAAACACCAAATGAAAGCAAATAATCAATTCTCTTGACCTGCTTATGGAGCAAAAGAAATGCTCAAAGAGTTGTGGTCAGTGGCTCAATGACCAAGTGGAGATGAGTGACAAGTGGTGCCCCTCAGGGATCAGTACTGGGACCGGTATTACTTAACATCTTTGTCGGCGACATGGACAGTGGCATCGAGAGCACCCTCAGCAAGTTTGCTGATGACACAAAGTTGGAGGTGTGGTCGACACGCTGGAGGGAAGGGATGCCATCCAGAGGGATCTTGGCAGGCTTGAGTGGTGGGCTTGGGCCAACCTCATGAAGCCAAATGTAAGGTCCTGCACCTGAGTCAAGGCAATCTCAAGCACAGATACAGGCTGGGCAATGAGTGGATTGAGAGAAGTCCTGGGGAGAAAGATTTGGGCGTGTTGGTGGATGATAAGGTCAACGTGAGCCAACAGTGTGCGCTCACGGCCTAGATGATCTTTGAGTTCCCTTCCAACTCAGATCATGATTCTCATCATCATCATGGCCAGGCTTCGCAAATGAAGATGTGTGAAGGGCTCTACCCACACTTGCTACAAGCACGCTGATGGCTAAAAAGGCCGATGCGGGATAGGCAAGTGCGATTGCAAAAGGCACAGTGGAAAGTCTCCTTAGGCACTATTGGTGAGGCACGGTTCTTTCTGCATTGTCTTTTCTCCTCAAGACTAATTCTACGTGTGTTCTCAAAGAAGGCAGCAGCATTATGGATAGTGTGTCTCCACGTCTCCCAACTGGAGGCCAGAGTGGACCACTGATGGCAGTCAATATGGCCAAGATTGAGGTATTGTTTCAGAGAGTCCTTGTATCTCCTCTTTGGGGCTCCTCTGTTGCGGCAGCCGGTGGCGAGTTCACCACAGAGCACAACCTTAGGGAGGTGGTGATCCTCCATCCTGGAGACATGCCCTGCCCAGCGCAGCTGCGTCCTCAGCAGCACGGCCTCAGTACTGGTGACCCCTGCCTGCTCAAGGACAGTGACACTAGTCATGTAGTCAGTCCAGTGGATGTTTAGGATTGCACGGAGGCAGCGCTGACAGAAGCATTCGAGGAGTCGCAGGTGGTGGCGGTAGATGACCCATGGTTCAGACCCATATAAAAGAGTAGACAGTACAATGGCTCTGTAGACACTAATCTTTGTACTTTTTGTCAGGTGTTTATTGCACCAGACTCTTTTATGGAGTTTTCCAAAAGCTCCATATGCCTTTGCTAACCTGTTGTCTATCTCTTTGTCAATCTTAACCATCCAAGGAAATGATACTTCCTAGATAGGTGAACTGCTGGACTGACTTAAGCTCTGATTTGTCTATGGTGATGTGGGGATGATGGGAGACTTCTGAGGTGCAGGTGGGTAAGGAACTTCTGTCTTCTTCAAGCTGACTTCCAGCCCCAAAAGCTCAGCAGTCACTGCAAAGCGGGATGTTAAGCACTGCGGAGCTGCTTCTGTGTGAGCAACGAGGGCAGCATCGTGAGCAAAAAGCATCTCATGGACAAGGTGATTTGGGGTCTTAGTGTGGGCCTTCAGTCACCTTAAGTTGAACAGGTTACCATCGGTACAATAACGGATGTAAATACCCTTGTCTTCATTGAGGTCTGCTGTGACCCTTTGGAGCATCAAGCTGAAGAAGATGGTGAACAGAGTTGGTGCGAGAACGCAATCTTGTTTCACACCATTGGTTATTGAGAAGGACTCAGAGAGTGCATCGCCATGCCTGACTTGGCCCTGCTGATCCTCATGTAACAGCATAATCATTTTGAGGAACTTGGGAGAAGATCCTAATTGTTCCAAGATCTGCCACAGACCTTTTCTGCTCACAGTGTCAAAAGCTTTGTTGAGGTCAATGAAAGTTACATAGAGCCCTTTGTTCTGTTCCCTACACTTCTCTTGCAGTTGTCTAAGAACAAATACCATGTCTGTGGTACTCCTGTTGGCTCTGAAACCACACTGGCCTTCATTGTGGCCCATCAGGATGAGGGTTGAGGTTTTTTGGGGCAGTTAGGAGCCTCCAGCTGCCTGTGACACTTCTTGGCCTGTTATGGTTACAATCAGTGCCCCATGCTATGAGCATGCTAGTTGGCTGCAGGGGCTGCTTCTGGAGCAAGTCAGCTAAGTCGCTTTGAGAAAACTTTGGGCATAGGTGCCGTGGCAGCTCAGTGTATGCTCTGGAAACACGATCAGACAAGTTCTCCAACATGTTCCTACCAGACTTTGCTCCCTCAGACATCTCAGTCTTGGGCAATGAACTCACCCTCAGCATCATGCTATAAAGATAAAAGAGGAACAGCCTGTGAAATATGAATGGGGTGGCCCTCACTACACTAATACTTGAGGAGCTAAGGTATCACATACATAAGAAACCTAAGTCAATATGCACACTGGCTGATCTGTTCCACAGGCTGCTGCCCCCAGTCACTTATATATATATATATGTAAGGCAGTTTGCCTCAGCTGTTCTTGGTGAGGGAAAGTGAAATGAGGGGGTTTGGCTGTGGCCAGTGATGTAGTAGAATGGCTAAGAGAGCTATTTGTTAAGTCTGGCTTGGTGCTAATGGCAAAATGTCTTTGGAGATGTTGTCCTCAAGCATTTCATGTGATTGGTACAGGCAACTAGAAAGAGCCTATAGGGCTAGAAAAAGGAAGGACGAAAGCAGAGGATGTCTTACGTTGGGTCATGGTTTGTACCCCTATAAGGGATGTACTTGTGCTGTGTAGAACAATGGAGATAATTTCATCTTAGCCCCAACACTACACAGTGTAGCCATGTTGGTATACCTCCATGTCCAAGAAAAATCTTATTAGCTTGTCTCTGGAGAATGAAGATCCTTGCAGATGTGTCTGTACTGTCTTCAAGACCTGAAATTTCATCCCTGAGCGGTGGATCCAATTGCTTGGAGGGTAATGTGGTGGGTCACTATGTCATCTTCCAGTGCACGGCAGAAAAAAGCATGACTATCACACTTCTAAGCTTCTACATTTTAGAGCAAATACTTTACGCCATAAGCATTTACTGTTTTGAGAAATCAGGCAAAACCTTGAGAACTTGATTACCTTGTTCTTCTGATGACGCAGATCACAAGGTTTGCTGCCACACTTTCACATATTTGCTGCTGTACTTTCCTTTGGGTGACTTAGTGCTACACAGAGCATCTCTGAGGGTACTCCAGTGATTTATAACATGCTTTCGAGTTGAGGGCATGTATTTATCATGTTACAACAAACGAGTTGCCATAGTGATAATGGGAACTTGGAGTCTTTGAGCACTACAGAGTCAAATACAAGCCTTGGCACATCTTTGCTGCAACGCAATCGTGGTGAGGTCTTAAAAATAGAAGCTCAGGAACCAGTGTCACTTAATAATGCTTTAACACCCTATGGAGAAAACATTAAAAGATAATCATATGCTTATTTAGAAATGTGGAAAAAAACAGATGGGAAAGACTCCCTTCAGGTTTTTCACTGTGAGAAGACATTTAAATATTTTTGCAGAATCTACTTTTTTTCTTGATGCAATTGAAAGCTGCTGTTTTTTACTGCTAACCTTCCCTTTCTTCTTTTCCTTGACATAACTTTGCTCATGGAAATATTATGTGGACGAAGTCTTGGCTTTCCAAGGCCCTGCCAATGCTTGTCTTTAAACCAAGGCACATCATAATTTCTCAAGTTTTCTTACCAGCCACCACTAAGACGTCTTTGCAGGGCTGTGCAGATTTGCCTAGCATTATTTCTGGATATTCTGTGAAGGAAAATGTTATTCAGACATATGTGGACCACCAGGGCATATGGGTAGTTGCTGAAGACTTAGCCATTTGTTCAAGACCAAGCTGGCCACAAGTGCTTCTGTATTCTACTGCCTGTGAATCATAAGGCAATGGTTAAGGAGGAGCTTGTTAGTGATGGGAGACCTGGACCCAACAGCCGGTAAAGTTAACTTTGGTGATGTGCCCTAACAGTCTCAAACCATTCCTCAAAAGAAAAAAAAAAGGGCAGTGTGAAAGAAAAGTTCTAACTTGGTTATCCTACACCAGTGTTAGTTTGCTGAACCATTTAGCCTGGAAATGAAGACCTGGCAAAAGTATAAATAGAATGTTGAGGGCTAGAGTGGAAAACCCCTCTTCTTCTACCTGATGCCTCCTAAACCCATTTGTAAGATTCTCATAACCCACAGGGAAAAACAGAAAGCAGACTTGGGTGGCCATTAACAACTAAAAGAACTAATTAAATGAGAGGGAAGGAATCTGAAACCACTGGGACATGTAGAAGCTTTGTTTTGCTTACTGGTACATTGAGAAATTCCAGCTGAGGATTTGGAAGACAAGTTGACTGATTTATCCAGGAGATCAGGGAAAGAGTAAGGCAAGAGGTATTGTGCCAAACTAAAGAACATGCACAATATTGTTTGGCATCCATATGTAGCTAATATCCTCTGTGAGGAACAAAAAGTCATGAGAATCCTTGTCCTTGTGTTACTTCTGCATTTCCGCCCCCTGCCCCCTTCTCCACTCCTTGGGGCTTTTCCTGTGAACAGCTCAATGCATCAGGATCCTGTACTGTAAAATTAGTGTAAAATGTTTTTTCTTGTTTCCTCAGACTCTGTGGAATTATGGGAATCTGAAATCATTGCCAGCTCTTTGGAGCACTGAAGATTTCAAGACACAGCCTCTGCCTGGAGATTCCAGGCAGACCTTACCTCAGAAGTAAATTAGAAAAAAGAGAGGAGCACGTGTTGCCAGGAGTCCCATGCTATGTGATAGTAGAGGGAAAACAAAGATAAATTGTTTTGGTGCCACCAACAAGTGATAAAGTTTTAATCATTAGCCAGTACTGCTCTGCAAGCCAGTGTAGATTGGAGGTTCAGTGCTAGCAGGTATCTCTCATCAACTGACACAGCCATCAGGCACCCAAAAAGCTTCAAGACCTGTGAGTCCCTGTTGCCAGGTGTTGCCATACGCATGCTTGTACTTGGCCAAATCTCTGATGGTTGCACCAACGTTCTCATGTGACTCGGTCGCTATGAACTTACAAGAACCATATGTGTAGGAGCCACCATCCACAGGTTACGTGTGCTGTATGCAAAGCACAGAGGCAGATCAGGTGTGTGGACTTGAGATGATCTTGTGCTCTGCCTTTTTAATTAGGTCAAGAAGAACATGATGCTCTGGCAGCTTCAGGGCCTCAAGGTAACTAATTTAGCACTAGAGCTGGAATTGCGTTGTGTCCTGTAGATGTACTTTAAGCGCTGAACACAGATAATGAAGCTATTAAAAGGCAGCAAAATTTTAGCAATTTCAGTGAAGCAGCTAAGTTGCAATGCCCTCAGATAGTCTTGAGTGGATGCTTATAGTACTAAAATATCACACTCTTGTATGTGACAAAATTGTACACTAGTGATAGGCTTCACTGAAGTCCACCCTTGGCCACTCGGCTTCCCTGGGTTGCTCCCAGCACAATGTACCACTTTGTCTGCAGTCACAATGGGCTTTGTGAGTTGCCAAAAATAATCCTGAGCCTCCACATAAGCATCAAGTTTCTGTGCTATTTCTGAGCTATAAAATTTTCCACAAAAAGGCAAAATGATCAGTGGGAAGGTTTTTGAACAAGTTTTTGTTCAATTAGCACAACTTGATTTATTGGTAGGTGAGCCCTCAAACATCCTGTAATTACAGACCCACAACTGCAAAGTGGGAAGATTATGAAGGTTAAACATATCAAGTCCTTGCATGAGAAGGAAGTGATCAATGAAAAAGAAAAAAGAAAAAAAAAAAAAAAGTAGAGTTAATGAGAGATAAAAGGATTCAAGAGCGTGGCAGATAGGTTCGTGCTAGGACATTCTGTAATGAAAGGAGACAGCACAGCAAATGAAAGCAGAAAACCCTGATATTGCTCAGAGTACTGTTAGAAATCTTAGATGTAGTACTCACAAATAACTCATTTTAAGGGCTACTGCACTTTCTTTTCAATCCCAGATTTACCTGCTGTGCTAATGCTGTGCCCTCTCACATTCATTGCTGAAAATTAATTACTTGAGTAATAAGGATATATAGAAAATATCTTCAAACAGATTATAAAAAGAATTGTTTGCACTGAAGGGAAGTTGCCCAGTGCATTTTAAGTTTGCAGTATGAATAAATCTCTTTGTGTTCTCGTTTCAGTGCTTTCTCACACACTGTGCCCCACCATTGTGCCTAGAAGGGAGAGAAAAATACAGTCTTTTGGGCTAGCTAACATTGTCCCAGAAGGATTACTCTTAAAGACCATTTTCTACTCTTTGCAATCTTAAATCCCACGGGAGGAGAAACTTCCCGTGCTGCCCCAGAGGTAGGCTTGCCCTCTATTACATTTCACTTTAAGGAAATATTTTCCTGATCTTCAGCCTTTATGTCTCACTTGCTTAATTCCTTCCCACTGCACCTAGTTAGATTCCCTTGTACAGTCCTAAATAATTAATCACCTCCTTCATTCATTTCAAACACTTGTTGAATACAAAGCAGAGAGCAAGAATTACTCATAGGAAGAAAAGGAATGGGAACTGGATGAGAGAGGACCAGCTGAGAGGCAAGGAACGGGGAAGGAACAATGTGCCAAGCATAAAAGCCAAGCTGCTGGTAAAAGGGATACAGGAGCACTGCGGTGCCCCGCAGCTGATTCACGCTGCTTACTTTTGCATATTTGGAAGGCAAAACACAGTTCCTCATGGGGTCTTGAAGTGCTCTGCTCAGGAAAAGGTATCCTGTGACGCCTTTCAGCCCAAAACAGCAGCGGTGTGCAGGCACCTCCCCAGGCGTGGCTGGGCAACCCAACGTAAAGTGGGAGTGATGGTGAGTGCACCACAAACGTAAGCCCTGCAGGCATTTGGATGCCCTGAGAGCCTTCAGCAGGGGAAAGCTGCTCAGGGGAAAGCAGTTCTGTGTATGTGCAGAAGCAGGACCCAGGAGATCTTCCAGCACTGATAGTAATGCTCCTCACAAGCTTGCTTTCCCAAGGACACCGGCTGAAGGGTTGAGGGCTTTTTTGTTTGTTTTATGTTTTGTTTTGTTTTGTTTTGTTTTTCCCTGTGTATTTTGTTTCCTCAGACCTTGAAAGCTGAAGATCACAAATTGCTAGGCAAGCCCAGCAGCGTGTTCCTAGAGCACAAGGGTTCCTTACCGGCAGGAGGCACACCCAAGTGCACGGTGTCCATGTGCCATGAGCTCAGCACCCGACATGGATGCTTAAAGTCAGGTCGCTGCACCAGGATCCCTTCCTCACTCTCCTTCAGCGGAGAATGAGCAGTTTCTTCAGGTACATAAGAGGCCAAACTAAGGTCTGACCCACATCTGGTGATCTCTCTCTAGCTTTCTCAATAGGTGTGCAGGGTTGCTCAAACAACCAAGGACTTCAGTTAATTGACTCCAAGTGCTGGCCAAGTAAATGATCTTCTGTCTAATCAGGAAGTTTGGCACTAGGTCCCTGGGTTGAACTCCACAGTCATAGAATCATAGAAAGTGTTGGCTGGAAGGGACCTTTAAAGGTCATCTTGTCCAACCCCCGTGCAGTGAGCAGGGACATCTTGAACTAGATCAGGTTGCTCAGAGCCCTGTCCAGCCTGACCTTGAATGTCTCCAGGGATGGGGCCTCCACCACCTCTTTGGTCACCCTGTGCCAGTATTTCACCAGCCTCATAGTAAAGAACTTCTTCCTAACGTCTAATCTAAATCTATCCTGCTCTAGTTTAAAAAAGCCTTGGGGACCATAGGTGGGAAACTTTTCTGTACTTTGCCAAGGAAGAGAGGGTAGTCAACAAGCAGGGAGATGGCCAACTGTTAATAGAAACAGTAAGGCTAAATGAGCTGAAGGAAATGAGGCTGGTGGAGAAGAGTGCACTCCAGTTAAGCCTGTTTGTCCTCCATGCAAAGCTAGCATCCAGCTGCTTGCTGTTGTTTCCATGAGTTGTGCACTTTTTATTTATTCACACCTGGGAATATGACCTCTCATCCAGAAGCTCTGTTCCACCAAAAGTAAATTTATGGCTGGCATCTGTTCCCATACCAGGCACAGGGAAGTGATTTATGGCAAAGAAATTGCATTCTGACCATGCAGCATTCAGCCATTTTGCTGAGATGCTGGGTACAAATTCAGTAATTATGAAAATGCTTGCACCTCCCAGGCCACCCCACAGCCCCATTGCTGCTGTTCATGAGCTGGATGCAGCTGTAACTGTTTTGTGAGGTAGCAGCAACACTAAAAGTGAGGCACATGGGCCAGGGTGGGTCAGTGCTGGGGTTTTCTTTTTATTTTGGCACGAACGAGAGCTGTCTACTAAGCAAACAACCCCAGTCATGAGGAAGGTGCTTGGAAAAGGACAGGGAAATGGGTCACCACATGTGGGAATTTGTGGTAGCACTTGACTGCGTAAGGCCCGTGAAGACGACCATGGGATCCACTGGCTTGGCAGACAGTGTTTGCAAAATATAAATAAAAACTGGAAGCAGACCTGCCTATGCAACCTCACTTGCTTGTTTCTCCTCCATCTGTGTATGACGCCATGGTTTGAGACAGCAACCTGGGATGTAGGGAAGAGAAAGAACCCTTCAAGACGCCTTCCTCTTTCTGCACATGTGCTGCTCAAGGTCTTCATGCCTTTCTAGTCAGCATGTTCTCAGTCTGTAACTGAGTGGTGGTGGTGTTTTTTTTCTCTTATCCTACCCACAAGACTGTTGGAAACCTGAGGTTTCCTAAGGGTGTGGAAAAGAAGGAGGAACTGCAAAAAAGCTGGGATGGAGACAGGAGAGCAGGAGGTCCCAAGCTTTGTGCTACAAGTTGTGCTCATGCCTGTGGAAAGGAAGAATGTCTCTGGCTGTTGGCTGCAGATTGACACTTTGTGGACAAGGAAAAGGGTGACTGGATGGATTCCTGTCACCTGCAAGCACAGGGCTCTTGGCCATGGCTTTGGCTTTGTCACTACTTTGGACATACATAAGCACTAGTAGCTGTTTAGACCAGCGAAAGTATTGCCCAGGAAGTGTGCTTCACAGCTTGGTGGTGAGCAGAAATCCCATCCTGCCTCCCAGGGTATGCTCTGAGAGCACTGTGTGAGTAATTACAGTGTACCTGCTAGAGAACAACCTCTCTTTCCTTTATTAGGACCTTCTGGAATTTCCTCGTTTTTTTTTTAATTTATTCACATGTGGCATAAAATTAAGAGGAGAGAGGAGTCTAGGAGATGCCATAATGCACTATCTCCTCAGTCTTGACTTGTGTCAGACTCAGCCACCTCTAGAAGGACAAGAGCAAACCAAGGCAAGTGCAAGTGCAAGACCCATATTATACACCACTTCGTATCCCACCCTGTCAAGTTTGCAAATGATACCAAATTGATGAGGGGTGACAAGGGGCAGCTGCCATTCAGAGTGACCTCAACAGGCTGGAAGATAGGGCCAGAAGGAAATTCAAGAATTTGGGAAATTGAAGAAAGACAAGTTCAGAGACCTGCACCCGGGAAGAAAGAGGAGCTTGCAGTGACAAAGGCTGGGTTGGACAGGCTGGGGAGGAACTCTTCTGAAAAGGACAGGGGGGATTTCTAGTAGGAGGCAACTGCAAGCCGGTAGGATGTCCTGGCAGAAAATCAAGCCAACATCTTAGGCTGCATGAAGAGCAGCAGAGTCAGGACAATCATTCTGCGATTCTGTGTGTGTGAATGAAGGACATGATTATCACCCTCAACTCCCCTCAAATACATGTTATAGTACATCTAGATGCTGCATCTGATTTTTGGTTCCTCCAGTACATGAAAGTAAGGGACAAACTGGAAGGAGTTCAGTGGAGGGCCACCAGCATGGGTGGGCAGGCTGGGGCACTCACCTGTGAGGACAGGCTGGGGGAGCTGGCATGGTTCAGCCTGGAACAGAGACAGATTTGGGTGCACCTAACAGCAGCATCCTCCTCTGATATCTACGAGGAGCTTGCCGAAGAGCTTGCCAAGAAGCTTTAGCAGGGCTTTTTTGCAGTGGCATACGGCAGGGTGTGAGAGGCAAGGGGCATGAATTGCAACAAGTGTGGTTCAGACCAGAGGGCACTTGAGTAGTGCAACAATTGCACAGAGAGGCTGTGAACGCTTCTGCTTTTTATTATTCTGAGCAGGAGGATCCAGGGCCTGGGGCAAGGGGGGATGGTGTGTGGGCATGATTAAACCAGCATCAGAGAGCAAGGTGGCATGGCACAAATTAGGTGGTACTTTGGCCACATCTACAAAAATAAAAGTGATCGTTTCCTGGGTATCTTCAGCGCAGAAGTTGAAGAGGATGCAATTTATGCCAGAGGTGCTCTATAAATCACGTAAGTACAACTCCTCGGGGGTCTGGCTTTTCTGTCATAGGGATATTCTGCATACATCTATCCTCTAAAAAGCAGTCCCGCTGCAGTCGCTGGTTTTTGCAGCACGATTCCCACTCAGGGCCTGTGGGACATCACCTGGGGCTCGTTTGTTAACAATAGGATTCACGGAATTTCACCTTCAGCCGTCTACAAATTAGACCCCTAGAGCTCAATATTTTTTTCTAAATGCAGGCATTGATGCCATTGGAGTTGCCCTGGAGTATCCAATATGGGCCAGGTTTAGGAAAGCGAATAAAGGCCTTAAAGTGGGATTCAGCTCACAGACACATTCTTCTAAGCTTAGGGATCCTTAGCAGGGTATCTGGATGCACCAGACTCATATGCTTACACTATTTAGAGCCCTTGAAATGGCCTCGGATATCCCATGTTGAAGGTCAGAAATGTCTTGTTGCATCATGTCTGCAGGACCTTCATGGATGTTTCAGAGTCTAGGACATCTCAAACAGCACTAGATGCCTATGTCTGGCAAACAAATTGACCCACACTTGCCTACTTTCAGGGCAAGGAGAATAACTCTGCTAACTGGTTTACTGTTACCCAAGATGGGAGTTAAGACTCTTGGCGCACCTGGGCCTCTGATTTGGCTAACCTCATCAACCAGGGCTTGACTGAGGTGCTTGGTTCCATCTGAGATACCTACAGTAGTCTAAGACACCCCCCCTGGGACTGGCAGATATGACAAAGGATATAAAGGAGACCCGTGTCCTCCTTTTTCAGTGATTGCCGTTATAGTTAAGCAGGGTAACCTCGGGAACTGGGGAAAATCCTCGGGATCTCTACTAAGAAAAGTGAATTCTACTCCTCTTCTCCTCATACAGCCCATGGAAAGTCAGCAACACCTCCTGACAGCTCCTTCATTCCCTGGTCTCAACCATGCTGCTTCAGATGGAAATAATTGTCTCTGGGATGCATTTGTGTCACCCTGACTAGTAAGAGATGATTACAGGGTTAAGCAGCGGCACGTATCTCTCAGAAGTGCTGGGCTGAGGATGAAGTTCCTGAGCAGATACAGTGGTATCTCAGCACCTTTATGGTCTGTGCCCAAGAGACATGATCACGTACCTACCTATATGGTAGCACTGTGCCTGGAAGAGCACCTGTGCCTAAAAGACTACATCACCTTCCTCCCTTACCGCTGCTGCTCATCCATTTTTATCTTGGACAGTGTCAGGGCACTTTGATTAACTCAAGTTCTGATTTCCAAATGACATCTCTTCTCCAGTAGGTCCTGTGCATTCAGGTACTCGCCCACGGCCCAGGTGGTGCTGACTCTACTCTCTGCTTCAGGGCTACAGAGCTTTAACTCACTTGTGCATCAGTGAGGAGTGACTGCATCTGTCACAGAATCATAGAATGCATTGGGTTGGAAGGGACCTCCAAAGGTCATCTAGTCCAACTCCTTTGCAGTAAGTGGGGATATCTTTAACTAGATCAGGTTGCTCAGAGCCCCATCAAGCCCGACCTTGGGCTATTCAGAGGAGGCTGATGGGATGAAAATTAATTTACCGTCACTAATGCTTCCTATTGACTTCTACATAAATATGCATTACCCAACGGTTCCCCACCACATTGTCAACTCTACCTGGGTGAGAAGGGCAGGACAACTGCCAACATTTCCTTACAAATGTTCATTTTAGCATTGAACTTATGGAGATGGAAAAACTGCTAGTCATGTGGCAGAAAAAAAGGAAATGTCAAACATTGAGGTATCTACCTCTGGAGAAGGATACAATGGTTTCTGGTCCAACTCTGTTAGAGAGTCTGCTTAGCCACCACTGCTATTAAAGATACAATATAGCTGAGCAGGTAGCCCCAGGTACCTTGGTCTAAGAATGGGACAGAGAGTTCTGATCTATTAACACGAACCTTTAAGATGCTCTAAGCACACCAGCAGCAGCCCAGACACTGCGGGACGTGCTGTTCTAATGCCCATGTTCATAAAGGTAGGATGACCCAGCTCATGCTAGTCTAGTTTGACATTACTTTGGCAAAGGAATGGAAACAGTGATATGGGTGTAAAGGGGTAGACGAGATTAAAGAAGAGGTAAACAATTAATGCCAATCAACATGGTTTTTAGGGGGAAAAGGTTGTCAAACACGATTTCATTCTTTGATGTGATTGTAGGTTTTGGCTGATAAAAGTAATTGCAAAGATGGAATATATTCTGACTTCTGTATGTCTGACAGCGCAGCAGATCCTGATTAAAAAATTAGCATTCTACCCTACCAATACAAGTCACAGAAAATGGATTAAGAACTGGCTGACATGTCAACAAAGAAGCTGTCAAAGGGGAATCACTGCAGAAGAGTATTTTTTAGGGTGGGTTCTGCAGGGATCAGTAATAGGTCTGGATGCTATTAAATATTTTCACTAATGACTTGGAAGTAAATATTAAAACTGCTGATAATGTTGGAAAATAATGAAGAGGACTAAGAGTGATACAGAAGTGCTCTCAGTACAGCTGTAGGCAAGCTTTTAAGTGCCAGAGGAGGCAGGCAGACCACACACGCAGGGATCTGGAGCACAACACCTCTGAGAGGGATTTAGGCACACTAAAGAAACAACCGAAAATAATTCTGCCACTGTGGTGTTTCATGGCTTTTGCATGTTATTCCCTGCAAGGACTGATGCAATCTCTGACTGTGTAATTCAGAGGAGCAGAGCAGGGATGAAATTTTTAACTTCTGCGTGTTGCATTGCTAGCCTTGATGTGGAATTAACACATTCGTCTCTGCGACTCCAAATTTAGAGAGGATGTCCGGGAAAATAAGAAAGAAAAAAATAAGGTTGCAGAAATAAAGCGCACAAATTATCACACGACTAAAAAAAAACACTGTTGCATGCAGATACTTCCAGAGTGTGATATATTTAGTTTATGAAAAGCAACTTGAGCCCTGATTATGAGTGCCTTTGGGGGGAAAATGGTAGATACGAAAGGGCTCTTTAATGTGGCAGAACTGAGCAGAGCCAGAACCAACAGAGAAAACATTTGCAGCAGCACAGGCACATCTGGGAAGGGGTGGTCCTTCAACCCAGTGGCTTCAGATGGAGACTGAAACCTGTTCCACATTTTTTGACTCGATCAAGCATGGGATGAGGGGGAAACTATGTTCCCCTACATGCGAAAGGTGAGACTTGGTGGTTTACTGGTCCCCTGTAACTCTCGACTCAAAGGCATGGAGCTGTGAAACCTCCAGTTCAGGGAGCCGATAAACCCACGACTTACTTTCCCACAGGACCGGCCTTGTGGTTTTCTGCCTTTTTCCAAAATCCCCCCCCGCCAACACCTCTGTGGTCTCCACCCTACAGCACCACGCCATGCAGGTGAGCCAAGAGTGAAATTTTTCAAGCCATCCGTCAGAGGGACCAGCAATAACGCTGATTTTTTTTTGCCTGGTGTGTTCTCAGGCAGGTTTTTCAGATGGGAAAACGCCAGCAAAACCTTGTCCCAGAAGTCAGCCCACTTTCCCACCAACGCCACCTCCTTTTGCTGGAAACAATTACTGTGTCCTGCGAGCGAGATGTCCCTGGAGCAGCCCGGGGAGGCTGGGACACCACTCCCCGAAGTAGTGTCTTCAGGAAACAAGATTCAAATGCTTCTTTGTTTATGAAATAAAGTCCACCACACCTATCGCCAATTGTTTATGCTAAAGAGCACACTCCCATTAATGTTAATGGTGCTTTGGAGCATAAATCCTTGCTAATTGATATAGGAATGTATCCCAGAAGAGTTTACTTTACTGCTGATTTAGCTGATAGATATAAATGTGTGAGAGGGAAATATTAGCATTCATGTAAAACAATTAGGTTATCAACAGGGGCGAACGATTCAGAAAATGACTGCAACTTTCAGCTCCTTTTAATAGGAAAAAAAAGTCTGCTAATGAGGAAAATCAGAGGGAATACAAATATGAGCTAATCGTTGCTATTACCTAATATTTGTGTTACATCAGCAGCCCCTGAAAACCAGGGCTGGGTCCCCACCTGAGCCCCGTGCAGATGTGGGATGGACAGGACCACCCTGTTGCCCACCAAGGTCAATCCTCTCCAGGGCCCCTCTGATGGGGCAGTATTTTGGGTTTATGAGTCTAAAAAACCTTGTTGCTGGATGTTGAGTTCAGTAACATTTGCTAAATACATATGAATAGAGGAGAATGATACAAGCAGCGGATAGATTTCCACAATTTAATTTTTTTTTTTCTTTTTTCCATAGAATATAATGGCATATGAAAAGTGAGGCAGTAATGCAGTTCAAAAGAAAAGAAGAAAGCAACCCCCACCACTCTCCTGGATCCTTCTGACAAAGGCTGACATTACTGGAAGTTTGCTAAATACAAGTACGGGCATTTCCATAAAAATTGTTCAAAATCTACAATTTAGTGGCAAATGTACAGCCATTGAAGGAATAATTTATTTTTTTTTCAGTGTACTCAACAGTTTTAGCTATTCGTTTCCCATTTAATTCACGGGTTGTGATATGAAAATGTTTTCCTACGAGAAGGCTCAGATACAAGAAATGTACAGTAAAGCCACATATCTTCCGCAAAAAGATGCTCTGACCTCCAGGGTTGAATCATGATTTCGAGCATATGGGGTTTCATTATTATTTACTCTAAACCTATTTCAAAATAGGAGGAAAAAAAGTCACATACCAAAAAGAAGTATAGAATTATTTGTGGAAGAAATATAGCATTGTTTCATTACATTTTTGGATTCACATATTTTAGGTATTTCTTAGTTTTAGTGCAAAAGCAAGCAGATTTGGTTTTTTTTGGATACAGAAAAAGACAGAAAACTCTTCAATTTAGTATCTTTTGCTGCAAGTCACTGAATGGTAAGACTTTTTCTCCCCACACACTTCAGTAAGTCTAATTTTCAAGGTCTCTGTTATTAAAGAAATAGCAAGCGAATTATATAACATTTGCCTGGGCATGGTTAAAGACCGTGTACCCAGTGCAATTTCATATAACAAAAAGCGCCCAACCTTAGAAACATCTTTTTTTTTTTCCATTTAATGCTCATAAAATTTTACAGACAACAGAATCCTTTCTTAAGCTTTATTTAAGAAATCGAATACTATTATAGTTCAATATATATAAGACACATCCAGTATTGTGTTCCTGATAGCAAGTGCATAGATTTTGTTAAGATATCATTTTTATATTTTAATTTTTTTTTTTATTATTATTTGTTACTCAGTAGCACGTTTCATGATCACACGAAGGGATATTCCCAGTGATTTTGCTAAGAGCATGAGAGAAAAAACAGAACACAGCAAAGTAGTGAAACTACAACAGAGATGAGGAACAAAAACAATCAGGCGAACTATCAGTACAGTCGATTCCTGATAAGTGAATAATCTGATTGCTTGGTCACAATGCTTTATTCACTTATCAGGAATGATTCACACTACATTTTGTTAAACTGTTTTCCGTAGCCTAATACCTAAGAGTCACACTGGGCAAAGGCACACACACTCTGGCAGGCTGTTCTTTAATCAGCAAGTCTTGTGACAGTTTGGTAATTTCCCATGGCGATACACATATAGCTAACAAAGAGACATTTTGCTAACACTGCAAGGTGCCTTACATAATTGAAATTAAAAGCATGCATTTAAGCAGGACAAACTGTTCAGCTGCATTGCTTTAAGGAACTCATTTTTCCCCCATTGTTGAAATAAATAGAGAAAAAAATAAAAGCAAGAAAAACCTGGATCTTTCAGCCCTGAGTATTAAAAAGAAACCCAACTGCAGTATAAGATTTTTCTTTTCAGTTGTGTTTTTGGAAGAAAAGATCCTTCACAAACCTCTTAGTTTCTTTCCAACGACCAAGTTTTGAAGAAAAAAAGAAAAAAAAAAGAAAACATCCTTAACAATCTAAAAAAAAACCCCGCAGAGACCGATTCTGATTTATCATTCATGCAAGTCAAGACTTACTCAACTGAATCCACTGGTTTCAAAATTATCCAAATCGGGATCATAAACTCTAGAGGTGTCAAAGACCCAGGGTATAGGCTGACCACTGGTTTCTGCTCTCCTGCCTGGGCTGTCCGCTATGGGCTTCTGTGGTTTTTTCGATTAAACTCAGAGTTGCTTGGACCCCTGACCTCTGATAACAGACCCTGCAAGACGACACTGGAGCTTCTTTGGGACCCCAGACTCATCATTTCGTTGCCTTTCGCGGAAACGGAAAAGTGAAAAAAAGGCAAAAATAAATAAATAATGATTAAAAAAAAAATTTATATTGAGCAATAACAACCAGGCCGACTCATGAGCCACCAGAAAATTTCAAAACTCTTCCAAACGCAGGAGCCAACGTCGCTGCTGACACCACACGGAAACACCCAGTGCGCCAGGACCTCGTAAGACGTCACTCGGGGCGGGGGGAGGCGTGTGTTTGTGTGTGTGAGCCAAAGCCAGAGTGCCAGAAAGACCAGGGGAGAGGAGACAAGAGGGAGGAGTGTTGTTTGGGTCTCATAAGAGCACTTTTAAGTGGTCTTTGATTCCTGAGCATCACAGAAAGTGGGACAAAGGAAAGGGACGGGGGCGTATGGCTTGAATTCCAGAGAGCACTCGCCAGTGCTGCTCTCTCCTCCTTAGGTTTGGTTTGGTTTGGTTGGTTTTGTCTATTTTTCTTTTTTTTTTCCCCCCCTCTCCAAATTGGAAGGTTTGTATCTGCGATCAGACAGAGGAGAGAAGAGAGACTTTTTGTAAACCAGAACAACACAGATTTTTTTTTTTCCTTTCGCAGCTTTTACTTCTTCGTGCTAGACACCAGCTGGGGGAGAGCAGAGAGACTCTCGTGAGGAGGAAAAAATTATAGGAAATGAAAAGAATAAAAAAAGCTGAAAGCCAACAGTAAAAAATAATAAGGAAGAAAGTGCTATGGTATTTCTTTTGTCCCTTTCGAGATTTGTGTAATACTATGAGCCAATGCCGAGAATGATCTGCTTTGTAAGCTCACAGCAAAAATATCACCCATTCGAACAACAGGGGATTTTTTTTCCCATCATTCATTTTTTTTTTTTTTATTTTTACTTCCACTGGCTTTAACAGAAAGTCTTCCTGTGTTCACTTGGATTTTACTTTGTTTTACTAATTATTATATGTATAACTGCACATAACAAGCTCGATCACCTGGTAGGCTTTTGCAGGCTCTCACAGCCCTAGTTAAGATGTGATTAGTTTCTAAGGAGAGTTTGACTAACACCATATGCCATCAGATTACTGTGCAGTTTGGAAGAAATCCCAAGGCTATATCCTCCTTTTTCTTGAATGTTTCATATGCTTCTGCGAAGTAGCGGCAGAGTATTTTATTTTATTTTATTTTTTAAATGACTGGAAAGAATTAATCTCCATAATCCGCATTTTCTGGACTGACTGGAACGTCTCAGCAAAAAAAAAAAAAAAAAATCTTTTCAGGTGGCTTCTGTGTGTTTGTGTGCAGAAGCTTTTGCAGTCAGCAGGCTAACAAAAGCTACCTTCCACAGGACTTTGCAGGAAACTCATTTAAAATTCTTCCTGCTCAAACAGGTTATCCAAGTGATAAGGCATGACTAGGGGGAGGAAGAGAGGAAAAAAAAGTAAAAATCAAAGAAACCAGAAGATGTCTAAAGTGTACAAATCCTCTTTTGCCCCCCAATCAGATATTCACTTAGGTGGAATCGACTGTATCTTTTGTACACGACCAACAAATAGAGAAAATAAAAAACAGGCACGTGAAACAGTGAGGTGTGTAGATGTATTACCAACACAGAATGACCACCAACAATACAACACACAAAGTAGAGAGACAAGTATTAGGAAAATGGTTTAATATTGGAGACAGAAGCAAAAAACTGCATCACACAATAACATACGTTACAAAAATAAGTCTGACTGTTTCAACTACACGGTTATGTTCACAATGAGGACAGAAGAATCAGAAAAAACTCTGATCTAAACAGCAAAAAAGCAAACCCCTAACGTTTTAACTAATACATTTATCCACGCAAAGTGACCGAGTACTCCTAATTCTAATTACCTTATTGTGTAACTGCACGATACAGAATAAAAAGTGAAACTTACCGCTTTTGTTAAGACAAAATTCTAAACACTAGATATAAGCAAAGGGAAAAAAAAGAAATCAAGCCAAAGTTTTGAGTTCTCTAAACAAAACCAACTCTCTTTCTATCGTCCAGAAATCAAACTTGAAAATCAGTCATGATCGAGGGGGCCCACGAGAGTAAGCCACAAAAATTTCCATTTGTTTTTTAATCTCCAGTATAAAAAGTTCCACTGGTACAAAATGCATAAGTACAATCAAGTTGTAGAAATAGGAAAGCCTGCTTTTTTTTTTTTTTTTGCCTTTTTTTTTGTTCTTTTTTTTTTGGCTCAAATTCCATCAAACAACAAAATCCAAATGCATCAATAAAACAGAAACAATACTCAAATGGTCTTACAGTTTCCACTAGATTGCATTAACTTTGGCTTTTCTCAGACAATACTTAAAAACTAGTTTGTAATTCTAAACAAAATGATAGTATTATTAATCTACAAACAACAATTCTCACAGCACAAAAAAAACACAAATACATAGGTTTGTTTTTTTTCTTTTTCTCTTTTGTATGACATTATTCAAAAAGGTAATGAAACTACAGGATAGTTTTTCCTTTTGTTAATTAGCACTTAAGATAATAAAAACAGAAACAGTAAAATGATTCCAGAGTAGCACAAGCCAAGGAACTGTAACCCCTATGGTGAAAGAAAGATGAACTTGTTACTCCTTTGAGGACTGCCATTTCATCGCAATTAGCTAATTCGTTTGAAAAAAACTAGTCGAGTCTTTTGATTAGAATTTTGTAAAGCAATTTCCCTTGTTTTACTTCCTCTCTTATTAGGCCCTTGCACCCTTGCAGCTTTTTCCTTTCAATATTTTGAAAGAGTACTGGTAGAGAATTTGTCTCCAAGGAAGTATACGTTTGGTTTTTTGGGTTTGTATTTTATTTTTTTTTTAATTTTTTTTTTTTTTAAATCTCATTTCAAGGTGGCCACTTTTCTCAGCAATGACCCATCTCAGTTGCCTGGAAGTACGGAAACATTCCTCCTCTCCCACTGCTAAGCCAATGTCCCCTGTGGCGTAATTCGGGGCAGCCCGATGCCGAGTTACACTGCCCGAGGACCAGAGGCATCACCGCTCTAACCGGACCAGCAAACCCGAAGGACACACGAGGGCATCTAAAAAAAAGCTTCGGAAATTTATACGATGGGTATGACGATAAAAATTAGCGAAACAGTCTAAACAATCCCAATGATGATCTCATATTATATATATATATATATGCACATATATATAATATAATGTACGTGAGATGAGATTTCGAATATGCAAAATTGCTGCAAGAAGTACAAAATAGCCCTCAAAGGGTGTAGGAAGGCCCCAGCAGTAGTAAAAACATGTGAGAAAAGTAGAGATCATTTATTTATAAGTGCATGTGCTATAAGAAGGAAACTTTTTTTTTTTTTTTTTTTTTTGCATCACTAGAGGCTAGTCCTTTCCATCCCAGGGCTCTACATAAAGAAGCATTTAAGTTGGGGATGAGAGACAAGAGTGTACCAGCTGATGTTGCTCATATAGGGCTTCGTTTTTAATTTTAGGTGGCTTCGAATATAATCAGAAATAGGGAGTGGAAGAAGGTATGGCACTTTCGCATCGGAAGCAGGTACTGCTGCTCACACACATTGGGTTGGCAATGGATTCTCTACACCGGTAGCAAAGAACCGAATTTGGTTGTTGGTCACTACTCGTGCGGTAGAAATGCAATCGAATCAGACTTACAAGGCAGTGAAAAGGGCTACCAGCATCTCTTTTTCTGGTTCCTTACACGGAGCTTCCTCCAGCAAACACCCACATCAGTCACCTATATATTCCCATGGACTACTTGCATGAGTAAAGTTACTCCCCTCTCTACGAGTGTCTGCAGGAGTAAGCCGATATATTGCCGTCACAAATAATGGCAGGTAACACCAAACATTACAGTGTATGTAAACTTTATCCATAAAAAGTAGTTTAACTGCAGTGCACGCTGAATTTTCACCCAGGAAGATCTAGTGCATCTGATTTAAGCAAAAGTTCATTTATTTAATTACAAAAATATTATTTTTTTTTTTTTCTCCTCAAGGTTTTCAAATGGTGGATTTACCACTCCTGTCTGGGAGCGGCTCACACAATAGATATTTAAAGAATTGTTTTCTTTTTCTTTTATTTTATTAATACTGAATAGCATATTCCAGCAGCATATTAAAAGCTCTTTAAGAAAAGACAAAATCCCCAGAATCTAAAAAGGAAAACCACAAGTTAATTACGGTTTTAAATAATTTTAGTTATAGATACAGAAGAAATTTAGACAGCAGTAAAATATTTTTGTCCTTCAGATCTGCCCTGTGCATTGTTCTGATTTCAACCATGTATTAAATAAACCACAAAAAACTAAGTATATATATATTTATAGATATAGATATATATATAAAAATAAACAGCAAAATGGTGAATGTATAAAAGGTATTAACACTCAAGACAGCTCTGGGTGGAAAGGGTTAAAAGTTCAAAACTTTCTCACCTTAGAGGTTTCCATACAATATGAAGAAAATACATAGTGAGGTTTGCTTTCACAGCATTGATGTGTGCAGAGTGGTTAAAAAAGTGAAACATGGGCACTTATACAATGTTTTACAAAAAACATCAAAGAGAAATAACAAACAATAACAATTTCAGGCAACAAGACCACAGGATAGCAAGTTAACAAACTTTTTAACCTCTTTTTTCTTTAAATATTAGGGATTTATACAAAACACATAATAAAATACCCATGTTATCAAATTACTTCACACAAGAAACACACTGAAGCTCTAGGAAGAAAGTACCTTTGGAATTTGGCACTATAGTTTCACTGATTTTTTTTTTTTCTTTAAAAGAAAAACCGATCACATTTTGCTGAACACAAACACATCTAAATTGTTCACAATAAAAAAATGACATCAATGCGTCACAAGCCAACACAAACTTATTCTGGAATATTTTTTCATTTTTCACATGAAATTTTTTTTTTTTTTAAGCAAACAACTTTTTTTTTTGTATTTTTTTTTTGAATCTCGTTTTTGTTCTTGTTGTTCAAGTAAACCAATTTTAAACCCTTCTTTTATAAACATAGAACACTTAAGACCATAAGACTCATGATGAAACCACAACTTAATTCACAGAAGCACCAACGTAACACATTTTACAGTAACCTTTCTTCTGTACATTGAAACAGTATAAAATATAGGTAATTTCATGTGCATTAAACCATGGATTGTCTAACTGTGAGTCAGTTCAGCAAAAGGTGACACAAGTAGGTAGCATTTGCCCTAAAACAGGGTAAATATTTTCTTATACTAATCTACAAAAAGTGGTTCTATATATATACTTTAATGAGAAAGTGAGCCACCTAAAATGGCCTTATCAAAAAACTTTACACTGCCTGAAAAATGTAAAAACTATTACAGACCTCTAGAGACTTAAAATCAGACAGTTTTATTTCTCAAACTGTTTTGGAAGTAGTCTGTTAGAAACCAACATTCTGTGCCTCTGGACACATATTGCTATTGTCACCAGTGACCAGGCAGAATGCCAATCCCTGTATAATACTTTCAAGTCTGTTTTTTTTTTTATTTATTTTTTTTTTTACGAAATGAAAAAAAGAAAAAAAAAAACCAAACCAAAAACCAACAACAAAACCAAAACCAACCAACCAAAAACCAACCAAAACAGAAAACCCAAACAAAAAAAACCCAAAGGAACGAAAAAAAAAATAAAGGAAAACCAAAAACAAAAGGAAAGAAAGCAAAAACATTTTTGCCACAGGTTGTTTTGAAATCCTATCATTAATTTCTCTAATAATAAATTTCAGTCTTGCGTGAATGCAGCAATGTTTTTTCACATTGACTTCCCAGAATTCATAGCTAGATGAGGTCACATGCAAATTTCAAAGGTCAAACTAGATCAGTAGGAGAACCAAATGTGATGTGAGGTCAGAAAGACATCAGAAACAATGACGGGACGATGAGACTTTTTTTTTTTTTTTTTTTTTTTTTGAGACGCCACAGGGACATGCTAGGCAAACGATGGGCTAACGGGCATGGAGATGTCTAGGGAAAAAACAAGGAAGAGGAAAAAAAGTTACACAGAATCTATGCAGCACAAACGAAATCACTTTCATGGGTGCGGGAGAAAACTAATGCAAATCTTTTAGCAGTAGAGTCTATGAGCCGTTCGCGTAATTTGCATTAACTCGCAATACTTGTCAACAAGAGCACAATGGAACCCCCAAGGAATCCATCGGAAAGGAGTCAGAGGGGATGGATTCCTCGTTGGGGAGGAAAGAGAGGAAAGAACCAGTTTCTACAAACGTAACAGGAAGGTACGGGGAGGAGGGGGGGAAAAAAAGGGTCAGACGACCGAACTTTCAACTAGGTGATGGAAACTACGAACAAAATAACCAGACAAATACAAACAAGAGGATATAAAGCATGAACTGTAAAGGGGAGTAGGGTTCAACAGTGAAAAAGCGCCCATTCTTGGCACGATTACTCTAGAGACTACTTCAAAGGATCTAGCTAGCAGAGAGAGCTGCTCTTTAGGTATCCAATAAGTTAACAATAGGCAATAAATAACTTCCATTATTTCTGAGGCAGTAAAAATTTTGTATAAAAATAGAAATGCTTTTTACAAATAAAATTTACAGGCCTGTGGCTTTCTTTTTTTTTTATTATTAAATTTATCTCTCAAGAAACATCAAGTATTGTCACTCATTTTATTTTATTTTTTTATTTTATTTTAAACCCTGTAGCTTTAGAAACAGATCTCTAAATCTTTTTTTTTTTACATTAATCCTTTCCAAAAAAACAAGAACTTAAAAAAAAGTGAAATATAAAGACGACCAGTGTAAAATCAGACTAATATATAACAATACGTTGATTCGAACCGAAAAAAAAATAATAATCAAATCTTATCAAAAAAACAAGTTGATGTAGTGGAAAGACTTGTTTCAATTTTCGTTGCAAAATAAGTGCTTCAACTGGCATGAGGCCATTTTGTTTAACCTATAAACTGCTGGTGCCACCCTGGTAAAATACGATCCATCCATAGAAAACAACTTTTATTGTGTGCTAATGGCACCAGGGTTCACAGAGTTAAATTGCACATTTTTTTTTTCTTTATGTGTGTGTGTGTTGCTTTGAATTTCAAGACATTTATTTTCGTTTCAAAAAGGAGATAAATTATGCTGCAAAACAAAATACAGTAACACAACTCAGGAATTACTTGGCAAGGAAATGGGAGCCAAGTGCAATAAGGACAAGTGGGGAAATGGAAGTGGTAACTGTAAAAATAACTGTCTCTTGGTGAAGGTTGGCTCTATGTTCTCTCTTAACCCCCCTGCAGAGGACAGGTTTGCTCATGGGACTTACCCTAGGAAAGCTAAAATAAGAGCAGTAAGCATCTGGGGTTAAGATCAGTAAGGTTTGCTGTCATTTTTGGAGCGTTTCAGCTGAACCTTCAAGCGTTTCATGCCAATCTGAAAGCCGTTCATAGCCTGGATAGCAGCTTGTGCAGAGACTGGATTGTCATAGCTAACAAAACCTACGAGACACAGAACGGAGGCGGGAGAGAAAGCGAACTATAGGTTAGAACAAATGTCACAAGGCGTTTTGTTAGGATTTTATTATTACTATTTACTTGACACATTCACCTCACTTTCAATTAGTTCTTTGACCACACTTCGTATCCCATTTCCTCTCGCGTTTCCTTTGCCTTCCCCTTTACCTTCGTCACATTTCTCTACCAGCTGGGATGCAGTTGGCCAAGTTTGGTGCAATGCAGTTTCCAATCTGTTATTTATCTACCTATCGTCGAAACTGAAGGCATTTATTCCTGTGACACTTTTTTCAGTGTAATACCTACCTACCTCCCAGTCTGTTAGGAAGTCCGATCAGGCCAGCCTGCAGATGTGAAGCTGAAACAGAAAGCCTGCTTGCAGAAACAAACCCCAAACTTAGATGCCTACGTGCTTTTGCACACCTAAATGTAAGCTCGTGTGCGCTGGTCCCTCGTGCTATGAAACACTCATCTCCTTGGGCTTAGCCCAGGACAGTTGCAATATTAATATTTGGTATTTTTACAGCTCCTTCCAGTTCAAGATCTCAAGGTACATTAAATGTTAATTAATTCAGCCTCTTGGCCCCCAAAGGGGTATGTGAGCATCGAAATTAAGCAGCACCGTAAAGACAACGGCAGGGCTCGACGAGAACTCCAGATCTGCTCCGCGGTTGCGAGCACTAACTAGGGGGATAAGGTTTGCTCGGGTAATTCAGAACGGCTGGCCTGGCTCAGCTTTCTTGTCCCCGGGAGACTAAAAATGCTCTGTTCATAATGGACTCAAATCTCCCTGATTCTGGAAGCTCAAAATTCATTTTCATATCTGGGCCTCCCACTTGTAATTGCAAAGCTCGCCGAACTGCTGCTCTGCCTCAGCTCTGGCTAATTACTACTGTACTCAGCCTGCTATTATGCATCTGCTTTGAAATGCTCCCTCTTCTTTCCGCTTGAATTTGCCTTAACACACATCCCTTCGCTCGGTTACAGCATGGATCCCGCACACTTTGTTTTCAGTCCTAACACACAGGCTCCTCAGAGCCTCTCTTCTACCAGCTTTCTTCATTCACGCCTAGTGCCTGCGTAATCTTCTGATTCATAACCTCTTTTTACCACCCTTTTAACCTGTTCTTTTAAGGCTCTTGCTTACCTTGCACTGCTGCCCTCTTCCAGTTTCAGTGTCAGAATGAGACACTTTCCCCATCGTAAAGAAAAACCCCTCTTATCAAGTCATCTGGTCCTTGTCCAGCTGCTCTCCTCCACAGACCACCCCTATGGTTTCACCTTATATCAACTTCACCAAACTAAGAAACAGTTCAGGCTCACTTCTGTTCCTTCCGCTCAAAACCACCTCTCACTTCAATCTCTGCAGATCTTCTCCTGCTCAATGCCAGCATGTTCTATTCACGTTGTTCTGTGGTTGCTTATTTATTACCTCCTTAAGGGATAATAAATGTTCCTCCATACCCTCCTTGGTTTTATTAACTCCTGTCACTTCCTCACTTTCTCCACCAGGTTATTTCCTCTTAATATTCCTGCCAGATCCTGAGAAGCATCATCACCCCCCCCTCCTTTCTTCCTTTCCCCTATATTATTCTAGGAGATCTTGTCTGTTCACATGACTCAAATCACTGTCTTAGCACTCCATTCCTGTGTCTACTTCCATCATCTCACAGATCTGCCTTTATCTCTAGGATTGCCTCAGGGATAGAAAAGAGATCTGCCATGAGTTGGAAGGCAGCTGTAGCACCTTCCAGGCAGGTGCTCCACAACTGAAATGTAGCTACTCTTACCTACCTTCACAATTCAGAATTTTCCTCTACAGCTTTTCTGACCTTACAGCTTTTCTGACCTCTACAGCTTTTCTGTTCTCTTAAGTGCATTAAGAACAGTCTTCTACTATGAACTCCCCATCACCTTAGTTCCTTTTCTTCTGAGACAGTTTTAGCCACTTGCAAGTTAAGCAACTGATCTAAACTAGTCACTTGGCTCCCATCTGTGAATGGTGAAGGGAGAGAAGCAAGGACACCCAAAGGTGGCTTTTCCACCCACCGTTCATGTTACCAATTAAGACACCTCCACTGATGACAAAAGAACTGGAGCTCAGGCTCTGTTTACATTCCAGGGGGGTGAAACTAGTCACCTCACTTTGTCTCTTTATTACCTTCCTTGACGCAGCCACAAATTCAAACGTACAACCTCTGTGTTGCCTTGGTGGCACCAGCCTTTATCATTCAGTTGTTATTCTGATTCACAATTTGTCTCTTTACACAGAACGCTATATCTACATTAGCCTGTTACACTTTCATCTTCTCCCTTATCGAGAACATTCATTTACAAAGTGTACAGGAGAATCTGGCATTCTCTCCCTTTATTTATGTTTTTTTGATTGCACCCATTCATCATTTTTTGTGTGAATTTTAAACTGCAGGTTACATGAGGATGGGGTGATGCTTCTTATCAATTTTCAAAGACCCAGCCATGACAATTCTGATTTTTCGTTTAAATCTCTAGATAGCTCTATAATCAGGATATATATTTTTAATCATTCCAGTAGCAATTTTGCTATGAGACAAACTACATTTACACACTCATGCCATTGGGTGCCCCTCCCTTGCCTCACTGTTACATCTCTCATTTCTGTTATTCTAAGGTCTACGAAGGGTGAGAGATAAGCTTGAAGAGCGAAACCCTTTGGCTGCTGAATCAACTTGAGCTCATGAGAACTCATGGAAGAGCACTTCCAGGCATAAGCAGACTGTCCTGTCATCCTTATCACCATTTAACCTTTTGAGCATTTGTTTGAGGTGGACAAGAAAGCAAATAATGCCAAAGTCCACCTTCTGCAAGAAAAGCGATTTTTCATTTTAAGCTGCAGTGTTACATAAAAGTTCATCACTGTATATCACCGCCTTGCGACTCACTCAGAATGCACCTGCCCTTCCCAATTCTGTCAGTGCACAGATCTGACAATCTTTTCACCTTTCTGGTGTTCAACCTGTTTTTATCTGTAATTTCACTTCCCCTTTGGGCAAGAGATTGGAAACTTCAGAGTGTAAAGCACCAAGCACATGCAAAACATTATTATTATTATTATTAATTATTATTATTATTATTACAACTACTACAAGGAAAAAAAACAGCAAACCAATCAACCAAATAAAACCAAACCCAAACTCTACCCAGAGGAATGACCATTAATGATATAGGAGAGAAACGGGCTCTTCAGATGCACTATTGTCCTAGGTTTTGGGTGGGAAGACACAGAAAAAAATATTTAAAAACACAAATATGGGACCAAAACAACAAATGGACAATTCCTGCTAATAAAGCTGAGGAAGTACATACAGACTACGCTAGCATGTTAAACTACAGGATTAATTCTGGCTTTGCCTGTGAGGAGCAGCATCACCAAGGAGTCACCTATGGAATCAGAAAATCTCTATTTCCTCTGCCACTGCAGTACTTTTTGCTTTTAAAGCAAAACTCTCTCACTGGTGGCAGAATATCTGAGAAGGAAGAATGAGAAATTGGAATGTTAGTGAAAGCTGACTAGTGCTAAAAAGACAGCGGATCCTCCACCCAATGGATGTTGACTCCTCCATTTTCCCTCAAATAAGATAATCTTGGTGCGTCACTCTTTGTCCCACAAATCCAGACAAATGTCTAAGTAGGTAATCAAAGGGGAAACCCACAAAAAGCAAGTGTGGGGAGTGATCTGATGAACTGAGCCACCTGCTCAAAGTAACCTTCATTCTTTCAGCAGTCACCACAGTTGCTGCATTTCGATTAACACAGCTTGATTTGACAGTTCGTCAAGATTCCTGGAGACCTCAAGAATGATCTTGTCACACCAGCATAGTAACTGAACTGGCTCCAGATCAATAGGGAGTCCATTTCAATTCCACTTTTCAAATTTGCTACGGCCTCAGGGACTGTTTTAACCCATTGCAGAAACATGCTGGACTATATCGGTCCAGATATGAACAATTTTTTTTAGAGCTTGAAGAGGTGACTGCTTCAAAAACAAACTGAAAGACTATGGAAGAATGCAGAAAGAATGTCACACTCTTTCTCTGAGCTGAATTAACTTTCCAAGCGTACTAAGGGCTTCTCTTCAGGTGAAAAACCCTCAAATTGTGGCAAGGCTTGAATTTTGGGGCATTTCTGAGTAACTTGATGAATTCTTCTTGTGTTTGGGTATTGCCTGCTTAGGTAAATTCATACCCTTAAATTCATACCCTTTCAAGATGGGTTAAAGCCCAACAGCTGTGGGGCCCTTCAATGGCTTCTGTTGGAGACAAATCCTTAAACAGACGCATTTTAACAAAATCTAGATTTTAAAAAAAAATAATGACATGCCAGTTAAAAAACATGTATTTTGGTCAATGGTGACACTTCAGAATTAAGGGATGGTGCCAGGCAAAGAGCAGCACTGTTGGTACAAAGGAGTTTTGGAAACTAGGGGGTTGGCTGGACTGGTAACTCTTCTGTTATACATACAAGTTGTGTTCCTTTACTCCGGGCAAGAACCATCTCTGTTATGGTAATCCCAATACGTGAGGTCAAATCTGATAAAACTTATCTTTAAGCGATTCCTTCCTTCTCCTACACCCTCCTTGCATAAGACTGAAAATATTAGACCAAAGCTCTAACAGCCTGCCACTTGCTTACATTCTGTACTCCACTCCATCAAAGAACCGAACTAGTGCATCTAAGCTATTCAAACGACACGAGCCCACTTAATCAACCCTAGAACTTGTTTTATACCAACATATCATCTTCTCCTCTGTTGTGATCTCATTTTCTGGAAGCTCAAAGCGTTCTCGCGGCAGCTTGACACTAATCTCGTGAGGCTCCCCTCACTGCTGCCCTAAAGGAAGGGGAGATGCCTCCTTGCATACGACACTGGAGCCCACTCGCAACAGCTGGAGCGGCACAGACGTCAACTGTCTGCACAGTGTTCTGAGCTACATGTACACGCCATTCAATCACTAATTGCGAGATCTTGTACTTAATCAGACGAAAGAAATTCCTGTAATGTAGAAGTAATGGGTTAAACATAGAGTGCTTTTAAGTGGCTCAGCTATACAATAGAGAATAATTAGGTATCCATAATAAGGCACTTTAATAGTATACTAAATGACATTCCCCCACATAGGGTGTAATTAGTTTCATGTACTTGACACATTCATGCGAGATGTCAGACTGGAAGATTATCATTGTTTTTTCATATCCAATTTTTAGATGGAAGTAGTTTGTCTGTGCATCTTCCTGCTCATTTGAGGATTAGCAGTCCATTATTTTTGGAATGAGGTTCCAGTATGACATTTCTCACACTGCTGTTAATTTTCTTTCCTGGCCCCTTTTCAGTACAGTGCATGTGGTTTTTACTATTCGATTTATTAAATTTGACATACCAAAGCACTTGCTCAGATTGGTCTGTTTGTCAATGAAGACTTTAGCAGAGATAACATTTCCAAAAGGCATGAACATCTGCAGAATGTCCTGGTCTCCAAACTCCTGGGGGAGGTGGTAAATAAAGAGGTTTGCCCCTTCTGGACCTTTAGGAAAACAAACAAAAAGACGTATGAAAACAGCTATTGCAAGTGCTATATCTAATCTATTTTTCCATAATACTTACTGAAGGTGATGGTCAGAAAGCATTTCACTTTCCAACTTTGATGGAACAAAAGCGAGTGGATCATCAAAGCAACAGAGCTGAAACGCAGCTCTTCAGAGCATCCTATCTTGCAAAGTGTTTACTTGATAGCTCTACCACAGAAAAAGTTAAATTGCAGCCTCTTTCTTCAATTTGTATAAGTGTCTTTCAGTATAATTAAGGATAGAAAAAAAGGTACACAACATATTATTCTCTCACAATACTCCAAGAACTGCACAAGGAGTCCTCCACTGCCTCAAACACCTGCACAGGTTTATCGGTTTACTTCTAATTTATGGAAACGCAATGAGCTGAGCTCAGATTTGATTATCACAGACGTAAACTCGAAGGGCAGGAATGTGTTAGAGAAGGGAATAAAATGGGTAAGACAAAGTAAACCTTGTGCCTTGGAAATCAGGGAAGCCAGAGAGAGAAAGATACTCAGAATTAAATTTGTACTGATTATTTTCAAAATGACTTTCTTTTTTTTTTGTTTTTCAAAATACCAACTCCCCATAGAAAGCTCTGTCTCCTGGAAGAAATTTTGTAATATAAGTCTTTTTGAAAAGCCCCAAATAAAGTATTTGGATTGAAATTAAAGTGGCTTTAGATAAAATTGACTTTGCAAAGAAAGGTGAAAACTCAAAGGTGCTTTGAATATTTTTCTTACAGCCAAAATTTGAGATACACTTTATTACTGCTATTGGTTTAAATGCTCATCCTAGCACTAGTAAGTTATTTCTTTTCCCTGGATCAATTTCTTCTTTACAATAACACACTAGAAATGGGAAACGGATGCCTGGAAGAACATGATGTATGATGGAGCCGGACATGTGGCTTTTCCATGCAGACACCAGGAGTGTAAGTGGGGAAGGGGAAGAAACATTTCTGGTAAAAACACATCTAGAGTAACCTCTTTAAGTATTCCCTTGCTTAACGGAACCTAAGCGTGCCTCAGATGTGATGTCCTTGGTTTTCTGGAGAGGAAGAGGAAAGCACGCATCAGATCTGTGTAGTATCTTCTGCAACAGAGTCATGAAACCTCACATCTCCTCCCATGCAGAAGAACCAGGCTGGCTGCTCTTTCAGCCTGAAGGAGAAGGTTGCAATGTTTGCCCAAAAGGAGGGGACAAATGGATTAGGAAAAATGATGGCTTTGAGAAGAAAAATAATTTTTTTGGGGGGGGGAAAAAAGAGGGAAAAAATTTGCCACCTGGAACTTATTTCTTCTTTCTTCAAGTAAACTATCTTAGGCAGAAAATAATATTTTTTAAAAATAATAATAATAAAAACTTATTAAAAACAGTTTAGAGCATATGCATGAGGCGGCTCACTGTGCTTCAGCATTTTAATATTTAACATAGCATTTTTCTCTGGTACTTGTTTATCCTCAACCACTCCAGATTCCTCACTATTCTATGAGAGATCATGTTAGGAGACAAAGTATAGTTGTATTCAATGAATGAATTTACTCACTTTAACTTAATCCCTTGCTGACAGAAACAAGACATATAACAAAAAATACCATATTTCAAAAGGGACACTGCCAATTCACAATAATAAAAAGTAAGCTTACAACTGATATGAATGTTCATAAAGAGAAAGAAGTTAACATGCTTGGAAAAAAACCAGACTGCCCTCTGATATATATCTTATGATGACACCAAATAAACGGTTTCTTGCCGGTGTCAGTCTGTCATCACTGACCAAAGTGAGCAAGATGAAAGATGAATGCAGAGACCAAAACAAAAGAGGAAAAGGTTAGTAAAAAAAACCATTAAACTTTCGATAATCTAAGCTGTTAGCAGTAAATGAGGAAAAGAATTCAGACAAAACACATATTTTAACTCGTGTCCCCATACAATAGTCAGCTGGGAGAATGCCAAATATATCTTGCTAGGAAACATTTCCCATAACAGTACAAGATACTATTTTAAAAAAGGATAAAAAAAAAATCTCTTGAGGCTGTTACACTAGGTTTATTACCAAAGGTTAGCTCTGGCAGGAACAGTAGTTACAACATCAATACAATCCTAGGAAGCATGCAATATTTTCCTGTCCTTCTAGAATTAGCTGGAAATTAAGACGACAGAAAGCCATGAAAACAGAAAGAAACCCCCAAATGTCTGAGAAGTGTGCAGGGGAACGGAAGCGGGAAAAAGGGTAACCAGATCTTCCTAAACATCTTGTAATTAGTATTCATTTATTCTTAGCAGTAACTTCCTGACGTTTATTTGCTGTTGGCACGGGTAGAGGGGGCAATCATTCACTTAGTTGCTTCCCCACAAGACCCACAATTAAGCAAAGAACCACTCAAAGCAAAAGCGGATCTTGTCATTAACTCAAAACCTTAAACCTAATCAGATTGACTCCATTATGGCAACCAGAAGAGAGAATAACATCCATAATGGGATGATTTTTGTTACTGGTGCCTTTTTATGTAGCAGCTGGTGAATGATTTTGTAGAAGAAAGGGTGTCCAATGAAGCAGTAACATGGTTTAGTGGTGGACCTGGTATTTCTAGGTTAACGCCTGGCCTCAACGATCCTAAAGGTCTTCTCCCACCTAAGCGATTCTACGCGTAACTTGTAGGACAGATGGTTAAAAAATGAATTCCATCAGAAATTAAAGAAAGTAACAATATCAAACAGGAGCAAACTGAAAAAAAACCCCCAACCTCAAGATTAGGTTACTCGAGGTTGTTTGTTAAACCTCTGGGGAGAAATGACCCCACGGCACCGCCTTCCTGTGGTCAGCTCGTTCAGCGCGGGACTCGCTCCGCCGGGCTCTTACCTTCCTTCTGGCTGCCGGCAGCACTTTGCTGCTGCAACAAGCTCTGGCTGTACAAGGTGGGCAGCGCGGCGGCCGCGTACTGCTGGATTCCTGAGTAGGCCTGGGTGAGCGCGTCCATCGTGCCGGCCGTACCGTTCGTCAAGCCTGTTGCGCCGAGTCCTCCGTTCAGGGCCGCCATACCTGAGAGCATTTGAGCAACTTTACAAAAAACCCAACAATAGAGAAAAGAAATTGCACTTGTTCATTAGTGCTTTCCGAAAGTCGTTGGTATTATATGACACTGACGACGACAGCAGGGCATGCAGCTTGGCACTTCACCAAATGGGACTGAGGACAAAGAAGCACAACTTTGGCGTCAGGATCACTTCAGCACACGGGTTGCACAGTCAAACGGACTCGCATGCAGCCTGCTACTGGCAAGTACTACAGCTCGGTGCTCCTGAAAGCCTCTCTGCCCACTTTTGTCGACACTCGCGCTTCTGATGAGGGTGTCTGAAGCTGGGAGAGTGTTCAAATCATAGAATCATAGAATTGTCAGGGTTGGAAGGGACCTTAAAGATCATATAGTTCCAACCCCCCTGCCATGGACCTTCTACTAGACCCGGTTGCTCAAAAGACCACGTTTCTCAGAGAGAGGCACCTGTTTGACCTGTAACCTTGCAAGCTGGCCACTGGGAAAAAAAAACAGTCTGGAAACCCACTCTTTCTGACCAGGGTCTTTGGCAACATGCTGTCATCACTCCGTATCAGAGGTGTTTTCTTACAGAGTAAGGTAGAGAACCTCCACTAATAGCACTTTGAAACAACCCTCTGTACAATTACAGGCTCTGTCCCTTAGGTTTGTGGTAGGAAGACGGACTGTGATGCTCTGTGCTTCCACTTCCCTCCTTCAGTTACTCCAGAAGAGATGAACAGCAGCACATCTAAAGTGACTAAAAGTGCTTCATCCAGATTAGGCACTTTCAGTAAGGAACAAAAGCATTTGATTCTAGCAATGTCTTTCTTCTCACTGGAAGCAGAGTTGCTTCATTTTTTTTTTTTTTAAAAAGCGATTCTACATCCTGATAAATAACAGATTAATTTATCTGGGATTACTGCCAAAGAGGAAATTTCAGGCTGGATTGCTAGCTGTGCAGAAAATGGCATCCTTCATCCATGCAAACAGTGTGGTCCGCAAAAATTTTACTACTCTGACTCGATGGTTGACAAACGCCTGACTTAGATCTTCTTTGCATTGCTTCTATTCCTCATCATGGCTCTTAAATGAGCCACACTGAAGCTAACAGTGTTAACACTTTTTTTTTTCCCCCTCCCCAGAAACTCCAGGAAAGGTACATTTTCTGTTAGAGCTACAGTCTTTTTGGCGGTTCATGAGGTGGCAGAGTTCAGAGCCCACCTCATCACCCACATTTGTGACTTGTGTCAACCAGAGTGGTAAGAACTCATCAGGTCTTAGAGTTAGGCCCTGGTTTCTGCACAACTAGGTATCCTGTGCTGCCCAGTTTTTAGGTGAATGAACAATTTAAAAGGGCTTAATTGTGCCCCTTGAGGCACAGTAGATCAGTTACCAGCAAAATGAGGCACCCAGAACCACCCACGACCATTTCTTAGACACTGTGTAGTGTTTTGGTTGGTGAAATGATGGTGAAGCCATATAAAGACCCAAAAGTTAGGGGCATAGAAAAGAGAGGGCTTAGTTTCAGAGCAATAATAAGGGGTGGCATGTAAATTGGAGGAAAATGAGGAAATTAAGCAGAAGGCACTTTATAGTGAATTAACAATGAAATATTAGATTGGGAAACAATCTTAAAGGAAAGTAGCATAAACCTTATCACATGAGTAATTTAGAGATAGAAAAAATACTGCAAGGAATTACTCTGCATTGACAGAGGAGGATAAAGATGGTGACCTACTAGTTTTCTTCCATCTCTTATGCAGATTCAAAAAGAGTATTCCTATGAGTCTCCGATAATTAGGACAATTGCTCAAGTGGCACCTTTCTGGCTCCACCAGAGTCTGTGGCAATTAAGAGAATTGTACTGCATAAATTATACCTTTTGATATTACTATAATTTGTGTGACTAAACACTTGACAGAGAGGTGATATTCTTAGCCCTTACTTAATAAAATGTCTCGCACTTTGAAGATTTCTTTTTCCCTTCCACCCCACTTCAGAGCATCGCTGCATCCTGAAAGGAGGTACTGGCTGCCGCTACTTTGAACAAAAGCCTCTGTCAGAGCGTGAGAGCCACACGTTTTTTGTGTAATGGTTCCAGTTATAAAACAAAAACTTGCTAACCAAGGCAGCTTGTGAAGCGTCTTGTGTCTAAAAGGCAGGAAATTTGGAAAATTAAGATCCAAATAGTAGTAAGAATAGCAATAACGATGTTGTTGTTACTGTTATTTGTTCCTGAGCCTGACCTTAAACTGCTCTGACGTTTTTGTGCTTAGGCTTGTGACAGGGCTTGCATGGGTGTACACCCAGCACTGGCTAAAGTAAAGGCTCCTGATAAAGCAGCTTGTATCTCTCCTTTTTATTATAGCGTTGAAATAACTTGATAATAGAGACAGCATTAGGATAACATGTTATCTTTTGTGAGTCATCAGCCCATTAGGTAAACATGCTTTGTGTTGCAGTGGGCAGCATCCTCCCTCTTCTTTCACCTCAAATCAATAGCTCCTTCCCACCAAATGATTTCAGATCAGCCAACAGCCAGACAGCCCCGGCTCACCGCACTGCTTCTGGGAAGGGTACGGCTGCTGCTACCGCGGCGCACGTGTCTACATACGCTTCCCTCCTGAGCAAAACAGATCTGCAGAAAGCTCTCGACACTTTTTTCCATTCTCCTTTTTTACATTTTTATGAAATCTGCAAGGTCCAGCTGCAGTTACACATCTCTGCCATCTCTTTATTATCTCCACCAATGCACCTCAGTCTGGCATTGAACTCCGGTCCCTTCCTCACTTCTGTGAAATAACCTTTTGGAGTCTCTCATCTATGGCCTCCTACTTTTTGGAGTTACTCTGCATAATACACAAGTGACAATGCTTGGCAAGTCCAAAGGTCTCTCAAAGTGCTTTCTAAGCACCTTCAAATCTGTCATGAATAGTTTTATCTCCATTTTACAGAAGTAAATAAGAGGGCAGAAAGGCTAAGTGACTGCCCTGGGTTCACACACAGATACTGTGTCACAGCTGTCCAGTATCCTGAATCCATGGTCTTCTTTCTTAATTGCAAAGAATCTCTTCCTCTCTTTTTATTCATTTTTCCTCATTATTTGTAATTCTTTTTGTTACTTACATTATTTAAATTTACGTGCACAAAGGAGATAGTAAAATGTTTTGTCATATAAGGTTTTAGATGCTTCAAGCACAACTGAGGGAGGAATGGGTGAATCTCTACACGTACACACAACTTTTGTTAACCCTTGGAGACAGATAAACTTACCATACTCCATTTAAGGCCTCTAGATATCTTTCTACAATGCTTCTCTTTACAATGAGAGCACTATCAGCTTGCACAGCCCAGCTTCGTTTTCACGGACCCAGTCAGGATCCAGAAAACAGACTAAAGTCTCCTAGTGAGCTCAGCCTGGAAGACGTTCTCCTTACGATTCCCACTTACAAAGCAGGACACAGCTTCAACAGAAGACTATCTCTTCCACCTCTCTTTACACCTCTGTGTAAATCAATGCCCAAGCCTAGCGCCACCCTCTAATCAATTCCTGGGTTAAGGTCCACTTGACTTGTGCTTTGGATCGCTCTTGTTAACTCCCCAATTAGAAGCCTGCCACTCAGTTCCACCTTCTCTGCACAACAACTTCAGGGACTTCCATAACCGACGAGTCTTTTGACCAGTGTGCTTATAACCATGGCACGGTGTGAAACATCAGCCTCATGGAATGTGAGGTTTCCTGGAGGCAAACTCCTAGGCAGGTTTGAGTGTGGATGACTGGATCAGATATGGTCACTACAAAAAGGTCTGGCTTGTCATTAGACAGAGGAGGTTGCGATTTGAGCGATGCTTTGCTATCATCAGCATCACAAGTACCTGAAATTGATAATCTGTCACCCTTTTGAGAGAAACAGTGCCACAACGCTGTGCTGTGCTGTGGGGAAGCAGTTTCCCCTCTTTAGATCTCTCTCATGTATGTACGTACACAGACAGACATATCCACACACATTTTGTAAGCACTACACACATACAGATATTCTAGGCACGTGCCCATAAAAACGTCCATGAAGAAGATTTGGGGCTGAAGCCACTGTTGATACAAGTCCATGGAAGTAACGGTGGCTTAAAACAAGCTGGTAGTTGGCACTAGGTTGTGAATATGTCATTAGTGCTTCAAATGACACATGCAGATAAGTTTGCACACACACCACCTCAAAATACTTGCTGAGAGAATGCAATCTCTTTGCTTGTAGCCTAGCAAGAAATGTTAAAAGGAGTGCAGCAGAAGGGTTCCCACACAAAGTCAAGAGCTCATAGGTGAGTCATTCTTGCTTGGTCTTGATGAAGGGGACATTATCACGGAGTGCTCCAGCGTGCTTGGGTTCTTAGTACTTGTGGGAGGGAAGGAGTGGGATGCCATACTCCGCTCTTGATGTTGTGACTTCTTATAAACCAAGTAAAGCGCAATGACTATCAGAAAAGGATATTTAATGATCTCTTACTTATGACAGGGTAGCTCTCTCACTATGAGAGCTCATGAGAGGAGGTAAGTTAGCTTTTCATGCATGCCATTTTCAGTGACTTGCTTTAACATTAATGCAATAATAAGAACGGAAACTAACATCTGCCATTTTGGGACCTGATACTTACTTTTCTTAAGTTGTTCTTGAGTCATATTTACTACAAGGTTATTTGCGCGAAATACACATGTCCTTGCCAGAAGCCAGATCTGTTTTACACAAGACCCCATGCAACCACTCAACATTGCTACATGGACATCCACTAGCCCCCTTCTTTCCCAACTCCCAACAATGACAACCAGAGATCACAGAACAAAAAGATTGGGTGAGCAGCCAAGTAACAGTGACAAAAAGGACATCATGCAGAGCATCAGAGTGAGCAAGAGATACTGAGGAGGACATCCATTCCTGGGGGTACATTATGATGGGTCATGGACTGGCAATGACCTAATAGATTCCTTGCATTGCAAAAGGAAATGCAAGGAGAAACAGCAGCTAAAATAGAAAGGAGGGGGAAAATGCAGCTGGACAAATCTCTTCCATTGCAGGCAAAGGTGAAGTCATTGTAGCAGAAACAATAAAAAAAAAAATCCTTCTTCTTCAGGAAAATCTTGACCAAGGCTAAGAACAAGGAAGAATGTTCTAACAACTACGAGCATCTACTTAGCTGGAGATGCCAGGGTTTGTTTAAGATGTCATAGGACAGGTGTGCATGCTCTGGTATTACAGGTGATTGGCTACGTCACTCTCTTGCCAATTAATAACCAAAGACTTGCCTTCAATTTTAAAGCATGTTGTTCTAAAGTCAAACTGACAAACTGACAACTCCTACAGACATTTTAAAAGGACTGCCTCCATGATAAACATCTTTCTTATCACTACATTTCTGAGTGAGGTTTTGTACACTGGAGTGATATACCTGTTGTCAGACTCCCTGAAAGAAAAAGGAGCCTCTCCTACAACCTAGACAACCCAAATCCCTGGTGACATTTCTTTTACCTTCTGTACACCCTGCAAGAAACGGAGTCTTTGTGCAGGGACCCAAGGGACTTCACTTTGCAGAGCAAACTATGTGAAACTAAAAGACTCCAGAACTGCGTATGTACCACAAATGGAACTAGATCAACTCAACCCCCTTATTTTGTACAGAGATCCAAAATAATCATATCATCACTTTACAATTGATAGTTTTTGTGGCGTGATTATTGGGGAAGGCTGTCCACCACAGCAATAAATACTCACTGTTTACGGTACCTGCTAGTGCATTAATATTATTCAGTCCAACAGTGGCTCCAGCCAGTCCTTGGAGGGTACCCAGAGAAGTCAAAGAGTTCATGGCCGCACCAGCTGTGGAATTAGCAGTTGATGCAGCCACTGAAAGGAAAAAAAATACAAGGCAAAATTCAAAATTAAGGCCATATTTTGCTTTTTTTAGTTGACCACAAACCAGCTTACAATAATGCTGAGCACCACAACAGGGTTACTTGCAAAGAAAAAGGGAAAAAAAAAAAAAGAGACCAATAAACCAACCTTGTTCAAGATATTAATAGTATGATTGTTCATGGAAAGTGTTGATGAGTCTTGAACCGCAATAACTAGATCACAAAATTTAGCATTGTGCTATTATTTGCAAACATCATACAGAAACAGCAAGTACAGGATCAGTCACTTTCTCAAAAGTTTGTCAATCAACCTAGCATCCCAGGCTGATCAGCTAATCATGCTACTGAGATTTTTAAACTTCATCACTGAAAAAATGCCAGAATTATTCATAGTAATTTTGTCATGCAAGAGCTTTCTCTTCTGGGCCCCAAGAGAAATTTTAATTATTCTAAGCGAGACACTGCGACATTATGGCTCTGCTCTAGGACCCTGTATGAACATCATTTAAAGCCTTGAAGTTTACAAGAAGAGGAATGACCAGCCAAACAGAAAACGTAACTACTCTCCATTTCATTTCAGACTCTTCGCCTGGCCTTTGTACATAACTTGTCATGTATATGCACCCCATAAACGATACTATATATATCCCTAAAACCTCTGCCAGAGGGGAAGCTGAGACTCAGATGGAGAAAGGGTCCTTGCTGCTACAATGCCAAGGGAGCGGTGAAGGTGGATGAGATGCATCCATCTAAACCACCTCTTCTAAGCCATCTCATCTAAACCATCTTTTAGGAAGAGAGACTCACTCTCTTGTTACAGAAAAGAGCTGTCATTTTAGATAGGCTGGATGAACTAGAAATGTGTGTCTCTCATAAAAGGCCCTTGAATAACCAGTGTAGATTAAACACTTAACTTGCAGGTAGGTAAAATCATACCAGATGAATCACACTCATAAAAGCTGCAGAAGCAATTAGGTTTTTAGCTTGTCTCCTGAGTCCTACTTTAATGCATCAATCATAAAGACTTTCTTTCTTTTCCTTAAAAAACTTACATTGTCTTCTGAAAAGTGAACGTTTAAAGTCAGAAGTTTGTTGATGATTTACCAGAGGCACACCCTGTCTACACCTAGCTTTTTTGCTTCTCTTCATTACCTAGCTGTGAAATGGTTAAGGCCACTTTTATCTTGATGCTCTTTTGAGCTGTCAAACACATCAGAGTACTCAGTGAACCCTCAAGAAAGTGAAGTCTCCACACTTGGCAGCATCCACTAAGGAAAGCAGAAGACAACTTTTTTCACTTTGTGGGTAAACCATAAAGCTTTAACCTACAAATAATCCACCTTAAGACCCACTGAAGATGAGCCTTCGCACTCATGGGACCTTAATGTACAAATGTACACTCTCCCAATATGGGTGAGGAGAGATTTCCAGACTCCATGAAGCATTCCTTGTCCCCACTTCCGCAGCATCTGCAATATTAACTTGAATCATTTTGTATGTTGCACATAGAAGCAGCTTTGATTATTCAATTTCTCTCCAAAAAGCAGTAAGAAGCCAATAATGTCTTTGATTAAAAAAAAAGTAATAAAAAAACTCAAGTAAAACCACACTTTTGTCAGATAATGTGGGCACCAACTGAGAAGAGAGAAAAAAATCAAAGCGAATGAATGTCAGTGAATTCCCTGTGACCAACACTGCTCTGTGTTTCTGCTCATGTTCATTAGCAGATCATTTAAAAGAAGGATATAAACCTCAAATCTAAAGCATCTGATTGGTTTTGACTGGGCTGAATTCCATCCGTTTCTGTTTCAGAGGATTATTACCCTTTTCTCTTGAGGAAAAACATATATTTAAGAAATGAGAGAAATGGGGGCTAGGAAACTGCCTGAAAATTACATTAAAGCTCTTGGGGGCAAATAACTCCCGCAAATGAGAGCCGTACGCTTATGGATTGTCAACACATCTGCCGGAGAAGGCAGAAAAACCTGATTAAATCCTTCACTCTTGTGCAGCCCTCAGAGTGCATTGTGGTGGCTCTTGTCATAGCCTCACTGCTCAAACCCGTCCTCCAGGGATGGGCAGTATCTGGGGCCAACATCTCTTTTCTTCTTTTATTCATACCGAGTTTCTCTATTCCATCAGACAAACACAGAGCAGGTGCCTCAGTGATTCTCCCATTTGAAGATGCATTGCAGATTATCTGGGTTGCCTAAATAATGACTTGGCATATAATCAATGTAAAATACGAGCCGGAGCACTGAAACACCTCAGAAATCAGTATTTTGTTGTTGCGGCTATTTCTCCAGCTTAGCAGCGATCTGTCTCACAGAACCACTGGGACAGTGCTTTTGCCTCTTTAGCTTATTATTTCTCTGAGGAGAGAGAAACTGAACAATTTGTGTGGTTTCCATTATCTTATTGAACACGGGGTGAACAGAAATGAAGGGAGCTCATTTTGTCAGGGTACTTGTAAAGGGCAGACCCAGCACCTTGCTGCATGAGGTTTCCTGAGAGACTCCACACTAGTTACCTCCTTCCCTTTGACTGGGACCTACATGGATGAAATGAAGACGAAGACACTGATGAGCTAAAATACTATCATAAGCGGTCCAGAAAAGGTCCAAGATATTAAGAGAGGTGAAAATTTCTCCTAAAAAGCTGGATAAAACCAGCACATGAAGCAATGGTATTCCTCTTCCCCAAAAAACTTACAGGGAGACAAAACAAAAGCTAAAAGGTCCTACAAGACACAGGTGGAGGCTTAAGCCAGCTGGAAGTTTTTACCTCATGTGCTCCCAGAATACGTTGAAATCCATCTAAAGAGGACTATGCTTCTCCTGTCCTTTACCCTTTTCTAGTTTCTTTCAACTAAAAAATTGTAATGTACATTGAACCAAAGGGAGAAAACAAAAATCACATGCCTTGTGGTGACAGTAGATAACTACACTACTTTGGGGGAACTTGTATAACTCTCTTGTGCCAGCTCTTGGGCTTCCCAACCACTCAGTAATGGCAAAGGACACTGCTGGAATAGCGTTATTCTACATTTATGGCTTTTACTCGTCCAGATGACAAAAAACAGATGATACCTACAGAATTTATAAATTGGTTTATACCACGTTCCCCTGCCACCAAACAAATTAAAACATTTCACAACTCTCTCCATCCTCCAGACCAGAACATTGCTGTTTGGAATCGAGCCACTTCCTAGAGCCTCTTTCTGAACAGTAGGCATCTGCCTCCTGGTACTAAGATGTGTACTTGATGCACAGAGCTGCACCGCCACTAGGAATTGTCTTCTTTGGTGCAATGGTGAGGAAAATCTAAACATACCAAGAAAGTGCAAATGACTTGGGCTTCTGGTGTCCCTCTGCATACACACCCTGTACCACAACATTTGGTGTATTATTTTTCTCTTTAAACTGGGAATTTTATCCTTAAAACTTACATACCTCAATACATTTCCGGGGCAGTATCAGTGAGTTAGCTAACACAGAGGCTAGTGGGGAGAGATTCATCAGGCTGGAGCTCCAGCCTGCTGAACGCTGGCTGAATATACAATAACCAGTGAAGAACAGAGACGCTTTTTACCATCTGCACCGATCATTCCCTCACAATGCTAAGCCCTGGATAAACATCAGAACATGATAGATAAGATTTTGTCTGCTCAAAGGAACTTTTTCCTCTCTAACACCAGTCATTGGAATAAACTGATAACTTTCTCAAAGCGGCTGTTGCTCAATCAGAGACTACTGGCAGGAGTTACAGGGCTGAATCCTTCGGCTGTTGTTGCAAGAGTTTAGATGTAATGTTCATCATATTCCCTACTGGCCTTAAAAAAACTATTAAGACATGAAAATAATATTACAGTGCTGGATTAAGACCTCACTTTAGACTCGTAGGAATACAGAGTTGCCCAGTAATGTGTAGAAAAATCTGTTCTGTTTCCTGCAGGTACATTGCATGTTGAGCACCTGCTGCCTTCTCCACCCAGGCCACAATCAGAGACTTTACAGAACATTTTAGCATCTCTAATTATGAAAGATAAGAACGTAAAAAAAACATTTATTTTGCTATTCGAGACCTTACTGTTTCTTCTTCATTGACCCTTCTATTCTCCTCCTTTTTCCAAAATCAATTTCACTTTAATAAACACCCAGAAAACTTCAAACAATACAAATAATATTAAAAATACTGTCATGGCTGCAGCCTTCCCCTAACACCCCCTGAAATTGCTCCCAGCCTCAGCCATTTGATCTTACTGTGCTTCCTCCATTTAATTGATGGAATTTTTGTGATCAGCTTTATTATGAATAAAGAGCCTTGGCCTTTGGTTAATATACTCTTTAGCAAAGCTCTCTTCGATATAGTGAACACATTTTCATTTGGAGTTGTTGCTCTACACAGTACAGATATTTGAGTTTAACTAGCAATGTTGTATTCATAGAGATTTATAAGGCTGGAAGGAGCTGGCATTTTCAGCTATTCCCCTCAACACATTTATTTCTGCCTGTAAAAGGTTATAGCACCTTTTAGGTCAGAGCGTTTTTTTTTAATAGAAATCCAAACTAGCAATGAGCCACTTCCCTTTTAATTTAATAACGTTTCAGCACAATTCTTAGAAACTATGCCAACCTAGAAAAACAGCTGGTATTAGCATAGAAAGTTTTGGCCATTCTTTTGGCTAGCTTATGTCCATAAAGTCACGATGATTTATATCCTCTGGGTTTACATCATCTGGAAAACTGGATTCAGGATAACAGCATCTAGGAGGCAATGATGTACAAACACTTCTTTGGCTTCGCTGTGCATGCTGTGGTTGGGATTAACTTCCCTACCTTTGGCAGCCTCATTGTTGGTTCAAGTAACTCTAGCAAAAACTATTCTTTCAGACCATTCTGAGGTTGAGACCTCTAACTCAGACACCCTACCTTTAGATTTCTATCTCCGGATGGGCTGACTTGCCCTATGGAAGTGTCCCTGTTTTCACTGGCTGAGATGGTCAACTCGAAGTAGACGTAGACCATTCAGAAGGAAAGGTGTTGTGGGATGGATCCTGCCCTTCCCGTTGCGTTAACAAGCTGGCGATTGGAAAGCGAAGGATCTGCTTTCATCCTGCACGCAGAACTGATACCAAACCGCGTGAACTCGGGAGTTCAAATGTAATCACCTCAATCAAACCTCAGGCTCAGAGAATTGCCTGATGCTGGGCAATTCTGAGTTAAACGTGCACTATTCAGCAAAGCATACCCTGTCAGAGAAAGGATGAGACAGCAGGGAGTTACGCAGTGTTGCGGTATAGGGCATACAAAGTAGGACAGCCTTGCACAAAAGTGTGCAGGATGAGCTAAACTACTAGATGCTACTGCCGACTTTCCCAATTCTGCATCAGACTTCTTGTGCTGACCTGGATAAAGCACTCGCTGTGTTTTTTTTTTCTACAAGATAGGGTCAAATCTGCTTCTTCCCAGTTGGTGGCCTGTCTCTTAGAAAGCCAAGTCTTGGAAGCACTTGATATGGCTTCTAGGTATACTGAGGTTAGAAAACCACAGACCTATGTCTGCAGTACAGCCTTGGCAAACCCCACCCTTCTCATGTCTAAGGCCAAATTATAGAATGAATCCTCTTACTTAACAGAGAAGGTCAAATGGAGTGTCCAGGGAGGCTGCTTGAACATGTGGTGATGAAAGAAAGTATTAGATATAAAGACTCCCTCTCGTTGCTGCTCTGAAGAAAAGGACCTATTCAAACCACACATGTACCACTACAACTTAGCAGGGAGATGGTTTGCAGCGTTTGGTCAACCCCATTCTTTCCTTATTTTTTCTGGTAAATATCTGAATAATAACGAACTCCAGTGACTTCTTGGCAAAGTTATATACCACAGTAAAAAAGAGTTTCTTGGAAACTCCGTACTATATATGCGAACTTGGCACTATTTCACGGGCGGTGATACGTAGTAGGCTGTGTACTCTCTCCATTCCTCTTCCCCTTGTCCTGCTCCCTTCCTCCTCTTCCAGCACTGCCCGACTGTGTGAAGATCATACACAGTCACATTGCAGGCCTGGACTAAGGTATTAAGAATACCAAAGAGGTATTTCAAAGATTTTAAGTGGTTTCTTTTTGGAAGCATTATTCTGGTTTTAGAGCAAGACTGAAGGAGAGAAGGGGCAAAGAAAAGCAAGGGCAGCTTCAGGTCTTTGCCAGCATAGAGGGTTGCTGAACACCTTCACCCACCCCATCCACGTGAAAAGCACCTAATGTTTCTGTAGTAGAACCAGCTTTCTGGTGCTGCAGGGCTTCAGGGCAGCTCCAAGACCAGCTTAACTATGCTGGGGCTTTCCACACAGAGATTCACAACAGTAATTCTCAGCCCTGCTCGCAGGTTTCTTTAAGCCAGCTCTTGGTTACGCTCCACAATTGCCTGTCACTGCCTAAACCACGGCACAACAGGAACCTCAGCATTTACTTTGATATCAGCTACCTGCTTATCACTGCTTGGCTGTGAATCACAACTTTGTTGTTGTTTTTCTTAGTGGAGAGTTTAAATAACTCAGTTCACAGGGCTCACTTTGCTCTGGTTAAGATGATACAGTAGTGCACCAGGGTAACTATTACACCTAAATTTAAGGTTCAGTATCACTGTGACTTTAAGCATGAGAAGCTGCAGAGAAAACATGTCTTTTTGGGTTTTTTTTTGGGGAGAGGCTCCTGTCAAATCACAGAACCATGGAATCACTGGAGTTGGAAGGGACCTCCAGAGATCATCTAGTTCAACCCTCTGCTAAAGCAGGATCACCTAGAGCCCATCACACGGGATTGCATCCAGGTGGGTTTTGAAAGTCTCCAGAGACAGAAACTCCATGACCTTCCCATGCAGCCTGTTCCAGTGCTTTGTCACCCTCACAGCAAGGTTCTTCCTCATATTTAGACGGAACTTCCTGTGCTCGAGCTTGTGTCCATTGCCCCTTGTTCTCACTGGGCACTGCTGAAAAGAGTCCAGCTTTGTCCTCCTTGCACCCATCCTTTAGATTTTTCTAGACATTGATAAGGATCTCCTCTCAGCCTTCTGTTCTCCAGGCTAAACAGTCCCAGCTCGCTCAAGCTTTCCTCGTAAGAAAGATGCTCCAGTTCCCCAATCATCTTTGTTGCCCTCTGCTGGACTCTCTCCAGTAGTTCCCTGTCCCTCTTGAACTGGAGAGCCCAGAACTAGACACAGTATTCCAGATCTGGCCTTACCAGGGTAGAACAGAGGGGGAGGATGACCTCCCTTGACCTACTGGCCACACTCTTCTTAATGCACCCCAAGATACCATTGGCCTTCTTGGCAACAAGGGCTTATTGCTGGGCCATAGCTGACTTACTGTCTACTTCAAGATCCTTCTTCTCAGGGCTGCTTTCCAGCTGGTCTACCCCAACCTCTATTGGTACACGGAGCTGTTCCTCCCCAGGTGCAGGACCCTACACTTTCCCTTGTCAAGCCTCATTAGGTTCCTCTTTGCCCTACTCTCCAGCCTGTCCAGGTCACGCTGGATGGCAGCACAGCCAGTGGTGTGCCAGTCACATCTTCCAGTTTTCTATCATCAGCGAAACCTGCCGATGATACACTCTGTCCCCGTGTCCAGGTCATTGAGCAAGACCAGACCCAATATTGACCTCTGGGGAACACCACTGGTTACAGGCCTCAAACGTGACCCTGCTCCATTGACCATGACCCTCTGAGCTCTGTCACTCAAGCAGCTCTCTACTCATCTCATCATCCACTCAACTAATCCAAACTTCATGAGTTTCCTAATGAGGATGTTATGGGAGATAAGCGTAAAAAGCCTTTGCTGAAGTCAAGGTAGATGACATCCACTGCTCTCCCCTCATCTAACCAGCCTGTTATGGCATCACAGAATGCTATCAGAAAATCTGTATTGGTGGTTGTTTGAACTCAGAACCCCCTTTCTTGTACTGAATTTGGGTGCATTTCTGATTTATTGTTACCTTCCTGAGCTGAGTTCAAGGGCTAGATAAAATAGATCTGACTTAAACTACTCCCGACTAAATAGTTGACATCCAGAGGGATGCAGACAGGCAAAGCTGGCCAACAGGAACCTTATGAAATTTAAAATGGACAAATACAAAGTCCTGCACCTGGGAAGGAATAATCCCTTTCAGTAAGAGTGGGGATGGATGGGCTGGGGAGAAGCTCTGCTCAAAAGGACCTGGAGGGTTCCTGGCACGAGGTGAGTGAGAGTCAGCAGAATGCCCTGGCAGCAAAGAAAACCAATAGCATCCTGGGCTGTTGGAACAGAAGAGAAGATACGACTTCAGGTGGACCTAAAGCAGCCTCCCAGTACTTATGAGGAAGTCATCAGCTTGACAGAGCAAGACGAGAGGCAAATTGAAACAAGAGACGTTCAGTCCATATTTAAGTAAGGATATTTGTACTACGAGGATTGTCAAGCTCTGGAACGGATGACCCAGGTTGTCCAGTCCATGTCCTTGGAGGTTTCCAAGACCTGACTCGATCAAGCCCTGAACAACCTGATCTCACCTCACTTCTGACCCTGCTTTGAGCAGAGGGTTGAACTACAGATATCCTGAGGGACATTCCAAACTCAGGTATTCTATGAACCTATGAAAACTAGAACACTGTAGTGGAGAAGTAGAAGAAGTCAGGTAACACTGAAGCAGAATGGAAGAAAGCTGAAGAATGAAGATGTGTTGGCAGAAAACTGAAAAGGAGCTCTGGCTTCTGTTCTTGGGTCTGTTCACAGAAACAGAGGTTGACACCGAATATATCACTTAGCTCTTGGCTGTGCTTCTGATTCTAGGCTGCCACAACTACTGTGTGTGGGCTGGATTTCCAAGGCTAGATCTACATCTAAAAGAGGGAGGTCATGACCTTGGATGATTCCTTGAGATTTTAGATTCCTCTTAATTTCCTTTAGATTTAGCAATGTGCATCAGAAAATAAAATCGTAATAGAATGGAAAGGATATAAAGAAATTATGGAAAGAGAGTAAATGCAATAAGAAAAGAAAATCACAGTTTAATACTTCTAGCATCTCCCCAGTCAGTGACATAGAAAAAAATTCAAATGAGTTGGGGACAAAAGGAAAAGAATTATTAAACCCGAAGTAGAAACCTCTAATTTTAGCAAGTTGAATAGAAAATCTTTGTTTACTACCCAAAATCTCTTGGGTAAACAGAATATTCCTTTGTCCCTTTGTTAGTACAAGAGGGATAATAAAGCTAAGAGACAACACTGGATTTAAGGATAATCAGATTAAGGCTGCATTCTCTGCTTTCTTTCTAATCTTTAGTTGCAAAAACCAGTGTTTGGAACAAAATCTTGCAAACTGTATCTAAACAAGACGAATACCTGCTGGCCTCAGTGAAAGACTAGAGATATTGGACAAAGTTTAGTTGTGTTGGCCAAAGTCTATGCAAAGCTTCCAACTTTGGCCTGATTTCCAACACCTTATTTTGTTTGTCAACATCTTATTTTGTTTGTGGTACTCTCTAAAACAGAGGTGTTACGTGGGATCCTGGTCAGATCTGATCTTACATGTTTAAGGTGAGTCAGTTAAGATGTCTTCTCTTTATGTAGCACTAATAACAACTGGTTGTTTTAAAGAGATGGAGGTCCCAAACCTTCCTCCTAAGCACACGAATGAAACATCTCTTACGGAAAAAAAGAAGCAATTCAAGTATAGTAATGATGGAGCTTATAAAATGAGGTTTATAAATATGGGCGTGGGGGAGAAGTGGGTATGTCAATCACGCCGCCCACGTGACACTGCTCTCAGGAATTTGCAGTTGCGTTTCTGTCTGAAATGAGCACACTCTACGGGCTCTGACTGCATAAGGAACATTTTAAAGGGGAAGAATAATTAAGCGATGACAGAGGGATCATCATTATTAGATAATCACAACCCAAGGGCATTAACAAACGTTGAGTATCTCTAATCCCATGGGGTCTAATTATTCTGTGATAATAACCACACCTCCAAGTTTTAATTTATTCTTGTGGAGAATCTGTGGGGGGAGGTGGGGGAAAGGGGGGTATTTTAATATTTTTGCTGAAAGAAGATGCAGTTGGCCTTTCAAAAGGGCTCATCAGTATTCTAATCTAACTAGCGCGTGTGATTGGCATTAAATTGTCTGCCCTTTACGGTGATCTCCAGCCAATCTGAGTATTCACCTTTGCACAAACCGGTGGTCTCCCAGTTGCTAACACAGCACCAGCATGCACTGGTTTTGTTTTTCAGGGCAATTTTTGGCAAACGAGAGGTAGATTTTCCTGGTCTGGGGCAGTTAATTCTCCATAAGGTCCTATGACAAACACAGTATCATTGGTGTGGAAAGAGAAGTAAAAATTTGCCTATTTTCTGGTATCTTGGAAGTGCTGTCTGACATGTCAAAAAAGAAGCTTCTAGTAAGTTTAAGTGCTCTGCTTGTGCTTGGAGAGAACAAAATAAAAGTGACAGACACACTCCAGGGAAAGAGCACCAGAAAAGCAAGAGAGCAAGAGAGTCAGAGTGAAACAAGAACGACAATACAGGAAGACAGATACTAATATCACGGCCTTTCTCAAGTAAGTCAGCGTGCCTCTACTTCTTCATTACTCACAGGTGAACAATTCCTGTGAAAGATTGTCTGTATCTTCTCAGAACACAGGAAAAGAGAAGCACCAGTGAGGAAGGGAGAGCAGCATCCACTCAGCAGCTGGTGGTATCTGTGTGCTCCCACGTGCGAACGAAACTAAGCAAGACAGAGTGGGAGAGGAGTCTTTCCCCACAGTGATTCTTTTGGTTGAAACTGATTTTCTGAAAACAGCTTTATTTTTTACAGAGTCCTTTGAGAACATTCACTTACCCAAGGGAAAAAAAAAAGAGAAAAAAGACAGGTGAACCAGTTCATTCAAATTTTTTGCAAATTCAGAAGAAACCTTCAAGAATTGGAGACTAACTTAAGATCCATAAATGCACACTCTTTGGTATTGCATGGGTCTTTGAGAGCTAAGGAAGCTCTGTGAGGACAAGTGAAAATCAAGGTAACTTACCTGAATCACTTAATGTTGTTTATGTTAATGTCTAACTTGACATTCCTGATTTTCCTGAAATTACAGTGTGTACACCAAGGAATTTCCACAGCAGGGCAAAGAAGGACAAAACAGAGAATACAGAGGTACAACAGGTGTGGCAGACAAACCTATCAGCTGGTTATTTTTGTAGCTTTCTCGCCTTCTGTTTCATAAGTTTCCTACAAGCCTACCAATCCAACAGAAGGTGTTTTAGGAAACTGGTTTATTGATTGGGCATATCTTTGTGAATCTGGGCTATTGTTATTAAGGGTACATTCTTCTGTGAGATTACGAAGATGGAGAGAGAGAGGGAAAGGCAAGTTAATATGCTGGGCCAGTTCCAACTGTTGCTTCTGTTTTGTTGAAATGTATTGCTCAGTGAAGACCACCCACCTTTAGTGTAAACCACAAGTCATACATCCGATTTCAGCACTGTGCCTGCAATATATCATGCATTTTACCCAGTAGACCACAACGACAAATTGCTTTTGGTTTTGGGTGGGAAGTGCTTAAAACAGAAAGTAGGGAAGAGAATAATAAAGCACAGCGGACTGGCCTGGGTTAAACTTCATAGCTGACCATTAGATATTTCCAACTGCAACTTAAACTGAAATCAAACCAAATTGAAACTCCACAATATGAAGAAAACAAAGAATAATTGCTGAGCATTTATGACTCTGCTTGACTCAGTGGGGCCAAGGGCTGTGGCCTGTGTTCATCAAAACACCACTGAGTTCACATCAAAACCAGAGCATTAGCATTTCTACAGGGAACTTCCAGCTGTGCTCTCATGTTTATTACTGCTATCTCACACAATTTGGAGCAAGCTATTGTTCGGGGACTCCTGCCCCGATGCTGAAATGACCTCCACGTGGAGCCACTTCAGCATACAGCCACTTCTGAATCACTTTCCAAAGAATTTCTGATCTAGAATCAATAAGGCTCTACTTGAGGCCAGGCTCTCCTGCCTGGAGCACAGGTTCCTTCACAACGCCCGCCGTGTGCCTGCAACATCTTTGACATCCTTTCACTGAGCAACAACAAACAACGAGCAGTAGCATCTCTCCATAAAAAAAAGAGCGTCAGTAGAGTTCAAGCCCATAGTTCAAGGAAAGTGATGTTTTTGTTGCAAGAGTGCTAATCACATGCGTGTATGGCAACTTAAATTCCAGCACATGGCAGAGGACGGCCTGATTCTTCTTCACCTCTCTAATAAAGCTGTCTTAAGACCAGGTAAATAGTCCGTAGGACTTTTTTGTCTTCTGCTTGTTTTTCCATTGCAGCAAGACGTGCCTAAAAGATTAAGTTCAGACACTTCAGTGTCCTATCCATGGTATTTTAGAACAGAGATGAGATAAACTAGATATTAAAAATCTGAGTCCGCAGGTAATGGGGTTATGAGGCCAGAAAGTGCATAAATAATAATTTCCATGGAAGAAGGGATTTTTGGTGGGGTGTGTAAGCACAACTTCACTGTAATAGCACACCACAAGTTACAGCCATTCACCTCGTTGCAGAACTGGAAGATGATCTTGCCTCACGTAAAATTACTCAGCCAGGTCCTTTGCAGACCATTTGTAAAGTCATATGTAGTTCAATGTGGTGCTGGCTCTTTTCGTTCATATTGTACATTTTTGTTCTGTGAACAGCAGCAGTCAAAGGTTTACTTTATTTGGTTTTGTACTTGTGCGGTTGTTGGAGATACTTTTGTTTGGCTAATGCATAAAATAAATCAGCAGCCCCATATTCAAACAACTGGTTCTCTTCAGGCAATGGTGAAACAATTAGGTTAAAGACATTCATAAACTCTATTTCCTATTATGTTCCACAATTCATCCTGCCTTGGGAAAACAGACCAAGAGTATCCATGGATGTGCACAATTCAGTAGGGTTGAAGGAGCAGTGCAAACCTCAGTAGGAGGCAGTAGGAAACCTTAAATGGTTGAAACCTCCTTCAAGTACATGAGTTTTGCTCAGATTTACATTATTCCCTCAATATTCTGAACTCCAGCATTTTCTGGGCTTGGAACTTCTTGTAAGATGGAGATATATATACACAGAGACAGAGCATATAAGCTCACATATCTACCCGTGTAGCCAAGACGATAGTTTCATTTTTCTTTTGTAGCAAACAAACCTGAATGAATTTGAAATAGTACTTCCAACAGGAAGAAAAATAGCCTTTGCTACAAACTGGGATTCTTGTGGCTTGAAATAGCGACTAAAGGTGGGGTAGAGAGGCAGTTACAAAATATAATGTATTATAGAGCATCATTTGTATACTGCAAACAAAGTAAATCCTGAAATGTGCAAAGGCAACGGATTTAATACTTTAGGAAGATGACAACGTACTAATGTTTAAAAAATAAACATGTCTCCTGTTGAATTAGATCCTACTAATCCACAGTTTAGTATTGTACACTGTTTCCTAAAAAAACCACAAAGAATTAACTAGCAAAATGCTTCACTGAAAAAAAATGCATGTATTTCTGTCCTTCAGCATGTAACTCCAGTATTTATGCAATTCTGAGGAAACAGCCACAGATTTCTGTGCCAAAAATTCATAAATTGTTAATGCTGATTCTAACAAGGAGGCAAGGAGCTTTTGCAAAATGTCTCTGTCTGCAGTTGTCGGGCAGCCTCACAGTTCCTCACTGACCGGTTCAGTCCACTTCCACCCCACTCATTTAGGAACTGAATTTCCCTAAGACATGGAATCACAGAATGGGTTGGGTTGGAAGGAACCTTAAAGACCATGTAGTTCCAACCCCCCTGCCATGGGCAGGGACACCTCCCATTAGACCAGGTTGCTCAAAGTCCCCTCCAGCCTGGCCTTGAACACTTCCAGGGGTGAGGCATCCACAACTTCTGTGGGCACCACAACTTCAGTATCTCACCACCCTCACAGAAAAGCTCAAGCACGTTCTTGTCTTTCTTATGCCGTCCTCCAGAGCTGAACGCAGTGCTGCAGGGAGTACTAAAAACACTCATTCTCACACAGATCCTGCAGGCTGAATTGATACAGCTGTTCAGAAACCAATCTGCTAGGAGACTGTACAAAGAACTCTTACATTTTAAGGGACAAATATGCAAACAGGTCATTCCAGTTAACTGAGGGCCTGTCTGCTGCCATCAGCAGCCATCGGGTTATCGCTGGCTCGTTCTTCCAAATGAAGAGGTCAGGGAGAGGTGGCGCTGCTCCACGGAGGCTCCATGGGAATTCATCATCCTTCACCTCTCCTTCTACTGTACAGGGACTCTGGGTGATTCTTAGCCACAATTCCTACTCTTTTCTTCTTTAGTCCTTTAAGACACTATTGCAAATACAAATATAGGTCAAAAATGCATGCCCAGTTTCCTATTTTTGGTTCCAGTTTGTGTTTGGATGTCTGCTTAAGGGTGACCTAATTATCAGATGGGCTTAGTACCAATGTATCTCTCCAAGAAGCAGCAGAATCTCTAGGCACTAAGAGCAGTCAAAATCAATTCATTTATTTGGGAGCCTAACCACAGACTCAGAAATTTAACGCTGTGTGGGTAAGCCCAGGCGACACACAACAGTTCAGAAATATATTTCTCCCACCACGGATCTCTGTGAACTATGCAGTCAAGTGCCAGGCACTGGGAGGTGGGAAAGCTAAAGCAAGATTTTCTTCCATGGCTTCCTTGCAAACACATCCTTTGAAATAATTGGTGCTGAGATCAGAGTTAAGGTATTGGACTGCTCTATGCTCCAAGCACGAAGTTAACGGTGCTCGTAATATAACTAGATTTAAATATAAAATGGGAAATCATACACTCAGGTCTTTTAGGCATCCATCCACAGTATGAGTACTGTATGCATACTGTATTTATAAACCTTCTGTTAAGATATGTGTTATATTTATGAAGTGTATCTTTATCCTAACAATAATGAACATTATATGAGGGATGTTTTCTAAGTACTGCAAAACTAATAAAATTTACTTGAAACGGTTTTATAATAATGGTACCTTATTTTAACTGATTTTATAATAACAGAACCTGCATTAATTCCACATAATACCAAAATAATCAATTGGTACTACAGGATGAAAAGTGCCATTCTGCATTTTAAAACGATCCTTTCCAACATGAAACAGCTACCTCAATTCATTCTTTAGCAAACTGTCAGACCTTCCTACACACCTACGGGTAGGGTTATTTTTGGATCATCCTGGAAGCAAATCACTGCTATCTCAGTGGGTGTACTGGCCTCTAACAAAATGTCACGGTGGCAGACTTGCTCTGCTGATTGGAGAAAAGCGCACTGGACTGAAGTGAACAAAAAGAGAATCTTCTAAGAATGATTATTTGAACATCCTTCACTGCTTCTCAGCTGAAGCATCTTGCATATTCCATAAAATCTCTAACGTTTCAACAATTGTGTTCACAACGTGAATACCTTCAATGACAAAGATAATCTTCATACTGCATTAGGGAGTTGAGAAAATAATGAACCATGGACACTAACTATAACTATAATTCTCTGCTTCTAAGCAGGGGGAAAGGATGAATTAATTCTTACAGGACAGGCACTGTAATATTTTTTTTTCTCTTTTTCAGTTTATTCTATACTTCACAGACTTCCTTTTTTGGGCCTGTTATTCTTCAATGTCAGCATCTGTCTGAAAATAAGTATTTTTAGACTTTTGTGCTTAGGAAAGCTTTTTTTTTCCCAACATAAGAGTTAATGGCTGAATTCTGATATAATACAGCAAAAGCTGTGCTGGATTTCAAGAAGTTGTTTAAGAAAAAAAGTCTTACTCTCTACAATGACGGTATTTTATTTTTTTTTTTTCAGAAAGATTTCCTCTTAGGTTTACACAGCAGAAAAACCTGAAGAGCTTTTTCACTGAAGCATGAATAGCTGGTTCAGTTGTGTGAATAAATAATAGAGAATCAAATAATCATGAAAATGTCATGGAAAATCAAGGCTCCTAAGTCTGAAACTGAATTAGCTTCTGGTTTAGCAATTCTATCCCCCCACAGCCCAGAAGTTATATTGTGTATGTTTATGCAGATAAATTTGGATGTATAATTAGATGTTTTGTCTCTCCATTTGCACATAGAAGGGCTTTCCTACTGGCTACTGAAAAAAACATTTATGCATGAATTTTTAGAAACAAAATTGAAATAAGCTCACAGAGGCTGCTGAATCTCCATCCTCGAAGATATTCAGACCTTGACTGGACACGGCTTTTGCCATTTGCAAAAATCAGGAGCTTCACAGCTCCTGATATCAGGAAATGTTTCACAGGGCTGTATCAACCTTGCACCATCCAGGGCAGTCAGAATAAACTTTATTATCTGTGGAAAAACTAGGGTAGTGGGTCAGCTGAGGCAAATTAAGTGTCAGAAAGTGTTAGAAGCAGATACTCTGATCCTGAGCTTGTATGTCCCTTCTTCACATTCACCTCCAGGCCTTCCCACCCTCCCTGAATTAACCATAAATCTCTGCAGGCTCTGGAATTGCAGCCTCCCTGAAAACTCTTTGCTGGTTGATCCATTTGCAGGACGTGTCAAGGACAATCCCTGGGGGACAGGACAAGGTTCCTGACCCTCAGCTGAGATTCATTCTGCCTAAATTGAGAAATTTACGGTGTCGCTACCTCCACCTGAGGTAGCGCCTCTGAAATCCCTTCCCAGTTATAGGGAAATGCAAACTTCTAGGAACCAACCAAGCAGGATTTGAGACCAACTGGCTCAGACAACCTGGAGTTGGGTCAAAGCTACCCCAGCCCAAACTCTTCGGTTATGAAATATCACAGGTACCTGCCTTCAAAACAAGAAAGTGTTGTAAGAGACTGAAGTGAAAGGAAAGTGAAGAATTCATTAACTAAATATAGGTGATTAAAATAAATAAAGGAAACAATTATCATATCAAAATAAAAGACTAGAAAGATGATTAAATGAGTCTTCAAAAGACTCGTGAGTAACTCATGAAACACATCATATGCATTTACCTGGTTTTATTCTTTCATAATTTCATTTTCATTTTTATTCACTACCATCTGATAATTGCAAGAAACAGTTACTTTAACCATGGGCAATTTAAACCATTTTAATTTTTTTTTTTCCAGGGCCAAGAGACGAAAGAACCTATTTATTGCCTGAGGGGATTTTTACTAAAATGAAAGCTTAATCTTTCATGTTTTTTTAAGCAAAGGCTTTTAAAAAATCATTTCTAACAATGCTGTAGGGAGAGACTTCCATGGGTATGCAAAATTGAAATTATAAATTTACAATTATAAAAAAATTAATAGTTTGGGGGATTGCATTGTCTCTGTTCTTTCTGAATGAATACTGCTTCAAGCTTAAGAGCAAGTATTTAGCACACGGAGCAGAATGAGTGTCCTTAGACTCTCTTGCGGTCAAAGCTATTTAGAAAGACTGTACGAGAGAAAGATCATTGGAGTTTAATTTGTTTGGAAATATGCAATTGTATGAACCTGGAAGAAGGAGTTTCAGACAGAATAAACAGTTACTATGATGAATATTTCTCTCTCTTTTTTTATTTTATACATTGCAAATAGAAGCCAGCAGCAAAACCTGATGCCCTGTCGGTTCCTCACTTCTTGGTCTGTTCTTCTGTGCTGCCAAAGCATAGAAGTTGGCCTGACCACCATCCCCTCCATAATAGGCTGATGCACTGACAGTTCCTAAATCTTATCTATGCAAAATTACGCTGCGAGATGAATTTTAAGTGACATAACCACGTTTTGTGGCTCTGATGATACATGTCTACAAAGGACATAACAAGAACTCTTGGTGAAAGACTGATTCAGGAATCCTTTTCAGGAGAGATACAGTTCTATATGGGTAGAAATATGGATATGATTTTTGTGGCTGACATGGTTTAAGGCATACTACAAGTACATGCTCATGCCTACCCCTGTTCTGTGCGGTATTTTGGCTTTAACAGCATCAAGAAAAGGATTAAATTTAAGCATGTACTTTTGCACTCTCCTAAATTTGGGCAGTTTTTTGAACTGAGAAATATTAATTTAATGCATTATCTGGAGAGACACAAACATTTCTTCCTGGGCTCAGTGCAGGCTTTGAAATCAGACAAAATAATTTACACTCATGAAACACAACAAACTGAAGTGTTCTATTAAAAGAAAACTCGACCAAAAAAATACCCTTAAGGCCTCCAAATACACACACATTGAAAGGCAGATTTAAATGTTTTCTGCCAACATATTTCAAGTTTTAATGGAAATACTTTGAGCTACTATGAAAAGCTTTATCGAACTAAATTCATTTTCCATAGTGCAGAGAAGAATCATTGAAGATATTATTCAGGTTTACAAAATACTTAATAGGGTGGAGAATGTGGAACCAGATAAGGAAGGTTAAACTGAAGGACATTTTAACAAGGCTTGATTTTAGGTTGGTTGTGCAACATAAATAGGTCAGTGGACCTATTAGATACAGACTTTCTCTTTGATGCACCAAGCTGTCTAATATTAGAAACGCTTGTGTACAGCTACTCTTTATGAGACTTTCAAAAGCAATTGGCATTCTGAATACACTATTTCAAAGTGTAAGTGTCCAGAATTTTTTGAAAATAACGCATCTTCAATGTGTTTGCCAAAATCATTAATCTATTCAGAAAAAGACTTGGAATCTGCTCCGCAATACCACCCTGAGCAATACTGAGCTTTAGTTATCCCAAAGAACTATTTGCCCAGCCCAGCTGAAGCACCCTCCTAACCATGTGCCTCTGGAGATTTGGACATCGCATGAAACCACTTTCCAGGCACTCAAGGAGCCTCAAGACCAGGTTTAAACGAGGGAACAGCAAGTGAGCCAGGCTGGATAAGAAAATCGTGTTGGATAGGGAGAGAGGAAAATGTGAACCTCAAAGATGAATCTGAGCAACGTGCTAAGCTGGCAAGACAAAGCACGACAGACACACGCTGCTGCCTGAGGTTGTGGTGCCACTTTGCTGCAGAACAGTAACAAGAACAGTCCATTCCCAGCCCCTCCGCTCCTCAGCGCAGTAGGTTGAGCTGCCCTGAGAAGTCTTGTCAGTACGGCTGAAGAGAAGCTGGGCATGCTTTGGGAGGACAGGCTACTCAGACATGTAACAGCTAAACTGCAGAGATATTACAGAGCACGGGTGAATTGCGGAATTTCTGCTTCTATAAACGGCTGATATTTAGACAGGAGTACTGCAGAAACATTGGCACTGAGATTAGCCTTTTGCACAGCGTTAAGCCCCAGCTCTGGGATGGAGAGAAGAGACTGCTCAGGTTTTTTTAAAAAAAAAGTATCGGCAAAGCAAAATTATTTTTATCCAACTTGCTACCCGGAGATGTTGCGAATGAATATTATTTTTACGTTGAGATGAGGTTCGTATTAGAAAGAGGAAAATTCTGCACAAACTTTGTATTATCCAAGCTGCCTTCCATTTAACCTCTCCCCCAAACTAGCAATAAAACTACGACACGATGCGAAGCGCTGGCCAGCTTTAACACCCAGCACTGCGCTTGGTCCCAGTTCTATTGTGCAGTGAAGACTGTTTTCCTTACCGACGAGCTCAAACCGTCTGCCATGAAGTACTTTTTCATGGGGAATAAATACACACTTAAACAAGATTAAACACAAATGTTCTTTAGTGGTGTCTAAAATAATATGAATGTTTTTTAGAACAGCAATAAACACACTTCATGATGCAAATAATTACACCCTGCAGCTTTTATGTAAAGATAAGCGGCCGGATTCTTGATTCAGCTACATCACTGTAAATCCAGAGTAACTACACTGAATCAACATCTCTCTCTGTGGTTTCTGGAGATGCTGAAGTATTACTGAACTCTGGATTTGCCCTGATTTCTCTCTAGGGTCTTACAGACATGGTTATGCATGGCTGAAAGTCTACATGGTGGTCATGGAGGTACCATCACCTCTTATCTTGTCCCTTATTGCCCCATAAATCTATCTTCTGTTTAGTGTAACGAAGCAGAGTCTCGCTGTGTATTCCTTGTGCATCTGATATCATATTTGTATTTTGTATTTTGAGTCAGGATGAGAAGAAAGCTCAACTGAGGCTAGAGCAAGAAAAAGAGAAGGAAAAAAATGAGAGAAGGACTTCACAAAGATTCATGATGGGTGAAGGCAATACGTGCACGATGTGCTGGGAATTGAAGATCAGTCTCTCAGGGGTTAAAAAGAACTACCTTGGCTGATTTTTCTGTAGGATGGAAAGAACTTGCTCGTGCTCTGAATTCTTTCTGAAAAGGTAACTTTAGTTTAAGTTTCCCATGCAACTGTAATTTTCATGTAGAGTTTTGTAAGATGGGTCTGTTAGGCTTTACTGGCACCTGAAATGAGTGTGGAAAGGTGAACATGTCCACGCTGGACCACTTGCAAAATTAGTTATTTGCTTAAAGATAACAGCAACAGAAACGTATCCAGCTATTTAAAAGTGTCTTCAGAATTTATGTGAGCACAGAACTTAGACACAACCACTATTTTAACTACCATGTTCCCATGTATTTTCATGTTTGTAATTTGGAAGCAAGCACTCGGCTCTTACCGGGACTTGTTAGGGCTCCCAGAGCACCAGTCGTTGTGGAGAGAGGATTTGCATTGGTGGTGGTAGCTGAGGTCTGGGCGGCGGCTGCTGCGGCTGCTAAAGTTGCCAAATTCTGTAACTGTAAAGCGTTCATGCCTGCATGGAAAAGGAATAGAGTTAATTAAAATATATAATAATAATAACAATAATAATATCTATTTTCAATGAACATAGAGTTTGGGATGTACCTTGCCAAGAGATTCAACTCTTCTTTTCACTCCCAAGACATCTACAATCTGGGAACCACCTCTTACAGTCCTCAAATAGCAGCCCTCACCTCTCTACCTTGGAGCTGAAAGAACACAGCAAAGGCACTGGCCTATACTCAAAAATCATTAATCATCCAATGGAGAGCTACGAGGATGATTAAAGGACTTGAACATCTCTCCTATGAAGAGAGACTGAGAGAACTGGGGCTGTTCAGCCTTGAAAGGAGACGGCTGAGAAGGGACCTTATTAATGTATAGAAATATCTGAGGGGTGGGTGTCAAGGAAGGGGACAATCTCTTCTCAGTGGTGCCCAGCAACAGAACAAGAAATAATGGGTTTAAGTTAGAACATGGGAAGTTCCACCTCAACATGAGGAGAAACTTCTTTCCTGTGAAGGTGGCAGAGCCCTGGCACAGGCTGCCCAGAGAGGTTGTGGAGTCTCCTTCTCTGGAGATTTTCAAAACCCACATGGACACGTTCTTGTGTGGCTGCCCTAGGGGATCCTGCTCTGGCAGGCAAGTTGGACTAGATGATCTCTAGAGGTCCCTTCCAGCCTCAAACATCCTGTGATTCTGTGATTCTAAATTAAACCTGTTTTGTGCCTCTTCTATAAGGGAAGTGTAGAATTAAAAGTCATTTAAATTCTGTGTGAAACTCAGGCACGATACTATTTCCTGACACAACAAGGGCTGTAAAGAAGATAACTAATGGTTAAAACACATTCAGGACGTCTCCTCTGAATGCAGTAGCCAATAGTTGTGCTGATTTTCCTTTTGATGGTTCATTTCTAAAAGCACATATGAACCAAAGCCATCAAATTAGTATCAGTCTCATCAAAGAGCCATCACTGAGGTAGGGACTTTCAAGCCATAAGCTCTGGACTACACTATCGAGTCTACTTGGTCATCTGTCACTTCATTATTATTACGTGGTGGAGATATACCTGCATTTCAATGAAGACCATTCAGAAATGGATGCATTTAAATAGCAAAAGCTTTAAGTTAGGTAGCAAGTAAAAAAAAAAAGAAAAAGACAATGAATTAGTAGAATTCATGTGAAATAGAGAAAAAGATGATGAAGGAACAGCAAATAGTGTTCACCTGACTTACATCAGAGAGACAGGAGCCTCTCTCCCGAGGTCTTCAAAAGTACCTACCTTTTACCCTGGTCTAGCCAAAGTACTTAGGCACCTACTCTAAGACAAACTGCTTCAGTGAGAGACTAAAATGCAGATATAAATTAGGTGCTAGCATTAACCAGCTTGGATCCTTCTCAGAATTCTTTGCAGAAGATACAACTGGCCACAGGGGCGACCTTCAGACTGGGTGTCTACATGTGGACATGAAAGACTGTTTGGATGGCAGTGAGAGATAATCCTTACTGGTTTGGGTATATGAGGGAGATCTGTGCATGATGCCTGAGCCCTCAAGAGAATTGAAAACGTCCATAAAACCAAAATACTAGAAGAGTTTTATTATATTCTTATAGTCCTGATAATTTAAGTACACAGAGTTAGGTGGTAGGAAAAGCAATACCATTTTTCAGACTAAGTGATAGAGGTCGGAACTCTGTGAAAGTTTTGGGGAACACACAAAGAAGAGTTTGAGTGCCTGGAAACTTGTTCAATTTTTTTCAGAATGTTAATTTGTCTAACAAGAGATACTCCCCCCTGCACACTTTGTTTCTCACACCATGGAAACTTAATAACAGCTTGGAGATGATTAAAAAAAAAAAGAGTTTTAATAGGGTACTTTGTAAGAGAAGGAAAAAAACGCAATGAAGAAGAGGTATTTTCTAGGAATTGAGAACTCCTGCAGTGGTGGAGAACAATATTACTTTCAAATACTACGACAAAGCTACAGCGCTGGTTGACATGGGAAAAGCAATGGAAGTCATTTCCCTGGACTTGTGCAAGGTGTTTGACACTGTCCTACATGACATCCTTGTCTCTAAAATGGAGAGACACGGATTTGACAGATGGACCACTTGGTGGATAAAGAACTGGCTGGATGGTCACACTCAAAGAGTTGTGGTCAATGGCTCAAAGTCCACATGGAGACCAGTGACAAGCGGTGTTCCTCAGGGGTCTGTTCTGAGTCCAGTGCTGTTCAACATCTTTGTCAGCGACGTGGACGACAGCATTGAGTGCACCCTCAGCAAGTTTGCTGACGACACCAAGCTGTGTGGTGCCGTGGACTCACTTGAGGGAAGAGATGCCATCCAGAGGGACCTTGATAGGCTGGAGAAATGGGCCAGTGCAAACTGCATGAGCTTCAACAAGTCAAAATGCAAGGTCCTGCACCTGGGTCGGGCCAATCCTAGGCACAAATATAAACTGGGCACAGAGTGGGTTGAGAGTAGCCCTGAAGAGAAGGATTTGGGGGTGTTGATAGTTGAGAAGCTCAACGTGAGCCGGCAGGGCGCTCATGCAGCCCAGAAGCCAACCCCGTCCTGGGATGTATCAGGAGAAGCGTAGCCAGCAGGGCAAGAGAGGGGATTCTCCCCCTTCACTCTGCTCTTGTGAGACCCCACTTCGAATACTGTGTCCAGTTCTGGTGCCCCCCACCATAAGAGGGACATAGAACTGTTGGAGTGTGTTCAGAGGAGGCCACAAAGATGATCCAGGGGCTGGAGCAGCTCTGCTACGAGGACAGGCTGAGGGAGCTGGGATTGTTCAGTCTTGAAAAGAGAAGACTTCAGGGGGACCTAATAGCTGCCTTCCAATACCTGAAGGGATCCTACAGGAAGGCTGGGGAGGGACTTTTTACAAGAGTGTCCACTGATAGGACAAGGGGAAATGGGTTTAAGTTGCAGGAGAATAGATTTAGATTAGATCTTAGGAAGAAATTCTTTGGTACGAGGGTGACAAGACTTTGGAATAAATTGCCCAGAGACGTTGTGGCTGCCCCCTCCCTGGAGGTGTTCAAGGCTGAGTTGGACAGAGCCTTGAGTAGCCTGATCTAGTAGAGAGGCGTCCCTGCCTGTGACAGGGAGGTTGGATTAGATGATCTCTAAGGTCCCTTCCAGCCTAGGCCATTCTAGGATTCTATGATTCTATGTTTTAGGTGGTTAAGTGGATGTTATTACTGCAGATTTTTTTTTCTGCCTTTTCATTTGATCCAACGTCCATCACTGTGTAGACTGGAATCTGCACAACATACTTGGAGTAATTATGTGGCCAAAAAAGCTCTTTCGGGTTTTTTTTGGAGGCTAATTATTGTCTTAAAAAAATAAAGCTTTTCTCAAACACTACTGAGCCAAATTATGTTGCAAGATGCAATAAAGCCACCTCAGTCACAAGTCATTATTAACCTAGAAAATGAGGTGTAACTACTAAATAAAGAGCTCACAATTTGGTCAGTCTTCTACACCACGTTTCACAAAGCTCAAGTGCTTAAAGTACAAAGATAACTCTGAAATGACAAAACTATATCTTAATTACAGAGGTATTTTATACCTTTAGAATTTATAAAGTATCTGTGTAATCAAGGTACAGTTTAAGATATTAGATACTGGATGCTCAAATGAATAGAATAAAACTGCTCAAATCTTGACCAAAGGAATCTTCTACAGCAGGAAAAGTTGACTGAATACTTTAAAAACCTTTTATTTTTATTAACAGTCTAAAACTAAGTTTTGCAAGAGACATCATATTAATAGATACATTTCTGAATCCAGAGATGCTAAAAAAATTTGTAACAATTTTCAAATCCTATCTCTGGTTTAACCTGAGAACTTTTCAGTCAAAAAGTACAACTCAGATAGAAATTCAGATATGCAAGCATAATTTCATTTTTTATTTTTTATTTAATTACTCAGTTGACTTACTTGCTGGTCTCGGGTGTAAATATATTTTGTTTTCATTAAAAAATTCTCTTTCATCGGTAGTAACGTTCTGCAGATTATTTCAAACAAGAGTTTAGGGATGGAGAAGACTTAAGCTGGGATCCAGCTCTTTGCAAACAACACAGACAGCGGTTCTCAAAATGACATATGGAATCCATTTTCATCCTGGACTGACATTTGGTCCTCAAATATCATTTACATTCCTCTTTCATAGGAAGTATTCAGCAAAGAACATCCAGCAAACATTGCTGGTCTTCACTGAGACCATATTTTGTGCCATTCTGTAAAAGAGATTTGGGAAAGCAGTGGGTTGCTCTCCATCATAGCAGCATGGTTTTCTATCACCCACTGGTTAGTTATTCATCGGAAGGATCAGTTATAATGAGCTTATCTTTCTTCTGTTGGGAGGTTTCCTTTTTGGACTTTCAAAGAGCACGTGGCAGGATTAAATAATAGTGAACAAATACAGAATGGTACTAGAGAAGAGACTGCAGAATAGCTTCACCTAGATGAAATCCCACGCGCTTCTGGAAAACGCATGGACTTTTCTCAGCATCAGTTTAGGCGCAAATAGATTGTGAAGCAACTTAATACTGCTTTTTGTATCGTGTTTTATGTGCATGGCTTTGCCCACGCATACAAGGCTGCAGAAGTCCAGGAGCACAGAAGGCGGCTCAGGTGCTCTGCACAGCACTCAAGGAAAAGTACAGTGGGCAAAGACAAGGTCAACTGGCAGCGGAGCAAACAACTCCTCTCTCTGGGCTCACGAACCACTGTTGTGCCTGTGTGGATGCAAAACAAACGCCAGTATTACCTCATCCCACAAAAATATCTTTTTTTTTCTTTTTTTTTTTTTATGGTGGGACGTTTCCTGTGGAAGCACAAGAGGAACCCATCAGCTTGACGAAAGAGTTTCAACACCAAAAGCAGACTGAGGAACAGGAGCTGGCGGTGGCGACGTTGTCTCCCCACCCAGTTTCTTTTACTGTAGAGGTGACTAAAAGACACTGGCCACAAACCAGCACTGCAGATGTTATGGGGTGTTGCCTTCAGAAAAAAAGACTGCTGGCTGTTGTCACACAGGCGTAAGAGAAGGAAAGAAAAGAGCCCTGCTGAATTGAGCACCCAAATACGACTGTCACAAGGGCTCACGGCACACGCTGTCATCTGGCGTGCTCTAGAGCTAATTGTGTCAACAGGTTCATCACTTAATACGCATCCTCTTTAGGATATTCTGTCTGCTCTGACATATGAAAAACAAGTCCTGTCATCACTGTTTCACATTCCCCAGGCATTTTACCATCTCCGCTCCCCCTTCATTGGTTTCTCCGATCAGCTTGTCAAGTGCGTCAACATCCCACTTGCCAGGACAAACTTGGAGGAGGGAAACCAAATGCTCTCAAATCCCAGACTCAGAAAGCATTTTGCTTTCAAATGGGGATTTTTGGTTCAATTGAACTTCACCTAAAGTATAGTTCTGCCTCTCGTTTCCTCCGCTTTCACATGCTGTCTTCACACATTTTACATCCTACAGCTTTTTCAAAATGGTCCCAAGTCCCGCAACAGAGCTGGACAGCAAAGGAGTAGATCATTTTTATTTGGAAGTGCTGCTCACTCAGCAAATGCACCTCTCTCCAAAGAAATGCAAATTGCTTAAAGCTGAAGAACAGCCTCATAGGCAGAGCTGCACATGAAAAATGAAAATCTCCCTGCAGAGGGAAAAAAACAACTTCTGGGTAAGGAATAACTCTTGATCTTCATGATGGAGACGATGTTGGGAATTAAAGGGAAATGATTAAAAAGCCCAGAATCACAATACAGTTTGATTCCATTTTTAATAACATGTATTTACCAGTGCGCTATCAGTTTGGCAAATATTCAAGATTGCAAGGAAATTCAACTTTCATTTTGTTATTTGGCAGATTAAAAAAACAATTAAATTATGTACAAACCAGATGCACAGTACGCCTTGCTTGAAACTTAAGATTTAAAAAAAAAATTATTTATAAGGACAGGGGCATGAAAATTTAATTTAATGTTCACCTTAGGTAATTTTGTGTCTTATTGTTCACGGCAATTACCATAAATCTACATATCAATAAGCGAGAACAGATGTCAGTTGTTACAAGTGCTTGCCAATCAGGCCTGCTAAAAAGTGACAGATGGATGGTGATAGAACATTCTCATAAGGCCTATTAGCACATTCACAGGAAATTTTTGTAGTGCTGCACAGTCACAGATGCAGTTCTGTGAAAACACGGGGAAATTTGAGAGCACGAGATTTACATTTTACAACTTCTCGTGCTGCCTCCGACACAAAGTTCCGTACAATGAAGCAATTTGCCTCATTTCAGTCACTTCTCCTGTGATAACTGTAAAGTCGGAATTACTGGGTATTTGTAGAGGAGGCAACAGAGTCACAAGCTGCTCCTGAAGAATTTTTAGGCCTCATCAGCTCTTGGGTTTCCAAAACCATAATAAAATCATATTAGGAAATAGCCGAGATTCGCTTGCTGAACAAATCCCTAATAAAAGGCGGCACCGGCTACATTTTAGTGACATTATATGTGCAGAGGGTTTCAGAGTCAGTGGTGATTATCAGACCCAAATCTGGATAGCTCATAAGCAGTCCCCACTAACTTAACTTCCTTCTCCTTGGAAATTTTATCCTTACCATTTATTAGGACTTATGCAATTTGAACTAAATCCTGACTGCAGCTTAAAAATAATGATTAAACTAAAAGTTATCATCTCCGGTCCAAAAACCAGCTATTTGCTAACACTGACATCTGCCATTTCAGATGCCGATGTTAAAAACGAGGGCAAAGGCTTCATGGGCTGTGTCTGAAAGAACGTGGTGTTATTCCAGCAAGATTCTAAGAATTAAAACAGGCAGGAGATCTGGGCACTACCTCCGTTAAGCCATATAAATATACTTTGCACCTATCTTTAGAAAAGCTGCTTATCTGAGCAGCACTTAAGGTACCCTGACCATTTAGTGTTTGATTTAGCAAAGCTCTTAAAACAACTTAGAAGTCCACATTTGAGTCTGTCCTGGTTTTTAAGCGTACATGCTTAAATTCGACTGGAAGTTAGGAGTTACTAGTTGACTCAACGCAGGATTTCAGCACGTTATCAGGTTATGCACGCTCCAAACAAATCCTGGCAAGAAATGTGCTTTTCTCAATTGAAACGTCTGCAGTCCTAGCAGGATAGATTCATCTCATCTAACTTTATCCAGATAAAAGTCACTCGCCCAGGCTCTTGCTATAGTCAAATGAGAAGAGAGTGACTGGATGATTCATGTGATCCTAACACAGGAAGGTTTAGCCGCAGTCCTTGGCAGGATGAATTGCAGTCTGGGAGTGACTCCCTCTTCATCGACATCACGGGGAGATGGGACGCTTAATTTCCAAACTGCTGAGGTTCAGTGGAATGAATTCCACTCACAGAGGGGTTGAGGCAATAGAGAGCCCCTCGTTCTCATTTCACTGCTTATGGAAAGCCCAGCCAGAGCTACAGATCTCGTGTCTAGACTCAGCCAGACTTCCACATCGTGCACTTCTACCACCTGAATAAGCACCTCTTGGAAAGTGCTGAGCGCTGGTTTTCCTCTCAAGGTGCCTCTCCTCCTGCAAGCAGGAGCGATGTGTGGATTGAGAACGGCCTCATTTACTTCAAACTCTGCCTCTCCAAAAAATGCTAAATGGAGTTGTTTAATTTATTAGCTAAAAATATAAATCAAAAAGCTAATTGTATGGGTTAAATTATGTAGGGCTTTCAATGGGATTACTGTTAGAAAAGCTCAATGTTTTTAGTCTCTGAGGTCAACATTTTCACAACTGGTAGTTATCTTTAAGAAACAGTTATTTCCCTTGAGCTGGAAACAGTTTCTCAGTGACCTTTACTTTGAATATGATATCCCTAAAGAGGTCATAGAAGGAGAATCCCTTCTTCAGTATGGCCCTGCTGGAATGAAGCCACCAGAGTCAGAGGATAGAAAGGATCTTTGGGCCGATGCAAAAGTATAGAGCTTTTGTGCAGATGGTCCTGGCTTCCAACTGGTCCCTCCAGATCCACTGAGCCAATCCAAGAATTAGAGGAAAATATTCAGAAAGCAGAACCTCACAGAGTTTCTCTCACCCATCTGCTCCTACAGACTCTGCAACAGGAGGAAATCTGGCTTGGGTAACAGAAGAAGGGTGAAATGGATTGAACAGGGCTCAGAAAGGGCCAGAAGTTCAACCCAAAATGCAACCAAACTGTGAGAGAGTTTGGAAAGGACTGGGAAAAAACCCATACACTGGAAAAATATAAAAAGTCCCAGCTGTAGAGGGTTTAGGGATTTGAAAGCCAAAGCAAGGAAAGCCAAAAGCATGGTTTCTCCTCCTGCATGACTTCAGAAAGCAAAATACATTGTCTGTTCAAAGAAATTAAGAGAGTCCATTTGTGTCTTTTATGAGTACTCTAAATGTTTATGCGTCCCGAATGGTCACACATATAGAAAGATTTCTGTATGAGTGAATACTTATTCCTGCCAAAACATTTTACATTAACAGACAATAGAAGACCTTCATAGACCATGTATTTTTGAACATTTCAATTTTCAAAAATCACCCTATGCAATATAAAACCTCCCTGTTTAGTCCGTATAGTGCTTTCCAGATTCTTCTTAAACAGGCAGGTTGGCTAAAGTAACCGCTGCTTTTAGGACCTGATCCAGTGCCAGCCAAATTCGACGTGAATGTTCAAACAGCATCAGTGTCCTTTGAACTAAGTTTTCCATGCAATTTGTGTATATTTGAAGGTGGAATCTTTTTTTTTTTGCTTGAAAGATTGCTAGCGCTTAATGTAGCTTGCATTGTCTTTTTAAAGTCAGTCAACCAAATCACATAATGTAATTCATCAACATCATTACTCCTCCCCAAAGACAAAGCACAGGCTAGACACAAGCTTGAGAGGCATGTGAGAGAAAACTTTGCCTTTAAATTAGCATTAGCAGATATTAGAGGAAGGGAGGAAAAGTGAGGAAGTGTTCACCATAAAATACACACTTGACAATGGTGTGTGTTTGTGTGTTTTACAAAGGATGGCGAAGCAGAGTCTGGCAAGGTAGGGTTAGCTCCTGTAATCAAGCCCAAGGGAATACTACGATACCTATAGCAGCATTGCTAACTCTCCCAACTCTATTACCAGTCTTGATATATTACACAGTTTTCTTCGGCTTGGCTCTTGAAATAAAACAATTTCATAATAATCTCATTTTTCAATAAAAAGGAGAAAACCTAAACTGGGGAACCAAATGTGGAAACTTAAGGCTTGGAAACCTAGATGACAAATGACTATTTTTTGTCTCTCCAATTTTAATATCTCACAGATTTTAGGTGAGCCGTTTTCATGATTTGCTCGGATTTCACACACAGTTCATGAACACAGGACAATGGCAATACTGAACACACAGGAGTGCCAGTGGGCTGTTACAGCCAGAACAGCATTCGTTTTTGGAGCTGGTGCTCTCTGTGTTTAATGTCTACTGGTTAGAGACTTCTTGAGAAAAATTCCTATTTTCCTTTGGACTGGATCCCCAGCTCCCAAACCAACCAACAGACAAACCAACAAACTCCAGTGCTCTTCAACCAAAAATGATTAAAGATCCCATTCCTTTGAACAAAAAAGAGAATCCCTGCTTTTGACACTTTAACCAGGCTGAGGCATGATATTGAGGAAAAGGAATTTAAAGCTTCACACTGAAGATCAGTGTCTTTGCTCCACTAGCAAAGAAAATTGCTTTGATTTAAGAAGTAGTATCGCTGAGGACTGCATGGCAAATATTTTTTCACGTGTGCAGCTGGGAATGTGCTGTGTTCTTTCTGTTCAGTATAGCGACAACATGAGTTTCAGTACAAATAAATGCTTGCAGATCCAAAGGTCCCTATTTTTGGATAAGGGAGTGGCTGTAACAGAAGTCCTAAATTAGCAAACCGTGACTTAAAGTCATAGAATGATCTAGGTTGGAAAAGAACTTTAAGATCATCAAGTCCAACTATTAACCTAACACTGCCAAGTCCACCACTAAATCATGTCCCTAAGCACCACATCTATGGGTCTTTTAAATACCTCCAGGGATGGTGACTTCACCACTTCTCTGGGCAGCCCATTCCAATGCCTCAGCACTCTTTCAGTAAAGAAATTTGTTCCTAATATCCAATCTAAACCTCCCCTGGTGCAACTTGAGGCTGTTTCCTCTTGTCCTATCACTTGTTACTTAGGAGAAGACCCATCCCCACCTTGCTACAACCTCCTTTCAGGTAGTTGTAGAGAGTGAGAAGGTCTCCCCTCAGCTGAACAACCGGGCTGAACAACCCCAGTTCCCTCAGCTGCTCCTCATCACACTTGTTCTCCAGACCCTTCACCAGCTTCGTTGCCCTTCTCTGGACATGCTGCAGTGCCTCAATGTCTTTCTTATCCTGACGGGCCCAAAACTGAACACGGGATTGAAGGTACAGCCTCACCAGTGCTGAGTACAGGGGGACAATCATTTCCCATGTCCTGCTGGCCACACTATTCCTGAAGTAGGCCAAGATGCTGTTGGATCTTCTTGGCCACCTGGGCCCACTGCTGATGTTCAGCCATCTGTCAGCCAGCACCCCCAGCTCCCTCTCTGCTGAGCACTTTTCCAGACGCTCCTCCCCAGGCCTATAGCGTTGCCCGAGGTTGTTGTGACCCAAGGGCAGGACTTGGCACTTGGCCTTGCTGAACGTCCTACAATTGGCCTTGGCCCATTGATACAGCCTGTCCAGATCCCTCTGCTCCCACCAAAATTGGTGCCATCTGCAGATTTACTGAAGGTCTTTGGTGAGACTTAAGCACAAAAGAGACGCTAGAGCCCTGACATATGAGAGTGAAATTTCAATGGCTTATATGGCTTTTGATCAAACTTTTAGTCTCTGAATCCAGTGGCAAGCACAGTTGTTGATTTCAAAGATAAAACCTGGACTCCTCAAACTCAAGTTCAAAGAACTTGCAAGCTGCAATGATGGATCTTCTTTAGCACCTTATTCAATTGTGTCAGATTTTATTCCTCACCTTGAAATATTATAATAGGTAAGCTATATTCATTGTGGAAATACACATTGAGTTCATTTTTGTAAAAAGAACATAAGCAGCCGAAGTTAAAAAACTCTGGGCCTTTACAAACATTCAAAGATGGCTTCAGCAGATAATGCAAGACACATGAGGTATTTTCAATTCCTTTCACAAAACATAAAAAATGAATCCTTAACTAGATGCACAGCATAACAGTGCCACTGGATTTCTGCGGAGAGGATGTGAACTCTCAGTCCTAATGATGAAATAGTGCCTAGTCTCTAGCACTTTCACGTAGAGCGGCACCTTGGAGGAAAATTTAATATCACTAATTTGACCCTGAACATCAAGGTTTAAGACTTACAGGTTTTGGGGAAAGAAAGGAGTAAACTTCAAACTGTTTTGATAACATGAATATAAGATAAAAATTACGTATTTTCCAGGAGAAGCAGTCAGTCATTAAATTATCCCAGAGACGAGAGCACTATCCATCTAATCCGTACCCAAGAAGGCATATCCCTCAAGTAACAATGATGTGCCACTCCGCTTTCTTAAGATGACTTTCTACCATTCTAAGGCCATATGATTGTCAGAGAATACATCACATCACCAACTGAGAGCCCATCCTGAAACGACTTGACTAAAGTTCTTATTTTTAACACAGTTCTTGAAGACGAAGCTGAAGGTACGCTAACAGTGAGAAACAGGCAACAGAAAACTTCTAAGGTGCACATAATGCAATGGATATCACATTATTTTTCCTTGGTGTGTCAATTCTGTCATTTCGTAGGCCTAACCAAATATGAAAACATTAAACACAATCCCGGAGCTCAAAGCCACTTCTAAAACTGCCAAGCATAAAACTGTTACTGAAGCGCTCTGTTCTGTTTATCATATTAAGATACACTTTTTTTTATGAAAAAAATGCTAGATTGCAAGTGTAACATAATAGAACCAGCAAGCACTGCCAGCAGGTCTGAGGATGAGAGAATAATTCAGAGATATTGTCATCTGTAGGCCAATTTATATTGTCAGACAGCAGGTTCACATTAGTTTCTGATGTCACTGCAATAATGGTATAATATAACAATTGAGCAAAGAATACCTGTGGGGTATAGCTATATGGTGCGGTATATCTATACTTGTTAAAGTATTTCAGGATTCATTCAAAGCAGCACCAGAAGAAGCAGAAGATCAGGATTAAAAGAAGATTGAGAAAACAGTGTTCATAAAGGCTTCTGAATATTTTGGCCCTTGTTTTGTGATGATGAAGCAAGCACAATGTTGCGTTTCATGGATTCAGCGGGTTCATGATTAAAACACACCAATGTAGCAATTTAGGGGTTTTGTGCTTCCTTTTTTTTTCCCCTCTAACAAGAAAAAAAAGCTTTTTAACAGTTTTTCACGGCAGGCATAATGTGCATCTGTGCTCTGATTTACTGCACATGCTGCCTTCTCTAGCATCATGTTAAGTTAGGGTATCAGCATGGTAGGTCACACAGCGGGAGTGACCTTTCGCTAATCACTACACATCAGTTACTACTGGCTCACAGCTCATTACTAAGAAACTCTCCAACGAGCTGGCTTTCAAATCCGCTCACACTTTGATTTTTTTCCCCCCTTTTCTTTCTTTTTTTTCCTCCAGACTAAAGATTATGCTTTTACATAAAATCTTCTGTTCTGTAATTTTGTCAACTAGGGTTCCAAAGTCAAAAAGGCACCCAGTTAATTTTCCGTGATTATAAAAGAAGCCTGAAAATTCACGCTGAAGGTAGGCCTGTAATCTTGGGTTTCATTAAAAAGGTCAGACCATTTTTACTCACCACCTACCATTAAAATGTTTGAGGGCTGCCATTAATTTGATTTTTCAGGATACAGAAATCTCACTGGAAATTAGAATGCAATCCTGCTGTTGCTTTACTGACACTTTTCACAGGGTAGGATACGGCTGCAGGGACTAAGAGCTCTCCTGCAATTTACAATTGGTTACTTTGGACAAATGGCAGGTGACTAATGCAAGACAAACTGTTTGCACAACCCGGGAGCACTGGGTTTAATTTCAGTTTCTCAAAGAGGGGAGAAAGTGTTTCTATTGACGTTGAACTGTGAGCTGTCCCCTGCCAATACATCTGCCACATTTAATACACAACGTGCCCCCCACCCCGCCCCGACAATGTGATTATTAGAGGTACAGAATTCAATAGCTTAAGAACACAAAACATAGCTGGAGCAAAATGAAATGGTTTTTAACTTACCGGCCATTTGCTGAATGCCGCTGAAGGCACCCAAGTTACTGGAGGAAGTTGCTTGCTGCAGGAGCTGCAAATTAACAACACAACACAGCAATCTATCTGACACTAATGGAACAAATGAAGATAAAACTAAAATAAGCCATCATTTCACATTTGGAGTATTTATGCTTTCTTTTACATTTATATAGTCTCTTGCTTCTGTCTATTGTTGGAATGAACATCCCTAGAGTCAATGCTGTAAATCCATATTAATGTCTAATCTCTATTAAGAAACACAGAGACACAAGGGAAACTCAATAACATTGCTGCTTTAAAACAATTAATCAATTTATTCTTTTTAACAACCAGGTGTTAAATCTATTTAAACCAACATAGCGTGACTAATTACAGCCCTCTGTAGTCTAGTAGTTACCATAACTCATCTCTGTCAATCACAGTCCATTCTCCCCCACCCCCTTGAATTCAGTTTTTTCTTTATTATCTTTATGAATCAAGCACACAGATACTCATTAGACCGATATGTGTCTATAACAATTTAGCCTACCTCGGTATCAATTAGCCTACTTCAGTACTAATATATATTTTTAATTGCCAGGTAAATTGCTGTTTATAATTATATCACTATACCAAAGCATTGTATGCATACAAATTATGTATTTATCCATACACAGTACATGTGCATGGACATATCTATTTGTCTAACTGAACCATCAGACCTCTCAACCCCAAAGCTGCAAAAGGCAGAGGCTTCCTCTCCGCTTGTGCTGCAGGGGAGTCTCTCTTGGCCATCCAGGAGCTAAGACACGTGGCTGTGGATTTCAGAGGCATCAGCTAACACCTCTTTCTCATCTCACAAATGGACCAAGGAAAATACCATTTTAGATTTACGAGAAACAAACGGCCATCTTCACTTTCTGCACGAGGCAGTATGAACCCCCCGTGTTTAGCATTGACTGGACCATGCATTAAAGAAAAAAGTCATTTCCAGATTAAAATGTGGAAAATTAGAAGGCTGAACCATAACATTCCACTTTAGAGGCTGCACCATATAGATATGGCCCTCACAGCGTTCAGCTGTCCATCTGTCCTCCTCTCGGGAAGAACTTAAATTTTATTCTAGCTATAAATACCAAATTCTAACATCCAAAAGAACAGTAAAACTAATGGAATCGAATTTTATTTTGCAGCATGAGTAAACTTTATATGCTTGTCCTGGGCAGCACTGACACATCTTAAACCGTGCGATATACAGAGTTTGTTACATAGAAGAAAATACGCTCTGCAGCCTGGAGGACTTGGCAATTTATTGCAGGGAGTTTACTCTAGCTGATTTACCATGATTCTTAAACAAATAAGAGTATGGTATAGCCACCGCTTCTGCAATGGACTTACAGCTAGATATTGTGGTGTGAGTCCTCCAAGACCTGTGAGGTTTCCCCAAGTGGCAGTATTGAGCTGTTGCATCTGCTGTGCCAACTGCTGCTGCAAACGCCGCTGCTCCTTGTCCTTTTGGGTATCGGCAAACTTCACCACGATAGGCGAAGAGCAGCCCTGTGATTAGACAGATCGGGAGAGACAGAAGCGTTAAATCCCACCGAGTCACGCTCGCATCGTGAGCTCAGCCATGTCCCACAGGGCCCCTGGCAATGGCCCGCTCGGAGCGCTCACCCTCTCTTTGTGATTGGCATATGTAGGGCTGCAAGGATTACGAGTTTCAGCTTCTTAGGAAAACAGGCTATGGAGAAATTATTGATTCCCCAGTTCTTTTTTACAAAGCATCTTTCCTCAGGCTCTCTTTTCCTTCCAGCTATCAAAATTGCTGCCAGAGACAGCGAAGTGCACCAGTCCCCTTTAATTAAGCCTCCCAGCTGACGAGATGGACGTGATGCTTTGTCTGCAGTCTGTTTTCAAGGCATTGCCAAAGGGTGAGGTGTCCAACCTCCTTGCTGCCAGGGACCACAGAGCCAACACTGCCCTGTCACCACGCTCTGGCTGTGCGGTCACGCCCGGTGCAGCTGGCATAGACCAGGAGCAATAGATTTACTTCAGCGTCCGTCGTCAGCAGGTTGCCGGTCCTTTTCATATCAAGGGCCCCTCATCCCAAAGTGAGCACAAAGGGTGACGCCACTAGGACAATTCACCCACCTGCAGTCCGCTCCCAGGCACGCTTTGTACCAAGCACCCCTGAGATGTGAACAAAGGGCACGGTGCAGACCAAAAGTGACTAGTTCTGGTGACACCGGCCCATTCCTGCCTGACTGCCACCATTTCGTCTACTGCTTCTATGAGCCTCTTGCTACATGACAGGGGAGGGTTGTAAGATGTCTTAGGAAACGGGGAAGTTGTAAGAAAGAACTAAAGCTCTGGTCTGCAACCTACTCTTCACTCATGTCTACGGGACCCTTGAGAAAAAGTAGGAGGTGACGGAGCAGACGGACCTTTGAGGTAAGCTGGATTTTTCCCTTGGGCTTCAGGTTGGGTATTCCTGGGCAATGCCACTCAGAGGACAAGACATGACTATGAAGATGTCTCTGTTGCTTTTTGCTCAATTTTTCTTTTCCCCCTCTAAGAAATGTTTTCATATTTTAACCTTTCAAGTCTTCATTTTTTTTCAAATCAAGGGAGCAAACTATATACTGCAATGATTCAGTTCTTCAAATTAATTCAAGCAATTTGTGAGTCATCGAAATTGTCAATCCATTTTGTACTGTTTTCCAGTTTCATGGGATCCAGTGAATAACTTCCCTCCACCCGCCAGGCTTTATTATACTAATTTCTTGTCTAACTTCAATCTGAACACAATGGTAGGAGCGAAAGGTGACTCAAGTCCAAATAACGCAGCAGCCTTTAGCCGAAGTGTACAGCGTGGTATACGGGGAGGGTTATACTCAACCTAACTCTTTCCATGGCTGCTCTCACAGCACTGTGAGCATCTTCAGGAAAACTCCTGTCCTCTACTATTTACAAAAAGCAGCTGCGTACCTTTTCTCTGAAGAACCTCACACCAGGACAAATTATAAGAATATTGACAATCAACAGACAAAACGAAGAAATAGATAATAATAATAATAATAATAATAATAATAATAATAATAATATCTCCTGCATGAAGATCTCCCATCAATACTGTTCCTTTAGAATGATCTTAGAAAATAATCACTGGTGATTCATTATTCCAACTCCTCTCCTGTGCATTTCATGGTAAAAATATCTCTCAGTGTTTCAGCAAGGAAGAAAGGAGATACCTACCACTCCAGCAATCAAATAAAGACTATGGAGTCAGCTTGTTACACAATTATCTCTCTCTAGTGATTTTTATATTAATATTAAACCCAAAACCCCCCAAAAAAAGAAATAAAAAGGATTCAGGGAGTGGAGGGTGTGAGAGAGATTCTTCTGGCTTTGCTAGTAAAAAAAGCAAGCTGTTTCTATTTCATAGGAGGATTGGTAGGACTGGGCTAAGAACAACCAGAAGTTACTGCCTTCTTCCTAGATTTACAGAAGGATTAAGGTTATTTCCGAAGAAATACAAATAAATTTTAACGGAAGAAATATTTGCTATTTCAGTTCTCAGTTCAGCAGCTCAGCACTCAACATTACAGCTGATATCATATCTACGAATGCTTAAAATGTCAATAAATTGTATAAAAAACAATATCTCTGCAATTTATGAACCTATAATTCACTTTTTCACTGTCTGCACTATATTTCATCACTTCATCATTTTCAAGAGAGCAAACATTATGAAGACTAAAATTATATGTAGCAAGCGGCTCTATATGAGAAAAGGGTTGTTATTGTTGCATCAAATTTAGTCCATGATAACAAATTAGTGTCTTCTTCTGGTGCTGCATTTCAATGCCCTAAACAAACAAAAAAAAGCTCCACTGAAATGAGATAGAAGAGCAAAAAACTCTAGAGTGGCAATTATGTTTTTTAAAATCAGTTGATTTAACCAGGTCAGAAAGTCAGGTGGAAAGAGTAGTTACTGAATTCATTATTCTAAGAGATGTGTTCATCTGGACAATAACATGCCCATTATTCTTTCTTAGCCAACTTAGAAAATTCATCTTGGTCAATGACCCATGCCAAAGAACTCACAATAATGAAATCCAAAAAAAAAATCTACAGTAATTGGGTTGAAACTTAATTGTGTACTACATACTGTCCTCCAAACTCACTTTTGCTTGCAAAAAACCCAGGAAACAAAGACAACCAAGGACCACTGTTTCAGGGTGAGGGTCGAGTTTTAACACTAGCCAACCCAAGTTAGCTTTTTACTAGAATATTGGCAAAAGTGAGCAAAATATTTTTGCATAAAGGGTGATTTCTCTTTTATGCTCTTCCATTTTCTAACCTGAGAGGAAGCTCCCACCACTTACACAAGTTGCATCTCCCTTCCTTACTAAATGGCATGGTACCTCCGCCCCATTTAGTGCCATCTTCTTCCTAACAGCTAGTGCTGCCCTCCTAACTGTTCTTTGTGTTGTCAAGACAGTAGGTACAGACTCCATTGAGTCCCTCACCCATGGAGCTGCAGGGTCTACTGCTTCTCTCCAAGAAGGGACTCTCAGCCTAAGCTCAACCAGCATAAAGATCCAGATGTTCAAAATACAAAATAATTGGAACCACCTTGCCAATTTGGGGATCTCACTGATGACATCTCTTAAGGTGTTGAGAAGTACTTTGATTCAGGAGTAACTATTCTATAGAACTAATGGCAACAGGAGTATGATATCAAAATGCAATCTCTTGGAGTATTTCATACAACAGAAGAATGGGAGAGGTATTATCTCTTTGATTTTATCATCTTCTGAGAGCTGTTTAAAATTCATTTTGCTAGGCAGAGAAATACATTAAAACACATGGAAAATATAGGTAAACCACAGTATTACCAATAAACATTTCTTTTTTACTTGGAACCAAACCCAATAAAACATATAGATCTGAATTAATGGAGCAGTGCATGGCAGACAAATTACTACGAGTATTATTTCAGAGACTCAAAGTGGCAGTTTTTTCCCAATATACTGTCAGACTGCATAGATTTTACAACAGCAGCTTTCTAGTAAAGATCATTTCAATTATTCTCATCTCATTGGCAGATTCTCATCTAAAACTGTATACTCGGGGTCTAAAAATGCATTGCACTGAAAAGAAAACACATCGATTATAAAAGAAGCTCAACCAAAGTCAAACACGATGTTTGGAAAGACAATAGCTTTGCAATGCCGATATCATTACTTGTAGAATACAGGAAACAGTTAGTGACAGTTTCATGCATTGGCTTGATTTTTATCTTCTCCTTCTCCTCCTCCTCTGTCCACCCTCCCACCCCTGGTCTCCCCCCTTGGCTCGTTACACAAAGCAGCTCAACGACATGACGCAATAATGATTGTTTAGCACCCAGCATGCTTTGGGAGACTAGAGCATTGCAAAGAAAAATCAATGAGAGAAAAAAATAAAATTGAATCGAAAGGTCCTGGTGGAAAAGTAAATAAAAAAAAAAAGAAACAAGTGCACATAACATCAATGCCACCTCTGAGAAAAATCATCACTACACGAAGATACAGTATACATAATACAGTATAACATGCACTCTCCAATGATAAGCTAGAAGATCCAGAGTAAGTAAAGACTTCATACTTGTGCGGGTTTTTGTGCAAAATTCTGAAAGACCATGACAAAAATCACAGACTGAAAAAAGTTTTTGAGATTGCCAGACAAGCTGTGGCATTCGATAACCACTCCAATGAAGGCAGCCTGCAGCTCTGTTCACATTAAGTGAACAGGTTTAAAGTTTTGTGTTGCTCATCGTGATAAAATACGAGGCCGCAGAGGCAGTTTGGAAGGAAATAAAGAGCGTTGCTTGCGCGGGGCCAGCCACGACAGCGCTCTGCAGGAAGTGCCGCGCTTCGGATATGCTCCGTCATCATTAGCATTTTTATTGGCTACATGAAGAAGGAGAAATTACATTAACGTAAAAAGAGATTCTATTTGCAGAAAAACACATGCACTAGGAACTCAGCACGGCCACGTTAAATCTCTTGAGCTTTTTCTCAGAGCAGCGCAAACCACAACACTTAAAAATCTATTTAAAAGCAACTAAGATTTTTCTTTGGGGGCGGGTGTGTGTGAGTGTTAAAATTCAAGGTAGTTTACTCATCGGATATACTCTGAATATGAGTGAGGAGCGGTATTTACAGCATTTTTTTACTTTCCGCTGAATGCCACCGAAAACATGATCAGGAGCCGTGTTTGGATACCACACGGCAACCTTACTGTGAGCTTTCAGGTCGTTAAGACAAATAAGCTTCACAAAGACGGGTAGAGCGAGTCGGTAAAAAGCTTAAATCTGTGATTGTCATGTGTCTGGTCTGATCCAGGAGAGCATGGCTTTACCATTCGCAATCATTTGCACAAAGAAAACAAAGAAAGGGCAAATGATACAGTACTGTACCTCCATGGTCTGAGACTGGTGCATGGCTTTGATTGCATTCTGTGCCATTGCCCTTGTAGAAAATGTGACAAACGCACAGCCTGTGGGAACAAGGGGACAGGGAGCAGGAAAGACAAAAAACAACAAGACAAAAGGGTTGGACGCTTGTTAAACCAACACAGTCTACGAGAACGGCCACAAGACGACACTGTTCTCAGTAGTACATAAAAATAAACAACTTCTCTAGTTTATTTATCGACAGTGCTGACTTGCTAATCTGACCATAGATGAAAGAAAAAAAATTAGGTGGCGATGGGTGAGGAGAAAGGGTTGTTTTCTTTATTTTTTGTTTTATTTTTCCCATTTTTTCATTTGCTTTTTTTTAGGGGTTTCGTTTTTGTTCTTTAGCCACAGGGTTTGAAATAAGTAAGGCTTTTATGTCTGCTTTGGATTGCATAGTTTAGTCTATTCAGACCATGCATTAAAAATTGCTTGCTCTGGCCTTCGTGCAGGTAAATTTTGAGTAGTGAATAACTGACCGGCATCACTGGCAGCTGAACTGGGAATTTAGTAAAGGAGTCCATGTGACATGTTTCTGTGATGCACCAAGAACAACCATACGAATAAGGATGGGAAAAACTCTGCTGCGTAGCCTGTGACTAAGTGTGAAGAGACTCAGACAAAATTCAGTAATGTAGGAGGAATCTCAACATTTAAGAAAATAACATTAAAAGTAAAAATCTTTACGCTTTTTGTTTCTCCGAGTCCTAGGTATAGTTCTTTGATCCATGGAAGCTACCACCAACCTGAACAATTCTGAAGCTACATGCATGAATAACTGAAAAATCACTTTTTTTTTTTCCTCCTCAGCCTTTTAAATCATAATAGGAAGCCAGTAGGCTAACGCCTGGGCTATTTTTCCACCCTTTTACTACTGTCAGTCATATCTAGACTGGGCACGGTACAGGTCAACTTTTTTAGTGCATGGCTCACTGCCCTTTTGACTAATAAAAACACTGCCTTCCGAGATTTACATTTTATTCTTCATGCACCCTTGGGCATCTTAAAGAAAAAGACTGTGAAATTAATGCAGATTCAGGCTGATTTTGTAATAATACCATGGCACACTAAAAGCTTAGCTAAAGCAACACAGACTTATTTCACTTGTGATCTCTAATGACTTTAAAAGTGCATTGATTTTCAGCTCCCTTAGCCTTGCACAGTTTGAACTTAGGTTTCAGAGAATAATTTAGTGTTCCACTCAATTTCCTCAAAACATTATTATTATTACTACTTAAAAGACTTCCAAATGAGGCAAATCTAAGCACTGAGAGGCTAAAGCATATTGTCACTTTAGAGCTAATGCATGAAAGCTACATTCTGGCATCAAAAATACAATATCGTTGCCCCTGTGGCCAATGGGCAAAATAAACCATTTTGCAATCCAACAAGCAACAGATTGTTTGGTTTATGCAAATCAATTTGAGGCATAAAATACCTTTTCTGTTTTTGCTCTGTGTGTACCTGGTAAGATTATCAAGTCAAGACTGTATTCACATTTTAATCAAACAACAGTAAGAGAAAGCAATGCCTGATCATTACCCAAAAGCACTACATCTAGTCATGAAGATAGAGTCAATGCATTTTTGCATCATGCAGTATTGTTTTTTCTTTTTAATGTAAAGGCCCTTGATACAAGAGAACCTAAGCTGGCTTATATACCTCTGAATGACAGACGAGCATCATAAAATCAGACTTTAGAATTCTTTTATGTAAACTTCATGGCATTGTTTTGACTCTAAATATTTCTTAGGTAACATAACAGCTGATGATGTCTTACCACTGTTTAGCCCCACTACGTGTTGCTATACTATTCTTATTCAGCAAAAAATTTCTGTCAAAGAAAATGATGTAACAAAACAGCTTTCTGTACGGCAATCTAGACAAAATGGGTAGTAGAAGGGTAAATAAACTTCAGTACCTCTGTTAGATTCCATATTGCTGCTGTGCACTAAAATTAGAGGCCCAAATTTACCATCACCTCAAAATGATCTCTCTTAAAACCATTCCTGTTGTTATCATTAACAGAGGAAATAACACCAAGAGTTTTCATTTCTCATCTTGCAAATTCAACGGGGGACGAGCACAAATAGAGATATACTGGAGGGCAGGCAAGAAATCCCATACAGAGCCTTGAATAATGTTGTTTATAATGGTCAAGCAACTGCTTCATTTACTTCTTTCGCTCTCATTATCCAGGAGTGTGTACCATAGTGACAATTACTGAATGGAGGTTTAGAATGCATAAGAAGCATGTAAAATGTCAACAGAAATCAATAAGACACAGTTTATGCATTTATCACAATTTCTACCCAGCAGTACTGCTGTAAGTAACTTACTGAGCGATGCTGCAATTAGCAGGTCTCAAATGAAATGTGAATCTGCAGAGAAATAAAGCTGCGCTCCTCTCAAGGTAAAGCAGACTCCCTCTTCCCTCCCTTAAGCTTTTTTTTTTTTCTCTTTTGAACCCCCAAGCTCGGCTGCTGGGGACTTTCAACACCCAACACTGCCGCAAAACCTCCCTCCTCGTTCCTCAGCCCAAATCCACGTGCATGGATCCCGTTGCCTTCGTCACGGAGGAAAAAGAGCTTCGTAGCAGATCTCTGGGAAGAGCCACACAGCGATCTGCCCGTTTGAAAGAAACGTGTTCTCCGGACAAGGGGAACGCCGGATGAATGAGGTTATGCAGCTTGAACATGAGCATTAGGAAACAGTGTTCCACAGAGAAGACGGGTCTGCGTTGCAATTAGATTGCCAGCCAGAGGCTACAAGGTTAGGTCCCCTTGTTATCTCCAGTTGGCAGGCCATTTCCCACCGATGGACAGAGGCCATTTGCACAGTAAATACCCAATTTGCCTCCATAACCATAGCAAAAAATTCAGTATACAACCTTGTTTCTAAATTATTTGAAAACTTAGACCTTCAGTTGTTACCACCAAGCACCCCAATTAAACGGTGGCTAATTTAACCATCTTTCCAGACATTGTTAGAACATGCACTCACATTCAAGGGTTATTTTTACAGCTACCAAACCTGGGTGCTCACACACAAAATTTGCATATTTATTTTGTATGTACATATATTTTATTATGTGTGAAACGTATCCTATATCATAGGATTCAGTCCCATTAATCACTAAACTTGTATATATAATTCAGGTATTCAGAAAAGTTATTCTTAGAGGCTTGTATCCTCTGCCACAGCCAGTGGCAGTAGCTGTATTCTCCTGTACGGGGTACATTAGCACTTTAGGAGGATGGTCTCATTGAGCACCTAGAATTTAATCAGAAGTTGGTGCCTAAAGACACTGAGTGTCACTTGTTTAAGCCAGATGAGCTCTGCCTGAACCAGCGTGGGCTCTCGCCGCAGCAGTTTCTGAGGGGCTGGGAAAACCCTTTTCAGCATGCTCTCACTCACTGTATCTCATGGATACAGGTGGTCTTTCGGGAACATACCGCCAGCTTTAGGACCGTAAATCACAATTATAAGAGGACAAGACTAATCAGATTTCATGCCTCGTGGTGCAAGGAAACAAGAAAGACTTCCACGGTCTCTTATCCTACGAAACACTGCACTGGTTGTAGTGCTGTGGGCTGAGGTCTTCTGGACCAATAGCTACAAGCAAACCATTTCTGTTCTACCACACTGAGTCCTGATAGTGCAATTGTCCCCTTCTCCCCAGAACTATGGAACCCTCTGGGAGGGAAAACACGGAGAAGGTGATACTCCTATAGCTAATGCTTTGAAGACACTTCCTTTTGTACCACCAGCTACCTAACCACAAAAAAAAAGAAAATATCCTTTTGTAAATACAGCTAACCTTGCAATTATTTATCACCCCCGGTTTCAAAATGTCAGGGATCACTAGCAGAAACAAAAGAGGAGGGAGAAAAAAGGTCTAAAAGCTTTAGTTATTTCTTCAAGGTTGCCTTCTCACCCCCTACACCAGATAAACGATTGACTGGGGAAAGGTTGCTGGAAGTAATTTCTTCCTGCAGGTAGAATCGGAGGGAGGCAACCAGCCCCGTCACCGAAGATATTTTGGAGCATATTATCACAATTGTCATCTCGGTTGAAAGAGCATCTAAACTCACAGAGTTGGTCCTTACCCCTCTCCCAACCCAAACTGAAAGAATTTCGAAGAGGCTGTCAAATTTGATAAGCTTCCTCCTTGACCTGTGCCGTCCCAAACCTAGGGCATGCTGCACAAGCGACTGAATTATTTGAAATATTTAAAAAAGCTCAGCACTGCCCCATTTCAGCTCCCGCTTCACTCAATTCTTCTCATCTCAGGCTTTCATAGACTGTTTTGAAACAGTCAGTAGTTCATGCACAGTCTAACATTACATCAATACTTGTGAGCTGCAAGTGAAGCCGAACATTTTTAAGTACTGAAGCTTGAAGGTAAGGGGTCTGCCTTCACACCTACACAAGAAACCTCCCACATAAAACTATTGAGGCATACCAGAGGTTTTAAAGCCCCCAAACCCTCAGTGAAGCCAGAGAGAGATGCAGAATCACAGAATCATAGAATCATAGAATCAATTGTGTTGGAAAAGACCTCAGAGATCATCAAGTCCAACCCTTGGTCCAACTCTAGTCCGTTTACTAGATCATGGCACTAAGTGCCATGTCCAATCTCAGTTTAAAAACCTCCAGAACCCTTAAGCATTTTTTAATCAGGCCTACTGTTAAAACCACAAGATTAAAACTATGGCTTTAAAGTTCCGGAGCTGAGAGAAAGGCAGATGTAATCAATTAAAAATAAATAAATGACTAAATACACTGACCCCTCTGACACAGAAGAAGGCTCAAGAGGTTTTGAAAGTCATTCGAGCAATTGCGGGTGGTGGTTGCCCCAGCTGGAGGTGTAACGGTTGCACTACAGCTTCCTACTTCACTGTAAACAAGGTTTTTCTTTAACTTCTGTGAAGAAACAATAGTGAAAAGCTGCCAAAATACTCCTGCAAGAAGTATTTGGGATCTTCTGAGATGAAAGCCTCTATTTAAAGAAAAGATAAGGCTCGAATAAAACGCTATGGAAATTGAAGCGTGATAAAAATAAGCTCTAGTTGTGTTAAAATATTTCTAGCTGAGAATGCAAAGTAGATTTTCCCTTTGCTAATATAGCACAGTCTGAAGGAAGGAACAGCCTGGGAAACAGCCTTCTAATGAAGACATCACACAAAATCAGTCTCAGGGGTTAAAATGCACTTCAGCCACAAATTAAGACAAAGAATTGTTTATTGTACAGACATTTGGTCATTAGGTATTGCTTAAGACACACGACGACAGGTCTGAGACCAAGTGCAACATCTCAGCCCAAAGAAAAGCATTCTGAAAAAGTTACAGTGAAGCTCTTTAGTTTATGCATATCAGGCACATAACGGTAGCAAGAGGCACGTCCTGTATCTGTGCCTCATCTCTTCGGCTTTACTGACTTCTCTTTACTATCGACCGGGTGACAGATTATAGGTTTTAAATTTCCTGAAGTTCATGGTTCCCTCGAAGCATTTCTAATTGGACAGTCAATTAAACACCTTGCAAAGGACAGACTTCAGTAACTGGAATTTACATAAAACCCAAACCAAATGGGCAGCAAAGACTGCATTCTCTAACAGTGCCTCAGTGACGCTCTTGTTGGACTAAAAACTCTTGTAAATTATTTCGTTCCAGACTCTCCCATGGGGGAGGATTGCTGTGAAGCTGCAGTGATGGAAATCTGAGATGTAGTTACTGGCCAAAGGCCAGCAGAGACACTGGTCACTTGGGTGTGTTTGTTCCTTCCCAGCTTCAAAAGCGTTTCAGCAGGGGAAAAAGAAAATTAAATGTGCCATGATGATTGGAAAAAATTAAAACGTTGCCACATTACAGCATAAGAAATTAGGCATGGAGGTGCTTCTGAAGAGCAATTAAAAGTACAACACTTCAACTGTCCTCATTTCCCATCGGTTACTGACCCACAACTCAGAGGATGGCCCCTAACGCAGGCTGTTCCCCTGGCTGGTGCTTCACGTTACTTTAGCTCTGAAAGGAGCAGTGAATAAACAAACAGGCATAAAACCTCCTCACCTACCCTTCCCTGCAATTATTTATGATGCAAATACTAATTTTCTTTTACTAATTGATCAAGAAAATCCCTGAATCTGAAAGTTATGAATGGATTTTCGTGCATTTCAATTGCCTGACCATGGTATAACTCTCCGTGCCGTTTCTAACTTGCTCTTAAAGCAAAGAAAGAAAAAACAATAAATCCTTGTAATCAATGTCTGCAGAAATGTTCACTTGTCCCATCTGCCTGGTGATGTTTTGTTAAAAAACCATGCAATTAGAAGCCTAGTAGATGTAGAAATATGCATTCTGAGCTATTCCACAGTTTTAATGGTATATCCTACTGTCTGTACATGTTATTAGCAGTTGTTTTTCAGTGCATCCTATTAACCAGCTGACTTCTTTCTGCTATCTCTTATATAAATCTGCACTTTGCAATACAGCAGAATAATTTGCTGTGTGGTACTCCTGTGATAAGGGTAAGAGGATTTCTTTTTTTTTCATCATTATGGATAGTAATAATTCCTAGAGTGATACAGTGATATTGATCCGCTGATCTAAAAGAAGCATTTTATAAAGGTAGAGGAGCATTGCTATCCTTATTTTAAAGAATGGGATAACAGAAAAATGATGAGAGACCAACCCTCCTATGGTCAATACAGCACATCAGTAGAACAGCTACAAATCATACCTGGGTATTTCTGGCTATTTTTGCACACTCCAGCTATCGTTGCTGGACTGTCAGTGCTGGCACCTGTGGCCACGCAGACGTTACACAGTGCTAGGAGTCAGGAGGTCTGATAGTTTCCTTAAGCCGTTTACAATAAGTGATTTAAAATCTTAATCATCTGAGGCAGTTCACTTCTGCTTTTTCATGATAATGAAGCTTAGCACATGATACCACAATCATGAATTTTTGTAAAGCATACTTTGCTCTTCCGAAAAAGTGCTGGATTAAACAACCCTGCCAGGCTGAATCCTTCTCTTTGAATAATGACTACAGTACAGGCAGCGGCAAGCTTCTTTAGACAGTCCGACAAACCGTGCTAAAGGAAGGCCAGCCTCCATGTCTGTTGAGCCCCTGGTTTCTTTATCTCTACAGCCAACAGGGTATTTTTATTTTTTAATACTTCTAACAGCCAGGAATTACTCTTTGCCAGCCAACTAATTTCACAGGGACTATCCCAGAGTCTTTGGAAAGCAATGCTTTTTGGTTGTTGCCTACATCTTGTAGCTGGCTGGAATATAACAAGTAACAGATATAAACAACAACTCTTTCTCAGATGCAGGAGTGGGAAAAAAAAATGACTCAAGGAAAAAAACCCTTCAGTTTCTTTAAAATATATTGCTCCATCACTGGAGCTTTGTATCATTATTTTAGTCTCGTTTTACAGATGAGTTTGAAACAGCTGACAATAGGAATTTGGAGCAGAAATGCTGATGGTCCATTATCAGTAGTGACAGCAATGGGTGTGACTTTATTAAAGTTCTGTCAACTCTTGGCTAGAGACTACAATAGAAACAGCCAGTTCAATCTCCCTTTATCTTAGCACTTATATCACACTCATCACAAAGTGCTACATTTTCCCTTGATGCCACAGGACAGGATTTCTCCTTGCTACTGGAGCCACGTGGTACAGCAGAACCCTACATCTTGCCCAGGAGCTCACAGCAGACTGTTGCCGTACTAGCGAGCGGCAAGGTTGCTGCTGGAGTGTAGGCATGGCCTAAAAGTCAACTTACTCTTTACTAAGAAAAAAACCAACAAAGCAGCACAAACCAAAATTGTTTTATGGAGCTATGTAGCCTGGAGCTATTCCTCGCAACTATCGCAGGTAATAAAGACTATTTGCCTGAACCCTTCAACAAAGCTCAAAAGTTGGCATAAATACCAACGAATATACTTTGCAGGCTCTTTTTGTCCAAGATACCGTGATGCGCACTTGTTATGCAATTAAAAAGAGATGCCAAACAGAGCTTACTGAACCATATTTCCATCTCACCGCTGTGAGCGCTGCTAGTTCCCGAAGGCTCTGGCATGGTGAGGACAGTGACTCTTTTTCGTTCACCCCTCTGTGTCTAGGGGGGAAGAGCATCTGAACGGGTGCCAGGAAAACAAATACTGTTTGTGGCAAAGGGAATCAACATCTTGGAAACTGTAACACGCATTAAAACTCTTTAAGTATCGGAACTCATTACAAAGATTTAACTGTACAAATTCTCCCTCCTGCTTTAGCAAAGCAGCCTTCCACCCTGTGCCTTTTCAGCCAGGATCCCTCCGCTGCAAACCTCCCTTAGCACTTTTCATTTCGGCTCCAATACCAACCATTTTCCCAACACTCTGCTGTCTCACATGGAGTGGTGGTTTTGTGAACCTGATAAACATCTGCCTGAAAACCTGGCTGGCACAGCTGAACTCATTTTCAAGTGTCAACATGGGTGTGTAGAAAGCAATCCAAGTTTAACATAGCAGGATGCATAAGGGCATCTACCAGTCGTGATTGTGACCGAAGTACACTCGAGTGGCAGAGAGGATACGACTCTGCTACAGCTACTGGGGGGGGACCTACCTGAACTGAGATCTTCAGCCTCCAGCAGAAGAGAGCACCACATTAACTCTATGGCCCTCCTGCCCCGCCTGATACACTGGTGTCATGGCTTAAAAATCTCGGTTTCTGATTATCATGAGACTCCTATTTAAAACTACTCCACCAACCTCACTTGCCCTGTTGAATTTCGTAATTAGCTTTTCTATGCTCATACTATGCTCAGTGTCTGTGGAATAAAAGCAAGTATGCAGTGGGATTTCTATGGATCCCAGGAAAGATCTATTTTCTTGTTGGGTGATGCTGAGGAGTAAATTAATTCTTCTTGGGAGTCCAAACATTTGATGCCCAGATCTTATTTCAGCAGTTACTTAGCTCCTTTCCTGCTTGTGTCCTCTATATGATCCTTAGGAAATCAGAAACATTTGTTTTGCCTCAATGTTGGATCCATAAAGATAATGACAGCACTCAATCTCAACCATAATATTTATTACTGACCTGCAGGAACCAACGTCAGACATTTCCCCTAGTCTTCCCTGAGGCAAAAGCCATGATCCTGATGCTTTCCTTGCTTGAAGGGACTGCTGCTTCCCATCCCCAAAAGTTTTGGTGTTGCAGACTAAGCATACATAAATGCATAATTTTCTTGGGGCTCCCTATTTATTGTCAGTGTCTTTTCAACAAGTCCTTCTTACACAGAAGTAGTATAGTAAGCGCTTTCAAGCAGCACCATGAAACATAGGAATATCTGCAACTTCCATTGCTGAAATTAATAAGACACTTTAAAGAAGCTGGGCTACACTCAAACCAAAAAAACATGCACGAATTGTTGCACAAAATACTGGGGATCCTATAGCCTACTAGAAGCATGTAGATTCAAAAGTAAAGAAAAGTATCTATATCTAATTATATATCAATATATCATCTATATATCTATATATCTACATATCTACATATCTATATGCAGAATGGGTACTATTATTTTTTCTGTGACTTTTGAAAATGTAATAAAATGCATAAACTGTGCTTTCTATGATTTTTAATATTTTTTTAATTCTATAGGAACAGAAGTGATGTTTTCACAGCTCCACACTTAAAATTACTTTATTCCCTGTGCCATCAAATGTCCATGGTTAGTACCACAGCATCCTTCCACACTGACAGACAGGACTATCGCTATTTTCTTTTCCACTCAGCACCACCTGGCACTGACTTTTTGAGAAGGTTCACGCTCTGAGAATAATTTCAGGTCCACATACGATGGGGTTAATATGCAGCCTAGGTCATCAACACACATTTATTTTTCTCTTCAATATGTTTTCAGAGGGCCTTTTCCCCAAAGGCACTTTTGCACTCAGAAGGGATCACCAGCTATTGAAGTCTGTGCTGCACTTCATTTCCAACGCTCAGGTCAGCCGCTTGACCAATTTCAGTGGTGCTGCCCTGGTTTTTGGGTTGTGACAGAAGCACAAGATTTAAAAGCTCTTTTAACAAACTTTGTCCAGGCAAATCTCTCCAGTTCAAGCTAACCTCTTTGTTTCTCGGTTACAGCAGACCTATGTTTTGCATAGAGCTATAGAAAACACAGGAATTGAGGAGACAGTGCTACGATGTGGGCCAGTTCCCATGACCCTATATGTGTTCAAGCGGTCACCTACAGTCCTTTTTTTTTTTTTTAAATTTTGGCCTTATGCAACACAGCAAAATGGGGTCAGGGAAGGATGTTTGATTTTGTGATAGCAGAAAACTGAGGGTGTTTTCTCAGGGTGCAAAGGAACCTTTCCAGCTGACAAACAGGGCGATAACACAAGTTAATATGTTGGCACCGAGACCTTTCTGCCATTAGAAATAAAAGGTGATAATTTCAGTCACTGTGAAAAGTTCATGTGGACACCTTCATCACGTGGGACGCATTACAGGGTAACCTCTAGCTGCAGACAGCAGCTACGCCTACCTTGGCTGTGACATAGAGCTCCCAATTAGCACTTCAGGAAAGAGACTTTACAGACTGCACACTCACCTCTGCTCAGCCCGTCCGGTCCCCGAAGGATTCGGCATTCTTCTATCTGGCCAAACGGAGAAAACATCACCCTGATATCATTCTCATTACACTTCTTCGAAACCATTCCTATGAACAATTTTCTGTCTTCCACAGCTAGAAGATAAAAATAATGAATGAGCAAAGGCCATTTCATCTTTTTCCTGTGATCAATGCTTCATTACCACATCAAACCAAGCTCCAGTCATGTGAGTCTGGCTCTGTAACTGAAGACAAGTCCTAAGGCAAACACTTTATACTTACAACCTCCCTTCCCCCCTTCCTCCCCAACCCCAAATCTCTCATTTTTCTTTTTCTCTCTCCTTTTTCTAGTGGTGCTTGCTGTTTATATAACATATTAATTGGCTGCCTTAGTCATTCTGCATATGCCTCCCCATCACAGCTTCTAAGAAAAAAAAGCATCCTCTCTTAGAGAGGCCTTTAAAGATAACTATGCATAGATTTTAATTCAGATAAATTCCCTCACCTCCCCCATGTACGAAAGAAACCATGACAGTGGTGAGGGTGAAGAAGGGATTGCGCACGCAATGATACCAGCTAATGAAAAATATTCCTGAGAAATGTTTTGAGAGAGCGGCTCCTATTTGAGCTTTCAATTTCAGCCAACTTAATGCATGGCACTCAAAAGGCAGATGTGTAACGACTACTCTGGAAAAAGAAGACACAGAACACATTCCATTTTCCTTTTTTTTTTTTTTTTTCTTTTCTTTTTTTTTCCCGAGACTGCCACAGCTCTTTCCCCTTTCAGGAGGACTGAAGGCACATTCCAGAGCATCACTTTAACAAGGGGGCTGCATAATGCGTTCCTGGAGCCAAACCTTTTGATTTGTAATGATGCTGAGTTTGCAAAAAAAAAAACCACCAAACCCCACAAACGTGACAAAGGTGCTTTATCTGAATTATTGGTAGAATATTTCCTGTCTGTATTGTCACCAACATCAGTGACAGCAGGATGCACCCAGTCCTCTTAATCAAACTCCCATTTACAGGTCTAAAGCTGGGGACTTTTGTCAAAAATGAAACAGGTTGTCAAAACTTAATTCACCCCGGGAAGACCTAAAAATGTTAATGCACCCTCCCATCTAGATTAAACCAAAAATCTAAGTGCTTATTGTACAGTATGTACACCAGTGCTTTCTTCTTCTTTGGAAATGGGATGTAAATCCAATGCACTGTTAATGAGCAGACTGACAGAGTTTGCGGAGAAGCAAGAGAAAGCTTTACTCCAGAGAGTCTGCAGTGCACTTACTTATTTCTATTATTGTGCAAATTATTTTTGCAATGGAGTATTTTCATTTCTGGGCTTACAAAAAAATATAACGAATCTTTTCTTGCTCCCCAACTCTCTCTCCTGTATTAGTACACGTTTGTCAAATAGAATAAATTGGAGCTGAGGAAGTAGAAACTGTCTATTTTCAGAGGATTTTATTTCTGTTATACTTCAACACTTTAAGTGCATTTAATAATTTCAACAATAAAAAGAAGAGGTTCATGTTTATTGATTGTGAGAAGCATTTGAAGCAATTCTTTCATTAGAACTGCTGACTCTAAAAAGTTATTTGTAGCTTTTATACCAGCAAGCACCAAGGTCATGTGTTTTTCAGAATCCAAAACAAAAACCAGCCCCTACAATTCCAGCTTGTCACTCTAAAAGCTTGCAAGAAAATCAGTGTGAATTTAACAACCAGGAAGAGTATCCCTCAGCAGAGACTCCTCAAGACTTAACATTTTCATTCATATGTTATACTGAGGTTCTACGTGGAGGCTAACCCTTCGGAAAGGGTTAACAAATGACCACTGCAATAACACAGATCAGACGCTGAATATGTGGGTTTGCAAATGAGATGTGCAAGTTGGCATTTTTATGTATATATAGTATGTATGTACACACATATTTTTATATATATATGTCTTAAAATGAAATTTCACATGTGATTTGTGATATAGAATTGGCCTTGATGCTGCTAATAATTATTTTAAGGATGGTAAAACTGGATTGCCCTGCTCACAGTCACAAGGAGAGTCTGGGTAGTCACTTTTGAAAAGATGCCTGTGACTTAGCTGCTTACAACTCCTATATTGCCTTGAGTAACCTCTTTGAGGAAGGTCCCTGACCAGCCTCTCCTCAACAACAGCCACAGATTTTGGCCAGGGTGCAGGAAAGGGTCTGAGGCAAGGGACCCAGCTGGGCTGCCAGCTGAGGATTTCTCCACACCACAAACTGAGATCAGGCTGGGTGCAAGCACTGCCTCCTGCTCTGTGTTATGAACTTCTTAACCTCTGCCTGTGTGTCAGTCAGTTTAAATTTGGGTTGGATTTTAGGCTTGAAATACAGCGTGGAGGTCTACCTTCAGGGCAACTAGATCCCACACCCTCCCTTAAAAATAGCTGCTGGCTGAGTTGGATAAATGCCATCCTAAAGGACGTCCCGTGGGTCCTGCTTAGGTGTGAGGACAAAGTCTCAAACCAAAGAGATTCACAGAGAGATTCAAAAGAAATGAGATGCAAACTGGAAGGCTCTGTTTTAATTTTCCAAAGAGTGGCAGACGACAAACTCCCCACCGGCCTGCTTCAGTTTCACTAGTAAACCTATAAATATGCCATTTAACTAACATGATTTGCAGGTTTTCAGCTTGAGGGTGATTTTATAGTAAATTAAACATCCAGCTCCCATGCACTGTACATCTTAAAAATGCAGATTTCAGGAAGAATGCTCAGAGTACAGAAAACATATTGATATGATGACGTGCTCTGCATTCAGTGCTATTAGTCAGTGCTGATCAGTGTTGAAGCTTAAGAAAATTGCTATTCTTTCTTTTTTTTTGGCTAGGGCCCCAGCATAAAAAACATTTAAAGGGACAACTGTCAAGATCAAAATGACACATTTTCACTCCATCTGATAGAACATCTGATACTATTAGGCTGCAAGAGTTTGTAACGATATATTCTCAGGCAAAGAAATGAATGCTTTTCCACCTCCGTAAGACTGGCTGTCTGGATTTGTTTCTGCATTTTTGGTCAGCCACTTCTTTCTTTCTAAAATGAATTCTTAGCTGCCGTGCAGGCACGGTTTGAGAATCAAATAGGCAGCGGACTGCAAGAGGTATGGGTCACACATATTTAGAGGTCAGCAAACTTCCTTTTTGATCAGCCAAGCCTGCTTATTTGTCTGTATGTGTTGGGTTGCTTCCATAGATTGTAAAATGAGCCCAACACGACCCAAAAAAGTGTTGAGATCAGGAAAGGCACTCTCTGATGCTGGCTGGAGAAAGGATGGCAGGCTAAAGCCATCTCGCCTAACTTTAGTCATCTACAGTTTAGATGGCCAATACTAAGCTCAGCTTAATACTGTAATTATTTATTAATGTAAGTAATTAATGTAAGTAATTAAGGTCAGCTACCAGTTAGCTGTTGCCAATGCCAAGAGATCAGCTCCTCCAAAGAGAGACTGACCTCACCTCTCCCAGCAAGGCGGGACGGCTTGTTTTGTGGGAGTTTCTCCCCAGCTACTCACAGTGCGAGGGCTGTTCCCTTCAAGCCAACTTGGTCATCATGATAACACACAGACGTCCTCAGCTCCAGTTGCAGGGACAAGACAAGAGGGCACGGCCTGAAACTGCGTCAGGGGAGGTTCAGGTTGGGTCTCAGGCAGCCCTTCCTCACGGAGAGGGTGCTCAGGCATGGGGATGCTCTGCCCAGGGCAGGGGGGAGTCACTGTCCCTGGAGGGGTTTAAGGAGAGGCTGGATGTGGCACTTAGTGCCGTGGTCTGGCCGATGTGGGGGTGTTGGGTCATAGGTTGGACTTGATGATCTCAGAGGTCTTTTCCAGCCTCAACAATTCTGTGATTCTGTGAGGAATAAATGAGCTCTGCGGGACTGGACAAAGCTTGGGAGCTGTGAGTGACTCAGGTGATCAGAGGAGGCCAAGCAGAAGGCTAGGGGGAAGGAGAACAAGGCACATGGACCAGCGCCTCTGTGTACATATTTCATAAGCATTTCACTGCTGCTTCATCATTCTTTCTCTCACACTCGGGGTAGGTTTCAGTAACTCAAAATCCATAAAACTAATGAATTTTTTTTTTATATCATTATTTCTGAACCTTGCTCATTGGCCTAGCTGTACATTCTAGCTGGTTTGCACCACTCCAGGGGTATGACAGAGGTAGAACCAGCTGTAAGCAGCGAGTAGGATGTGGTGGGTGAGTACCCTCCTTGATGGAGCAGAGGCAGCCAGAAGGTCACACTGAACAAGGCCTGAAAGTCCAGTTACATGAAGGAAGGTGTGAAACTGCATAGTGTCCTGATTAACTAATTACAGGGTTCACCTCTAATCCATCAGAGCAGTCAGTGCGACACATCCCGTGCTAAGGCTGCTGGAATTGGGCTGAGAATCTTTTGCCCGAATGCCAGAACTCTGCACGGCGAGGTGCAGATTCCTGCTCTAAAACGAGACGAGTTGTTCTCGTAAGTCCATCAAGACAAGCTCTGCGATCGCTGGCACGGATGCCAAGGTACCACGTCGGAATCCAGAGCGCTCCATCAGCCATCGAAGGGTATCTGGGATGAAGTCTGCCTCTGCTGGGAGGGGAAACTTTTTTCAAACCGAGCCTCCCGACAGCCCTATAGCCAGCCTGAAAAATAACACCCTGAAGGGTCTAATTTTTTAGCTTTACTCAATTTGGTTCAGTAATTGAGTATTTCTTGCAGGCTGTATTAGATGGTTTATGCTAACCCAGGAGAATAAAGGAGTAGAGATTATTTTCTGTATGCTACAAAAGAATTAAACCCTGTAATAATCAAGGGAAATCTCCCTGAAGATTCAACAATCTTTCTTTTTGTCTCTTCTAGCCCCCCAAAATTATGTCCTGAAAAATCAAATTTGTATCCCTTTATTATAATTTTCTGAGGAGTCCAGTCAGTTAAAGAGTGCATTTTTGGTAAAGAAGTTGTCTTCTCTTTCGAGCAAATCAAGAAATAGTTAATTATGTATATATTTTTAAAAATATTTTCTTTTCATCCAAAAGGGAAAGGTGGAAAACACACGTTTTATCCCTATTTGTAAGCCTGTGAAAAACCCTTGCAACACAATCTGTCAAAGTCACACCTGGATCTGGAGCTGCCTGCATTAATTATCAACTTTTCTATGTGTTAGTGCTAACATATGGCATTTAATTACTCCTTCCAAAGTTGTAGATTGGCACAGTTGTGCCACTTAAAATTTCACAATTTTTTTTTCCAAGTTTTCACTAATAAAATAAATAAAAATAAATTATAAGAGCACTCAGCTACCGCTTTTAAAATAAATAAATAAATAAAACCCCCAAAAATCTAATTAAAAAAAAAGTAATAATTTTTCACAAGGTGGTGATACATTGATCCATTTAAGAGGATACTGTCTGGAGGATATGGGCCTGAAAGTATTGACTGTATTCAAATCCCGATCCAAGATGCATTTATGTATTTGCTAAATTTTTGCATATTAATGCCCACAGACAACTTGTCAAGTATGCGTTTATGTGCTTTTCAGCATTAAAGTGCAGGAAACCCTGTTGTTCAAAAAGGGGAAAATATCTTTGAACAGACAAATACTGCGAGCGATTAACATTCAAGATGAGTCTGGCAATGGTGCGACGACTCAGACACGTGAGCAGGGAAAGAATGGAGATGATTGCATAGACCTATCAGCCACCTGGTTCCTATCCAGAAAAAAAACTCCCACAGATCTTCAGGTTGCTGATAAAGTCCTAAACCTGCAGAAGTGCCCAAGCACTTACTCAAACGTGTGCAGGAGGTGGCTCTTCCACACACATCTCTGCTTCCATGAGGCAAGGTTGGCCTTTCGTGCTAAGGGACAGGCTTCTGAAGTGAAACCTGCTAAGGGACAGGTTGCTGAAGGGGTGCATACATCTGAAGACAGAAACAGTGATGGAGCTGATGCTACTTCTGAGCTTGGAGGCTCATTGAAACCCTTTTCGTAAGGGACTCACAAGACAGGGAGGGAACGTCACAGCAAATACTGAGGGGACCTCTCCTTCCTCCCTGTGGAGCTTGAGAAGGTCTCTCAAGCCTTCACAAACATGTGCAAGTTTAGAAGAATTGTAATGAGTATTCAACCTCTTATGCATATCTTTCCATCAGTTATCTGGAAATTTTGACCAAAAGAATCTTTTTAACCTCTTTGAAACTTGAGAAACACCAATTTACCCATAAACTGTAGTGGGATCTTCCCACTACTCGAAAATCAAAGGCTTCCAAGCATTCCTCAAAAGCTTAAATGCCATGGATCATGAAAACCAAGACACCTTGGCATGTATTTTATTTCTTCTCCCCTTTGAACTTAACCAATCTGGTTGAAGAGGTAGAATTTACAATTTGCTGTTGGCACTGATAATATACCTCTTCAGATGGATAGCCTGAAGCATATGGGAAACACGTGCCAAACACACCTCCGCATCTCCCGTGCTGCTGGTTTTTTATCCTTCTGGCTCTCCAAGCTGCTCAAACTCTCACCTCCTCCATGGATCTCACGCCTACGCTCTGTATTTCTGAGAAGTTGTACCATTGCTACCATCATTATGGTATTAGTTTGCCTTCTGCTTCCCCAGTCATTAAGAGTTCACCACCCCCAGAACACGTTTAGCAGGAGTATCTATACCCTCCAGGAGTCTAAATTGAAAAAGATATTTAATTTGGCAATTGCAACCTCTGATCCGTCAATACGTCTTCCCCAAAATACAAGGAAAGGCATGAAAAAAAAGCAAAAAAAAACCAAAACCAAATCTATGTGATTTTCATGCTAGGGGTAGGTGCAAGAAAATCAGACAGTATTCACAGAGTGCGGAGGGGTGTATCATGCAGGTAATCCCAGTCTACCAGCAGCAGCAAGGAGCTAACCTACCCTCCTTTCCAAGCAGGTGCTACTTGCACAGCGAGACAGAATTTGCACAATTCCCCACAGTGCTTTGCCAATATGTTCAATCACCTTTAGGAAGAAAAGCTTCAGGCAATGAACAAGTAACTCATTGGGAGTCAATTTTGGCCCACACCGCCTCTTATTTTTTTTGAATTTGCCAAGGAACCTGAGGTGAAATTTGACTTTGAAAGAAAAAACCACAGAGGTTACATTTAGTTCAGAGGGTCCAGGCCAGTGTATCTGTACCTAAGAGAAAGTTGTGGCTATTGCAAGCAGGAGAGATACTAGGGACTGGAGTTTGGATTTCAACAGCAGTTTTCCTCGGCCACGGTGGGGCCTGAAAACTTGGATCCTTTTGTCCATACAGGCACCTTGGCATCTCTTCTGAGTATTCAAAGACAGCAAGAAATCCCTCCTAAAACCCAACCCAAGAGAGAGAGAACACCACTCCCTTACAAATGGGGCACGGCTCAGATTTCCTGTGCTTGTGGGCAGTTTTGTTTTGAAAGTTGTCACCATAGGAAAGCTAGCATAACGCAAAGTTTTCAATTCCTTCCAAACTTTATAATCCTTGGAGAAGCTTGAAATTGGGATGCACTACAATTAGCAAAAAAAGAAGCCTTAAAAAAGCCTTGCGGAGAGATTTAGAGCCCAATCATAATTTACATTTGCAGGTATGTAGATCTCTAAGTGCACGGCTTCTGCCCTGATTACTAATTAATGAGGTGCTAAGATGCCTGTTGGAGGAACCAGCTCTGATTATGTGGGCCTTATGGGAAAATGAAGCTCTTGCAATCTAAGAAGGCAGATGATATCTTTAACATATATTTTAGAAAATTACAGGAACAAATCAAGGGGCAAAACATACACATGTATATATTTTTAAAGAATCACACACAGCCAGGTTGCGTTACCATCCGATTATCTTATTTCCTTGAATATACAAACCTGGCATCTTTAATAGATTTAGCATGCCATCTATTTTGCATGTCATATACATCCACTTAAGCAGTACCCCAGTATTCTGAATGGATATTACTGTCTTTAGAGCATTCATTTTCCAATCGTTGAGAGGAATAAGTATATAGAGAGTTGCAAGGTGGGTTTCCCAGTTCAGAACCAAGCATACGATTAAAACCTAAATTTGGCTCATTGAGAACCGCATCCTTCTATAAAAAGGAAGGTTAGGCAAATGTCTAAGGCCCATCGGTTGCTTACATGGTTTGTTAACGTGGGATTTTTTTTTTTTTTTTAATTTTCATCCATTAAAACTTCATCTCTGCCTTATCAATATGAGGTGCTCCCACTTCCCTGCCAGGAGAACACAAGGGAAAGATGTATGTAGCGACGTACAGTACAAAGAAGACCATTTTTCAGAATATTTCTTTCCTTCTTTAAAGTAGAGGATAAATGGGAGTTCAGGGCAGGTCAACAGCTTCCCCAGCATGTCAGGTGCAGGGAAAATATCTCATATAATTTTCATCGCACAAGGAGTCAAACACTCTCACAACGTTGTGTTTGCTTCAGTTTAGAGAGAGTCACAATTAAGTAAAAATAAATTAAACACATACCATTTGACTTTTCACTATCTGCAGGTTTCATCTGAATAGGATGATGCATCTGAAGACAAAAATGAAAAAGAGTAAGGCAGGTTGGACAGTCACAAAATATCAAGAATTAGGTTTTTAACAAAGTGCTAAGAAGATACATGACTAATATTAAACATGTTGAAATTATATGAATTCAAAACCCATCATATTATAGGCTGTTAAGAGAAAAATAAAATGGTAAAGGGGCATTTTATAACCAGGATGATTAAAAAAAAAAAGATCATTGGACCCATAGGACTCATACAGAACTTTAATTTGCTATATCTAGTTTCAGAAGATCTCTAAAGTTCCAGCCCTCATTAGTTTATGGCATGTTTGGTTTCTGTTTAACCAACTTTTATTCCTTGAGCTCAACCACTGCCAAAACAAAGACGGAATTTTCAAGTAATTTAAGAGCAGGCAAGCATTTCAAATGTACTCAGAGGAGCTGAATTTGACAAATGAACTTCGCTTGTAATTAAAAAAACATGCGCTGACTCTTTCAGGACCAAAGATGAAGAGACTTGTGCTTCCTATAACAGCTTCCTATAACAGTGCAGAACTCCATCTTTTTGTTTGTTCATTTGTTTAAGAACACATTATACATTCATTCATAATGCTTCCATCACAACACGGCACAATTCTGGCTTCCATAAAAACTCGTATTTTTTTTTTCAAACCTCTTCCTCCATTCACGTCCCTTTTATGGCAAAAGAAACTGAGCTCAGTGTGCATCCTACCTTGGCACACTTGGCATGGTGTGTTCTCAGCTGTCATTACTAAATGATGCTCCGCCCCACATTGAATTGCTGACAACTCCATCAAATTTTTTTTATGAAGGGTGTTTTCTGTTGTTTCAGGAGTAGTAAGACCACAACAGCTGAGCTCCCTCTGCTCAGAGCGTGCGGCTTTTCCACTGGACACTGGTTATAACCAGCTGTGCCCACTGTGATGTATTCAGGGATATTTATTACAGGCTCCCAAAAGACTTCAGAACTGACCTCCCATTGAGTTTCAGTGTGGGAGATGTTTAAGCCTGCAAAAAAACCCGATTTTTATTTTCTTTCATCCGCAGAATTGCTGGGATTTGACTGTACAAACCTTCCGGCAGCCGCAGGGCCACTGTCTTTTCTCTCCTCAACATTTCACATGAGCAGGTAAAAAAAACTACGCTCTTGCTGCTTTTGTATCGTTTTTCAGTGCAGCAGAGCCATGTATTGCCTGAAAATGTCAGAGACAATTCCATTTTTTTTTTATAAAAGACTATTACAGCAAACTTTGGGAAATAGAAACAGCTGAGCAGGAGAGAACATCCATGCACTCACATCAAATATGCTTTCAAAGCAGCACAGAAAACCAAATCTGCATTGCTTTTGGTGGAGTCACTTAACCTCCAGGGACACACTTGCTAGAGTCTTCAGAAAATACAAAATATTGCTGTGAATGTTTCTGTAAGATTTACTCAAAGTCCAGAACACTCCCTGGCCCTGCAAATCAATGCATTCCTTGTACCGCTTGCAAAACCCTCACCATGCGCTAAGCAAAAGGCAAAGCCGTAAGGTGGATGTAGTCACCAGGATGCATAAATTTGCTTCAGTTTTTACAATTCTCTTCTCTTTGAATCATCTGTTTCCCAAGCGGACTTTAATAACCCAGCACTTGCCTGCCACCATTCTTATTCGATCTAATTTCTAGAAAAAAAGGAACTTATACTGTGCTCTGTCTTCTTTAACCAGTGCTTAACGTTTATCCCGGCATCCACAATACACTGGGCACTGCAGGAGACGTTAAATTCAAGGGAATGTGATGCAGCACGTCCACCCAGCAAGCAAAAACATGAAAGAAGATGAAAAATGCAGCTTGCTCCATGAGCCCATTGCAGGTATGGGCGTCTCTGAGGAGCAATGGAGTGGTGAGAAAATAGAGGAAAGAAAACTGAGCATTGTAAATTTGAGAATACGCAGCATATAGAAGAAAAAACCCAACTGGAATCCAGAGTGTTCACAGACAATGTATCTAGTGCTCTTTCAAGCTGCCTTTACACACTCCTAAGTGGTGATATTTTTAATAAAGGTAATTTTAACAATATTTAAAACCTTTGACTCTAAACTGCCTGAACCAGAGAAGTCAACTTTAGACCAAATTCACATGAAAAAGTTATTTCTGCACCTCCACGGTGACAACATAAACACCGGTGTTACCTTACAAACACAATTAAAACATTAGAAATCACCCTCTTCTGTTATACATAATGACCCCAAGTTCGTTAAGTCATTAATCTGTTAGGTTCACAAAGCAAGAGGTAAGATTTAACAGGACACTTCAACTGGGTCTTGACTAGATTTCAAAGGTTTTGGCTAAATACCTGTGGTCCAAAATCTCTTCGCACCACAAAGCCGAATCACGAGCGATGCTGCTGTGCTTAACAAAATCACATTTGATGCAAAACTAATAAAAGATTCAGATCAGGCCTGGAGAGTTTAAGCCACCGAATACCCACGGTAAAATGGATTTGATACACAAACATGGCTTCAGCGAAGAGGAAGGTGGAAAAATACGTTACTGACAGTTTTGTAACATGAGAGGGCTCGTGTTGAAGCTTGTTTAACCCTGACCATCACCAACCGATACGTTAACAACCTTTAACACTAGATTCAATAAAACATGCCATTTATAACCTGAAATGGGTTTTACAGAGTCACTGGTTCGCATCTCATTATTAAACTCATTGCTGACCTCTAGAGACAACTGCCGTGACAATACATATTATAAGCTCTCTACACATAAAATATTTAAGAGTAGGTGTAAAAAAGAAAAGAATGAATCTCAAAGAAGTGTGCAGTGAATAAGAAAATTAAAGGGGCAGAGACAAAGGCTAAATAGGTACTATCCTTTCACTCTACAATGAGCAAAAGAGAAAATAAACTATGCGTTTTATATCTTGCTTGTATAACTGCAGGCTATAAAATAATAAAATAGCTGTGCTTTCCGAGGCCCTCCAAAAGATTATAGATGATATAAACCTGTTTCAAATTAGATGCCACCCACTAGAATCATGTCATCTACCGAAATGAAGGATTTCATGTCTTATCAGAAAGCTGTTATTGTAGCTATACATCACAAAGCCATACACTTATGGATCTCAAGGTAAGTGATTTCTCAGTATGTCATCTTGTCACACAGAAAAACAGGAAACATTTTCTTCCGTGCTTTGCTTATGAAAATACAGTATTTAGGAATGCACAGTTACAATTAATAAATAGGCAAAAGCAAGAAAAATAACTGCCATAAATCATTTACAGACATTAACATCGCCCTGTGCTCAAATCATAGAATCACAGAATTGTCAGGGTTGGAAGGGACCTTAAAGATCATCTCGTTCCAACCCCCTGCCATGGGCAGGGACATCCCCCACTAGATCAGGCTGCCCAGAGCCCCATCCAGCCTGACCTTAAAAACTTCCAGGGATGGGGGCTTTCAGCCCCTTTCTGGGCAACCTGTGCCAAGGTCTCACCACCCTCGTGGGGAAGAGCTTCTTCCTAACGTCCAATCTGAACCGATCCATCTCTAGCTCTAATCCATTCCCTCTAGTCCTATCACTATCCGACATCCTACAAATCCCCTCACCAGCTTTCCTGTAGCCCCCTTGAGATACTGGAAGGTCACAATAAGGTCTCCTCGGAGCCATTTTTTCTGCAGACTGAACAGCCCCAACTCTCTCAGTTTGTCTTCACAGGAGAGGTGCTCCAGCCCTCTGAGCATCCTTGTGGCCCTTCTCTGGACTCGCTTCAGCATGTCCAGATCTCTCTTGTGCTGTGGGCTCCAGAACTGGACGCAGCACTCCAGGTGGGGTCTCACGAGAGTGGAGTAGAGGGGAAGAATCACCTCCCTCGACCTGCTGGCCACGCAACTTCTCTCTGACTATGGGCAGTTTCCCCCCACAAGCACTGCGCACGAGGATATCAAACCCAGGTTGGAGTAACGGGCTGTGAGGAACAACCTCTCCCCCGCTATATTTTAGACAGTCCTACTGAACAGAGTCGTGCTGTCAGTGCCAGCACGCCCTGTATGCGCTCTCTATCCGTAGGTGTCAAAACACACCACGGCACAGGCAAACGCCCGCTGCCCTGGGTCGCAGGGTGCCTTGCGGCGCAAAACAGGGTCTCCATCTCCGGCCAGGAGAAGCTTGAGGCCAAGCACTTCACTGCTTTTCCACTGGGTGCATTCCAAGCAGGGTTGCTGATGCGGTTCGTGAGAATCAAAAAGGTAAAGAAACAGTTGTCAAACACACACGCCTGAAAATCCACCCTGAAATCTATGAGAATCGGGCCACTGGCTATGCCGAGGGCAGCAGCAGGATCGAGTCACGGCCTAGAATCACAATTGACTAGTTACATGGTTTTTTCCCCTTCTTTTTCCTGAGTACATCCCACTATACGTGAATATAACTTTGTTAGAGGATAAAACACAGCAGAGCAACCCCAAAATCATGCTCTCCAGCTTTAGAGCCTCAAAGTCATCTTTTCGACCACAATAACGCCAGCTATTTCCATTCTTGTCAAAGACATGTGACATCTGCACGGGAGAAAACAAGCCGGCTAAGAGTCTATTTCTGGCAAAAATATTGCAAGGAAATTAGATTAACCTGGGTGGAATTCTATCTGGGAATTTGGAGTCTGTCGTGGTGATTAAGTCATCATTTCTGTCAGATTACTCTAATCGGCTGTCAAATACGATTCCACAACCCCATCTGTAACTTGGCATCCTCGTTATTCAGTCGATGTTACCTTCTGTATACAAAACAAACCCCAAACAAGGAGGTGTGTGCAGCCTAGCATTTAGCAGAGTCATTAGCTGTGATTACTATTGTGTGCTTGCACACTGTGCACGGCGATCAGCTTACGGCTTGTTTTATTTACTCAGAGGATACATCAAATCAGGTGTAATCTTAAACCCGTCATGCCAGGGGTGAATGGGAAGAACTGTCTTCAGGCATGGCCAAGCATGGCCAAACGATTGCTTCAATCTCATTTTGGAGTTGTCAGCATATTTGGTGGAAAGGCTTTCCACCTGCTTTCCACCCATTTTCTGAAGAGAAACGGGCACTCAGATGTTCTAGGCAGGCTAAAGACTTCCCGCGAGCGGTAATTTCGGCGAGTGAAGCAAGGCTTGTAGGCTGAGGCAGTCAACACTGTGAATAATCCCTATCAGTTGGTTTAATAAGAGGTATTTTGTTATATATGTATGTCTCACAGAGGACTTTGGTGATTGAAAAGCAGGAAATTCCTTTCAGTGAAGATGAAGGAGCTGATGGGCTCAATTTGCTGCAGCTGTGTTGAGCCTGTGAAATTCAGGTGCCCTCAGCACCTCCAAAACTCTGCCCATGTAATTAGACTATAAAAAATCATTATTTTATGGTTCATTGCTAAAACACCTCCATACACGATTATTACATCTATTAGCAGCTTTTATTCTCCAATTCTGCCACTGCCGGCTGCATGTGCCTCGCTCCCACCATTGCTCACGCCTTGAGGAAAGAAAAGCATTCGTCAAGAAAAGACACTGAATGCACATAAACCTTCCCACGCCTTCACCCAGTTCAGCATGTCAGTGAAAGACCATCCTCTAAATGTCCTCTGAAGTTAAGCACAGCGTGACTTTTTACCACGGGAGTTTAGGGGACATGTGGGGAAGATGTTGTCCATGACTCTTCACTCCTTACCATTGCTCTCATTATCTTTCCACAAGCTTTTAAAGCCATCTGAAGATTTCCAAAGCTCTTGGCTCTCTTTAGACCTGTCTTCTTCCTCTCTTCCCTCTCATCTGCCATGGCTATAAGTTTCTAGCCACGCCCCAGCTCAATTTGTCCTTTACTTGTCACCCTTGCAGGTCGCATCACGGCGAAACACAACACAAATGGAACTAATCCTTCCCCCAAGCAAAGGGTGAATTTGAACAACTTGAGTTACTCAGGTAACATACAAACCAAACAAACTACAACAGAATTAAATGATGACAGCTTGCATGTATCTTGTCATTTCCAGCACTTTGGGACTTCGTTCTTGCTAGCATTAATCACCGCTGAAGCCAAAGGGGACTGTCGTATTTTGTAGATCTCAGAATTGTAAAATGGCAGGAGAGAATGCGGGAGAGAGAAGAAGAGATGTCAGACCTTAATAAATCACTAATATTCTTCTTGGGGGAAGAATTATAAACCTATAGGCTTTTTGGAACCAATAGGAAAACCAAAGAGGAGTAGCAGGGCAGAAGAAAAGCACCTAAAGAGGTACCGGCATGAAAAATGGTGGGAGAATTTTGTGTTCTTTGCCTAACTCTGGCCTAACTTCTCAAAGCTGCTGATCCAACTAATGAGTGCAGCTTAATTACACCAATAGTCCAACAAAAACAAGAATCCAAATCTCTACCTGTCAGGTTTCTGAACATCTTGACTGATCCTGGAAGTCATGAAAGAATGTACTGACCTACCAAAAGACTGGGGGAAGAAGAGAAAATGGTCCATAAGCACTAGAGAATTAAATGATTTTCAGTGTCTTCAGAGATCCTTGTTTTTCTGGATTACTATGTGCAGGCACCTCTACACACACCCCTCAGCTCCTCATTTCAGTCTTTAGCTCCCAAGCTTTGCAGTAGGATCCTTTTGGAGGAGCTCTTGAATGTATTTCTCACATCACTTCACAGCCAAATGGTTTTGCTTTCTTAAACCCTTGTGACTCACAAGTAATACAAGTTTCCCAGAAGTGAAAGAGGTGTATTTTCCTATCAACGAGAACTGCTAAGAACAACTTCTCTAGGGTCAAACTAACTTGAATTACACAGTCAATATCTGGCTACAGCTTCAGGGAACTTCTCTGGGAAGCAGGGACAGTCTCTGAGGCCAAATAAATACTAGCGAATAAAAGAGGCAAGGGACTGCTCTCCGGCTCTTACGAGAAGTGGTGGGGCACAGCTTGCATTCACGCAGCTGTATTTCTCTTTACCCTCAAAACAGGACGTCCTTGGCCATACTGCCAAGTGGGAACAGTGTCTGCTCATGTTATTCCCCCAAAGAAGCCCACACACCAGGCAGGCAAGTGCTAACCAGCCCCAAGTTCAGTGCTGTGGTCCTGCTTGCTTTACTGGCACAGGTAGAGCTTTGGATTCCCAGTATTGGTTTAAGTAATTTACCTTCATTTATTCACAGTTAAAAGGAGCACGAATGTGCATCCATCACACAGACTTTCACAAATAAATGCAAAGCAGCAGCGGTAACTGCCTGAGCGATGGCATACTCGGAAGATTGTTTGCTGTCATCCTTTCATAAATCCCAATTTAAGGGATTTAAACTGTGTTAGGTATTCATACATTTTTAGTAGTAGAAGAATGTGGTCTGTTACTTGGGCTCCTAGATTACTGTCAGACATATATTTATGCATATTTTGGAGGGAGAGAGTAAGAGAGAGAGAGATGGAAAGGAAGAGAGGGAAAGAGGGAGGGAGGAAGGGAGACAAGTAGAAGAAAATGAATATTGCTGGTGGGTGCCAAATATAGTTCATGCAGTAATGCATAACATCATTATCTTCTATTTAGAGCACAGAAACAAGCATATAGCTTGCTTAAAACAAGTTGTTTCTTTTACCGGAGAACACTAAACCTGCTGAAATTCAATGACTTTTGGAAGCTTTCCAACACAGGCATTTGCAATCCACTACATTCCGTGTTTTAAATTCAAGTTAAACTGAACATTAGCTTGAGAGACTAAAAACAATGCTGCACTTTAAAATAATAATAATATCCTAGCGATCCTTTTCACAGTCATTCTGCCGTTCCTCCTGTACAGTCACTAATTAGGGTAGATGCAGTTTGTCTCCCTTAAAAGTTACACCCTCATATGGGAATGAAAAAGTTGTCGGTCTTAGAAGTGACAACTTCACTTCCTAATGTACAAATAACTACCGTTGCTCTGTTAGCAGTTCTAGTCCATTTATTTAATTCCTTCATTTCTTACCACCCACACAAATGGCAACAACTCCAGGACACGCGCGAGCCAAATGCAGTGAAGATAAGGAAGGGGAGGTAGGACCAAACTTTCTCTCTCCAAAATCACACGGAAACCAAAGTGATTAACTATCTTTTCTTCAAACAAATGAGCCTTTACAGAACCTATTCAATCCTAAAAATAGACAATAAGTGGAATTCTATATCTTGTTGGGAATAATGCCTTGGGGATATTTTGTATCATCCATGCTTAAAAAGCAAACCCATTAGACTTCTGAACAAAACATCAGATATTATTTTAACAGCAAGAGTTATCCATCTCATCCGCAGCGGCAATAACTTCTGTTGACATTTTGCCAATTGAAGTTTGCCTGCCAACAGATTTTTTTTCTTTCTTTCTCTTTTTCCTCTTTGCATTAAAACGATAAGGCAGAGAAAGATAACAAAAGTCTCCCTGTGACATTAATTGACTGAATTTTAACACCCATTCAAGGTAACTGCAAGGAGCAAAAATTACTGCCCACGTAAGCGGGCAAAGCACGGTGAAGGGATGATTTGCCCAGTGTCATGCAGGGAGTCACTGCCTGGCCCAGAATGACTGTCCAAAGAGAGGCACCGCAGCAGAGCCTGAGCTCCTCACACTCTAATTTTAGATTCCTCCCCCGAAAACTACTGCAAGGTGCTCACTGCTGCTATCTCCTTTTAGCAGAAAGGGAGATGATGAGGGAAGAAAGGCACAGAGGCTACACGTGATTCAACTGGAGTTACTCTCAACCCAAAATCTCGTCATTTTATCACCAGCTATAGGCAAGGCAGTAATGAGCAATCGTATTCCACACGAGCATTTTTTTTTTACAATCCTAATCCCCAGATAACCGACTCAAGAGGTAACATAAGAACCTGAAGCAGTGATCCAGGATAGCTGGAGGAATCAGCCAAGCTGTCGTGGGTTTGGAATCTGAGCTAATAACTAACACAACCTTGTGCTGCGTCGGGTGCGTTTGCCCAGCATGACCTAAGATGCCAGGACTCAGTTCCCAGCATGACACAAGCCTTACAGCCAGTGTCCCACTGGACATGACTCAAGTGTTCTGAAGCTGTACTTTCTTCCATCTCCCTAGTTGGACGTTGGTTTCCAGGAGTCAGGAGGATGTTGAGACTTAAACAGGAGTAGTTTTCCTCTCCACTCCCTCAATATTAATATTTGGAAAACAGAGTCAGAGGAAAGCCAAAACACGGTACCTATTATCTCATCTTCTATGAAAAGTCTTCCCACCTCTCATGGGAATGAAACAGAGGTCCTCCAACAACCCCAGAAAGGGAAGGCAGCGAAACAGAGGCTTGTGCTTACACTTGCGTGGTCTGCAGAGGAATATTTTATTTTTCTCCTAGCAAAAGTCAAATCCCTTGCTTAGAAAGCACTGATCTCCAATGGCATGTTCAGCGAAGTTTATCCCTCTCGTTCATAACTTCACGATCTTTGAAGGCTCAAAGGCTGGACTCGATGACCTTCTAGGTCTCTTCCAGCTGATATCATTCTACGGTTCTATGATTCTATGGTTCTAAGATGATGCTCCCATGTTAAAGAAAACACCAAAACCAAAATATCTTCAGGTTTCTCAGGCTGTGGGCACCATTTCAGGATGCTAACATTTGAGCCTAGTCCACACGAAACTCCTCCCTTTCCACATAAATCCCTCTGATTCCTCATGAACTAATAGGATGTCTTCTAGAAATTTATGAAGAAAACAAAGCAATCCTCCATCACCCTTCTCCTTCTCTCCAAAACACAATCCCAAACAAAACCAACATAAATTCTCTTTAAGGCTATCAAGGACTGTGAAGAAATCTAAAGTCTTTAAAAACATGCAATGGCTTTTGTAATGCAAAGCACAAACTCAGCTGTGACTGAGGGCACGGCTACCAGGATATTAAGTGCTTGTTTTGCAGAAGTTTTCTTTTAAGATTTATGTTGTTCTGTGCTTGCATGCACTGTCTCCTCTGTGAACTATGCTCTGGGAAAACACCATGTGATTATGCTCAGCAATATCCTCTACCTTTGCCAAGCTGAAATTCAGGAAATAACCCCTTAAAGGGAATGACCAGAAAGAGCACCGTTTAAGAAAGGCAAGAAAGCAAAGTCAGAGGTCCTCTGTTTCTTTCACAATGGTATCTCATCTATACTTATCTTCTCCATTTTTGGATTTCACCCAGTAAGAGAGAAACGAGCCTCAACCACTCCCCCAGTTTCACATCACAGATTGTTCTGTTCATTTACTAAGCAGGTCTTCTGCCTGACTCTTTCTGCAGCATGGAAGGTCACCTTGATCCAACAACTCCTCTTCTGACAGAAACTACAGTCTATTATTTGGTACAAACCTCAAATTCTAGGCTACGGGATTTTTTTTTTAAGTAAAGCTTTTTTAAAGTTCCTGTTGGAAAGCTTTCATATTTGCATTACAATGTACCAGCAAGAACATCTTATAGCTAAAAAAGTGTGATTGAGGTAAGCCTAAAATAAGCCCAAAGAGCATCAAAATTGTAACTTCTATTGAAACTCTACTTTTAAATTACAGCAAAGAGTACAATTTATAGAAAGAGTCAATGATGTGGGGCTGCTGCCGTTTTCAGTTGGCAAAGGTGCAGAGCAGCTCCGAGTCCAGAATACCCATCTTGATTCACAGCTCCCACCTCCCCAACAGTCAGGCAGGAAGGCAAATTCCTCCCTGATACCAAACAGACTAATGCAGAATTCTTCAAAGGTCAGATACGAGCTCCAAACTACTTGTCAACAAGTATACCTCTTTAAATATCACAGGGAACAGCCAAAGCATTCAGGTAGAAAAGGGGTTTTGAACGAAGATGTCAAAAATCCTACTCTCCTGACCAAGATCAGCTGGGCTAAGTAGTGCAGTTCTATTGTTTAACCAGCAGAATCATAATATTTTATGCCAAATGAGGATATGGCTCATAAATTCTATTTAAGCTCTCCATGAGCTGAAGTTACAGGAATTTTCCACAACTAGCCAGTATCAGCGTCCAAATAAAAGCTCAGCGTTATGTCAATGCTCCGCAGTGGTGAAATAATCTGGCTGTAGAGAGAGAACGAAAAAAGATAGCTCGATATTTGATCCATCTATGAAAACACAAAGTTACTGCAGTCTCCAGCCACAAGCAAACACAAACACACACTGTCCACGTGAAAATACAACCACCTGGTTGTGCATACGTTCAATTACAAACAGCAGTAAGAATCAGATTAAGTAACGATATCATTTTTAACCACACCGTACAAACTCATTCTCTTTAATTTTTTAGCATCTCTTTAGTTGATTTATTTTGCCAGTGCTTTCTCTGGGATAAGAAAAATAATTTTATTCCCACTTATAGATGCAGTATACACTTACAATGTGAATCTTAAGGAATTCTGATGTATTCAAATATTTTCCTCAATAGGTGCTTGGGAAGTTAAGCAAAAAAATAAATGGATAACACTAAGAGAAACACGTATTTTTGAGGAATGAGTCAGTTCCAACTGGATGTGGTCTTTGGACAGAGTTGTGATTCAGCTTTCATTAGTAAGAGGGACAGTATCAGGAAGGGTAAGGCCAAAATCAACCTGTCTCCACCCATCAGCAAAGCTCTGAACTAGCACCTGACCCCAGACATGAACTGTAATGCACTTTTCCAGAGTCTGGGTCCCTTGATTCCCTTGGAAAAAGCACCAACGTGCTTCATTTAGTGACTATAAACGCCCGCCTGTGAAAAGTTGTCTTCTCATACTTACTACTTAATATTGTTATTCTACCCAATCAGGAGTTTTCTCTGTGTTGGGCCCCCTGAGTAACATCTTTATGCACAATGTGCCTAAAGGTCAAAAAATCTCTTTGCAGAGATGGCTTCAGGTGGAACAGCTGGAGGCCACGGAGACCTATCGGGAAGGTCCTCTGATAAAACCAACTGAGCTCAAAGCTCTCACAGCATTCATTTTACCTGCTCCAAAGGTTGCATTTGGAGCTACTGGGAAGTCCTCGTTTCCTGGCATATGGCATTTTTTCTAATGCAGCCTGAGGGCTGTTGCAGCTTCAGCAAAGCTATGGAAGGCAATGAACGCACGGGGGAAGATGGCATGGCTGCAGAAAAGAAATTTTCACCGAGTCACACCCTCTATTTTTGGCTCTCATGTCAACAAGGAAGGAAGATAAGTGCCAGACATGAGAGCTGTTAGCTATTGGGCTGCATTTAAACTGGGATAAATCCATGTCATTCTTTGCAAAATGAATAGGGTCACAAGAGGCAAGGGACACGCCTGCCTGAGCAACCCTCAGAGCCCCCAGGCACGAGCGTATAAGCACAGCATTTAAACCGACTGTATCGCTTACTTACCAACATCTTTCTTTCTGCGTAATCATATATTTTTGTACAAATAGGAGGATTCCATATTCACATAACCATAGCAATTTCTTTCACTTCTTAGCAATTGCAGAAATGAGAGACGAAAAAAATCCAGTAGCTCATCTTGAATGACTTAATGCCAATACAGGATTACTGCCTATCATATATTTTCTAATTCTTTCCTACCCCAAATGCCCCCAAGGATTAGGATTTAACTTTGTTTCTTTTAGAAGATTATTCTAATTGGACAGACACTGTTTTTTCCTGATACTTGATCTAAGTTTTATTTCACCTCTTATGACAGTAAATCCTCAGTTCTGTGTACAATCAAAAATAATTCCCATTTGTCACTGGCATTGGGGCAGTACCTGGCCCTGGAGGAAATAAAACATCTACATCCACGTTGCTGTGGAGGCTTGGCGAAGTACTCCCCGAAGAGCATTTATCCTCTCTGTATTCCTTGCAACATTTGAAATGAGCATATTGTATAATAACACAGCACATCGTCCTCTAAGGCGTTGTCACAAATTGGCCACAAAACACTGTTAGTGGCTGTCTGGTGTACACTTGCTCAAGTGATGGCCTAGAACACAAACTCACACAGAATCACAGAATGTTAGGGATTGGAAGGGACCTCGAAAGATCATCAAGTCCAATCCCCCTGCCATAGCAGGAACACCTAGATAATGCTACATAGGAACGTGTCCAGGCGGGTCTTGAATGTCTCCAGAGAAGGAGACTCCACAACCTCTCTGGGCAGCCCATTCCAGTGTTCCGTCACCCTCACTGAGAAGAAGTTTCTTCTCAAGTTTAAGTGGAACCTCTTATGTTCCAGTTTCAGCCCATTACCCCTTGTCCTATCAGTGGTTGTCACCGAGAAGAGCCTGGCTCCATCCTCGTGACACTCACCCTTGATATATTTGTAAACATTAATGAGGTCACCCCTCAGCCTCCTCTTCTCCAAACTAAAGAGCCCCAGCTCCTTCAGTCTTTTCTCATAAGGGAGATGCTCCACTCCCTTAATCATCCTAGTTGCCCTGCGCTGGACTCTCTCCAGCAGTTCCCTGTCTTTCTTGAACTGAGGGGCCCAGAACTGGACACAGTATTCCAGATGGGGTCTCACCAGGGCAGAGTAGAGAGGAAGGAGAACTTCAACTCCCTTCAATCATTTGAGCCATTCACAGCTGAAGGGAAATAGAAAGGTATCACATGCCCCTCGCCTCTGCATGAGGCTGTAACCCTGCCGAGAGATCCGGGCAGCAGGAAGGAGCACTAGAGTGTTTTGTTTATTTTCACAGTGGAATTACAAGCTTCACTGATGGAGGTGCCTGACTTTCAGTTCTTAGTATAAAACTAATCTTAACCTCTGATTAGCGTCTTATTTTCCACAATCTCATTTTCTTCAGCCCAGAATCCCATGTTGTCTATCTTGAAATCAATGATAAGGCTCTATTCATACTTCCGTAAAGATCGTTACACACTTCCAATTATTCCTTTCAGACATGAGCTTCTTTTCTTTCTTTCTCCATTTTTTTCCCTGTGTTTCTCCTTAGAAAACTTTCACTCGCTGCAATTGGTAATGGTTGTGAATGGGATCGGGTGAGCGCTCCCAGAATGAATGACAGAGGCAATGTATTCATGAGATTCCCTGATACACTGCAAATTCCATTTGCAAAGAAGCAAAGTTGCTTACTCTAACCCCTCCTTGTGTATCCCCCTCCCCGCTCCTGCCACAAGAGATAGCCCATCTCTGAGTTACAATAGGGCGAGAGCTGGGATTGACTGCAGACTGCTTTAATGCCACTCTTAATGACAACTTGTGAAGATTAGGAAGTTGTCAGAATCAGATATCAGCAAAAGCTCCAGCTTGCTTTGTGAAGTCAGTCTGAATTAATTAATGGGTAGCTTTCCTTTGATATTGCTTTGATATTTGGCTGCAGCTGGATAAAAATCAACCACAAAGGAAGCTACATTTTGTTTACCACTGCTTAAGACTCTGTTTAGCTCAATGCTTTTTTTTTCTTTTGCAGTTTTCGCTTTTTTAACTTTCCTGGCACAAGGCAGCAGAGATAGGCTTTTGCTAATAAATGGAGTTATGGTGGCATGTTTCTCAACGACTGCTTCTCTCTGCTCCTGGAGATACTCAGGCTACATTCTGGGAGCAAAGCCATTACTGATTTCAGCAAAGCTGCAAGGGAAAAGACGCATGGTTCCAAAAATTAGACAAATATCAGCCTTGCCCACTCTGGTACCGCTTTCCCTGTTAAAAGGTATTTAGCACTTTGATGATATTTGGTCTCTCTTTTAAAGGGTGCTGATCCCTTGCTCCATACTGTGACAGCCTGAGATATACACTCTGTGACTAGGTCTTCCTTACCTTGTCAGGGTGGGAATTCACAGCCCATTTTAGTGTCTCTAAAGGTTTTGGATGCCTGCCATCACAACAAGATGAACACATCTGTACCCCAAAGAGGTGTTTGCACCCAAATGAATCTTTCAGTATTTCTGGTGGCCCCAACACCCCTGCTGGCAAGAGGAGAAAGAACTGCTCTGCAGAGCACAGGCAATGGCTGACAAGGAAGTGGTTCTTCCATCTAAGATGATGAAGATGACAATCTCTTCCAGAGAACAAGCAAAAACTCAACCATATCTCTGGGTCTGCAAAGAGTATTTTTAATTAGGCAGCACATAATTGCTCAAAGTGTGTTATTAGAGCGGGAGGCTCAGTCAAGCCACCCAGTTTCACCTGGTTTCACCAGGATGTATTATGGTGCTTCTAATGACCACAGAGAAAACAGAACTTACCATTTCTCTCTCATCATGTATGTTGTCACATGCAACAGCACATTGCATCTAAACACAGTGGTTCATTACTGAGTGATTATTCAGTGACTGAGATAAGAGAAAGCTAGCAAGGGAAGCCTCAGCTTCCCACACCACGACAACATCGCATCCCTTCGATAGCAACGCACAGAGTCAGAGACCTCACAGCCGATGTCTTTAAAAAGCAGCAGCACAGCTCACAGGGCTGGACACCACGGCAGAAGGACACTGAACAAACAACCTTTCTGTTATAAACATGCCACAAAGCCCAGGCTCTTCAGTCATAACATAACTCAGATCCACGGGCGCCAAACATCGCTATCGAGGCAGGTAAATGGCATCCAACGGCATCTCTAATGATGTTACTTCCTGATGCCTGCAACGTTGTTTATGATTTGCCTTTCTAATTTCACTATTGTAGGAGTACTCAGACAGCCAGGAAGGCTCCCTGAACTAGTTTTTCATTACGAAGACAGTTTTAATAGCTTGTGTCATGGTGCTAATGAGGCTGACTGAAGCACCTGTACTTTCTATTCTGGATAACAGAAAACAGCTAACACCAGCAGAAGGATAAATAGCTGTTTAAAACAGTGCATGGGCTATTATCCTTAGCTAAGCATCCCACCTAAATCTTGGTGAGCTTTGCAATACCCTAGAGAACTCCAGTGATGGCCTCTCAATTTTGTTCAGCGTTTTCCATTCTGAAGTGCACAGCAAAAGTTCCTCCCGTCAGTGATTTCTAGGTACCCAGCTTGAAAGTGATGTCCTGTGAACAGAACCTCCAGCCTTGCTGAATAAGATGTTCTAAGTTGGATGTTAAATTCTGAAGGCATTTTGCAAAGTGATGACTTCAACTATTCAGAGCTACGGAAATCAGAGGTAAAGTCCACATTAGGAATTTTTTCTGAGGTTAAGCTAGTAATATGCATTATTGAGTTTCCATCCCAATATTATTATACTGCAAATCTGTGCAAAAAGAAATCCTGGACTATTCATAAGCTATCTAAAAAAGTTACCGTGCATCTAACTGCATTTGCAGCTAGGCTGATGTGCTCTTGCTTCCCAGCAGACTTGCTACACCAGGGAAAAGCAACAGTCTAATACGAATGTCTAGGATCTGAAACACTGATGTCCAAATCCTGTGCAGTTCTACATCCTCCTGAAACACCCCAGGGGTTGGGTTGGGGCACCACCCCCCTGAGAAAGGCAGATCAAGTTTAGCCTCCTTCTAGTGCTTCAGGTCAACAGATCTTCCTGCACTTCTCTATTCTTGAAGAGGATCTTCCAAATGTTTGAAGCTTTCTCAAATAGTAAAAGTACTTATTAGAGCATGGATTTATACCTAGATGTCACAATTGAGTCTCTTGTCCTCAGTACTAGGTAACCAAGTGCTTTTACTTGCTTTCTCTCAACCCAACAAGAGTTTAATATTTTCATACACAGTGGAATAGCTTCAAGAGGAGAAATGGTGACCTCCAATCTCTACTAAGTCCAGTGGTGAAGGCTTTGCAAGGTCAATTCAAGTTAAATCCTTAAAACAAACAACCCAGAGAGGACATGAACTGCATTTTCCTGCACGGCAGAAAGCTGCCCTAATGATCAGGCTGCATCGCAAGGTGAATCTGCCCCCGTCCTTCGTTGTGAAAAAGGGACAATACAATTAACTTTTTTTGAAGGGCAGAGGTGGAAGTGGTGTATTTGCATAATAAAAAATCACTTCTCCTGAGCTGGACAAAATGTATCATTACGTGGTTCCATTTGCATAGTATTTTAAAGGAAGAAATGGCCCGGATTCACTTTCTCAACATCAGTCAGTGTCTTATAGCTCAGCTCCTAGGAATAGGTGCAACCTTGGGAATTCTCCTCTTTCCCATCTGGTTATTTTTATCATTTAAACAGTTCTAGACTTTTCAGATCCTTCATTTAACAGCATTTGGCCATGCTATATGGGTACTGAATTAGTTTAATTTGTCATCATAAATCAATCACTCCAATCCCTTAACTAACTTAATTGCTCTTTGAATTCCCTTTCTGTTTGTCCAAATCTCTCACAGTCACCAATATCTCATATTCAGGCTATTATTCAAGTCATATTGGATGATTACCTTTTTATTACAGGTAATTTTTACATAATGTTAATACAGTACTGACAACTCATAAGGCGTAAAGCAGAGAAGGGAACTGGATATTAAAACACTACTCCAGAAAGGAGCGTGCCAGGATACTCATTAGAAATGATGTAAAGTGAAATTCTGAAATAAATTTGGTTTTTTTGCTTCTTGTGGGACACATGGTAGTTTATCAGGTGAACGTGGATTCACAGTAAGTCACTGTGGATGCCTGTATTTTGAAACATTATTCTAAAGGCTAAATAACCTGCTGAACCAGTTCAGCACAGTGCTGAGATTTCTCTTCCACGTTACAACCTTTGTGGCCTTAGAGGGGCCCTGGTGCTGCCTTGCCGATACATGAGATACCAACACCGCGGCATGGAGCAAGGCCAAGAGTGTTTTACATCCAACGTGAACCCTGAGCTGGTCTGCAGGGGTGAGGGGAGGCACCAAAGGGGACTGGCATAGAACCACAGAATTGTCAGGGTTGGAAGGGACCTTAAAAATCATCTCGTTCCAACCCCGCCGCCATGGGCAGGGACATCCCCCACTAGACCAGGCTGCCCAGAGCCCCATCCAGCCTGGCCTTAAAAACTTCCAGGGATGGGGCTTCCACCCCCTCTCTGGGTAGCCTGTGCCAGGGTCTCACCACCCTCATGGGGAAAGGCTTCTTCCCAACGTCCAATGTGAACCGATCCATCTCTAGCTTCAATCCATTCCCTCTAGTCCTATCACTATCCGACATCCTACAAATCCCCTCACCAGCTTTCTTGTAGCCCCCTTGAGATACTGGAAGGTCACAACAAGGTCTCCTTGGAGCCTTCTTTTCTGCAGACTGAACAGCCCCAACTTGTTCAGTCTGTCTTCACAGGAGAGGTGCTCCAGCCATCTGAGCATCCTCGCAGGCCTTCTCTGGATGCATTCCAGCACATCCGTATCTTTCTTGTAGCAGGGGCTCCAGAACTGGACGCGGAACTCCAGGCATCGTGCTGATCATTGTCAGCCTGGCACGGGGCACATCGAACCCTACTGTGAACAGTCATCATAAGAGAAGGACGATCTACGCTCTTCAAAAATTAGTTTATCCTATTCTACACCCCTAGGAGGACCCTGAGGTTTCCTTACAGCTGGTGCAGAATTCTTTGGGAAAAGTTCCCTCCACAACAGTCCTGTTTCCCTATCACATAAAGAGCAGTTAATAAAACCAGTAGTGATTCTTATAATGTAAAAACTGAAAAATCTTTCCCTCAACGATGTCTGTTGAGAAAAAGAATCCATTAATATTTTACAGGATAGTTATATCTTACACACTCACCTTGATGTTACAATATTAAGAGCTTTCCCAAAACTGTATTTCTCCATTGTTAAACCCTTAATTAAATTGATTCATACAGCTAATGTCCTAATTTTATGCCAGAACTTCAATACAAAGGGTTTGCTGCTACTTCGAATATGCACATCCCACTTGAAACAAGGATCACGTAAACCATCAGAGTGTTAAAACCGTAGAAGTGCTGAGGCCTAAATCAGTGTGGGTTGTTAATCACGTTTTGTGATAACCTTAGCAACAAACAGTCATTGTCATGTCAGGTCAATCTAACTTCAAATACAGAGCAAAGACTCAGAAGAGTTTTAGGTGTGGATTTTACAAATGGATTCCCAATTGATTCCTGACTTCGCAGAGGTTCTGCATGAGATTAAAGGGATATTTATTTGGGTAGTGGGCTCCAAGAATTAAGCCAACATACAGTGCTCTTGTGCTACCTGTGTGCACTTAATTCTTGCCAGGAAATCCTGCCAGATTCACCCGCGAGCAACACAGAGCACATTCTGGTTTTAAACTAATGCACTGTAATATTAAAACAAGCTAAAAATGCCAGTGCCACAAAGGTGGCTAAAGCAGTCCCTGCATAAAGCTCTTTGAGGTTTGCCCCCTATACAGAAGGGCAATTTTCACTAAGCAGCAAATTAGAGCACAGGGGGACTAAGATTATTATATCCAACAGAAGGTACAGAATAAATTTAGATGGGAGGAATTTATTGGATTATTTTGTTTAGGGAATAGAAGTTAAATGCTCCTAACAAAGCCATGAGATGCTTAATGAAGATGAGACTAGTTACAAGGCCTCCGTTCTACATCTCATCTGAAAGAAGCACATTTCTAAGACCATTATTACACTCAAACTGAGGTTTTCCCTTTTCTCCCTGCTGCCTTTTAAAACAAAATCCAAAGCAACGTTCCAAGAAAACCTGATTGTAAGTTGAATAATACAAACCGCATCCCTACGAGCTAGGATATGGGCTGCGTGCTTGCATGTTAGGTTTGAAAAGACACATCTGGAAATTCATGTTGTTCATTTGCAAGGCATAAAAGCTGCCTGTGATGCCAGCAGCAAGTAAACAGAAGAGAACTGTCCCTATTTTGTTGATATGTATCATATATATCAATATGCCTGTATTCTCAAACACTGTATATCTTCTTCTCTGCCTAGTAGCGATCCTACCATAACAAGTGATATCTAAATACATTTGGGGGGAAAGATAAAAGCTCCATTATATGACAAGAAATATAATGACTAACAGAGAGATTATATTAATCATGAGTAAAAAGATGATGTTTGATCCTACTTATGCTGAAAGTTTTAAAAAAAAATTAAAAAATCTTTTAAATGAAATTTATCCTCAGGAAAATGATTAAAACCAGCGAAGCCTTGAGATGTCAGCTGGCGACATGTTTTTCTTCTTTATCTTTCTTTTTTGTTGTTGTTGCTCTGAAAAAAATCTGAGCGAATACAGCAAAGTGCATCATTAACTTCTTATTAATTTTATAATACAAAGGCAATTCAGTTAAAATAGTGGTGCTGCAACTTTAAATTACAGAACTAGCTTGGTATTTAATGAGAGATTTAGCACAGCGGGGTTTCTGTTAAATTAAGTTGTGCCTTCACATCACAGTGGGAAAACAGGTGTATATTGGTTTAGAATTATGGAAATGTTGACTAATTCCAAGGCTTGTAATCAAACAGCAAGGCACCCTGCAATATTTTCTTCCAAGATTCTGCATTAATCATTTATGTCTGGTCTTATTTTCTTCATGTCCACTAAAAGGGTGCAGCTCAAAGGAACAGATGAAGAGCTCAGGTTTTCATGTCTCTGTTAAGGATGAGGTCCACACTAAAAGTAGATACAGAAACAGAGCACTGCAGCCTTTGCTCAAACACCCACTTAAATTAAACTGAATGCGCAGTCTTGGAAAGGGGATAAATTTCACACTAAAAACCCCACTTTTCTGCCTTCACGAGTGCTGAGCCAAAACCTGCTTAGCGAGCCATGTGGAACAGGTCTGCACTGACTAAATGAAGAGACTGAGCCCAGAAATAACCTGGATTATTTATCATTTAATGAACACAGAGATATTCCCCTCCACGCTTCCACAGCAGCGTGGGTTACACCTGCCCAGAGGTAAAACACAGACAAGTTTCCTTGCGATACAGCATCCCTGCAGCCTCCTGCTCCTGTATTTGCCATCATTCCTCAACTTACACTAACAAATCACCTCCCTTTGCCTCGGAATGTCTTCCTGGGCTATTTAAGGATGCTTCTTATCTGATGCATGGTGTTATTACAGGAAAAGCGGAAGGAACAGATTCTTTTGTTTCCAGGAGACACTTTATTACTGAACCTCCTACATACCATATCTCATTTACTGGAAGCAAACTGACACTTGATGCCCAAATGAACCTGATCCAAATCCATCCGTTGCTGTAACTCTGCCAGAAGGTTGCTTCCATTTGCTCTGTTTCACACACGGACCCATCCGCTACCGATCCCTGCTTGTTTGGAGAAAGCCGTTTAGCCAGCCAGAGCTAACAACATGGAAATTGCTAAAATTCATACACGGAGAATTCTGCTAACGTGAAGTGTTGTCAGCATGTGTACCACAACTTTAAAGCGCGCTTAAATGAAGTTATTTTGGGAATACACAGTTGCAGCATAACGGTATCACCATATATGCTGAATGCCAGCACACAGCACATGCAAAATATAGAATCTGTTATATAATATATGCTGAATCATTCTCAGAGATGTAACGGGTCTATAGTCGAGTCATTGCTCTTTATTAGAGGTGTCACTTTAAGAAGTAGGTATAACAACTTATCTCAAAGTAAAATCTCAACTTCTCTGGCAGTATCAGGAATATTTTTAAAGGCCAGGCCTCAGAGTCACAGGAATGTAATTTTTCACATTTCCTAAAAGAAAAGTTTGTAACCTCACAGTCAGGACAGAAAAACACAGCTTGAAAAGGTAAGTTTTAAATGGCAAAGAGCTAAAGAGCGCTTTAGCAAAAAAAAAATACTTTAGAGCTTTAAAAAAAATCAAAAGGCAGTCTCTAACTGCTGCATGCTCGTTAGCTGTACAAAAGCAGAGGAGAAAACGATGCCCTGCTTGAGTCAGATGTGATACAGAGCTGAGCCAGCTTTGCCACCTGTACATGGGGAGGTTAGGGAAGGAGCCTGCCCTCTGAGTCACCCACTGGGATAACGAAGGTCTCTAAAAACACAGTAGCCAGCTCGTGGAGCTCAGGGAAGAACAGAGGAGCAAACAAAATGACCCTCTCTGCTTCTACAGAGAGAGCTATACCGATCTGGGTAGGTTCCCAGCCAGCATCGCTGGGTTGAGGGATGCTGGCTGAGCAGGGTCCTGCTCCAGCAGCTTGGGGCCACCTCCGCTGGAGTGTCCATCCTACACAGTCAGCACAGGTATTTGACTCACAGCACATTGGAGAACAATTATACAATGAGTTGGGTTAAGTGCAACATCAGCTGAATTGCGTTAGAGACCATTCATCCAAGGGCTCAGGGTTTTAGGGCAGTGTGGATGGGAACCAACAACTGGGGTTGCAGAGCAACCAAGGTGATCTTAAAGGGAATAGCCCCTCAGAGTGTTCCTTTCTCTCTAAGGATAGCACATCCATCATCTATGCCCTCAAAAGCCAAGCCTGCCACTAGAAGTCTTCTAAAGTCTTGACAATATCCCTTGCAAGGGCCAATTCCTGGAAAACATCACTTGAATATGAAGTGCCACAATTTTTCTTCTATTTTCCTGTAGCTGGCCTGCCTCTGCAGATTCCCTACCTCCTCCTCCAGCATTCTCACCTGGAAATGACAGAGGACTCCCATTTTACCCTGCCGAATTAGCGGGACTCACGTGTAAGTATCTGACACAGTTCTCTATGTTGGTCATTTCCATGACAGATGAGGTGGCTTTCCTAACAGGAGTTGCATAAAGTGAGCTGGCCAGATGTGAATTTTTCAAACACAGTGTCCAATTTCACATACAGCACTTAGGAGTTAAAGGAAATATTGGCCATATAACTGCCAGTCCAGTCAATGTCCTATTTATTTATACAGTGTGGTATATATTTATTTATTTTTGTGCCTGTAACTACACACACCAACCACGTAAGCGAACACTTCCCAGACACCAAGAAGGAATATACCTCCATCCTTTAAATTTTTCATTTTCCCATCCCCAGACTATTTGGCTGTGTAAAGCAGAAGAAATTAAAACGTTAGAACAAAACAATATCTGAGTTCAATCATGCAGGCACCACTGATATACTTCTCTCTAGCATCGTAACTTCAACCCAGACTCCTGCAGGATAACGCAAGCCACAGTTTGTACAACACAACCTCAACTATTTTGATCACTGGTGTGAGGTATCAGGGAGGACAGGCTGCTGAGGAGAGGTGGGACAGGGAACAGGATGACACCGTGCTATGCGGTACCACATTCTGCAGTACCCTGACATGCAGCCACCACACCAACGCAGTCAACTTGTTTAGAAACCATGTAGATGAAAGCTTGATTTTAACACAAGTTGACTGTGTTTTGTCTCTTCCTCTTCTCTCCCTCTTCAAACTAGAATTCCCAGTGGTGCAGTGTTTTCCCTCCATATGGTTTTTCCCTCCCTCCCCCCATCCCTTAAATAAATAAAAAAATAAACAAAATTGAATCTACCTTGCACTTCAGTAACTGCCTCTAGTCAGCAGGAATCAGCAGTGTTTCCAGCCAAGGGACTTTCTACACAACAGCAACTGCCTTTTTAGATGATGCCATTGCTACGGGACTGGCACTGATACAGGACAGACTATCCGGCTGGCCACCCTCCCTTGAAGAGATCAAGGTCATTTGGGGCCCCAAGCAGCATCTTGAGCAAAAAGGGTTTTTTTTCTGGTGATAAAATAATTAGGATCAAAAAGTAAATGTACTCACCCCAGGTAAAGTTTTAATATTGTGCAGTGCATTCTGTGCCTCAAGAGCAGCTTTTCTTGTATAAAACGTTACGAAACAACAACCTATAGAGAGAAATGAAAAGCTTTCAGAAATTAGTGAGTATGATTTGTGAGAGTACAATAGGGAGGGAGAAGAAACAGTGATTGAACAACACATCATGAAAGCTGGAAATGTGGATTCTCATGAGGCTGCCTGAATGACATGAATAAAAGAAAGCTTGCAGGATTTAAAATAAAAAGTCACCCCCTGTGCATTGCATCTATAGCACACCTACATTGTTAGTGAACTGTAATCACCTAGAAATTAAGTTAACCAAAATCCAATTGGCTTTGTACAGTGTAAATAAGGTTATATTTTTCTGAAGGCTCCCCATTATACTTTGAATACAAGTAACATGGCAAGCTCAAGCAGCAGGTATTCATTGTTGCATCCCAGGCAGAAAATCAGGTTAAAGCAGGACCTTATTTAAAGGGTTTGATACATATAAGAGCTAAGATTTTTTCCCTCCTATTTAAAACCAGGTGGGACTGGAGGTAGGACACTCGTGCCATTTACAAAAATTAAAAAGAAGTTACAGGAGAATTTGCCCCTGGTGGGATAGTGGGGGCTGCTGATGGTGCACAGCATTTAGTGAGGCTCTGCTCCAACCTTCAGGTGAGAAGACAACTTTAGTTGTCTTAATCCTCTCATTTTCCCTTTGGCAGCATAGTCCGACCAGGTGGTCTGTCAGACCAAACACAGGTTGCTGCCCCCTTCTCCACTGCAAACGTTTATAAAGTAACTTTTCCCACAGCATACGTAACCCAGGCAGCTCAACACCAGCCCCAGGCTGAGGTCAGGGCTCACAGGTAGATCCTCAGGGAAGAGCTACAGCATGACAGGCATGAGACAAAGAAACGAGGACCAGGATTTGACTTGCAGCAGTCTTTAATGTCCCACAGCAATGAAATCTGCTCCTAGGCATGCACAGGGCACGTACAGAAGGGCTTACTGTGGGAGGACCTTGCATCTGCACGGCAGGTGGGAAGCTCAACACAATATCCCAGCTCCTGATTTCAACTTTACTTCCAGTGAGAGGAAACCACTGTGAAACCATCACTCACACACTTATGTGCATAACACAAGATTGCAGCTATGGACACTGAGAAAATTCACACTTAGTTCCCACCCAGTAGAGTGTATCAGTGATGTAGGAACATCCTTAGAGACTTATCTGTTGCTGTTCTACCCAGAGGTGAAATATAGCAGGCTTGAATGAAGCCCTTTTCCTGTGGACATGGGCAGCCCCTGCTCTGAAGATATGTCACATTAAGAAGAGACCCCAAAACTCCTATGAGAGCTCTGTGGTGGCAGATGGGGAGGTCAGTGACCCATCCACTACAGGGAGAGGGAAAACGTGATGGGTAATGCTAGTTGGGAGGTAAAAATGGTTACTGAAGTAAAAACCTACTTTGTTTTAAAAAAGACGAAGATTTTACTGATGAATCAAAAAACAATCCTGTTGCCATAATCACAGGCAGAGATGTGTTGCAACGCCAGAGAAATATCAAAAACAACCAACAAATAGAAGAAACCCCGGCTCTCGAGCCTTAGTGTTCCCTGGGAGCGTGACACAGTTAAAATAATCTGTCCTTTGGGCAGTGAGCAAAGATATTGCTTGCACTGGCTCCCTCATGTTGACCGAGGCGAAGCATCACATCCCCCTGCTTCTGTTTAACCTCACAGTATCCCCAGAACAGCAAAGGAGACCTAGAAGAAAGCGTGTCCGGGAGAAAACCACTAGCAAACATTTTAAGTAACCGTGTGGAGGTGGCCCAGACCACACCTGGGGAGGAAGGGCTGAATCCAGAACAGCCCGTCCGCCGCCTCTCGCCTGGCTCACGCTGTGCATTGAGCTGTGAACGCTCCCTCTGGTTTTGAAGCTGGGCCAGCGATGACTACGACCTTTATAACAAGAAAGGTAATCGTGTATTCCCAGCTGGAATACAGTGAGGTTATCCCTAATGCAGAAAAGCACTTGCAAGCAACACAACACACGGGCAGGCAGGTAATGTAGACTCAACACAGCTGAGAGAAACATTTTTCATACTGCCAACAGGTTCCTTAAAACATCACAGTTTACGATCAAGACAGTTTAATAATTACTTCAGTGAGCCGAACACTGTTTGGCAGGGATGAGTATTACAGACAGACATGGCACGTTCAGGTTTGTGCTTCCTGTGGGTGTTTCTAAACCTTCTATTCCGCTGGAAGATTCTGCAACTTTAGATTATTTTATTCCGGAAGGAAAATGGGAAATACATCCGAGTTTGTGGCAATTAATAGTGTGACTTGGAGAAAACATTGAGACATTTTACTGTCCTGCCAGGCAGCTCCAAAGTCTATCTTCTACTGTTTCTTCGTTTGGTTTATTAGCTTTTTAATATAAAGCTTTTTAACCAGGAGCGAGGATTCAGAGGGGAAATTACCAAGCAGTAGTCATGCCTTTGCAATTGCGATGTCCTCTACCACGGGTCCGAAAAGTTTCATTTTAGATTTCAGCTCTGTGGGTTTATTCTGATAAGAAATTTGAAATCTATTGGTTTATCATTCTTGGCACTACTTGAAAGAACTGCACTTGAAAGATGAATATGCTGTGAAATACCCTTTAACCAGTCGTTTTTGGAAAGTAATAGCACAGAAGAGAAAAATTTCGCTGTGAATGAGGATTGAGACAAAACAGTAGCTTAATGGGATACGTGCAGATGTTTCAAGCAGGTCTTGGACCCCCACAAAAAACTGAGAATTCTAAACTCGCAGACTGACACATCTGAAAACGCACATGGATAAAATCTTTCCCTGGACTCATTTTGCTTGTATCTTGAAAAGAACACAACAAAATGAGACAGTTCGCCATTGTCGGAGGAGAGCACGGGCACTAGTTGTGGACACCTGATTCTGAAGCTATCTGCTAGAGAGGTCAGGGCTGGACTAAAAAGAAAGAAAATAAGGAAATCATAGAATCATAGAATGTTAGGGATTGGAAGGGACCTCGAAAGATCATCAAGTCCAATCCCCCTGCCAGAGCAGGAATGCCTAGACTATGCCACACAGGAACATGTCCAGGCAGGTCTTGAATGTCTCCAGAGAAGGAGACTCCACAGCCTCTCTGGGCAGCCTGTTCCAGTGCTCCGTCACTCTCACTGAGAAGAAGTTTCTTCTCGAGTTTAAGCGGAACCTCTTATGTTCCAGTTTCAGCCCATTATCCCTTGTCCTATCAGTGGTTGTCACCGAGAAGAGCCTGGCTCCATCCTCGTGACACTCACCCTTGATATATTTGTAAACATTAATGAGGTCACCCCTCAGTCTCCTCTTCTCCAAACTAAAGAGCCCCAGCTCCCTCAGTCTTTTCTCATAAGGGAGATGCTCCACTCCCTTAATCATCCTAGTTGCCCTGTGCTGGACTCTCTCCAGCAGTTCCCTGTCTTTCTTGAGCTGAGGGGCCCAGAACTGGACACAGTATTCCAGATGGGGTCTCACCAGGGCAGAGTAGAGGGGAAGGAGAACCTCTCTTGACCTACTAACCACTCCCCTTCTAATACACCCCAGGATGCCATTGGCCTTCCTGGCCACAAGGGCACACTGCTGGCTCATGGTCATCCTGCTGTCCACCAAGACTCCCAGGTCCCTTTCCCCTACACTGCTCTCTAATAAGTCATTCCCCAACTTATACTGGAACCTGGGGTTGTTCCTACCCAGATGCAAGACCCTACATTTACCCTTGTTATATTTCATTAAATTTTTCCCCGCCCAACGCTCCAGCCTGTCCAGGTCTCGCTGGATGGCAGCACAGCCTTCTGATGTGTCAGTCACTCCTCCCAGCTTGGTGTCATCAGCAAACTTGCTGATAGTACTCTCTAGTCCCTCATCCAAGTCATCGATGAATATACTGAATAATACTGGTCCCAGTACCGACCCTTGAGGCACTCCACTGGATACAGGCCTCCAACCAGACTCCGCCCCATTGACCACAACTCTTTGGCTTCTTCCCCTTAGCCAGTTCACAGTCCACCTCACTACCCGAGACTCTAGACCACACTTCCTCAGTTTAGCAGCAAGGATGCTGTGGGAGACTGTGTCAAATGCTTTACTGAAGTCAAGGTAGACCACATCCACCGCTCTGCCATCATCTACCCACCTTGTTATATCCTCATAAAAGGCTATGAGGTTAGTCAAGCACGACTTCCCTTTGGTGAAGCCATGTTGACTGTCTCTAATGACCCTCTTATCCCTGATATGCCTTGAGATGGCACCAAGGATAAGTCGTTCCATCACTTTCCCAGGGATGGAGGTGAGGCTGACCGGTCTATAGTTACCCGGGTCCTCCTTCTTGCCCTTTTTGAAGACTGGAGTGACATTTGCTTCCCTCCAGTCCTCAGGCACCTCTCCCGTCTCCCAAGACTTGGCAAAGATGATGGAGAGTGGTCTAGCAATGACATCAGCCAGCTCCCTCAGCACCCGTGGATGCATCCCGTCTGGACCCATGGATTTATGGATGTCCAGATTGCTTAATTGGTCCCTAACCCAGTCCTCATCGACTAAAGCAAACTCCTCCACTGCCCTGACTTCCTGTGGGGCCTCAGGGGAACGGGGCTCCTCAGGACAGCCTCCGGCAGAGTAGATAGAGGCAAAGAAGGCATTCAGTAACTCTGCCTTCTCTGTATCATGTGTCACCAAGGCACCCACCTCATTCATCAGTGGGCCTACATTGCCTCTGGTGTTAGTTTTATCTGCCACGTATTTGAAAAAGCTCTTCCTGTTGTCCTTGACCCCTCTCGCCAGGTTCAATACTAGGGACGCCTTTGCTTTCCTAGTTGCCTCCCTACATCCTTGGACAACAGCCTTATACTCTTCCCAAGTGGCCAGCCCTGCCTTCCAAGAGCTGTAAATTCTCCTCTTGCCCTTGAGCTTACCCAGCAGATCCCTGTTTAGCCACGCAGCTCTCCTGGCTCCCTTCCTTGACTTCCTACGTGTCGGGATGCTCTGATCTTGAGCACGGCAGAAGCAGTCCCTGAATGCTAACCAACTATCTTGGGCCCCTTTACCTTCAAACAGCCTTGCCCATGGGATTTTCTCTAGTAATTGCTTGAAAAATCCAAAGTTTGCCTTGGCAAAGTCCAGGGTTGCAATTCTGCTTGCTATTTTGTTTCTGCTACAGGAGATCCTGAACTCCACCATTTCATGGTCACTGCAGCCAAGGCAGCCCTCAACCTTTACTGCTTCAACCAGATCCTCCTTGTTAGCGAGGATGAGGTCCAGCAGTGCTCCTCTCCTAGTCGGCTCCTCCACCATTTGCATCAGAAAATTATCATCGATGCACTGGAGGAACCTCCTGGACTGTGGCTGGCTGGCTGAGTTGTCCTTCCAGCAAACATCAGGGAAGTTAAAATCCCCCACGACAACCAGGGCCTGTGATTGTGAGACCGCTCTCAGCTGCCTGTAGAAGGCCTCATCAACTTCCTCACCCTGATCTGGTGGCCTGTAATAGACACCCACAACAGTATCTCTCCTGCCAGCCTGCCCCTTAATTCTAACCCATACACTCTCAACTTGCTCCTCCCTCCATGCTTGGATGGTATTCAAGACATTGTAGTTGCTCTTTCACGTAAAGAGCGACTCCACCACCTCGCCTGGCTGGCCTGTCTTTCCTGAAAAGGACAGAGCCACCCATGACCACATTCCAGTCATGTGAGCTGTCCCACCATGTCTCTGTAATTGCCACCAGATCATAATCTCCTGCCCGAACCCAGGTTTCTAGCTCCTCCTGCTTATTCCCCATGCTGCGTGCATTGGTGTATAAGCATTTCAGGGAGCAAGCTGAGCACACTGATCTCACCCTAGGGGGATGGGAGGCCACCCGGTCCTCATAATTTCTAGAGCGCTGCCCTGCTGCAATCCCAGCTATAACCCCATCCCCCTTCATATCTAGTTTAAAGAACGCTCTATGAGTCCCGCCAGCTCATGACCAAGGATCCTTTTTTCCCTTTGTGTCAATACAGAAGAAAAGTAAAAAGAGTGCACACAGTTGTGAAGGAAACACTATAGCTCAGCCTATGGGACTTCCAGAGGTGGTTGCTGCCAAGTTACGCAAACCACGGCAGCTCCAGTGGGCTGGCTTTGAAGATGGCTCCAGTGTAAAATCCCTTTGGCTCAGTACTACATCCCACAGGAGAAAGTACCAAATCCAGTCTTTTCTCCAGAAATATTGGACGGGAAGACGCCTGTGTAAGAGGACAGGGCTAATCCATGCTTTAGGGTTGGTAGCTGGCCCCTGCTGAAAGACAACTAGAAAATTACTTTCCTTCCTCCATTTTCCCTAAGAATGTAATATTGCCAAAACCAAATCAATGACAGTGCAGGAAAAGAAAAAGCATGTTTCCCACTAAGAGAAAATACAAAACCTCAGTCCTCCTCTCTCCAGCCTCCTGCACACATAATCTTGACTTCATCACCAACAAATCTGACAGCAGCTTGAACCACAACTAAACTTTTCTGACATCCAAATAACTCAAAGCCTGACAGTGATAACCTTCTCCCCTCCTAGGCGGGACAACCTGAAGGGTGAATTGGTTCTGCTGATCCTCAATAGCCTGAAATACAGCCCAGTTTAACTCCATGCATCTTCTCGACCAAAGGAAAAGCAGCTTGTGCTGCCAGTCAGTGCCATCAAAACAGTGAATCTCCTGCCTTTCGCTAAGCTGGTTGTGCCACTTAGAACTGTATTTACTACAGCATAAGACATTTCTCCTTTGTACCTAGAAAAAAATACTGAATGAATCATGCGGATCCCTACAGTCCCGTAAGGACATCGGCAACAACTTCATGGCTATCCTGCCAGCTGCTTGAACAGACTGAATAAAACCTGCCACCCCGTGCGGCACGGCCTCTAATAGCAACAAATGGGATGCCCGAGAAACAAAGGCAGAAACCAGCCCTACTTCTCCAAGCATCTGACAGGGAAACTCTGCAGTGTGTACACTACAATGCTCGACTTCAACATCTCATTAAAAAAAAGGAAAACATCTCTTATTTCAGCTTGTTTTCTCTCTCTCTCTCTCTCTTTTTCTTTTTTACCTTTTCCTTTTTTTCAAAGGAAATTTAGTGCCAGAAAAAGATCTCAAGGTCCCAGCCATTGGGAGAGTTGACACGTTCAATTCTCCATGACACATTCAATTCACAAGCCCCTGCTCAGGCTGCCAAAGGCTCCAATTAGCACCAGTGGTGGAGATTTTATTTATTTAATTTCCACAGAAACCTGTTTAGCAAGACACCGACAGGGGCAAACAGCCTTGTGTATGGCTAGAAACAGCTTTCCTTGAGCCACTGTCAAAGATGGCAGCAATGGTTTTCACGGGGATCACGCAGTAGCGACTTTGTTTAGAAGTTAGGGTTGGCCAAAAAAAAGAGCAAACGGTAAGGATTCTCACACCACTGCACTTGTGAATTTCTGCAGACAGCGAACCTGGGCTTCTGGAGGACATTTTGTGCGCGCCGTGGCATGATTACAAATTGCAGAGTTTTCACCATGCAACTTCAAAATGTGCCATTCCTCCTACGAGCAGGAGGATTTTTTCAAAGAGCTGTTAGTGACCTCCTGCAATGGGACTTCTCCTCCCATGCGACTTCTGCTCTACGACTCAAATTAGCCACTGTGAAAGACTTGCCCCCATCCACCCAGCACAGAAGACGTGGCTTTGCCAGGCTGTTGAGATACAGCCACATGACATCGTTAGGAGCTCTGTCATGTCATTATTTTTATCGCTTTCTCCCAATTCAAACACAGACTAATTACTCCGTGAGAGCTGTTTACATTCCTAATTTTGAACAACTAACACAAGGAAGCTTTTCTCCACTTGGAGATGTCACTTCCACGGCCCTCGCTGGCATTTAACGGCACCGGGATCTGTGTAAGAGGCTTAATCTCTCAGCCAGGATTTCACACTTGAGTGAATATGGCAACCTCCATCTTGCTTCAGGTGCGAAAAAGTCTCTTACACCTCCCTAAATTGCACACACGGCTCCTAGCTTAAAGTTACTAGGAATTACAGATGTGTATCAACATGAAAAACTAACCCTTGGATGTGGACAGGAATTAAAACACGTTGCTCTACAGGATGCTCTGAGGTTTTGTGCGAAGGAAAATGTTTCCCAGGCCTGAAAATTTCACTTTCGGAAATTAAAAGAGAAAAGAGATGGGAGAAAAAAAGAAAACAACACAAAATCCCTTCGTATTAGATGGCCTGATTTATGAGCTTCTATAGTTTGCAACTGCCAAAATTTGTCGGTTTGGATCTCTCCTGCGTTGTGCATATTATCACCTGCTGCCAGTATCTGAACCCCAACCGTAGGGTACAGAAATACAAGAGCTTATCAGTGCGCCTGCAACAACTTAAAAGTATGAAATTTGCTTTACCTTCTAGACTAATAAAATAAACACTTCAAAACAGCTATAATGATTATCTGATGATTGAACTCTGTATTCTTTTAGCAAGTAATGGAATCCTGGCAGACAAATTCAATTCAAAATACATTCACATTCAGGACATCAACAAAGTCATCATGTTGTGAATTGAAAATTCCTTTAAAGGCTGCGTTTGAATTCTAAGGGGCTGACAGATCAAGGGACTGAAGGCCCTGGAAGGCTAAATGAGTGAAGTCCCGCTATGTTTCTTTCTTTCTGTGAATGAAGCTCACTTTTGTGTGCGCATTTGCAAGCAGAACAGGTGCTGGCTTCATACAAGCTTGGAATCTCAATGGGGACAGTAGCTTCTTGTCAATCCACCAGAGTTCAAGCTAGTTTAAGTTAAGGAGGACTTTTTCTCTTTTTTTTTTTTTCCCCTCCAAATGTTCTCCTGATTTCCACATTCGCTCTTCTGCTACCAAAATGTAAAGATTACACTGAGATTTGACAGGGCTGCCTTTTGAACAGGGTGGTTTGCAACCAAGGCCACCGTCACTCTTGTTTTCCAAAAGTCAATGAACCCAAAAATTCCCTTCTACTAAAGCTACTGAAATAATCTATTGTTACAGGAGTTCGGTGCTTGGCTGAGCAACAAACTTTTTCATATTCATTAAATTTGGTGCAGTGCAATGGGAGTCCTGTCTGGCATTACCTCTGTAATTCCAGAATTTTTGCACAATTAGCTAACCTGCATGGAAAACACCATCCTAGTGCTACAAGAGGTGTTTCAAGTCTTAGTGATTTTGGTTGGGTGACTCCACACAAAACCATGAACTGCCTGAAGAGCACATACAGATTTTCCCAACAAAGGAAAGAAAAAAAAAAAACATTTCCAGAAATAAAAATCCAGCTATTTCTGTAATTCTGCTGAACAGAAAAAGAAGGAGGCTGAGGCAGGGATGTCCTTTGATTCCTACCTGCATCATCCTCTTGCTCTATTGTACACGGAGCCACTCGAGGGTACAATGGCAATGATTTCGTCCCAAAGCAATCCCTGACAGAATTGCCATATACTGCAGAAATCAAGCTCTAACGATGCCGCCTCCCAATTAGCTCAGGTTTGCTAATAGTTTGATATAATTGGCACCCTGATGGAAACCGTATTACCAGTCCTGTCACCAGCCAGGAAACCGCATCGCCACTCTAATGACAGCACATTTTATAACGATGCCACTTCTAATATTAATATATTAGCTGAATGCAGGCAGGAGCTCACATGTGAGAAGGATTCACAACCGGGACGTGCCAAATTCCACCCCGTGCTCTATTTTTCCTCCTGGTTATAACATCCAGGGCGGCAATGCACCAGCCCCGGCGTGCCCCGAATCGCTCCGATCACATTAAAACACAAATGCTCCGGGCCGGTAACAGCCCTGTAAATGGCCAGTGAAAAATGATCCCACGGAGCTCAATTTTTTCTCTCCATGCCTTGCAAGTTATGACGGCCTTTCTGTTAATTGGCCACAAGTCCTAGTTTGCTGTCAGCCTTCAGCTGCACCAGGGAGCTCTTTTGGAGGAGTCGCACTCTGTCATTCCCGTACCCTTGTGAATACAAATGCTCTCTATAAATGTCCTCTGCCTACAAAATGGAAGTGGGATTTTTTCCTTTTTTTTTTTTTTTTTTTTTTTGACCTAGATTAAATCTGCTGCATTTTCAAGCCTTTTGGGAAAGCAACTAAGAACTAATATGCACCGGTTCGTGTGCCACAACACTTTCCTACCCATTATTATGTAAATTTTGACTAAAGTGTGACACAGATAGAAAAGATACCAAGGGCAAAATTGCCAGAATCTGCTTTTCTTGCTCTCTGAAATAAGCCACTTACATTAAACAGTTTTAAATGGCTAATAGCTGCAGAAGTAGCTGAAGAATTTCAATGCACATTTTTTCATATAGCACAACGACAGCTTTTGCAAATTCCTGAACTCTCCTGCTGACTGCAAAATGACCGGGAAGCGACTGGCCAGCATGCTGGTACTCTCTGGTTTAGGTTAGAAGAAAGGGACCAAATTCCACATCTGCAGCTTGTTAGTACTCATTTGATATTTGCACTAGATGGTGATAAAGGAGGGGAAAAACCACAGATGCAGAATTAGATTATAGACGTGATGGCAGGGTAAATAAATACATACAAATCAGGTTTATAGCATCAAGGCAATTTCATGTCATTACTAACTAATCTGTCCCTAAAGAAACTGTCGCTGCACGCTGGGACGTAAGCTGAGTTATAATGGTCTGGGCTGACCAGTGGAAAAGAGACGTTCAAATACAAACTCAGAAATTGCCGTGAAGATATAGGTGAGCAGTCGGCGTCGCTGGCCCCGCACATGGGTACTGTGTCAGCACCCTGATCTGGAGGTTGATGGAAACATCACTGGCCTGCCCTGGGATGTTCCTCCTCTGCCAGCCCCTCCAAGCATCCAGTGTAAATCCCTTGAGTGTAAATCCCTTGGGAGAGTCGTTTCCCAGCCCTGCAAGGGGGGGGGCTGTCAGTCAATCAACACCAGCCTGAAAACCAAAGCAGCTGCTCAGCGCCTCTTGTTGAGTTCGTATTTGGTCCGTTCACATTTCTAGACTTCGGGGCAGAGAATAAACGTGATCTTATATATCCGTTCATAGAGCTTACGATAAAAACTGCCTGTCAGAGCTTTTGGAAAAAAAAATAATTCTCAGGTAAGGGGTAGAAGGGGTAGAAGAGGGTGGGGTGATGGTATTCCAGTCTCTGGCTCTGTGAGGGGTCTCCCATGGGAATTTGCTGTACTTCCTATCTGCAAAATATAGAAACAAACATACACAAAATATAGGAGAAACAATAAATATCTTTTTTTAAATGGGAAATAATTCTAAACCAGGCCTGTCACTATGTATATACATTGCATCACAAATGAGCTGAATTTGGAGGGAGGGGACATCTAAATGAAACTACAGCACCAATAATAGCTTATTTCTTAGGTTTCTTTCTCCTCATTTCCCCTTCGCCTTTTATCTTCTTCGTTTCCTTCTTAGTCTTGCACTAATTCTCCTTAATCTTTAATTCACTTTTTTCTCCCTTCATATAAATCTTTACTCTTTTCCTCCCAGCAGATGGTCATTGTTTCCCTTTTCCTTGGCCAGGTAACAATCAGTGATTTGAGTTTACTGGCTCTGAAATTAATTAACATGTCCTCTGTGCAAGTTAACTCCTAAGTTTGTCCATCTGCTAAATACATCTTGGATGAAGCAGAGAAAGAGAGTTCAGCGCACAGATGCTAAAAAAGATGGAGATGAAAAATTAAGATGTCCTCCCTTATTAATCTGTCCTTATAGCAGAAAACTGGCGTGACACTGTATCTCAATTCCAAAAGACTCTACAAAGATCATGTTTACATAAATTAATGTGGGCAGGGACACATCTTTCCCTAATGACATTTCAAAAGCCCTGCAGTCTCCAACTGCGATATTCACTAGCAGCACATCAAACTTCCTAGCACACACGTGCTACAGTCCTGGATTCCCTTCTATGTTTTCTTTCACGTGAAAGCTTCAGAAAGACCACTGAAGTCTGGTTTTGACCGATACGACTTCCAGACCACTGCTCTGACAACACGCCCAATTGCTCTGCAACTCCTGAGAAGCCACTCCAAGTCCCAGTTCAACCAGGAGGCAACCCTGCAGTGAGAAATACTCAGACTAGCACAGCTTTGCCATAAAATTATCCTTTTAAAATCTTCAAATCTTTGAGTGTTAATTGCAATTTGTAAACTTACACAAAAAACCTATGTTCTGTACTGGAAATTCGCTTCCCTGGTTAAATGCCAGTGGCATCCCGGGCTGCATCAGGCAAAGTGCTGCCAGCAGGTCAATGGAGGTGACCCTTGTCCTCTGCTCAGCCCTGCTGGGACGTTTCTGGGGTGGTGGGTCCTGTTCAGGGCTCCCCAGTACAAGAGACATGGACATACTGGAGGAAGTCCAGCAAACGGCCATGAAGATGATGAAGGGACTGAAGCATCTCTCACATGAAGAGAGACTGAGAGAGCTGGAATTGTTCAAAGTGGAGAAGAAAAGGCTCAGGTGGATCTTATCAGCCAGGCTCTTCTCGGTGACAACCACTGATAGGACAAGGGGTAATGGGCTGAAACTGGAACATAAGAGGTTCCGCTTAAACTCGAGAAGAAACTTCTTCTCAGTGAGGGTGACGGAGCCCTGGAACAGGCTGCCCAGAGAGGCTGTGGAGTCTCCTTCTCTGGAGACATTCAAGACCTGCCTGGACACGTTCCTGTGTGGCATAGTCTAGGCATTCCTGCTCTGGCAGGGGGATTGGACTTGATGATCTTTCGAGGTCCCTTCCAATCCCTAACATTCTATGATTCTATGATTCTATGATATTTCTGGAGGGCTGGGCAGGGAGAAATCTCATGCGGTTCAACAGGGCAAGTGTAGAGTTTTGCACTTGGGAAAGAATAACCCCATATGCCAGTACAGGTTGGGGACTGCCCTGCTGGAGAGCAGCGCAGGGGAAAGGGACCTGGGGGTTCTAGTGGACAGCAGGATGACCATGAGCCAGCAATGTGCCCTCGTGGCCAAGAAGGCCAATGGCATCCTGGGGTGTGTTAGAAGGGGAGTAGCAAGTAGGTCAAGAGAGGTCCTCCTGCCCCTCTACTCTGCCCTGGTGAGGCCACATCTGGAATATTGTGTCTAGTTCTGGGCCCTTCAGCTCAAGAGAGACAGGGAGCTGCTTGAGAGAGTCCAGCGCAGAGCCACAAAGATGATGAAGGGAGTGGAACATCTCCCTTGTGAGGAAAGGCTGAAGGAGCTGGGTCTCTTTAGCTTGGAGAGGAGGAGGCTGAGGGGTGACCTCATTCATGTTTATAAATGTGTCAAGGGGGAGTGTCAGGAGGATGGAGCCAGGCTCTTCTCAGCGGCATCCAGTGACAGGACAAGGGGCAATGGGTACAAGCTGGAACATAGGAGGTTCCATAAAAATATGAGGAAAAATTTTTTAACGGTGAGGGTGACGGAGCCCTGGCACAGGCTGCCCAGGGAGGTTGTGGATTCTCCTTCTTTGGAGGGATTCAAAACCCGCCGGAACGCATTCCTGTGCGCTCTGCTGTAGGTGATCCTGCTCTGGTAGAGGGTTGGACTAGATGATCTTTGAGGTCCCTTCCAACCTCTAACATCCTGTGATTCTGAGAATCTGTATAAATACCCAATGGAGAGGATGTAAAGATGGATGTTTCACAGCAGTGCCCAGTGACAAGAGGTCACAGGCACAAATTAAAATGCAAGAAATTCCATTTAAGGAAAAATATTTTTATGTAAGGGTGATCAAACACTGGCATGGTTTGCCCAGAGAGGTTGAAGACTCTCCATCAAGAATCAAAGAATCACATCCCTGGGGATACTCAAGCCCTGCCTGGACACAGCCCTGAGCAACCTGCTGTAGGGGCCTCTGCTTTGAGCAGTGGTTGGACGAGATGAATCTCAGAGGTCCCGTCCAATCTCAGCCAGCCTGCGATTCTGTGAAATGGCAATGAAGGGATTTAAGTGGCTTTTTCACAATATCCCCGCTAACACGGCTTAACTTCCTCAGAAATATATTGCAAGATTATTTAACTTTAGCAGACAACATCAGTTAAATTACTGTTTTATTGTTGTACTCATCAGTTGGGAACCAGCGCTCATTCACTAGCAAATTTAACACACAAGATGAGGGCTTTTTCATAGCAAAACAGAACCAGAGACATTAAAATCTCAGCACGGCCCGTGTTGCCACAGACGTGCCAGGCCATAAGAATATCTTGTGTCACACCTCACCTTAAGAAATATGTCAAGAAATTTATGCATTCAAAAGATGATGTTGTAATGCATTTTTTAAGTTACAGTTTTTCCAATCCTGTTGAATCTGACATGATGAAGTTTTATTTAAATCCCATGCGCTCCTTCAGTATTACAGGACCATCCCTTCATCTACAGCCCTGACAGCTCTAAAACTCTTAGCTTGTGTCTTCTAAAGATGATACAGGAAAAGCCAGATCTAACAGTACAAAGAGAGAAAAGAAGAGGCTTAGGGAGAAGGAGTTATAGAAGAAGGCATAAGGTGGAATGATTGCTATTGCTGATACTTAATGAAAACCCATTACGAAAAAACCCAACAAAACGCCAACCCTGTCCCTTATCCAGAAACTTGGTAAGAATACGGCATATGGCTTGGTTTCAACACTTATCTGGATTCTATGATTTGGAAGACTTTGGTACCATTTTTACAAGAGAATCTAAAATCTGACCTTGGATAATTCATTTCCAGGAACAGAGTGCTGAAGTTTTTCTGAAATAATGTTCAATGCCCATCTGAATCTTTCGATGCCTAAATGCTTTTGAACAATCTGGCCTTTGATCTCTCTGTGCCTTAGCTTCTCCTTTTAAAACTGAAAGAATAAAATGTCCTGAGCTCAAAGGAATACCGTGGAAAAAAAAAATATGAAAAAAAAGGTAAAAAGATACTGCAATAATAGGGACATGAGTAACAGTGGTGCAATACTTGCAAGCGCTGCTTCCATCTAACCCACTAGCCTGGCATCCTTCCTCCAGAAGTTTGCTTATAGAAGAAATCAATACGAGACATTTGAGCTGGCTGTAGGGGTGCTTAAGCAGCATGGGAAGAAATTCAAGGTTAAATATTGCCTTAAAGTGTCCCGAACCTGAATCATGAAGACCTATTTCCCCCCAGCCCCACCTTTTGCTGCTTTTTGGCCAAATCACCTAATGAAGGGGTCCTATTCTCTGATGGACAAAGCCTCCACTTTGAGTCATGATTTGCTACAATATACACACTGTTTTCAGGCAGCTAATTTTCATCTATTTTTTTTTTTCTTAGCAATGTACTACTTTTCCCCATCTTTGCAACTTGGGTCTAAATCCATTGTCTGAATACAGCACACTCTCTGCTCCGTTTGCCCAAGACGCAGTCAAACATTTTCAATTCTTTCTTGACTTCAACATTATAAACCCTTACATATCTTGTATTGATTTCCAGGCATTCACAGCTTCGCTCTCACAGGGTCACAGCACATGTCAAATCCTTCCTACGCTGCGTACACCTTCGAGCGGCGTTTCATCTAAGGAGCTTCACATTCCCTGAACTTGTTAGCAGTGACATATTTATTCCCCAATTAAGCTTTTTCTTTTTTTTTTCCCCTATAATACTAATAAAAAAGAAATAGAAGAAATTCCTGGCAGCTCTTCTATCTTTCTGGTCGGCTGCAACAATTTTATGCAGATGAAGATGCAACTCCACCGAGCCTTTGAACTTTAAGCATCATCTTTAGTTGGCTTTGAACTCTCAACAAGGCCGATGATCTTCCAAAGCAATACACTCTGCCTGTGGAAGCTTCAAACAAGGGGGAAAAAGGCACGGTTAGAAAAAAATGCAGAAGAATTTTTTTTTTTTAAATGCTCCTGGAAATGAAAAAAAAAACAACAACTGAGTGGTATCTGAAGAAGTGTATTTGGCACTCAAGTGTTTCCCTAATTAATTGTTTAGATGAGCGCTAAAATAAATGCAGCAGCAGCAAAGATAAACAAACCACTTTAGTAATAAAGCCATATATTTGTGCAGACACACAAAAATAAATAGCGGCGCTTAATGAGCAGAAGCAATGAGAAGGAAGAACACACTTAGTGTGTGGGATCCATGCTCAGAAAGCTCGAGCTCAGAGATATTTGAGAGGTATCTCCCAACAGCCTCCCAGCCCGATTCACGCTTGCCCCTTGTACAGCATCTGGTTTCGCACAGACTAACAGCATAAAAATAAAAAATAAGAAATTACAGCTCATGTTTCACCTTGCCTGTTTAGCCTCTAGGGGTAAGGACAACGCTTGTGGTAAGACACTGTTATCCCAGTTCATTCTTATTCTTATTCTTACTCTTATTCTTATTCTTATTCTCATTCTTATTCTCATTCTCATTCTCACTCTCACTCTCACTCTCACTCTCACTCTCACTCTCACTCTCACTCTCATTCTCATTCTTCATTTTTGTCTGGTGATAAACCAACATAAAATAATGAAGCGAGATGCAGAATAAACGTGTAACAAGTACTTGCAAAATAAGGGAGAAAAGTTGACTCATACAGTCTTGTCCTTGTGACTGGAAAATGAGCTAATGCTATATAAATACTGGGGGGAACTGTTATCTTGCAAATCTAGAAAGCAATTTTAACAGAATTCTAAAACCATTAGAAGCAGGAAAATTCAGCTAAGCTCCCCTCCCAGAGAGGACAACATTACGTATCCACATGTAATTCTTCAACAAGTTGTATCTGGTCCTGGCTGCAGATTTCCCAGAATCAGGCTTCCCATAACTGCCCCAGAAAACTGTTTTGCAATCTCACAAACATTAATTCTGAAGACACTTTTCAGCATAAACACTTTCAGCTTTGCTTAATATTCCATTTCTATTTATTTCTTGAAAATCTTCCTAAATAAAGCTACCACTTTGCAATCTTTGTATAAATGATTCTATAACCAGAGCAAAAAAAAGCCATGTGTCATACAAATAATTACATTATTGCCCCATAAATCTCCATACGATTGATGGTACGATTCTCGCTACTATCAACTGTGTATGACATGGAAAACTCATCAAAAAAATCTGTTCACCAATATTTGATATCTATTAAGAGAAGGGAATATCAAGAGTATGTTGGATGACCCATGGGATACATCTCAAGTTCTCTAATTAAAAGCAATTCAGAGCAGTCCAAACAAGATAGTACCATGATAACCAGGCCCTATGCTTCTCCAAAGATTAAGACGTGGCATTTAATCAGAAAAATCTCCAGCAGCCCGTTTCCAAGTTATGACAAGAGAACTACTTGGCTAGAGCCGTATGGGCTGTATGAAATGATTGGCAACTTATCAAGACAAGATGAGAAAGAAGCTGGGTGACTGGCAACTTAATCAGAGGGAGAAGGAAAAATAGAGAAAAGGAACAAAACGAGTGCCTAAATGTAGAGGAATTTCTTGTGGAGCAGAGGTGCGGTATAACTTTAAAAGTGTGGACAACCCAGCGTAGGCCTAAACAGAGGCTCTGTCCTTGAAGCTGCCTTGGAACACAGGGAGGAGGAGGTTTTATCTGTTTTGTGAGAGCTTTGCGAGATGCTTGGCGGGAGGTGCTGGCCCCGGGGGGAGAAGAGGGGGTGATAGCCGCTTGCATAGTGGAATGGCACTGCCCAATAAAACGCTGGCGCGTGTAAACCTGTAACCGACCAACTCTGTGAAGGGGCAGGCGCGGGGACACTGCTGAACTGTATAGATTGAGCTGTCCGGAGCAATAAAGGGAGGACGATCTGTAGCCATATTGGTGTGATGATCGTTAACTTGGCCGGCTCTCCGAAGGGACCCTCTTCATCTGGCGCCTGAACAAGGGACCCTCTATGGATGCTTAAATGCGGATTGCTTAAATGCGGGAAGACTCCGAAGCATCGGACGTGAGCCGATTTGGGAGCCGGAGAGCTGGAGGCAGGAGAGTTCCGAGTGTGACCAAAAGGGCACCGGAGACCAGAGCTTGAGCAGCTGATCAAGCCCCTGCCAAGGTAAGACCGCGATGGAAACGGACGCGGCAACTCGCCTCCTTAGTATACTCTCTAAGAGAGGAGGAAAAGTAAAGGAGCGAGGCGTATTAGCCCCATGGGCTCGGAAATGGGAGAAAATGAACGACCCGCCATTAATCTTTAGTTCCACGGAATGGCGTGAAGTAGGAGACTTTTTGTGGGACTGTACTCTAGAGGGAGGAACAGAAGGAAAGGAAGTGAAAAAACTAGGAACAGTTTGGAAAACCGTAATATGCACTCTAGAAATCATGCAAGCAGAAAAGAAAGTTGCTGCAGCAGCGACCGAAGCGTTGGAGGGAGGGCAGGAAAGGAAAAAGGCAAAGGAAGAAACTCCCTGCTCCTCCCGACTGGATGGAAGAAAAAAAAAAAAAAAAAAAAAAAAAAAAAAGGAGAAACTGCACTGCGTTGCAGAATTAAGACTTTCGTCCTTGAGCTGAGCTCTTTTCTAAACAAGTGCATAACTCTTGCTTGCTAATTATGAAAAGAGACCCTGACCAGCCAGGTACAGCTCATGTTGAGAGCTTGTCCGTGAGAATGAAGATAAGACGCTTCTTGTACACCAGATGTGCATGGGAGTGAACGGGAGAGTATGATCAAAACAGACCGGGGAAAGTCTGCTCTCCCTGTGTGATAACAGAGTGACTGAAGTAATACTTGAGCTAATAAGAAAAAAAAAAAAAAAAAAAAAAAAAAGAAAAAAAAAAGAAAAAAAAAAAGGGGGGGGGAGAAAAGAAGGAAGATCAGAATGAACCCCTGAAAGAGATGCTGAACAAACTCGCTGAATTATCAACTAGACAGCAAGAAATAGAAGAAACCTTTAAACCAGTTCAGCTCCCCCATTACCATCAGCTCCCTCACTCAAGCCTGATTTTCAAGCTTGAACCATAAAGGATCCTTTGCAATAGCGATGGAGCGGTGTCATCAGAGACGCTATAACAGAGGGAGATTGGGAAGCAGCCAGTTCGATTGCGTGTCCTGTTATTATTAATAACGGACAAGGGACCTGGGAACCGCATGATCCTGCATGATGCGGCTGTGCAGCATCCTGTCACTTCAGCAGCGCAGCAGCAACACGACTGTGCACTGGGCCTGCCTGTTGAACCCCTTGTTTCACCCAGTGACGTGATGGGACCCTGAGGTACTGATTACCAACGACGATATGGATTGGACTGGCAGAAGATGCTTACGGCTGATGGCAGAGCAATTATGGGAAAATGTGACTGTTCTCAATGTTACCTGTTGTATTAATATGTATCCTCTTTGTGTGACTAACAATGAAGCTTATATTGGTTGTGTAATCAAAGCCACATAGTAGGTGTTAAGGTTTATGTACTAACCAGCAGAGTGATCTTTCTTTAGCTAAAAGCAAGGCAGGGAAACCAGCTGCCTTTTGCTTTGTTAGAAGTGTGTGATTAAGGATCAAAGTACGATTTAGGGTGATGGGTGTGAGAACTTTGACAGGATGAATTAAGAGTTTAGTTAAGACATTTTTGGTTATTGCAGTTTTAATTGTTATAGGCTTAGTTATGTTTAGTTGTTTGATAAATATAATCAAGAAAATGATAAGCAAGCTAGCGGATGAAGCCTGGGTTGTCCAAAAAGAAAAAGAGGGATATGTAGAGGAATTTCTTGTGGAGCAGAGGTGCGGTATAACTTTAAAAGTGTGGACAACCCAGCGTAGGCCTAAACAGAGGCTCTGTCCTTGAAGCTGCCTTGGAACACAGGGAGGAGGAGGTTTTATCTGTTTTGTGAGAGCTTTGCGAGATGCTTGGCGGGAGGTGCTGGCCCCGGGGGGAGAAGAGGGGGTGATAGCCGCTTGCATAGTGGAATGGCACTGCCCAATAAAACGCTGGCGCGTGTAAACCTGTAACCGACCAACTCTGTGAAGGGGCAGGCGCGGGGACACTGCTGAACTGTATAGATTGAGCTGTCCGGAGCAATAAAGGGAGGACGATCTGTAGCCATATTGGTGTGATGATCGTTAACTTGGCCGGCTCTCCGAAGGGACCCTCTTCTCCTAAACAGTTCCGTGTTGGCCCCCGCGGCTGTCAAAGGTGGCCTTGAGCAGGCAGTGGCAGGAGAGCTTACACTGAAGCTTGTCTGTGAAGAAAGATGAAACTATTCAGTGTTCCTCGGCATCAATAGCGTGCGGATTCTGAGTGTATCTACTCACGCCTGGAGTAGCCTGATTCTGCACGGCGTCCTCTGCAGGTCACCACGGCAGCCCAGGGAACACATTCGATGAAATATCATGGATGCTTTAGAACAAAGCCCCCAGTCTTATCCAAACGCCTAAAAAAACCACCCTACCAAAACAAAATCAAGTAATCCAAGGGGTCCTTGTGCAGTTTGTCATCCTCAGCCTCTGCTCTTCCTCTGACAGAAGTCTCTTTCTTTTAAACAGTGTTCATTTTGCACGAAGATCAACCTGAAGAATAGTTTAGTAGGTTGACAGGGCTGGGATAAAGGCTGGACTCGATGATCTTCAAGGTCTCTTCCAGCTGAAGCTATTCTATGATTCCATGAATATTTTGATAGCAGTATTCTTCAGTTAATGCTACAGCATACCCTTGTCTTTTATTCACCATGTTATTATCGCTTAAAATATCTATTTTAAGCAAAAACTCTGCAAACTTTTCCTGAAGGAGAACTGAGGAATGGTGGGTTAGAGGTTAGACTGTCAAATGAGCTTTGCAACCACCAGTGCTTTCTGGGAACAAACACTGCTTGATCTGTTCTCAAAAAAACCCTTCCCCTATACATAGATGACTTGTATTTATCCACGGAGTGCAGTGGGTCAACAGAGAAATTGCAAAACGATGTCCTAAAAATGTGAAATTTGTATTCCCACTTGAGGTGAGGTACAGTGGCATAAGGACGTGCTTGGAGGAAGTCCTGGCAGGAATGGGACCCGTATCTTGTGCAATATTTTGGCTCCTGCTAAGCCTTATTAGGGCAAATCTAAAGATATTTCCAAGCAATTTGAAATCCTCTATCAGACTGCAGCATTACTCACTCTTGCGTTTTGTATGCAAGAAAGATAAACCTTCATGTACAGCAAAATTATTTCTGGAAACGCATACGGTACATTCTCGCTATAATGCATATCATAAGCTCTGACACAGAGATAACTAAGCGATTACTTGTCAACCTCCTCTCATTCCATTGGTCTTAAAAGACAGGATAAAAAAAGCTTTTCATGTGTAACAACAGGCTACATATTAGTCCTGCGGAGTTATCAAAAATGTGGAACTAAATATCAGACAAGCCCAATTTAAAATGATGAAACACTTCTGAATTCTAAAACAATTAGGCTGATTTACAACACATGGCTTGATGCACTGTAGGTTTGAATCTTTTTTTTAAATTTTTTAAAAGGCAACACATTTTTTCATGCTAGTCACAAATTAGTACAATCAAGATTTCTTTTTTTTTTCCTTTTTTTTTTCTTTTCTTCCCCCTGAATACTATTAAAGAGCAACTCTTACATCTTCCAAAGATATTTCTGGAAGATGCGTATTTTACCTGTGAAGATACAGACAGAAGTGAACTGCAGACCTAGGAAAGGCGAAGAACAGCACCATCTCTTTTTCCTGTGGCTATTCAGTGATGCTGTGCTGCAGCTTTACTCAGTTTTCACTGCTAGCTCCCTCATTTCTGCTTGTAAATCAAGGATGCTGGGGTGCTAGGAAGATTAATCAGGTGAGGCTTGCAGTTTTCTCCTCTGGTCTTAATGATGGCTGCTCCCAGAAATCACTCGCATATTGAACACTTCGGATCCAACTGGGGTTGAGATTTAAAGTAACACTGACATTTGGCAAGGCAACTCTGCTGGATCACAGCACTAAAAAGTCATTATCAGTGTTTCATTGTCCATTTGCTCATTACCTGTGTTTTAAGGCAAACAGAAGAGTGGAGAAACTCTTCTTTCATTTCCCACGAGACGATGCTAGTGACAGCAGCAACATTGCTCAAAACCTACTCCGAAGAATATTTTGGCCCCTTTATTACAGAACACAGGAATTTACAAGATAAAACATAAACCAAAAGGTATGGGGGTGCATCCACAACACTTTTTTAAGGCTTTCACTTTTTCAGCAGACATGGACAATGGATTTTAAATGAAATTTCTGCTTCCCTATACTTAAGGGTATTAATATTTTAGTATGACTGCATCTGTGAATGAAGACATTCAAAAAGCCATTATGTTTTCAACTTAGGTTAATAATAAGGCTATTTTTCCACCCACTCTCTGGCACAGCTGTAATGTTCTTGGCCTCAAGTGGGAGGCAATGTGGAACAAGGATTAGCAAGATGGATGATATACAACATACAGTGCCAGTTCATATAAAATATTACTAGATTGGAAATGACTGTTTACTGTCTCAGTGATTACATGACCACTTTTTTTTTCCTTCCAAAGAACATACAGTATGTGGTGCTCCTCCATGCCAATAAAGCTTAGTGCATAGCACCTGGGTAATGACAAATTAATTTTTGAGCTAAGCCCGAGGAGGGGGTCAGCCAAAATCTTAGGCAGAGTTTATTCCCGGTACTATTTTACATGACAGCAAATGTTGTCCTCCCATTCATCAGTATTAGCACAGAACAGGGATTACACAACAGAAAATAAATAAAGCAGGGGGACCAAAATACCAAGAAAAAAAAAGTTAGGATTGTATGTATTTACAACCAAATACTAAAACGTTTAATCTTGGAGGAGGGGGAGGGGGAGAGTTGGAAACACCATCCCATGGTCCATGTCCAAATAAAACTGGACAAAACATTTAGGAGTGCACTAGAGAGGGCAAGCACACATTTGGCAGACAACCTGGGTGAACTAGCAGGTCTTTTTTTCAGTTAGGTTGGATTTCCAAACCTGAAACCTTTACATCCTGGAACATGAGATCTCTCGCCTGATCTAGAGACCCGTCTCTCTTGACCAAACCCACAGCGGCGCAGCCATGCACAGCCAGGGATGCCGAGCCCTGACTCCTAGCACATTCAGGTACCATCATACTTCAAACTCAGAAAAACAGGTGGGTCCAAGTTTTTATGTCCTGTCCAGGCATAAATTTTCTCTTACAACAAAGTCAAAACAAGTTGTTCAAATTCTGAGCGGCCAGCAGTTCCCATCACTCAGACTACTGGCCACAGCCACTGCCAAAATATCAGCAATACTTCAGAGTTGAAAAATGTTTTCTCTAATAATTTTAGCGAGAGAGCACTTCCACGTGAAAGAGCAACAGAAGCGTTTGGAAACGGCAAAACAATTTCTCGTACCTCAGCAAAGCTCCTCTGAAAGAGCTGTTTGCACAATCCAGAGACCTCCATTTTCATGTAAATAGTTTACGAATTTAATAAAACATATAAACAGGCTTATATCATTATTGTACCAGCTGCAGGTGATCTATACTCACTGAGCAATCCATTCCCACAAAAAAAATATTTTCATTGACATTAATCTTAATGTTCACTCCTCCTTCCCCCACAAGCTAACATCTAGGCACTTTGAAACGCACATTAGCTACTTCAATAAATAAAATGAGCAATTCTAGGGTTTCTTAACCACACAGGGTATAAGTGGATGATCACTTTACATGCCCTGGACAACGAGAAAGACATTAAGGGTTAGAATTTTTTCCTGTTTGGGTAGCCCAGTGAGAGCACGCCAAGTTTGAGGGCTCGCGCTCGTCGTTGTTTCCATGAGCAGCGCTTCCCAGAGTCACGTCACCAAAGCCTCAGCCTTGTGAGGCCCAGCCTTTTTTTTAACTATTTTTTTCAGGGCGTTGTTCCAATACCGTGAGCAACTACCCAAAGTTTGAAAGTCTGCTCCTCTGACACACTGGATTTGGCAAGTGTACGAGAAACGCTCTTAGCTGAGAAGACAAAAAAGAAGAAAAAGGGAGATGTAGGCACATTCCCTTCTCCTACTCGCTCTCTAGCGATCTTTGTGCTGTTTTCTCCTCAATCTTACTTAAAATTTCAGCCCTTCACAGTAAGATCAGCAAGAACAGATCTTTGCTTCAACAAAGATGCACAAAGCCCTTTTTGTTGAGGACAGGGGTCCGAAGCTCTGGCGCCTGGGCTGCGCAGCTCTCTGCGCAGGCCCGCTTGCGGTCCCTCCCGTTCATCTCCGGCGCCAGTGTTTCAGGCCAAAGATCATTTCACCAATCTGTTTGTACAGCGTATCGTACAATCTGCTATGCGCATCTGCAATACGAACAGCAAACGATAATAAAGAGCATGTGCACGAGGCCAGAGCCCCAGATTTTGGGTCCTTTTGTTATCTGTGGCAACACGGACCCTGATCTGCAGCGGGGGCAGCTGCGCCCCGGACTTGCTGCGGGCACACAATGTACCACGGGCACTCGTCATGAAATCTAAATACTGTGGATTCCCCATGAAAAAACCCCAAACGAAACAACAATAAATGTGTGTTCTTTTCCCCTTCCTCCTATTTCAAGGGAATTATTCAAAAGTTAAGCCCATGACTGTATCAACGGGGATGAGACATCAAATCACCTTTTGCAACAGCCGCCTTAAATACAAAACCAAGCCATGAAACTTAGGGAGAACGAGGAGTAGTTTGTGCCAGATGCTACCTAACGCACGCTCCATCGCCATAAATGCTGCGAGCAAACGTATGAAAATAAATCCCTTGTTTTGAACACATTGCTCCCCAAGATCACATCTGAGCTCCCCAAAATCACATCTGACTCAACAGTAATGACGCTTCTCATCCTTACTAAATATCAGTCGTCTTTTTTTTAAAGACATAGCAAGCACTTCTGCCATTTACTGCACAGAACGTCGCGCTCTCCCTCCTTGCAGCACAGATTGCCAGTCTGCTGCTTTACATGCTGATTCCTCTCCTGCGAACTGAGACCCTGAAGGTTTCCACGGGAGGGGGAAAAGCAGATCAATGATTTTTCTAAGGGAGCTAAACAATTCCATGTAATGAACATCAGTTGATACGAGCAATTAGTCTTTCTTGTCCTCCCAAAAAACCCAAATCCACAAAAACAAAGAGGAGATTGTAACTCCTTTGAATGGCATGTGCCTTACTGATTGCACCAGAATGTCAACTGCATGCACAAACACGGGTGGGTGAAGTTCAGGAGCGACATGCGGACCATTAAAATGTAAGATGCGTAGGTGAATAAAAACTTTTGCCATTTGATTCAGCCAAGAATAAAGAAAGTTGCTGTAGAAACTATTCCACTGTTTCCATAAAAGAGCTGTTCAAAACCTTTTTTTCTTTTCTTTTTTTTTTTTGCTGCTGAATGAACGGAACATAAAAGAATTTTTTTTTGCCAGATTTCATGTATTCATTTTTTAAAGAATGCATATGAAAGCAAAATAAAATAATATCAAACACAGAGGAGACACATACTTCAGTGGCATTTTTGACATTCAAAAATGTTCTGTAAAAACACCCAAAATATCACATTTTCTCCTTAATGGCTGAAACATAAGAGCAGAGCAGGAAACTGTGGATATCTTTATCACTGGCTTGAAGCACGTCTCTGGCTATGTCACTGCGTTTCCGTGCGCCTGAATTTTCCATTTATACAACGTGCATATGTTAATGTCGCTTATTTGCATTTCTGCTTTTATGTAGGAAGTCACACAAAACACCTTCCTGGCTCTCGTTGTGGCATCTCCCGTATAATGTGACAGCGAAAATCCTGCATTAATAACAGCATTAAAAATACCACCAGGATAATTCAATGAAATCGCTCTGCCATCACGATCAGGTATCGCTCTTACTAGCAGATGCCTCCAACACCCCTCCTGTCGAACACCCAGACTTGTGCCCAGGATGTTGGTGCGGCCGTTACCCACCACAGCCCCCCCCAAGCTAGGAAGGACACTAGTGCCAACATCACATCTTCACCAGACACTCGGAAAACCATCTGTTAAGAGGAATTTCCACGAAGAGCCTTGCGAAAGGGCTCGGTGATCACGTGTTATGCGCACACGCCGATACCCGTTCTGTGCTTCGAGCCTATTCCTATTCAGCAAAGCAGCAAAGAACATGCTTTAACTTTAATCACTTGCTGAAGTCATCAGGACTGTGTGCTTAGTTGAACAGGGGTCTTTATAAGCCAAATATTATTCTTAGTAATAAGGAGATCTGGCAATACACTAGATGGAGCATTTGATAGCAAGTAACATTAATTCAATTAAATCCTCTTACAGCATAGGCTCTCCAGCTAATGCGGTTTACAGTGAAATTTTCTCCGGCACTCATTTAAATATAATTGCTGCACTTATCTTGTCATGAGGAAATTTCTGAAGGTTACTTGTACGGTGCACGTGTAAACTTACAAGCTACGCTGACCTTTAGTTGTGAGAATTTTTTGAACTACTTAAACTGCAGCATCTAAATAATGATGATAATAATAATTATTATAATAATTCCCTACTTTCACACAGCACCTTTTAACTCAATATATACCCAAGTGAGAACCAGCAAGCAGCAAAGCACAGAAAGGCATCGCACACAAACAGCTCAGGACTGAAAAGGAAAGCTAACACTGTTGGAAACATAAAGGCTGGGAGATGATACACTTGGAAAACGGAATTTTGAGTGTTTTCCTCAATTGTCTGAAAAATATGAAGGAGTATTCTATGGAGATAATTTCATATTTATCTTTCATACACAAGCTAGCATTACAAAGAGCTATGGGGCGCTCCAGCATCATAGAATGTCTTAGGTTGGAAAGGACCTTAGAGAGCATCTAATCCAATCTCCCTGTCATGGGCAGGGACACCTCTGAACTAGCCCAGGTTACTCAAGGCCTCCTTCAACCTGGCCTTGAACACCTCCAGGGAGGGGGTAGACACAGCTTCTCTGGACAACTTATTCCAGAGTCTTTTCACCCCCATACTGAAGAATTTCTTCCTAAGATCCAATCTAAATCTATTCTCCTTTAACTTAAACCCATTTCCCCTTGTCCTATCAGTGGACACTTTTGTAAAAAGTCCCTCCCCAGCCTTCCTGTAGGTTCCCTTCAGGCATTGGAAGGCACCTATTAGGTCCCCCTGAAGTCTTCTCTTTTCAAGACTGAACAATCCCAGCTCCCTCAGCCTGTCCTTGTAGCAGAGGTGCTCCAGCCCCTGGATCATCTTTGTGGCCTCCTCTGAACATGCTCCAACAGTTCTATGTCCCTCTTACGGTGCGGACACCAGAACTGGACACAGTATTTAAGGTGGGGTCTCACAAGAGCAGAGCAAAGGGGGAGAATCCCCTCTCTCGACCTGCTGGCCACACTCCTCTTGATGCATCCCAGGACAGGGCTGGCTCCTGGGCTGCATGAGCGCCCTGCCTCATGCTGCGGTATTGGCTTCTGTCTGATTCAGAAAAGAGGTTCACATCTAATGACCCAGCTAACTGGTTTTGGTGACACTCCCAGGTGCTTTCCCATAGGTAGCCCAGTGATATACTGGAAAGCAGCCTAAATAGTTTGCAAAACTGGAAACTGGGGCTGTCAGTTCAAAAAAAAAAAAAACCCCAACAAACAAACAAACAAAACCCAACCCCAAAGTAAAACTTCTGTATTCATAGCTATTCATAAATATAATGTCCTGAGAGTTCAATGAAATATTGCAAGGACAGGTATAGAGGTAGGAAGAGAAATCCGTTGACCATGATGGAAACAAGCATTTTGGAAAAACCCACCTCTACACAGTGGACTTTTCAAGCCCTTGCCTATGGTAAACCTTCCCCTACAACTCCAGAGGCTGCTTTTCTTGTCTTCTCCTTCTCACAACATGAAGTGCCTTCAAAAACTCCATTCTTCCCTTTAGAAGCAGGTAAAAAACTGCACATTTCGGGCTAGTTGGGCAGCGTGCGTCAAGCAGAGCACAACCAAGCAATCCACAAGTAAGTGCCGATGGCCAAGGGACGGGAGAAATGCCAGATCTAAAGGGGAATAAACAACTTCTCAGGCCGCTGCACCTCTGCCCCTGGACTCAGCATTGCAAAAGGAAACCTCACTTTTATTTCTCTGTACCCGTGGCCAGGTGGATATTTGTAAAGGGGAGAAACATTCGACATAATTATGTCTAAATAGCCCTTGAGGTTTGCCAGGGTGTTGGTTTTTTTGTGGGTTTTTTTTTCAATATTAAATAAAGAGAAGGAACCAAGGATCCCTCTCTCCCCATCTCCATCTCGTTCAACCCCAGATGCCTGTCACTTGAAGAAACATCAAACAATTTTGTTCAGCTCTTACGGTACACAATAGCAGAGGTTCAAGGGAGAACGTGGGACTGCGAAGTATTGTAAAACTCTTAAATAAAATGTGGGCTACAGGCGGCTCTCATTCAGAAGTAACATATTCCCTTCCACAGAGAGTTCCCTCACGCTCCAGTGAAGTGAATTAAAATTGACACTGAGAAAAATCTAATTGAGTCAGAGACAACACAACACTTTTCACTATAGAAACTGAATCCCCAGAGGAATTAATCAGGTTAATACAGTCCATTTTAAATCTACAATGATTTTTATATCCCATGATCTGCAAATAATAAAGGAAGCTTGTTGTTTAATACTCGTCGTTTTAATTAGGGGGCGCATAGGAAGAGTGGGAGTGGATACCTATGGGTCTGCTCGAGACTCATTTTCTAACTGCAGTCCTCATCAGATCCAATTAATAAGCAAATAAACTAATGCAGATCTCACCTGGGCAGTGTTAACATAACAAAATCTTTGTGTCAACTAGCTCAGGGATTCAAGCACTGAGAATGAAGGGAACAGATTTGACTCAGGCGACACAACAGCAGCACAGGCAAAGCGTTATTCTCTGCCTGCTCAAAGTGACTCAAAAATTTTGGGGAAAGTCCCCCCGGGCCTCTGTATCTCAATTCCTCCAGCTGGTAAAAATTGAGTGATGATATTTGCTTCCCTTTGCGGAACACTTGGAGATCCACGGCTGAAGCAGCAGTGCGGCTCCTTACGGTGCGGCACTCATCCTTGCAGCTAAAAAGTTTCATGCAGTACATTACATTAATCTACTCCCTATTGAGCCACAGCTCCCTAAAATTGCAATTTTAGCGTGACATCTTGAGCTACTAGGACAGTTTACTTATTGTTTGAAACATAAATTTTCCCAATTCAGTTAGGCAAATAAGCGACATGCTTTATTAGAAAACGTCTTCCACCTCCTTACAGCTCATCTCACTCTTCTAAAAGAGTGCATGACTCAGATGTAGTAGCTATTTTAAATTAAAACCACAAGGTAGTAGACGCTGAAGTTTTTTTCCCTCCACAAATAATAACGAATTTATGCACCGCAGAGTTTAATCTGCAGAGTGAAAGTCTTAACGTCCCACTTAAAACTGCATACTCATGGGCATAGATTAGACAGTAATTAGGTTCAGTGAAAACCTGAAAAAATCCACTGGAAACATTCAAATTTATTCACTGGCTTGTCTGAGAGTGTTTTATAAGCAATTAGAAAGACACAGATTCCTGAAAATGCCTTCTTCCCTGAGATAGATGGACCAGGAGATTTATACGGCATACGCAGCCTTCCACCCATAGCTCGCTGGCTTAAGCTTAAACCAGGCTTAGAAGCCACTACCAGAGTTTATCCTCAGGGAGTTATTTGCTATTCTTTTGAAATATGCTGATGGTTACAGTGCACCACAGATCCGATGTCTAAAAACAAGTAATACTACAGCTGGCGCGACACCCTTTCCTGGCATCTGTACCACAGACGTCTGACACCGTGTGGGCTGTGGGTTGTACCAGACCCAAACCATGCCCAGTAATGTCCTCTTGCTACCCTGCTCCAGCAGAAAATTCAGGGTGACAGGGGTTAGGGTCTGATGCAGGGAATGAACTAGTGGAAGTAATCAACTAGTAATTAACCAGCAGTGCAAATGCTACACATATATCCGTTTTGTACCGTATTTCAAAATGATAAAGAATAACAGACAACCATTCATGGCATTCCTGGGGTTTAAATTTCAGGCTGAAAACTAGCAAAACTGATGACATGTTTATGACATAACGTTCTACATGGTCTTTAGCTTTTTATTGTGACCCATCACTGTAATATTTACGTGTGTCTCACATTGTCTCAGCTGTGACAGAAAAATTCTTACTGCCTTGGAGTGTCTTATTCTGTATTTTAATGAGCAAAAATGTCTTGCATTGGGAGGTTTAATTTCAATTTATTTGTGCATATGTGTGCGTGTGCACTTGTGTGTGATTTTAGTGGAGTGACAGAAGCAGAAGATGAAAGCAATAGAACGCTGCTCTTGGGGTGGAAACGAGAGACTTGGAAGCTGCAGTGCAGCTGAAATATGTGCTCATAAGGTAATACTTCCCAATTATACTTAATTTTTGACGTTGCTCAGTTGTAAAATGTTTTCTTCCTTTGAGCTCCATGCCAACGTGTGTGGAGATTTCAGAGCAGTTCTCAAATCCTTTGCAAAACACCCTCCTACGTTATAATCAAATGATTCAAGCATCAGAACTGAATGGAAGTAGAAACGCTCTGTAATAAGACAAGGGTTGTGTTGGGGTTTTTTTGAAGTCATTATTCTTTAACAAAAACACACGTCATTTTTTACGGGGCAAGCAGATAAATATTGTACGTTTATTCATTTAACAGAAAATTGGAAGAGGAAAGAATTTCAGCGCCACAACAATGTCATAAAAAGATCGAAACTCATTGATATGAGCTTTAATACGCAACTGAAGAAATTGGATACCATAAATCTCAAACTGACAGTACCTAGCACTCGTACAGGGGTATATATTTTAAATGTAGGCACCAGCCTTGAAAATACTTAAACATGCATGTGATTTTATGTCTGAGTATTATATCCATTGATTAATTCCTGTGTGCAAGTGCGTGCATGACTTGACTTAGATTTTTCCGTGCGCTACAATTTTTGCCTGTGAGATGATGCATCTAAGAGACTGAGGTTTAGAATATTATTCAGATGCAACAATGCAATGTGATTAGTGCTTGTTTTCAATTTTATTGGAAGTTCAGGCTGTTTTAACCACCCATCAATGTGTTTTTTTTCTGATGTAATGATGGCATTACGAGAAACAGATTACCCATTTATGTTTTAAGAACAGTTTGGCATATTATTGCAAAGTAGTTCTAAAACACTCTATAGGTACATGCTGGATGGTGTGCCAAAGAAATCAACATTACAGCAAAGAACTGCCTGGTTTTCTCAACTGTTCTGCAGAATATTCTTTTCCAGCATTGTCCTGACAAAAACCCACTATTGTTTAAGTCCACTAATTCTCAATCACTATCCTTCAATTGTTTTTAAATATCATTAGGAAAAAAACAAACCAGGACAGATAGACACATCCCTTCTTCTTTTGTTTTCTTGTTTCTCCTGAACTGTCATAAAAACTGAACCTGTATTTTTATCTGTGCTCCTGGAGTTGTTGAACATGCCTGGAAAATGCTAGGATTTATTTTCATGCCTGAACTGAAGCTCAAACATCCCTTTACCTAATTTGTCTTATCCCAAAGTGTCTATCAGACACGAACATTAGAGATTGATTAAGAAGCCCACAACTGGAATACGAAGTCCTATTCCTCTAATGTCTGGTCTGCATATGGGTTTTTTATCTGTTTAACTAAATCGATTCATGCAGTTGAAATTTATCCACTTTTTCAGTATAGAAGTAAATTAGTAACGTGCTTATACAGTCTTAGGTTAATTTTGAAAATTCATACACAGTTGTAAATCATAGCTAAGTTGCTACAAAATAAGCCCCAAAGCAATCTACTTTAATCCCTTAGAGATGTGTTATTTTTATTAATTTCTTACAGCAATACCTAGGGTCCTCACCTCGGGACCAAGCCCCCGTTGTGATAAATACTGTAAAAACACAGACTGAAAAGATGCCTAAAAAAACCTCCAAACTTAATTCTGCTACAGGTCCAGCCATTCACATGTTGTATGTAGGAACTTGAGAAACATGAGTAAAGAAGGTTCCATGTGCTAACTCGCTCTTAAAGTACTGCACCCAAAAACCACTGTCTACCCAACCCCCCAACACCCTCTACGCTTTGCAGTCACAACCCCCCCTTCCTGTCACAGTCTCTTCACAAATATCTTCCTTCTTTGGCATCGTCTGGCTGGGTTGGGTTTGCTGGGATACTCTTCAGTGTTAAAAGGGCTTTCCTGCCACGGGCAGTGATGGGAATACACAGACTGATTTATGTGGGCAACAGGTTTGCAGTCAAGTCCGCAATAGGATGTCATCCTCATTTGCTCCTTCTGTTCGAAGCGACACAAAAATATCAGAGGTCATTAGAAATCTCAGCCCCTCTTCATGCTGGTCCCTCTTCAAACCACTGTCAGCTGTGCCCCCCACAGCCTTGGCACCTTGTCCTGCTCACGGGGTGAAACTCTACTGGGAGGTGGGGAGCAGTCACGTCCCACACTGCTCCAGGCACATTCCTGCAAAATACTATATGGAAGCAAGCAAGAGAAAAGTTTCTTTTGGAACTTTGCTCACGGCTACTTCTGGAAGACCATTTTCTGCTCTGCAAGTGGAGGAAGAAACTTTGACTTAAGAAGTTGTCAGCCTGCTGTTTCTCAAGCTTAAGTCTATGCTGTGCAGTCCCTGGGTTTACTATTAATTGAAAGAGCTTATCTATTTCTGCCTTCACTATGCACTTCAACATACTGCAGAAACCTCAATTGTATTCCCTTACAACTTTTTCTTTCCAAACCAAGGTACAGCCCTGTATTCTTCCTCAGCTTTTCCTCTTTCAGCTTTCTTGTAAGTCAATGCTTGAAGCCCTTTACAAGTTAACCTTCTTAGACCTTTTACCATGGCTTAACCCTTCCTGACTTCATACAAAATCATGCTGCTCTTCTCTGGACCTCTGCCCTTCTCTATAGAATGGTACTAAATATTGCTAACTGTAGTTTAAACATGATCAAAAAAAATCCTTCTTTAAGTGGTACAGTATTTCCTTGAAAGCTACATTCAGTGGTCCCATTTATACAGCTTCGCTTTTCTGCGCCTTTTTGACCACACGGATACAAAACATCATGTCAGTCCTTTTATGATACGTGCACTCTTCAAATCCTCTCCTGCTCTCGAATCTTTGAAAAATATACTCATTCAACATATGTGTTCACTCAAAACTCAGATTTACCCTTCTCGCTCACGGTTCGTTGTACCCAGCTGAATCTCATTGTATTGGATTTTATTTTCTTTTCTCTCCAGGTTATCAGGTGGCTTCGCCCCCATCCAGGCCCTTCTGCATGATCCAAAAAGTTGGATAACAAGTTGGTGGTTCATTCTGTCAAAGCCATTTACATAGAGAGTGAAAAAATATTGATCTCCAATAACAGTCCCTGTCGCTCTCCAATCATCATCCTCTCTTTTCCCCTGGCCCGTAACCTTTCCCCACTCTAATCTGCCCTCGATCATCTAACCAGCTCCTTTCTCCATTTGAAAATGGGCCCTTCTCTGCTTCACCAGCAACCGTATGCATTAGTCTCTTGTGTGACACTGTGTGAAATGCCCCTGGGAAATCCAGCTTGATTATATACACAATTTCACACCTGTCTACTTTCAGAGAGACCTCTTGAAAAACACCAGCAGATTTGTCGAATAAGAACTACCTTTTATAAAAATCAGCCCACACCTATAATGTATTTCCTAATGCTGCTTATAACCCATGTAAAATTAGAGAATTAAGGTTCTTTAAGATTTAAACACCCTAAACTCAGCAACTGGAAGTTAAAAGCTCAACTTTCTCATGCACTCTTTGTCTCCATTGTACTTGCATCTAATGGCAACATCCGCTTTTTCCAATCTTTGCGGTGTGAAACTTTATATAAAGTGCACAAAGAAACTGCTTAAAAAATTACGCAAGGCAATCTTCTCATCCAGTGCTCGAAAGATTTCAGATTTTTGATTGTAACAGATCTCGCAGCGACCATCACTAAAAGTCAGTCTAAAACAAACGTGCACAAAGCCTGTGGTCCCAAGACCTGCAGTTTTGACGGTGTACGTGCTCATGACACGACTCATCGGATCTCAAAAGCTAAACAATGTTCATGTGGACCTGTGAGAGCCTTCAAAGCACAACGTAAGTCAAAATGCGTAGAGAAACCCTGACTCCTGGAGCACGGGCTGAAGGGATCTTTTAAAGAGCACCTAAGATAGTTTTGCAAAGCACGACGTGTTGAAATCGCTTCAAGGAGCGGGAGCTGAGCGGTGACGCAAGGGCGGCCAAGCACCGGTTGGTCTTTGCTCGTGATTAGGTCGGTCAGGACGGGTTTGTGTGACAAGCTCCCGCGCACGACTGCCCGAGTTCCCTTTTCTCCTCGTGCTACATGGAAAATGAGGCACCGTGAGCAGGGACCTGCTGGAGGGGAGGAATCATCCCTCTTGCCTGCACAAGAGTATTTTTGAAGGGCTAAACTGTAGCTAGAATGGTACCCAAGCAAGCCACGTAACTTCTGCCTCCCGTAAGGCTTGCCCATCCCATCTCTCCTGTATGCAGCAGATGAATGCCTCATTATCAGATTCCTTCGCTTGCTTCCCGGTAGACTCAAATTACCATGTTAAATAGCATAATAATAAACACTGGCCTTTAACTACAGCACATCCTTGTTCACTCAGCAGCCTCCCTCTAACCTGATAAAGGGTCTGTAAAAGGCTACAAGGGAACACGGAGTTAGTTGTTCCGCGGGTGCCTCTCCGCTGCTTTTTCTGCAACGCGATTCCCGCGGCAGCGCGAGCAGGCGCAGGCTCACGGAGATGGGACAGGGGACCTTGATCCTCGCGAGAATTAACAGGTATCAGAACAGGAGCAGGGTACCAAAAGCACACTGCGGATCTGGACCACGACTCTTCCGCTGCATTTCAAAAAGGCAAAAGTAGCCCCGTGCCATCTGGTCGCTTTAGCGCTCGGACTCCGAAACAAAAGCAGCCAAGGAAATCTTTCCAGCTTAGGAGAACAGTGGGGAAGAAGAGAGATCTCCGTGGCAGTGCATACTGCCTTCACGCAGAGCTGCCTGTATCTGAGGTATTACAGAAGCTCTCTTTAACAACTACTCTGAAAAAAAGTCATCTATCCACCCAGAATAAATTTATTTTAAAGGGAGCGAGTTGGATTGGGAACAAAGAGGGCTGATCTGCCTAGACTTTGAATCCCCTTAGCCCCTAGAAGCTGAAAGTGCCGTTTATTTCAGTGTTACAGGATTTCCTCCTTTATTTTTCTGTTCCCTTTTTTATTCTATTTTTCTTGCTCTTTTTTTTTCCTTACTCTTTCTTTTCTTTAGTTTACCTAATCCCCCAGATTTCTCTTGTTGCAGAAAGAGGAAAAAGCGTTACAAAACAACAGGGGATAAAGACAAAGTCAAATTACTTTGCGGAGCTCTCTCTCTCGCACATCCCGAAGAAGAAGAACAGGAGAACTGAAAACTCTGGAAAGCACGAGGGGCTTCCTACTGACAGAGGACATTTCAACCATCACCCACTGAGATGCAGCCATTCCTGCCATTTCCAATTAATACAGCCAAGCTTCGACATTTGCCCTAGCAGCAATATAGCCATGGAAGTATGATGGCTTGCCTCTAGTTTTCTGAAATGAGTAAAACTTGGCTTTCTACCTGTCTTCCTCCTCCAGCGTCAGCTTTGCAGAGCTGGCAAGCAACACAAAAAAGAAGGAAAGACATGAACTAGGCCGTCTGTCGTTGGAGGGTATGAAAGACAGTCTTAATAACAGCAGGAGAGAGCGAAGCAGCCTATGGTTATTTTTGACAGAATCGGGAGAGACTCAGATTGCAGCATCGTAAACAGTTCATCAGAGGAAAAATTCTGTACAAATTGGAGAAGACCCTTTGGCCAAGCTAACAGAAATACACAGCTCTTGTTTGGTGAGAGAGAAGTCTTTCGAAAATCAAAATGCTGTTCTTCAGAGAATAAAAACAAAGTGTCACACACAGATACACACACACACACACACACACACACACATATCCCCTTCCCGCACAGTGTAGTAACACTAACTTGTATTTTTGTTGTTGCAATTTATGACTTGCAGAATATTCTGAGAAAATTTCTGGGTGGTACCAGCCTGTGAATGTCCTGCACGACACACAGCCACGACTATGCAATGAAAAGAAAAACATGGACTTTTTCCAGCATCACCCGACCACAAGGTCCCCTTGACACGCTGTTCTGCGAAGCTAGAGGTGACGCAGGGAGGCAGCACCTGAGAACTGCCTGGCACTATCCCAATCCACCCAGCTCAATTAAAATATAAATGTTTGGTCTGTCTCAGTGCTTATCCACCTCTGAACAGGAAGTCAAGAATTAGTTTTGTTATTAAATGCCAATTAGATACCATAAGGGAAGTATTTCTCATGTATCACGACGACAAGACTATCAGATATTTTTCATGGCATTTTTTTTTTGTTTCTAACATTTTTCACATTTTCTTACACAGAAATTATTAATAGTCAAGAGATATTCACAACAAACTCAAGAGGTTTCTGCATTGAGCAACCCTGCTGGCAGATTTAGCCAGGAGGAGACAGAGTAGAGCCAGCATGGAGACACACTCCTCCAAAGCTTCTGAAGGAAGAGCTGACCATCAGAGGAGCTTGCTCCTGTGTCAACAAAATCTAAGTTTGAAGGTTACTCTGTCTTTCTTGAGGATTAATTTCATTTACTCATCAAAACATATAATGCCTGAAGTGACATAAAAGCATCATCTCTGCATGGCTGGAAAGAGTCCAAGCAAATGAAACCCAAAACCCAACCGCTTGGCAAAAAGAATATTGACTATGGGAACTACAAGCCTTCATAATTAGTCTACAACAATTTGCACGACCCGTGTTTAATCCTCACGCCTTCCAGCTGCCTAACAGACAGGTACAGTATAACGGAAAACACTACAGAAATGGGAATCAATGGTTTGCTCCTGCCTAACCACAATATCATTCTCACTTCATTTACTGCTTAGTGGGGAGGCATTTCTGTGGCCTGGGAATCAGCTCCTTCTAAATGGACGAGTTTCAAAGTTCAGCATTTTAGTGGTTTCAACTAAGTAGGAGTTTGCTCATCCATAGCAGCCTGGACTGCAGAAAATCCAGTTGCTTGACCTCTTAACGCTGTCTTCTATCCAGCATTACCAGAAAAAAGCACTTGGTGAGGGCTCTGTGCTAACATAGCAGGGAGCTACATGCTACAATACATCAATCCTGGGGAATCAAGGGAGATGGAAGCAGAACTACGTTGAAACACTCCACCAAAAATACCTTTTGCTTCTGAAAGGAGTCATAGAATGGGTTGGAAGGATCTTAAAGATCATCTAGTTCCAGCCCACCTGGCATGGGCAAGGACACCTCCCACTAGACCAAGCTGAACACTTCCAGGGAGGGGGCTTCCACAACTTCCCCGAGCAACCTATTAGAGTGTGTCATCACCCTCACAGAAAATAATTTCTTCCCAGTATCTAATCTAATTCTACTCTCTTTCAGTTTGAAACTGTTATCCTTTTTCCTGTCCTCACACTCCCTGATAACGAGTCCCTCCCCGTCTTTCCTGTGGTCCCTTTAAGTACTGAAAGGCTGCTGTAACATTTCCCCAGAGCCTTCTCTTCTCCAGGCTGAACAACCCCAACTCTCTCAGCCCCGAACTCTGCTCAAGAAAGAACAATCTAGCACAGGGACTTGATCAACAGCAAAGTACGGTGAGATGAACCCCCTTCCTGATAGTGCCGTGACACCAAAGCACCAAATCTTTTAACCAGAAGTGGTATGTGCAAGCAACACAAAATGAACTAATACCAATCAAAGCACAACACGGCTTAAGTTGGGGCAGCAAAGAAGGTTTTAGAAGGTTTTTAGAAGGTTTTTAGAAGAAGTGGCAGGAGTGCAGTAAGAATGAATAACTCCCTAGTAACCTTACAGCTAGGCACACATCCCTGCCTAGCTATGCCTCTGAGCTGCACTAATTATTTATAGTGCTAGCAGCACTTTCATGTACCAAACCTGAAATGGAAAGTTATGGAAAGTTATGGAAAGTATACAGCTATTTAGGGAGAAAAACGCATTCGGTGAAACAAAATATTCACTTTCATTCTACATGTAAGCATATGTTACACCTACATTGCTATAATACACAGAATTCTCATGTGCCTAAATATGCATAGAAACACAGTAAAAGAAAGCAATACAGTTAAGGACAAATACTTTACATGTGTATGCAAAAAATGCAGGAAGGAAAACAAATGCTTCGTCTTAGAAAACTACCAGTGCCAAAAATCAATCCATCAACATGTCTACAGAAAAGAAATCAGACTTTGGAAGAAGGGCAGGGCAACTCTATTCTGTAATTTTTCTTGCCTCTGGAGCAATGACGTAGCAAGAGCCCACTGCTATAATTTCTCCTCTTTTGTATCTTTAAAATTATTCCCACCTGGGGTGCAAAGAGAGGAAACAAAAGGAAGCGGAAAATTATATTTTTCATGAGCTAATCCCAGGAAAGTGACCGCTCAGGTTTCCATGTTTCTTGCCAATAATAATTTAAACCAGGACGGCAATCTTTTGTTATTTCTGCACAGTTGGAACACACGCTTTCAGATAACAGATATTTAAACTGCAATTTAAGAAGAGGAAGAAGACAGTAATCGATAAGTGTTCAGGAGTCTTCTCCTCTCAGGACTGCTGCATAACTCAACACAGTCTGCTTCAGAACAGAGAGCCCTGATGCAAACCTCTTTGGAAATCCTGAAGGCAAGCAAGATCATCAGAAAAAAAACCAAACAAATTGAAAGCAAAGAGAGCACGACTACTGTACCTTTACTTTGGGGAGGGTTCTGACTTCTGTCTCGGAGAACATTAATCTGGTAGACAGCTCCATAAGGCTCAAAAAGTTCTTTTAACTCTTTTTCTGACCACGAACGGGGAATCTGTCCAACAAACATCTTAATGGCATCTGGGTCTGGTTGGTCTGAATGATCCAAAGCTCCATTCATCTTGTTAGCTGTGCCGTTACTAGAAAGTGGAAAAGGAGATTAAAAAGGCAAGTTAGGAGGCTACGCAGTTTTCATGTGAGCTAGATGCAGAAGATGATGTCAATTGGCACAAAGCAGGAAAAAAAAATCGGTATTTAATTAATAGCATAAGTATCGTGAACAGCAAAACAATGCGATTACATTTTTCATTGAGTCTGGTTTTCTCTGCAGGCTGCTGCTTAATGTCATTATATAAGAAGAGAGCGGCACAACGCAAACCAGGACTTTTGCATTTTAAAGCAGAGGATAGTTGCAAATAAGTGCAGATTTCTCTCCATGGCTGTTGTAAACAGAACTGCAGCGAATTCTCACTGAAGTGGCTACTGGCAGAAACAAGGCAGTGCGTGTGTGCGTGTGTTTTGTAATAAAGTCACATGAAAGGAATATGAAACACTTGGCAATCTGTCAGATGACTAATGCAAGATGCCAGCGATGAATTTGCAGATTGTGTGAAGCATCCATGTGTGCATCAAATTAGTACGATATTGCCTAGAATGGAAAACACTCCAGCTATGTGGCTGGTTGCCGCCGATTAGTTGCCTACGCTCTTTAAAAAGGAAAAGCAGTCTGCAGAGCTCCAGTTTAAAGCACATTGTTTAATGCACCCCGGCATTAAAAAAAATAAAATCACAAATCCAAAAAAAAAAAAAAGGCAGTGGCAGAATTGCCTGCTTTGTTGCGAAAATTAAAATGCTCCTTCAGGAAGTTTTTCTCCTTGCAAAAGGTCAACAAATTTTTTTCACATCCCGTAAATTGTTACCTGTCTGATCTCCAGAGGCACAGCTAAATTCAAAACAACCACACGTTTTTGCAGGGGGAAAGAACTTAGCATCAAAAAGCAACCTGCTCTGTGAGACAAATGACAGGCTGTAGTTTAGGAAGACTTGTACTTTGATAGGAACACCAAATAAGTGTAAATACCGAACAAAAGCAAAAATACAAAAAATATTGATAATTAAAGGCAGTTATTTCAACTAGTTACATGGCTAGAGACTCCATAATTTTCTTGATGTTTCAGTTTCAAGAAAGAGCATTAATGAGATGTGACTTTTAGAGCATCCCCCCCATCCTTCCACAGGGAAAATGAGGGTAATGGCCCGTGTTCAGCAATGTCGAATGTTAATCCTCACAGAATTCAGGTATTCCAGGGCCACTTTCAAAAAACGGGCTTTAATCGCAATTTCTCTGTTTGATGCTTGTTCAGGAGAGAATGCCCACAGGAGGACTTGGAAGAGCTCAAAATCTGCACAACCAGATAAAAATCACGGTTTACATGGTGAAAAAAAATATAATAATCTAAGAATGGCAAGGAAAAAACAACCTTGTGTAATTCCCCTGTCTCACGGCTACAACCTGTGCAAAGACAAATTATTTAGCTCCATGTGTTTCATCTCCTTGAAAGCTTAATTCACCTGAACACATTAATATGCTTACATTAACTTTAGCACATTCCCCACTTACGGCAGGAAGGAGAAAGTTATACTAAAGGCACATTTTAAGCACAACAAGAAGTTTGGTCACCACTTGTAAAATGTCTTCAACACGGATCAGCAGGCGACAGCATTTATCACACTCATTTATCAGACAAAATTCCTCCTGATTCTAGTGGGAGTCTTGCCTCAGTAAAAGACCGAAAGATTGGGTCCAACCTTTTATATCGTGTCTCAAGCTTTTCGTTCTGAAGATGTTCTGCAGGTTATGAGCACACCTGGAGAAATCACAACTCCTCCAGGCCTTAGAAACTGCATTTTCCACACATATAACACTTAAGCAAAACCAAACCGACCAACCAAAGAACCACCCCCCTCAAAATCTCCAAGAAACAGAAAAACCCTGACTCTTCACTGATACTACATGGGAACAAGCTTCTGGATTTGAACGGAGCAATAGGCACCTACATGACACTTACACCTCTAGAAAATCAGTCCATTATTTCTTTCCAATTCCTATTCCTTTATGCAAAATCCAATTTGTTAACCTCCCCAGTAGGGAGGTTGAAAAATTCCTGACCCATAGCTTGAAATAACTAAGGAAAATGTTTACGCAATATTTTGGAACTGCAAAGACAAAAATGAGAGAAGCTTAGCTGTGCAGCCCCCAGTTGTGCCCTCCACTCACTCAAATACCTTTTTTTTTTTTCCAGAAACAAGCTTTACTTTTTGCTTCTTTTACTTTCTACATGGTTTACATTAAAAAAGGCACTGAGCTCATTTTGAAATTACACCTTTCATCTATTCTCTCTGTGGGTCCCCTTCTTTACGAAATCCATACACAATTGCTGCTTCAGCCCAAAATTACAGCAAAGGTCATATTTAATGAAGAATAACAAGTTTATTCCTTTGCTTTTTACTTTACCCAAACCACCTTTACCACCAGGAGCACCACAATTTCCACTGCTAACAAGCTGATTTTTAGGAAACCACAAAATCAAACAACAAAACGTGTTTTCTCAGGTTAATGACCCCATTAGCATCAGGTTCCTGCTTTGAGCTAAAGGTTTAGGCACAGGACAAGATCTCTTCCAATTCCACAAAACTCTTGAGCCCTTTCTTAACTTCGGTGGAACTAAAGCCAAATTGCATTGATCATATTCCTAAAATGCTTTATTGGGAAAAGATGATTGAAGGCTCTGACTCCAGGTGTAGGCTACCGTACGCTGTGACGCAAAGCTCCTGGGGACAGGTTTTGTCACTCGCTGCCTGAATTAACTTGGGTAAGTCATTAAAACTTCTCTGGACTAAATTCTACCATTCACTGACAGCTCTGCCAATCCACTAACTCCAGCAGATTTAGGGGAAAAAAAAAAAAAAGGCATAACTCAGACTTTTCTTTAGAATCTTTTTCTACCACAAGGTAGGGGGGGGTCTCACTGAGCCACCGGCATTTTGGGGGCGTTGATGGGCAAGTTCAGCTCAGAGAGAGGGCACTCATTTCTACAAGCACAGCTGGGCTCCTGTCTAAACGGCTTTTTCTTTGACTTCGGTGCAAACTAAGGCTCTCGAGCACCTCGGAGGAGGGATCCTGCTCTCACCGTTGGGATTTTGAGGGGCACATGGGTTCTGTGGCACTAATGGCACTTGCTGCACCATCCTCACGCAGCTCCAGCAGTAGTCCTAGGACTACAGCCAGTGCAGACAAACGGAACAAGTAAATAAAATAGAACAACAGAAGGATAACAAGGGAGAATAAAAAACCCACCGCAAACTTTATAGATTCTGTGCATCTGATCCCTGCCGTGTACGCGAAGGTTCCACTGAGAAACACAACTATACAGCACACATCACCCTGACAGTCCAGTTGGGTCAATACAAAATCCAGCCAAATATTCTTGTTCCCTTGCAAATAACCTCTGCTAAAGATAAATTTCCCTGTCTTCTCGCAGCCTTCATCTGCACCCAATGGACATTACCGCTCTGCACTAAGACTACTCAGTCGCCGAGAGCTGCAGGGGCTTTTGTCACTTCTCCTTGCCAACACTATGGCCTCGGAGGAAGCGGCTCCTTCCTTCCCCATCTTCCCGTCCTGCTGTACCCAAGAAATAACAAGGTAAAAGAGAAACCACATGTGAAACTTTCCGAGAGGAGGCAAAGCAATCCGTGAGAAAGCTTAGGACTATTTCTTGAAAGCATGAGCACACAGAGAGAGCTGTGTCTAGGGGATACTAATGAGAACGGGGTCCCTTGACAATTACTGTCAGTATCCAAATGATGACACATAATTTTTTAAAAAAGAAGGAAAAAAGAAAAAAAGAAGAGATTATGTGGCTTGCTGGCTCTACACTACAGCAATCCTTCCCTCCATGGCCAATTTAGCCCAGTGGACTCAGGGGTGACCCAGCACATCATCTTCACTGACAAGGTGTCATCCGTAGTGTAGAGAGCAGCCTGAGGGCAGAGATTAAGCCACTGAGTTGCTGGCTGCTTGTGGTTGCTGCCAGAGCATCCTCTCTCTCAATTTGTGCCAATTTTCCTTCTAATAACCTAACTACCATTCCATCACTTCAGCAAGTTGACAGGGCCACTCTTTGAGGAGCCAGAGATTGTTTTAATATCATTGCTGCTTAAGCAGGAGCACCGGAATAACCGAGTAGACGCCTTCTCTGTCTCTCCCATTCATATCCGTAATTACAGCAAGACTGCTAAAAGCCAACTGACCGCTAAGGAGAGAGAGGCACACTTCAGAAACAAAGTCTGAATCAAAAGGGACTCTCCTAAATTCATCACTTTTAAGAGCTTTGGCATTAATCCACGCTCATTTCCATTAATGAACTAGGTGTCAAGCCAGGTGCTGAAAAGCAGCTGTTAACGGGCACCAAGCGGGTTTACAACTTTCAATTCTGTTTTTAACCCAGCCCAGAACTCTTCTCACTGGTTAACTCACGTCTCAACCTCTCCCCTCGCCCTCCTCATTTCAGTGGTTTTACTGGGGATTTGTCTTTTACATGTTCTATGGTATAAGACATCTGTAGAAGAACATCAAACTCCCTCTAAGAGTCTGCGTAACAACAAGAACATGGTAACAAACGGGTTCCGAGTGTAAAGACTCCTAAATCCACTCCAGCGCAGAGGCATTTACAGGTGTCAGGGTTTTACAGCATCAAATAGTTACAGCTGAGCTGCAGAGTCACCGCCAGGCTATCACAGGAGCTGACAAAAGGGACAAGACCCGTTCGAAGGACGCCAACTGCCGTCGAGAGAGACAAACAAGCATCACCTTACCACACTCGAAAGATCATAATTGCAGGTTTACGAGCAAATTTTATCTGGAAGGGCCCAAAAGGGCTTTATAAACTCATTTTTTAGCGAGGAATGACTTCATCGTAAGGTGACAGACGGCAGCTGTTTAATGACACAGAGCATTATCGCCCAACAATTTTAGCCAGGAAGGGTAAAACATTACCCTACCCAATTGGAAACTGCAGGGGGTTGCGATTTATAGACGCAGAATGCAATTACCTAAATTGGATTTGGGCCAGCAGAATAAGGGCCAGAACCTCTGACAAACAAAAAAAGAAGCTGTTCCATATTTTTAAGCTGTAAATGACCAGGGCTCTGTGTTTTGGGGGGAAATAATAGTCATCTCTATGAGCTTTCTAGCCCAACAGCATTTTCACAGAGCAGTTGCTCAAAAGCAGCTCAAAGGAAAAACGACGTTTCAAAAATCATTAACGGCTCCTGCTGTAGTGTCTTGTACAGTTTCTGGCAGAACTATTAAATGCTAATGATATTAATAATTGTTATTAAGCAACACATAACTGTAACAGCAGTTGCTAAATGAACCTGACATTGTGCCCAATGAACAAAGCAGCGTACGGCAGGACGCTGGGTGCTATGCATGCAGTAATGTCCACAAAATCATTTTCTCCAGGCTTCCCTACAACCGTCGGTGGGGCCAACAACTGCACAGCTGTAAGACTTGCAAAGCTGCCACTCCGCTACGCTTGAAGGCCAGCTGCAACTGCAGGAGGAGGGATACTGAAACTCTGAGCTCGCAAAACATTCTCCTCTACTCCATCTTACGGACCCATAAAGCCTTTAACAAAGAGCTGAGCAATTCTTCATCCATCCAGCAGAGAGCAACCGCACTTGTACTCACACACACGCATTTGTAACCACACGAACAGTACTGGTGGCTTCTAATACCTGACATCCAACTCTCAGATTTTATTCTTCTCAGTAGCTAATAATACTCAAGTGCTCATATGAACACTGAATGGTAAATACAAAGATTTTTTTTTTCTGGTGTTGTGTCCACGTTGGCAGAAATCACTGGTGAAAACACTGTTTCTTAAGACAACGGAGCTCTTTCTACTGCCCTGATAATTTAAAATTTGCAGTCATTTTTTTCTAGTGAAATCAGTGATTAGCTGCAGCTCAGCTTTGCTAACTCATTCTTTTTATTAGATCATACAAGCTGTGGCAAACTATTTTTACTATAGGGGATACTTGTTTTCTGACTAATTCCAAATCTAGTACACGTGATCACTTCACTGCCCCAGATGCAAATTTTAGGTAAGGTACGGAGGCAGTATTCAGTCACAGAGGAAAAAAAGATTTGAACATCTGGGGAAAGAAAAGCTTTTCCTACCTCGAAAGATGTTCAGATGGGGAATAGATTTGGGCTGGGAGAAGGAGCAGCAGAGGGAAGTTGCCTTTCGAGCAGGCAGGTCAGACTGCACGAAAAGACTGCAGGAAGTACTGAACAAAATACACACCAGAGAAACATCAGAAGGGAGCTCAGCACACCTGAGATAAAACACGTTATTTTTGAGAGGTGTGGATGCAGATCCCTCATTAGTATCACAGGAAGAAATCGAGGATGCAAAGGGAAATCACAACAGGGTTAAAATACCTTTTCAGCCCACGGTGCACACTGGAGCACGTACACTTCTTTGTGCTGAGGCTTTCTGACTTCCTCAAATTAGCCCTCAGAGTTGTGCTCACCAAAGCAAAGTTTGTCCCTACCTGGCTGCAACCTCCCCTGTGCTCGTTGCTAAACATTCACCTCTTCAGTTCAGTGTTGAAAAAACCCAAATTATCCTGTTTTCATGTCCTTTTTGGTAATGCTTCCTAGAACTGTAGAGTCAAGCACCAGTAACTTTGCAAAAGCTTTGTACATCTGCAACATCACAGCCCCCAAATCCCCCTCACCTTCAAGCATATCTTTTTTTTAAAAAAAGTAATGTCCAGTGTTTCTCCAGTTTTTCTTTCAATTGTTACTGCTGGTGGATGGATCTATTTTTTTGTCAAGTAAATTATTTTTGGAATACACAGTAGTGCTTAATGATGTGTAAGTGCTGCATAAAGACAAAAGCGGAGTAACTCATACAAGTTAAAAAATATGTAAACAAGAAAATAAATGAGTGCAGAAGTGAAGGTAAACAGGGAGAGGAAGAGGTGTTTTTTATTTTAAGTCCTCTATTTTGGAAACCAATTAAATATCATTGCTAGTTCATCCAGTAGTGGAAGCGACCAATTAAACACACCATCTGTAGAGGTCTGAACTGGGTGGCATGGTTTTGTTTATGCTGTTGAAACTTATAAAGGTCTATTTTCAGTTATCTTTAAGGATTTGCCTACACTGGCAAACTAAACTGTAATTAGTAGAAGCTCAACAGCCAGTGACAAACACCTGCCCTTTAACAGCTGAGGTAAACCAAGCCCAGCCCAACCTGCCCCTTGTTGTCCTGAGTTTCCCTTCTTGCTCAAGTAAGGATGAGGACGACAAATTTCTAGGGATACATGATAAGAATGGCTAAAAAAGGTGCTCGAAGATCTAAACTAAGAGGCTACGTATTAACTTCCAGGCTTTCCTGCAGGCTTTGGGAACTAATTAGTTCAAGGCTAGATGAGGTCTGCCAAGCAATAATGTTCTGCAACATAAAGTTAAGCTTAAGCAACCAACCAATAAGTAATTTTTGCTTTCTGGGCAGAATACGTTCTGTACCATAAACCATCAAAGAAGATTGGATCTGCCTTCCGCAGGTGTAAGGTGGGTGCATTTCTAAGTCTACACAGCAGGAGAAAAGTACCACAAGAGTTAGGATTTGTGTGATAAATACCTGAGTGGTGAATTTTAAATATCTGTTTTCTGTTGCCCAACTCTCAGATAGGCATCTGCACATCTGGTTTTGACCTGGACAGATTAACATTAACAAAGGCTTCTAATTTATAATTCTTCCGTCTCCAAACTAATCTCCATTACGGCACAAAGAGAACCCTGGTACATCACAAATACGGTGCTCGTGAGCAATATGTGCGACTTACTGTTCTATGCTCGTTGTGCTCCTCACTAGCTTTTTCCTTTGTAATCTCTTTGGGGCAGAGGCTGCTCTTTTTGTGCTATGTCTTAAATGGACTGAAATTGCAAAGGGGTTCTGTTCTCTCTGCGTTACTGTAAGCTGGACAGTAACGTGAGGCAGCACTCACGCACAACTACGTTACCGTTTCGGAACACTGACTTATATAATTTTTCACATGAAGTTGAGTCTGAAGTAGCTGCTCAGTATTAATGGTGTGGATTATTAATGCTTTGCTTTACTGATTACACATTATTTGCAATGAAGCATACTTCTTTCTGTGTGGCAGGAAACATTTATCGGTATTAAAAAAAAAAAAAAGTATTTGATTACACCAAAATGCTTATGTATTTGTGACATGTCAACAACTGAATTAGAATAGTACCAGGCTTTTATAATTCAGGACACGTAGGACCATCTGTTTTCTTGTCAACAACCTCAGTCTCTCTCTCCACATTCCAAACAGTTACTGCTCCAAATTTACAAACTTGTTACTCAATTCCCTTTTTCCTTTGCCCCTAAAAAAACTTCAAAGGCAGTAATGAAGGCTTCAAAAAAAATATTATTTTTCTTTTTACTTGCTAATTAATGACATGACTATTTCAGCCACTTTCATGTCCAGGCTGGCAGTTATCTTATGAGGTTTACAAGGACCTAGTTTACGGCAAACTGTCTCCTGGAGTCGGGGGGATGGAGAGCATGGGAGAAGTGTCCTCCAAACATTTGACTTGAAACACAGCCATGGCTGTGCGCTAAAGCCAACCGAGTATCGCAAGAAGTCATTTACAGTCCGACGTATTTCAAGACTGGCACCCATGTGTGTACACGCACGCTCGGTCTTGCTCCCAGCTGAGCTCAACGAAGCACAGGGAGCTATTTCCATAGGGCCCAAAAGTGTACGTCCAAAGAAAGGGAGGCCAACAGGTCGTGCTTGACACGGCTGCTTTACCTAAATACCTTCCTTAAAAAGGGAATGGAAGAACACAGCGCTGCTCGGATTAAGGACACAGCCAATTCCGGCGAGCTGTGCTTATTTATGTGAGATCTCAAACAGACAATTAAAGCAAGCTGTGACATTCAATTTTCTTACATAAAACAAAATATCCTATCCGGCTCACCCATGCTCCCCCCTTTCACAAATCTGAATATAAGACGAGATTGTTTGTCCAAAGTGTGATGCAATTGTAATTTTAACAAGTTGAGCATCGTTACAGCAAAATCCCCCTCAGCCGACTCTTTTTTTTTGAACCATTTCTTCATTTTTCTGACACCACATCTGGTATATAGAATACAGATGATCATTTGTTTATATATCTGTCTAAATGACTTTTCCAAACACAGCCAGATGGAGCCTTTCAAAATCAAATTAATTTCAGATTAATTCACTCTGGACCCACTCCAGTTTCATGACTCTTTGCTTTGAGGCACCATCTAAATTGATTTAGAGTCACGAACTTAGAGAGCTCAAGTCCTTAGGTACAGAAAAAAAAAAAAAGATCCTTTTTGAATACTGAAAAAGTCAGCAAATCAAAAGAGTCCACTATTGCAAGTTTTGGCTACTTCAAAAAAAAAAACCAACCCAAACCAACCTAAGAATGCATCAGCCTTTATAGTGCCAAAATCATATACTAAAAACTTCCTATTTCATCCCAGAAAACCACTCCAAAATTTACATCTTCAGTGCCTCCCTTGCTGAATCCAGGAAAATTTATTGCTCTAATTAAACAGCAAAATAAAATAAAAAAGTGTTGTTCTAAACCGTGCAGTAAGCTGCAGTCATAGAAACATAGGAGACAGGTAATAAAAATCTCCACCGCAATGGATTTATCTAAGGAACTATAAACAAATGTACCCTGCAAACACTGTGGGCTTGCATACTGTCAATCCTCTATGGGTGCCTTTATTATCTCACTTGTTTCAATTGCAATTTGGGTTTCCATGGAGATGTAACAGTCATCTCTGTAAAATTATAAGATAAATGTCAGGCAGCGATAACGGTGTTAATGAAGCTTCATTGACAAGCAGAACTACGCTTCAAATAATAGGCACATTTCTATTAGCATATGTATAACCTGTCCAGAAAAAGAAAGAAAAGGAAAAAATATCGCGACGGGGAAAGACAATATTAAAAAATTAAAATGAAACTGTGTATACAGAAGACACAAAATGCACAACAAAATGTTGCATCTGTGTGAAACGATGAATTCCGAACCAACGGAAGAGATGTGCCTTCGAAATTTAATTGCCTGATTCCTCTTGAAATTTTTGCACTCAGCTCTCACACGGAGAAAGCACTTTGCTGACACGCGCAGACACACTTCTGCATGGTGTGACTCTTGTTTCCTTACAACGCGAGGCTGGAAGGATCTGCTTCACAAGGCACTTTAAAGCACGCTCTTTTATAATGCGCAAATACAGCTGCAGCGAGCTGTTAGAAAGATGCAGACCTCAGTGGAAACCCTGATAGCGTCTACATGAACACACTACGAGAGCTCTCGGGTAGGGTACGTGCTCAGATGAGGGTGGCTGCTCCATCACACCTTGGGAGACAGAATCACACAAAGAATCACAGAATGTTCGGGGTTGGAAGGGACACGAAAGATCATCTACTCCAAGCCCCCTGCCAGAGCAGGATCACCCAGATTTGGTCACACAGGAACGCGTCCAGGTGAGTTTTGAAAGTCTCCAGAGAAGGAGACCCCACAACCTCCCTGGGCAGCCTGTGCCAGGGCTCTGTCACCCTCACAGTGAAAAAGTTTTTCCTAATGTTTTGGTGGAACCTCCTGTGCTCCAGCTTGAACCCACTGCCCTTTGTCCTGTCATTGGACATCACTGAGAAGAGCCTGGCACCATCCTCCTGACACTCCCCCTTGACATATTTATAAACATTTATGAGGTCACCCCTCAGCCTCCTCTTCTCCAAGCTAAAGAGACCCAACTCCTTCAGCCTTTCCTCAGAAGGGAGATGCTCCACTCCCTTCATCACCTTTGTGCCTCTGCGCTGGACTCTCTCCAGCAGTTCCCTGTCTCTCTTGAGCTGAGGGGTTTAATGTGATACTGCTGGGGTAACAACTGTGAGCACGGTGTGGTCTTGATCTGCTTCTGCACTAACCAAGCCTGGAGAAATCCTGGAGAAGCTGCCAGTCAGCTGTGAAGGACTGTAGCCAACTATTTACTTTCCACACACAGAAAGGTTGTGGCGAACTGGAAGTCAAAGAGGTGACAAAAGTGATTTCTGCAGCACAGAGGAAAGCGCAGACAGCTGTGCTTTACTTCAATGAATGGAGCATTTCCTTTGGGCAGGGTGGGCTTCCACCAGCGGCCAGGGAAACAGAAGGGAGTTTGGCTATTCCAGGTATCCTGGTTTAAGCTAAAAACCTCAATTCTGTTTAGTGATTTTTACTTTCCAGTTTAGTGTCTCCTAAAAGGCTGCACGTTCTGAAGCCAGCAGCATGTTTTTGCAGACAGTGTGTGCTACTGGCAGTGATAACACCTGATGTTTACAGTCACTGCCTGGGACTGGGATGCAGAAAGGCTCTTGCTGATACTTATTCCTATAGTGCCCAAGGCCACTGCAGGCTCTTGTGTGCCACGCTGGGGGTGCTGGGTAATAAGAGGGGGCACAAGGAAGTAAAAGTTGTCACCTCTGGGGGGTAACAGACAGGACAGGTGACCAACAAGAGTATTCCATCCTATCCACGTCACACTGTGGCAACCTCGGTTCGATCCGAGTCACGGCACCACGTATTTAGTATCAATTGAGTGATCACAAGAGTTTCTGCCCTTTCTTTTTCTGCAATGGCCGATGTCCAGGGAGGGTTCTGTCCCATCTCCTGCTTTTGATCCGGATCCTGAGTTCCTAAATTCAGTTCTCTTTATCCAGCTCCCGCCGTTGCTGAGCCTGGGGCTTCACCAGTGCCTCCTGCTCTGCAGCACCAGTGGGGATTACTGTTGGGGGAGGGAGTTGGGTTCGATATCGAGCTTATATATAGTTGTATATAGTTCTTTATTTTTATCATTTCACTATTATTTCCATTATTGCTTCACTAAAGCTGTTCTAGTTTTTCTTTCCTAACCCGCAAGTCTCTTTTTCCTTCCCATTTTGGGGGGGATAAGAGGGGGTTAGAGAGCGTCTGTCCACCAGCCCAGCCCTAACCAATGACATCAGGACTTGAGGTGTCATTCTGGTGATCTATCAGAAGCCCGAAGGAGTAAGGCAGGAATGAGGCAATCCCAACCCAGAGGACTACAGGGCAATTTTGGCAGGTGGATTAAAAGATATTCAGTACCTATTCTTACGTGGTACTGCCTCTGCCTGGAGAACCAAGAAGTGCTAGAGGTTGTTCCCATCTCTTCTCACCCAACTATCTGGCCTTTGGAATTTCAGTCCTTTGGTTATCTTCGTAACTCTACCAGGTAGAGACAAACCTCCTGTACAGTGTCTTGGAAAACAGGGTTTTGCTACTAGCTAAGTATTAGAGAGTCCACAGATAAACTAATGAAATTAAAATTGGATCAGGCTTGATACAGTGGCAGAGAAGGGCAAAATCTTAACCATAAAAGCAACAAAGAAGAAAATCTTTATCCCTCCCAAGGCTTGAGGGTAAAGTCTGTGGTCAGGCAAAACTTTGGGAATTGTGGGAAAGCTCTGAAATGTTACTGGGATGAATAATCTTATGTAGCTCAGCTGAACATCTGCGTGCAGGGTTTAAATGGAAAATACATGCAGGGATACGGGGTTGGGGACAGAAGCCTTTTGCTCTTTTCCCCTTCCTCTCTGCAGGTGACTTCTGTTCCTCCTACCTCTTCTAAATTCTACCTGTTTAGCAAAGGAAAACATAAATGTTGTCTGGGAAGTACTTCCCAGTTCTTCACGGAGGAGTCATCTTTGTCCAGCCAGGTTTCAGGGAGCAGAAAAGGGAGTTGGAAAGTGCCCAGTCTTTCTGGAGAGCAGATCTCAGCTCTGACCACACTGCTGGACAAGTACAAAAATCAACAGAGGTGAGTTTTTTCAAGTTGTATTATAGGGAAAGTTAAAAAAATCCAAAAGTTTCCCTTTTCTGAATCTTTTCTAACTACTCAATATAGAAAAATCTAAGTACCTCATTAGACTGCTACTAAAATGTCAATAGTTAGTGATTTTCTGCAGTGACTTTCAACATACAACTCACTCTAGTGCTTTTGAGCTGCAAAATCCAGTATTACTGGTAGTTGATTCTATGTTACAGCACAAGTACTCTGACCAGCTTCATGGAAAACAGAATAACCATAGAATCACAGAATCATAGAATGTCTTAGGTCGAAAGGGACCTTAAGAGATCATCTAATTCAACCTCTCCGCCATGGGCAGGGATACCCTTAACCAGACCAGGATGCTCAAAGCCTCATACAACCTGGCCTTGAACATCTCAAGGGAGGGGACATCCACAACTTCTCTGGGCAATCTATTTGAGAGTCTTGTCACCCTCAGACTGAAGAATTTCTTCCTAAGATCCAATCTAAATCTGTTTTCCTTCAATTTAAACCCATTTCCCCTTGTCCTATCAGTGGACAGTCCCCAGTCCCTCCCCAGTCTTCTTGTAGGTTCCCTTCAGGCATTGGAAGGCAGCTATTAGGTCCCCCCAAAGTCTTCTCTTTCCAAGAATGAACAATCCCAGCTCCCTCAGCCTGTCCTCACAGCAGAGGTGCTCCAGCCCCTGGATCATCTTTGTGGCCTCCTCTTAACTCGTTCCAACAGTTCTATGTCCCTCTTACGGTGGGGACACCAGAACTGGACGCAGTATTCGAGGTGGGGTCTCACAAGAGCAGAGCAAAGGGGGAGAATCCCTCTCTTGCCCTGCTGGCCACACTCCTCTTGATGTATGCCAGGACAGGGTTGGCTTCTGGGCTGTATGAGCACACTGCCAGTTCATGTTGAGCTTCTTGTCTATCAACACGTTCAAGTCCTTCTCTTCAGGGCTGTTCTCAACCAACTCTGTGGCTTAAATATTAGTAATGGATTGCATAATAATAATGGGTTAAGCTGGAGCCTGGTTTCAACTCCAGCTGGGCAAGTCCAAGATGCTACTGCCAGCATCGAATGGTGGTAGAACCAGGTACCACCAGATGTACCACTATCAACATATACAACTGCGATATGTAGACTACAGAAGAGAAAGTGGCTGTGAAACCAGAATACTAAGCAATTTTTGTTGAAAAAAACACTACAGGTTCTTGATGGAAAGCACTGTCTCATACGCATGGCGAAATGGGCCACGCTGTCTCTTGCTGAAAACTCTAAATTCCATTGCAATGTGCATTTTAAGATCTTCAAAGAATTAATTTTTCTTTGTATTTTGGGTCACTAAAAGTTATATTTTTACATCTGAAGAGAGAGGGGAGTTATAGAAACGCTTAAGTAGCACCAGCACACAAGTAGTCAACAACAAATCTGAGTCTTTAAAGTAAAATTTCATTACAGTACAAGATTTTTCAGTTTCTTATTTTTACCCTATTTTTGCAAGTAAGTTATTTTGCTCCACTGGTTAGGCTGCTCTTTTGAGGCTGACAAGCAAATAAACAACTACAAGTAATTAGGAAAGGAGTAACCCCTCCTTCAAAGGCATCAATTGAAGAAACAAAAAAAAAGCAGAAAAAAGTGTTTTAAATTTTCTTAAGAAAAATCCCCCCCAAACCACATCCTACTACGCACGCTTCCCAAGTCATATGGGAGTTATTTATGGGGACACTTCTGACTTCAAAGACCGACCCCCACCTTCTAGTTGAGAGTTTCTAGGGCGTTCTGCGCAAACGTAGCAATCGGAAAAGAGCAGAGCGCTGCCATTCAGAACTTGTTTGCCAAACGACAGGAAAAGACATCTTGAAAAGTTGCCAAAAACCCCATGTTTTTAAAGTCACGGTAAATACTTGCAGCAGGAGAAATGCGAAAGGATGAAATAACTCTATGTTCTGGACAACAGCTTATCCTAGTGAGTTATTATTTGCTGTGGAGGTTTTATTCACAATTGAAAATGAACCCAGGTCTTGGGGACTTGCTGGCACTTTTCCGGAAGAAATGGGAAAGGAGGAGGTGGGGGAAAGTGGCGATACCTTTGACCACCCCTTGACGTACAAGGTCTCTTAATTTCAACAGCCTTGTGCGACAGACAAGGTAGTTAAACACTTGTGGATGTGTTTTTAAGCTGCCTGTAATACACTTGACCTGTGGAAACCTGGCCAGCTCAGGTTTGGCTGGCTCTCAGCAGCGGTGTGAAACGCAGTGTGATTTACAGAAATCTCTGTCATCACACCACAGGGTTAATTTCTTTCTTTCATTTTTCTCTTTCCCTCCTCGCCCTGAAAGTGGAAAACTCTTATTTGTGATGACAAGTCTTTGGAAAGCTGGAGGATTAGTAATACCATGTGGTTCCCTAAGATCTCTAGCCCTCTTCCAACTGTTTTTCCATATAACCCCTCTCTGTACGGTCATCGGCACCTTTGCTCAGCAGATGCGAAAAGGGAAAAAACCTGCCCGAGGGCAGGTGGAAGGAACCTGGATGCTGCAGATGTAGAGATGTTGCCGAGAATGTAGCCTTGAAGTTCACAGGTTTTAACTGCTCAACAGAGGAAACAGAAGTGAATCCAAGCATCAAATATGGGATTTTAATAATATGAACATTTATTTTACTGATTTAAAGGCTGAACCTGCTGTGCTTGTCACTGTAAGCAAGAGATATGGAGAAAAAAATGCGAAGCCTGAATTTTCATTCTGATTGCCAGCACTGGAGAACTGTGGACTTGGCTCATTTTGGTTTAATGCCAGGAAGGATATCTGTACCTTGTGCCCACACAATCCCTCATGATAGACGGCGACCAGCTGGGCACCAGGGCAGCTACGAACACCAAATGTGGAGCTTTACTCAAGCAATTTCAAATTCACTTAGAGGGGTATTACTTCCAGATTATTTTAAGGCACAGTTTTTTTGCTATAACCATCCTTCAGAGTAGATAAAATTTGATAGGAAAACAAAACTGGGAAGTGTGTCTGATGGTAAAGAGCAGAGGACTATGCAACAAAGCAAGCCATTTCTCTCGTAAGTCCCTTTGCTGTGCTTATCTCCCTTACCTTCGAATCAGTACATTATGTTCCCATCCCAATGAAGAACCCTGAAACGCTCAGGAGAAAGCACTATGTAAATGTTGAACCATTATGTCATTAAAGAAAAATAAAAACCTTTCTCATTATATATTTTTTTCTTTTCGTTTGAGGCAACTCTGATTTGCCTTTTAAAAGCAATACTTGAAAGTGATGCAATAGAGCAGAAACAAAGTACTTTCCAAAGCCACTATTACTATTCGCATTGCAGGAGCATCTCTGCGGCCCCAAACAATACTGGCTGCTTTTTAAGTAGCAGACCCAATTTTATTAGGAAGTCCAGATGTTTTCTTACTATTTTCATATGTTAGGAAACACGATGCACTCTCAGAGTATTTTAATAGGTGGCTAATTAAAAAGGGGAGAAGGGGACACAGCAGGTCTGAGTTCACTCAGTCTACGAAGTCAGGAATTTTTAATCTACTGTTTTCTACCAAGTATTTTCATTAAAGAGCCCAAGATCAGAACCACAGAATTACTGAGGCTGGAAAAGACCTCTGAGATCATCAAGTCCAGCCTATAAATACATCTTGAATGCTTCTTTACATCTCTGTGCTTCCATCTTTCCGTGGCTGGGCTGAATGGCAAAACAGTTGACTGAAATAGTACTAAGAAGGGTCAGAGAATCTGAGGATTAACACTGACAGTAACCTGGACAGAAGTGGAACATATTCCCTCAAATTTCAAGGTAGAAGGGAATGCAGCTCACATCTCACATTACTCCATATTTTCCAGTCCCTTATCCAGTACATCCTTTGCCATCCTTTCTTATTTAATTCGATGACGCATTCTCAGACTGAGTTGCATTAGGCTGAGATGCTAATTAAAACTACCTTGAAAAATTAGCAACTACATAATATTTGACTGGTAGAAGAAAAATAATTGGGTATGAAGATTAGTATTAGCTTCTACATAAAATAAATTATTATTTAATACATTTTAATTGCCTGGGGCACTTTTATGAACAACAGGAATTAACAATTATAATGTATACAATACATTCATATACGTAGCAAGGAGAAAAATCAAGCCTGACAGCGTACTTTTATTTATTTCAGAACACATGCACAGCTCACAGGGCAAAGGAAAGGGATTACAAGCAGCTTTCCCTCAGCCATACGGAGCTGTAAGAAGCTCAGTGTCAGCAACAGCGGAACACTTACGGCTGCCGCGTACGCGCCCCTGACAGTTAAATCAAAACTACACATCCTCGAGGAGTCATTTGGTCTAAATCACAGCTTGTGATTTCTCGTCTTACATGGTCGATGGGCCCGCATTTCTTAAACACGGGAATATCAGCGGAGGTGGGATTAAGAATTCAGGAGCACTGTTTTGCTCGCTCTGTTCTACGAGCGCTGCAGAAATGTACACAAAGCTTTACAAATGACCTCATTTTTACCAGGAAAGGACAGCTCAGCTATGTTCTATATTTTCCTGAACTGAAAGGAAGGCCCCACAGCCAAACTGTCATGTCTAATCATTGTGTTGCTTGAGAGCATTTAAAACAAACAATTTTTTTTCTTTTTTTTTAAAAAGAAAAATAAAAAGCCGTGCTGCAATTGTAGCGTTTTGAGAGAACGGGAGCTGCCTTTTCTATGGCACAACCGAGACGTCGGGATAGCGGTTTCGCCTAGTTTGATGAATGAGCTTTATAAGGATCAATTTTCACCTCATTAATGATTTGAACTGATTATTCCCTTCCTCCACTTTTCCTTTTAGGTCATGGATCAAATGTGACCCACTTTCCTTGAACGCTTTCCCACCATCTATTTTTCCCATTAGAGTAGAAAGCCAGTTGCTAAGGACACATCACAAAGCAACCACGCAACCACTAAATATCTGCCCCCCAAACACACACATGCTTCTCTCCTCTGCCTTTACAATATTTCCTCCCCCCTCTCAGCATCTACTCTCAACAAAATCCTGCTTCACATTCAGGAAAGCCAACAACAGAACTGCTTATAAGGACAAGCTTAGCACGAGAATAGGATTTTCTAATGACTACAGAGACTCCCGGGGCCCTTCATATTTAAAAAAATATAAAGGCAGCAGCCTTGGTTTTTAATTACTCCTAATTCTAAATCTCATGGCCTTAAACACAATAGCTCTTTCAACTCGGAAAAAAAAAAATGACACTAATCAGTAACAGAGTCCCCTGCGCAATCTGCCAGCCCTCCGATGGCACGGCAATGTTTGCGCTGTTCTGATTTTTCAAGGTTGACCAATGAGTCAGCAAAGCCAAGATGACTTAAACGCATTAAATCACGCGCCTAAACCGGCTTTTTCACGCACAGCGCCGGACGGATCGCAATTAGCAAGGGGAATCAGTACAAGGCAAATATTGTAAGAGCAGAGAGAGACAAATAGGGAATTAGAGGAGATGGTGTTCATTTTGGAACAAATGAGCCTCAGATGGTAAGGTATTTGTGGTTTAATACCGCCCCTTTCACCAGCCAGGTAAGGAATGTAATTAAAAAGCATTAAAGTTCAGTTGCTGAGGCTCAACAGAAACAAGATTTTATTAAACTGCCCTACTTCCCTCTGAGTAGCCCACATGTATTGCTACATGATGCGAACTCCTGTGAAATGGAAGACTCGTGTCATTCTGCAACTCTTCTACAAAAATCCTTCTACTCGGCATTTGTAAAAGAAAATGTGTCATTCCAAGGGACTCATTGAAAAATTAAACAGAAGTATGTAGCACTGCAGCTACTTGGATTTCCCTGACCGTTTCAGCTTTCTGTGCCATTTACTACACTTCCTAGAAGTACTGAACAACACCTTGGTGTTGCTTTCTATAACGAGTATCTCAGTTCGCGTAGCAATTAGAGGTACAACTTATCGTTAAACTTCACATATGTAGATTCACACTTAAATTACAGTTACAGAGTGGACAAGACTGATGTTTTGTCCACAATCTGCATTTCCACCTTATACCACCCACTTTTTCCACAGCACATCCACAACGTACTTTCTCCTAACTCCTGTGCAGGCCACAGAATTCATACCTGCAATGGGATTTTCCAGTTAGCAGGATGGTGAACCTGTACGTCAGAGCTGAACTGCACCACTGACACTACAGAAACATTAGAGTCACCAGCATCCAAACAAAACGAACCGTAAATACAACTACTGTTGAACTATCAATGAGCAAACTAAGCGTGGGTTTCTAGCAGTGGTAGCCTAAGTAATAGCCTCTCGAAAAAAAAAAAAAGAATAAAAGCCTGTTGATTGTAGGAGTTCCTGAATTCAGACACAAAATCTCCAATTTTGGATTAAAGGAACAATGCCATTAGCTCGCAATGAAATCCAGACTTTTACTCTCAATGTTGACTGAGCTGCCCGTAAGAAAGAGGATCCTGATATATGGCCAAGGCCATGCTGGAGAGTCCCCTGAGCTCCTCAGATGTGCACTGAAAGCATGGATGGTGACCCTAGAGGGAACTGAAGGGAAAAGGCATCATTTGTCCATCTGAAGCAGGCAACCAAACCTGTTCTTGACATTCAAGTAACTTTCTATAAGCTCGAGCACATTTTCTTCTTTATACTACCCGTCGTATTGTTTTCTTCCTACCATTCCTCTTTTCAATTGTCCTTAACACGTGTTTTCTTTACTTTAGCTGTTCACTAAACCCTTAATTCCACCAAAAAGATATAAAAATAAGGAAGGCAACCAGGGTAGTGGGCCCTTATTACTGCTACATTCCTGGACAGTATTCCAAAAGCAGAGCAAGTGACAGCAAATTCAAAGCTTCTGAACATAGGGCTCTTAGCATCATGTTTTATCATTTTTGAACTTTGTCTGGATTCCCAACAGCTCTCGTTCAGATCTATTCCACAAAAATAGATGTGCTGTACACTGTTGATCTCTTTTTTTTTTCTGATCTAGTTAAAGATGTCCCTTCTCACTGCAGAGGAGTCAGACTAGATGACCTTTAAAGGTCCCTTCCAACCCAAAGCATTCTATGATTCTGTGATTCTTCCCTTTACTGTTTGGGTCAAACTGCTTTCAAGCACCTTTGATATTCTCCAGCTACCTCTGCCTGTTGCTCCTTTGCTTAACTTCGAAACAAAAAGTACACAAGTCAAATGCAGGAAAAAGTCATCTTATCCTTCAGTCCTTCCAGTAACCCAAGCAGAGCTGTCCTCTGAGGCACTGGTTACCCGCTCACTTGATGAATTCTGACAGACGCTACACTTCCATTTCCCCCAGTCCCCACCAGTGGCAGAGCTCCTGTGCAAATCCAAGGAAAGACAGCTAGGCATCAACTTTCCCATTCTCCTCTCTTCTGGAAAAGAGGGGTCAGGCAGCAGTGTTTCCCCGCTCCATTTCGGTGTCATCGTCATTCCAGCGGTATAGACAACCAGTGACTGTTTTCCAAAGGCAGACATGGGGAGCCAGGTTATAACGCAGCAAAGAATACTCATTACTGTAAACTAAAATCCTTAAACAAATCACCAACAGTGAAACAATCTCTGCTTCAATTACATGGTTAGCTAGCACATCAAGTCTTTTCTTGCTTTGGCCAGAAATACTGAAACCATGATTGATCTAATCTGTAATCATGTTGTTTATTTCAAATTAGAGATAATATAAAAAGCATAACAGTGTGTGTGTATATATATATTCATAGTACCACTGCAGACATCCAAAAGGAACTCTATTTCATCTTCACTGCTTTGCATTTTAGCCTCATTTCTTCCCTTTTACAGTCTATGGTAAATACAATATTTGCTTTTAGAGTTCTGACTCTCCAGGGATTATAAAGGAAAAGTACTTAACACAGAGATTATCTTTCTGGTGTTGCACTGCACAAATGAAAATTGTTACATTAATGGCACTATACAGTCATATTCAAACACCATTAAGTACCTCTCCAGAAAACTGAAGGAAAGGGAGTGATGAACTCCAGCATAGTTCTGCTTGGATTTGCAAGTAGATTTGTGTCTCTCCCTCCCTCACCATGCAAAGGATTCTCTGAAAATGAATTTCCAGCCTGTTTTTTTTTCCTTTCATTAGCACTTTATAGTCTGCAACAAGAGTAGCAACAAGTATTAATACCAAGGAAACGTGGATACATCTCTGAGCTTGCAAGGTCTATACAATTGGGACAAAACCATCCGTTGAAATTCTGCCTAAACATGGATTTGCACCATCAGCTCAAATCAGGACCCAATTTCACACCTACAAACCTTAATCCTGGGTGTGTCTGGTTTGGGTTTAAAAACATGCAAGAAACTGCTTTTGAACAGGCCAAGACTCACAACTTCATTCTGTCATACATTCCTCTCCCTTCGTGGGTTTAGGACTTATTTTAGCTGCTTTAAATCAGCACAGGTCAGATGTATATCTACTAACGAGTATTGGTAATTAAGGTTTCAAACCACGCAGCAGCAATCCAACACTTTCATGTTGCTGATATCTCTCTAAATCTGTGTATGTTTTCAGAGCAATTTCTGAGCGTCCTGTTTGACTTAATTCCATTAAGTTCTTCAAGGCTAAAGTTCCTGGCGAGAGCTCAAAATATCATTAAGCATAGATTTTTTGTGTCAGATTTTTGTCAATTTTACCCTCTGAAAACCTTTGCAATCATTCTGTATATTAGACTCTCACTTATCACAAAAATTTAGAAATATATATCCCGAGACATAAACTTCCAGGACTTTTTATTTTGCCATGCATTAAAAAATGGAGAACACAAAAGGTTTACTACTACTATCAGTTATTAGTTATTATTTGAGTGTTAAAAATACTACAGCAAGAACATTTACCTGTGCTGAAGAATCTTGATTAGAAAGCTTGGCAAAACTTACTGGAAAAGCTGTAATCGTAGCTCAGTTCTGGGAAACATTTTGGGAAAATTCAGCATATCCCACTTTCGTATAAACTGAAGCTATCCACCTTGCTTTGTCGAGCGCTTTAAAAGAGCACGCAAAAAAAAGAGCGAGTTTTGCAGGTACAGAAAATGTGAAGGGATGTAGCCAGAAATGCACTCCTTCCCCACAGATTTCAATTTAAGTCATTCATGGGAATCGGACAGCCCTCTATGAGTAGGTCTGTTCAAAATAATTTCATTTGCATGTGTCTGCTCTCTCCTGCATGGCAGAGAAAATACAGAAGGAAGGAAAGAAAGCCTCAGCGTGATCTTGAAATTAATTTTCATGATAGGAGCAATTGAGTCCATCTACTAAGGTACTTATAATTACATTACACTGTTACTTGGAAGAAAAACGGCCAGCTATATTCTAAGAAAATATTAACCCTATCAGCCCAATCACAAGTCACTACGTTCAATGTATTCTTCCTTTTATTAACACCCAGAAGGTGCCCATTAGAGGCACCTTCACTGCTCTCCTAAATCACGTCTAATTATTAGACTAGTAAAGAACACGACGGAAATGTTATTTCACGTCTTCAAATGAAAGGCTCTTTGCTGTCCAAAAGACATGTCAGCGCTGGATGATTTAGCCCATGATTTTGTTTACTGCCTTCAACTTTCATTAGTGTTAAAAGCGCTAAGATTGTTTCTCTGACTGCTGAGATTTCCTAGGAGAGCAAAATCACACGGATACTGAACTCTCTTCTGCCTGCAACGGTCCGGAGAAATACTGGATGCAATCACCCAAACTATGCTGATCCAGGTTTTGGGGTCACAGCGCTGACTTTCTAGGGCAGGGAGGAGGAAAGGGACAGGAGCTGTCCCTGGTTTGCCACGTGGAGTCACATCCTACCATCTCGCCCACCTCCTGAGTCAAGTTTGGTTCAGACTCAAGGCTTTCCATTTGTCCCATGTTCCTGCCGTCCCACAGCAACGTAAATGGCAAATTATACACATTAAGTGCCTGAACTGGTTCCTTCACTCCTGGTAAGCTGCCTCATTAAGGTTTTTGTGTTCTTCTAAGAAATGACCAAAATCAATGCTTGATAAATTTTTAGTAAAACGTTGTTCCCTGAATTTAGCTATGAGCTTTTGATTAAGCTCTAAAAAAATACTGGGAATGCAGCAAAGCTGGTGAAAGCCCTGAAAGGCACGTTCTATGAGGAGTGGCTGAGGTCTTTGGGCTTGTCTAGAGAAAAGAAGGCTGAGGGGCAACCTCACTGCTCTCTCCAGCTTCCTGAGGAGGAGAGGGATGTGCTGAGCTCTTCTCCCTGGTATCCAGTGACAGGACACGTGGGAATGGATCAAAGATGTGCCAGGAAAGGTTTAGACAGGACATTAGGAAGGATTTCTTTACCGAGGTAGTTGTCGAACACTGAAAGAGGTTTCCTAGAGGTGTGGTGGATGCCCCAAGCTTGTCAGTGTTTAAGAGGCATTTGGATAATTCCCTTAATAATTTGTTTTAACTTGGTCGGCCCTGAATTGGCCAGGCAGTTGGACTGAACGATCACTGTAGGTACCTTCCAACTGAAATCTAATCTAATCTAATCTAATCTAATCTAATCTATTCTATTCTAGTCTAGTCTAGTCTAGTCTAGTCTATTCCATTCCATTCCATTCCATTCTATTTTATCCTATACTATTTTACTCTACTCTACTCTGCTCTAGTCCTGTTCTCTAAATTTCCTTGGAGGAAACTGATTTTTTTTTTTCAATGGGACTCTAGATATAATTTTTATTTTGTAATATCATTTATTCCCTAGAGGTGGCATTACACGTAACTGAAGCCTGACTCTACAGCACAGAAAAGGTGGTACAGTCCTTCCATCCTTCAAACACCTCAACCGTCCAGCACTTTGCATTTCAACTCTGTGGCCACTGCTCACTCAGTATGCACAGAGCGGAATCTGCTCAGGGATCAGGGAGCCCATGATACCCATTCAGTCATGGGAAGCAAGAGCTGGAATTTCTGGGGATGGCAATAATCTTCTCAGACTTTGGATGAACCATAACCCTTCTGTTTCTCAAATTATCCATCTATATCACCAATGTAACATGCATCTTGTCTTTAGAAGCTCTATATTTGGATCATTACTATGATAGTTTGACAAGCGATTCTACGGATTTATTATACAGAGATTGTACGATTTTATTATATTTTACTAGAGGAAATGCAAACATTATTCTGCTAAAAATTTCTCTTTGCCATCCTGCAATGTTGTTATTAACATGTACACACAACAATAAAAACTTATGGGCATTCGCAAGCAGTTGTTATATCATTTATGAGACAATGATAAAGCTGTACACTATAATTGCAATTTGTCAAAAGAGGAAAAAGGGTACAAATTAAACTGAAATCAAGTATTTAAACTATGATGAGGTACCAAGAATGAAGTAGTTTGCTATATAAATGATGCAACTGATGCACACGGGAAACCTGAAATCAAAAAGCCAAACACCAAAGTCAAGACTGTTGATCTGCATCTCCTCAGCCTGTGTTGGAATGAATGATTAAAAGCTTATATTTGAGCTGACGTATTACAAAATCAAGTACATGAAAAAAATATTGTAGTGCTTCCCACTCTTGGTGCTCTGAAATTGGTGGGTCAGAAAAAGAAGGAAATCAAATCCTGAAACACTTCCATTTTGATTGCAAACTAAAAACTTGACTTCCACAGCCTCCTTTTAGTTTTTGCTCACTTGCCAATACTTCACAAGAAATTACAAATGATTTCTAGACTGAAGCCATTCCTTGGAGCCAGCAAGTAACAACCTACGCGATTTAGTAACTCTCCTCCACCTTTGTTTCTCCAGGGTTGGAACTGAACAGGAGAAAAAAGCAAACTGCCAGAGAATCGACACTTCTGGAGCCTGGGTGGTGCAAGGAATTCATGGCTCAGTCAATGGTTCAGTCCAGCACCACAGGGGAATTCATTCCCTGGCCCAACCTTCTATTTGAGCAGTTTGGGAGCCAGAAAACCATCATACTGGCTGTACTCCTTCTGCACACAAACAAAATGGACAGCTTTTATGTCTATATAAACAAAAGAAGGGTTTCCAAAAAGTGTTCTCCAAATATCATTTTGTAATCTGGTTCCACTTAAAATATACAGTACACTCCAAAAGCGAAAGGATATACCTAATTTTTCACAAATGAAAGGCAGTGATAATGTGTTCGCATCTACTCTGCTTCATACATTTTAGAAACCTTGTTAGCATGATATCCGAATAAATATTTATCACTGTAGTAAATCTGCTCTCATTGTTGGTTAGATGGTAAAGCCAAACCATACCTTCAACAGATCTAAACTATAAATTAGTATCTCACCAGTTTACTATGCATGGAAGCAAGTGAGGCAAAAACCAATACAAACATCTCCCTTATGAACAAAAAGTGGGTGCAATTCACTTTAAACATGCTTCTCTCTTCACTTCTGAAACACCACTTCGCTGTTCTCTTCTCGGTCCCTAGCTGCCTCTTTGCCAAATGTAACACAGATTTCCGAGAGGTTAAAAAAGGAAACAAAACACTACCAACAACCAACCAAACAGCCCAACGCTGCGTAAGGGGGAGGACAAATAGCAGAGTTAGCTGCAGCAGCTTGCTTCTGCTGTCTCTTTGCTCTTGGGAAAACGCAGTAGTGCCTTCTGCATATTAATTGAACAAGGAGCCGTGCAAATTCCAGCTGTTGCCTGTGCAATTGGGTCTGGAAAGAGGGTGTTCTCCCTCGCTTTCATTTCTGGACTTCCAGAAACTCTGCACATATGCGGCCCTGCAAGTTGCACAATTTAATTCTGTAACCCATCTGTGAAACTCCAGCTTGTCTGACTCCAGTGGCACATCGACATTATGGATAAGAAACCTACTTAATGAGGCTCTCCTCCACGTGTTGTGGTTACACACGGCAATAAAGGGACCTTGGAACATATTATGCAAAACCCATTTCTGGGAAACATGCTTAACCAAGTCGAGAGGCCACAGGACAAGTGTTCCTCCCTTGGTTTTCATGGGGTTTGCTACCAAATTATTTGAACACTTCAATGCAAGCGATGGCTGCAGGTAACAGTCCTGTCCTACCAGCAGTGATGTCCAACCTGAAGGCTCACCTGGAAGGGCAGGGAAGAACATCACAACTGGGGACCACTTACACCCTGACTCAGAAGGAAGGAAAAAAACCCCCACCCCCAGAAGGGTCTTTTTAGGTGTCCCATGCCAAGTCCTCGCACCACTGACCAGTTTTGACCTTAAAGGACGTGTGGAAGTATCAATAAGTGAAAACAGAGAGGTCTTTAAAAAAGATTTTTTTTTAAATGAATAGGGTCTTTATCCTGTCACATTTTCGGGACACTAGTACAATTTAATTTGATTCTAAACTGTACTGTTTGATGAAATGTCCTGTTCTTCAGTTCAGTGAAGTCAAGACACGATAAATGGATTTTTAATGGAGGAAAGTTCAATTTCTCTGGCAGCAGAGGCACATGAGGAAAAGAGACACAATGTACAAATGATGCACTCCATGCTGACTTTAGACCCCAACAATTTCATGACAGGTATAAAAATGAAATACTGAGGGGGAAGGAGAGGGAAGGAAGAGGAGAGAGCTGTGAATGGCAGCAACGCTAATGGCCAAACAGCATACAAATCATTTAGCAAGAGAGGTCAGTTTTGGGGTATGACAATAGTACAGCTGAAATCAAGCTAAAAATGCTCTTCTTTTTCTTTTCTTAATCTTCTTTTTATATAATAGCTACTATTTCTGTTCAACATTCAGCTTTCTACTACCGTAGGGTGTGTAGCTTAGTAAAGTCAGGTCAGGTGTTTGGAGGGGGGAGAAATGCTGTGTTATTATTAATCTCTGTATTATGTGCTAGAATTCTTAGTAGAATACATTCAAATAATGCTATTCTTCAGCGTTTTTATTCAGCAGGAAATGAGTTCACCATTAAAGACATGGTTCAAGGCAGTGTTTCCTCAGTCTCGTTGGAGAAATGAATCAGGAAACAAAAATAGCTCTGACGGGGCCCGTATTTATCAGGACTTGACTGAGCCACATTAATTAAATAATGATTCTTTAATTGAAAATATGATGCACTATATCTAAAGCTCTGAAAGACCATTACGAATTATTTGGAAGCTCCAAAAATACTTCAAAAATCAATTAAATGATATTAAAATTGAATACAAATTAAAGACGAAAGCAGCCATTCCTCTCTGTTTACCTCAGCTGGTTCCACAATCTCCAACATCTCCACTTATCTGCCAGATACTGACTGCGGCTTTTAACACACAATGCCAACAGATCACAACTGCTTACTTCTGCTCAGTGGCTCTGGGCTACAAAATGCTATTTTCAGTGTTTTTCCAGAGAGGAGGAGAGCATCAGCATCTAAAGGTATCCCCACAAATGTTTAGATTTGAAGCACTGTGGCTAGATCTGCCAACAAAAGCCTTCACACAACCTCATTCACTTACCACGAGGCACTGTTTCTCTTCCAGCTTCATCTGGGAGGAGATCTACTGCTGTTTCTGTCTTTGAAAGGACTTGTCAGTTAATTAATGAGTTTCCTATCACCCGTTGCTCCAGCCAACCGCTCTGCCAGATGCCCCTGACCTCACTGCTCCTTTTGATTTCAGCGATCGCCGGGCTCGGAGATTGGGTTTTTCTAGCTCAGAAGTTCTAGACGTAGATGGTGCCATCTCTGTCCCTGAAAACCAGCTGATTTGTTCTCAGTAGACGAGACACAGGGCGCACCCACACTCGGAAAAGCTGACCCAAGGGTCTGGTGTTGGCCTCTCACCAGCCACATGAGAGGTGGTTGTGTCTCCTCCCCTCTTTCACAGGCACCAACGGCTTTTGAGGCTCCCTTTCATCAAAACTTCCTGAGGAAGGAGCATATTTGCTGCCCTGTGAGTTGTGGATATTGGATCTAGAATGAAGTGAGATTTCCTACAGTAAACATCAATAGCACGAAGACAATTTGGGGGTCTTTTCTCACTGCCTTATAACCCTCTGACTATTCAAGATCTTGTGCCCTCAAAAAGTACCCCAATATTTCTGTCAGTCCTACTTGTTTAGAGGCCTCTTTTCACTATTTGATTTAAACATTTTCAGGTCTTTCAGCAGGAGCGTTGTGTTTAGCCTTAAACATTGATTTCCCTACGAAGAACTCCTTCAAATACACATTGCACTCGATTACAGTAAACCCACAAATATAACGTTTCCTTTTCAGATGCATTCATTTGCATCTTGTGGTAAATGCTTTATAATGGAGCCCTATCATTCAAATGTTAACTGACAATTACCATTCTTAATTACATCACACCTTTATAAATTTTTCAGGTCACCTCTCTTCTATCACAAAATGTAATCTGGATTCCTTGATTTTATTTATAACCAACACGGTGCAGAAAAGCTACGCATAAGCTCAGTCAATATTTTTATGAGGCTTGGTGCCTCCCCTTAGAGAAATCACTGAAGCTCTTTTAATGTTCACAGCTAACTTCTTCACAGAAACAGTAATGTCTTTTCCCCTGCAGTCGGAGCCAACAGCAACCTTTAAATTGCTGAGGGAAAGACATTTTGAGGTTTGAAAAACATTGTGCAGAAGGCACAAATCACTGCCATCCTTGGAATATCTTAGCATATCCCAACCACAGGGAGTTCAATCCTGCACTGTGGCAAAAACCTTATTTCAGGGGTTCCCTCTGAACCTCTAGTTCAAAAATAATCAATCATCTTCTAACATGCACCTAAGAGTTCACAAAACAGGGGTGCTGCGAGTGTGTGGAGCAATGGTAATTCCTAGAGATGCTCTAGCAGCGTTGTACTACACCTCTGCTTCCAGGCAGAAATAGAGGGCTGCGCGAAATGAAGTAAAAAGAATCATTAGCCTAAATTATGCAGCACTTCCTAAGGCTGTTGTAGCCAGTATCATGCAGACCAGTGGTATTTCGTATTAGCAGCAAGTCTGAATAAATTCAATGAATCCACATTTTTCAGCTAAGGTAATCGTGAGACAACAAGGCTCTCAAGTGAGCTGCTGTATTAATGAGAGAGGACTCCTCTGCCTCTTTTTGCTTCAGCGCAGCAGTACTAAGGGCTCTGACCTCGGTCAAGCTCGTTATCAGGGGCTAACGAGAGACAGAGGAAAGCCATGGTCATCAGAGGAGACCACAGTGAGAGGACCCCCAGTCTTGCTGTCATGCCAGAAGAGAGGAACAGCTGGGAGAAACAAGAGTAGCTCCCCCAGATCTCTACTTTCTCACATTTTTTGCTTTAGAAAAAGACTGTGGTAGAGACTTGCTTCAGTATTACTTTCTGGGACATTTCAGTTGCAAGATGATGGGCAACCACAGCATTTCATTTAGAAAGGGAAAAAAACAGTAACGCTGTGTACTAAATATTTCATCACCTTGAAAAATAAATAGATGAAAGAAAACCCGCCCATCATTACTTGAGGCTTAAATGAAAAACAGTTCTTGAAGAGGTTTAAACATCCTCCATAACAGCATTATGTTTTGCTTTATTTCTCGAATTTTCCAACTCTGAGAAGAGTGCAGCAATTGTATATCCAGGAAAAAGTAAAGGGAATAATGTACATACATTCCACATTTGGATTCAGTCCTTCCTTTTTTTTTTTTTAAAGTGGGGAAGTGTTACTCGTAACATTAGCAAAACCAGCAATTTCTACAGAAATTCTGCCATTAAGCACATTCCCTGCTCCGACAAAAAAGGAAATATTGATGAACTTAAAGTGGATTTTTCTCCTAGTTAAAGGCTGCACGCGTTCAGATCTTTAAAATCTGCATTTCCCAAAAGGACTAATTTTCTGTGGACCATCAGATTTTAGTTACATGTTGTGCCATCTAAAGCATTCAAAGCAAGGTAGTGTGTATATTCTATAACTGAGTTCTCCATGCAATCAGATGTAGTTCAGACTCACGTCCTCCCAATTCTAAATGAGCATGTTTAACCAAACAGCACTGGTGTGGCTACCTGCTGGAAACACAACCCCGCTATTCTTCAGAGCAAATAAGGAACAAGTTAAACTGGCATCCTTGTCATGGATCAGTCAGTGATATAAATTGATCTTAGGATTTCTGTCCAGATTCATTCTAAACCTTCCTAGACATAGCTGTCTATTGAAACACACAGCCATGAAAGGAAATGAGAGATCTGCTTCTGAGCTGAAGCACAGTGCCTACCCTAAATCAAATCTATATCTGAATTTTGCCTGGTTGTCTTACTCCTGGCTCTGACATCTAATCCCCAAAGGTAGGTGAGTTAGTCTCCCCCTTGCCCAGGTACTACATTTCAGAACGCAAGCCGACAGCCTTCCACGCATGAAAAATATTAAATGTTTTAGCTAGGGAGATGATGTATGGAACTTCTCCAAAGGCAGTGAAAACTGGGTTTGGAGTTGCCACCAGGAAGATGATGAAAAAGCAGGTATGAATAGGAACCTTGATAAAGTCATACAACCCAAACCCATCAAATCCAGGATGCTGTGAATCCCACACTCCCTCTCTTTCTTTTGCAATGCAGGGCAGGACTGCGCAGTTTGGAGTCAGCGCCTCACACACGACAAGCCTGCACGCAAAAAACCACGCGCTTTACAAAGCCAAGTGTCTGCAGGTAAGTGCCTCTGGAATTACAATAGCAAGGACTGCGATTGAGGACATATTCTCCCAGCGCCACTTCTGCCAGCAACTTACTGAAATTAGAAAGTTGTTGGAAAGAAATTTGTAGAGGAATTGCTTTCTGGAGTCATCTCGAATTAATAACTAATAGGTACCTTTCAGAGATAGCTGGTTTAGAGCTGCGTACAGCTGGATGAAAACTAGCACTATGGTCCAATTTATTTACCATTAGTTTCTTTCTCTCTCTCTCTCTCTCTCTTTTTAAACCCTAACACACAATTTCAGACTACTGTGAAAGCCTCCTTAATTTGCTTCTGTATTGTGTAAAGCAGATGTCCTGCCGTTGCAAACTGATTAGTAAGTGGTTTATATTATTCCAGTAGTTGTCATCATTATCGCAGAAATGTTGAGCAAGGCTGCTGTAGGCTGCTTTTGAAAATATCTAGAATGGCAGACTGGCTGTTTCAGAAGGGACGCAGGTGTGCAAAACGCCCTTTTCTGGAGAAAACAGACCAAATAAGGAAAAAACACACTGTGTTTCAGGTAGAGGGGTATCTTCAGGATCATGGTAGACAGCAAATAAAAATAACAGACATTCGACCATGACTCAGAAGATCTGGGTCTTACTCTAGGCCGTGGTACAATACTGGAAATTTGGTCTTTGACAAGTCCTTTTGTTGGGATAAACCTTACATGTGTTATCCTATTAGTATCTAAAATGTTTCAGGCAGACTTCTGCAATACCCATGCCTTCTCCACTGGTTGTGGAAGGCCCACAACGGAAGAACGCTTAAGAGAGCCACAATTACGTGGGGTGGATCTTGTCATGAGTTGCACAGGCAGCTTAACATTTAAATTAATTGTTTTTGTTGGAGAAGGTGAAACAATGTCTGCCTCTCTTATATGTCTGTTCACCTAGCAACTGACCTTGATTGAGCTCTTTGAATACTACCGCAATAAAAATTAATGCTAATTATAGCTTTCAAAGATTAGGTATGTTAAATCTGCTCCTAGATGTCCCGACAGTCTTAAAAGCAGAAAGAAAGGTGGGCATTTAATTGATTCTGAGGTCATACATCACCACTGGCTCATCCCATTCCCTACAGGATCCAAGCAGTTCTTTCTTTTCCATATCCAACAAGATGAGAGTGCAATGAAGGTAATTACAAATATTTGCTGAAAGAACCACGGATTACTACTGCAAAAGCACTATTAGAAAAGCATATCCATGCAGCTTCTGCTTCTGCAGTACATAATATAAAACTTTCTAACTTGACGACTTCTGGTCACAAGTTGTGCAAAACCCCCAACTGACAAACAAGGACTTTTTCAGATTTATTTAACTTCACACAAATGGTTCTTAAAGCAGGAGGAACTGATCTCTTCCCTTTTATCAGCATTAAAATTTCATGACTACATTGTTAAACAGAGATCCACTGAGTACTTTAGGTTGGAAGGGATATCTCAAGGTCACCTGGTCAAGGCACCCTCAGAGCAGAGCCACCTAGACCAGGTTGCTCAGGGCTGATATTTCACTGTCTTCAAGGGTGGTCCCTCTGGGTGCGTGTTACACCTGCCCACCACCACCGTGAAAATCTAAACGAACATTTGCCTTTCCATTCTAACAACTTGGAGCACCTCTCCTATGAAGACAGACTGAGAGAGTTGGGGTTGTTCAGTCTGCAGAGAATATAATTGTGGCCTTCCAGTATCTCAAGGGGGCTACAAGAAAGCTGGTGAGGGGCTTTGTAGAATGTCGGATATCAATAGGACTAGAGGGAATGGATTAAAACTAAAGGTAAAGAGCTTAGAACACAAGTACTATGAGGAAAGGCTGAGGGATCTGGGGATGTTTAGCCTGGAGAAGAAGAGACTGAGGGGAGACCTCATCGCTCTCTACAACTACCTGAAGGGAGGTTGTAGAGAGGCGGGGGTTGGTCTGTTCTCCCTCGTGAAGAGTGACAGGATGAGGGGAAATGGATTTAAATTGCACCAGGGGAGGTTCAGGTTGGATATTAGGAAGAATTTCTATACTGAAAGGGCTGTCAGCCATTGGAACAGGCTGCCCAGGGCAGTGGTTGAGTCACCGTCCCTAGAGGTGTTTAAGAGACGGGTGGATGTTGCATTGGGGGGAATCGTTTAGCCGGTTGATGGGGCTGGGACAAAGGCTGGACTTGATGATCTTTGAGGTTTCTTCCAGCTGATACGATTCTATGATTCTAGAGATGGATCGATTCAGATTGTACATTAGGAGGAAGTTCTTCACCATGAGCATGGTGAGACACTGGAACTTATCTTGTGCTGGGAAGCCCCAAACTGGACACGGTGTCTAGATGCGGTACCAAATGGAGAAATAGCCCCCTCTCATGGCCTGTTGCCTGCCCTTTTGCTAGAACACTCCAGTACGTGATTGCCCTTCTGTGCTGCAAGGGTGCAATGCTGACTCCTATGACACTTGCTGTCCAGATAGATCCTCCCCCAGGGCTTTTTCTGCAAAGCAAATGATACTCAAGTCCCACAGAAAGACATACATGCACAAAAGAATCAAACCTTCAAGCACAGTACTTAAATTGCTGTATGATACCAAAGGCAGAGGTTGCCAAGCCAAAGCAAAGTGTGGCAACCTGTACCAAGGTTCTAGGTCATTAAAAAATATTAAAAAAAAAATCTGGGCAATTTTTGCAAATACTCCACCACCACACATAAAAGACAGAATTTAATTATACTGTATTCAACTCTAATTTGACTCAGAAATACATAAACTCTATTTTATCAAATTCAGTTGAGGACAATAGCGTCAGGACAAATTATTTTTTTCTTAAGACAAAGTGAAAGACGCTCTACATAGAAGTGAATCAAAGGCCCAAATTCTGACACACTCTCCATCTTTGCAGATTTTCAAAGTACAAACACAAAGCCAAGCTCAGCTTTTACAATGAGTCACTCATACCCAGCAAACAGTTTAGAGAATTTTTATCTTGAAGCCTTTCAGAAGCATCTCAAAAAAAAGAAAAAACTGTTCTCTAAAATAGTACAGCACAATTTTTATCTTGGGACTTGAAGAAAGCATTAATGTAAAATCCCAATTTTTCTACTACTACAGATGAATTTCTTCTGCATTTTAAAGACAAACAAGCTTACCAGTTACAGATAAACCCAAGAATAACTCCAGTTGCTAAATCAAATTTCTGATCAATAGGAAAATAATCTTCAAAATGTGTCAAAGCGAGCCAGATGAATGGGCTTCTGCCTGCAGAGGGCTAGAAAACTTCAAGAGCACTGCTGTTTACTTCAGATTACTGACTTTCTTGCTCAAATGCCTGTGCTTGTTCGGGACCCCACACAAAACTATTTTTTTCCCCGAGTTACTTCACAGAGAGGCAGTAATTAATTTCTCGGTGAGAATATAAGACTGTCCATCTGTTAAAGAATCCAGTAAGGGTGTACATGTGTGTGTGTACATATATATATACACACACACATATATTCTAAACGTTCCTTTCTCAGTCGAAATTTTTGGGGATTTGGGTTTTTTTTGGTTTGGGGTTTTTTTTGCACTTTGTTTTGTTGTTTTTTTTTTTGCACTCTGATGCATGTTACAAAGTCACCACGAGCCATTTCTGCTTTCCACTTCCACTGTTAGCAGCTCACCTGAGCTAAGTTTCGGGACCAAGAACAGAAAGTCACTCCTAACACTTTTCCTCGTCTAACCTGTTCCAAGATCAGCCTTTCTGCATCTGGGTATACGTGTGATAAAATAAACAAACACTGCCACATCTACAAAGGGCGTACTCCTTCTTGGTGGCCAAAATTCCGACCCTTTTCATTTAGGACTAGCAGAAAACAGAGCAGCTTCTCTCTACACATCCTTCTACCTTGAAACATCACACTTTTAATGAAAATAAACTCCGAAATTTAGAAACCGCTATGCAATTTTTTTAACGTTTTCATTGCCCCTTTTGTTCCAAAAAAAGCGCAAGTACCCAGACTAGACATTTCAGTGCAGCCATTAAAGCAGAATGCCTTTTGAGGCAGAATTCTATGAATGCACTCTGGCTTATAAAAAATGTATTAGATGATAGCTCTGAAGAAGGCTCTGAGGCGTAACATGGTCTATCATGTTGTGCATGCATGAGTTAGCTTTTACAAGATCAGAACCAGAAGCGAAGATGAATGCTATTCATTGTAAGCCCAAAGCTTTGGAAGTTCCGTATCGCAGTGCTCGGGGGTCAGTACTAGAGCTATTCAAGGGAAAAAAAAAAAAAAAAAAAGGTACATTCTTTAAAGAAACGTCCGGATTTTAAATGTTTGGCACACGGGCCCACCCTGGGTTCTCGATGGCGTGGGGCTGGGGTTGCAGAACAATGGGCAGAAGACAGCTGCCCGCTTCTCCCTGCTCGCCCAGCTCCATCCGCCGTCGGGTGAATTTGTTACGAGAAGGTCAGCGGCGGTCTTGTTAGCTGGTTTGAAAAAGTCAAATATCTCTTGACGGAAAAAAAAAGTAATGACTTCACACCGGGTGTAAAGAGGAACAATTCTGGCAAGGACTCATCCACTTACTGTCAAGGAAAATTACATACAATTTACTATTTTGACATTCTGGAGTGCGTTCGACGCATTATTAGGATCTGGAGGTCTTAAAGAGAAGCAATTCAAATGAACATTAAACTAAATGGATTTTCTTTGATGAAATAATGATAAATAATAACACAGATGCCTTTGGTTGTTTGCAAAATAGCTTATTCATAGTCAGTTGCCCACACTATTTTGAAAATATCCCAAAGCTCAGGACCAATCTTTTTTTTTTTTGACTTCTAGATGCTTTACGGAGCTAACAAAGAGTTGTTATTCTTGTTATTCAAACTATTACATATCTTCTGTGAGAAAACGCTTGAGCAGTATTACGCTGAATGCTGAGAAAACGAACGTTTCAAAAATCATCTTTGCATTTTGCTGCCGACTCCAAGTAACACCAGACTGCGGTTGACAAGAGTCCCAACGTGGTGGCGTCCCCACGAATGTTCCCTCCTCGGACGTCTCCTCTGTGTTCTCCCTTCTAAGCCAATTGCTCTTCTTTGCCACCAACTTGAAGTGTCAGCTGTGACTTTTGGAGCAGCTCTGAGTAATGGCATCGGCTAATGTTCGGCACATGGAGAAATTCCGTATCATTCTCCTCTCTAAAAATACGGCCGGCTGCTGCTAGAGCCACTCAGCGGTGATGAATAGCTAAAGGGACAAGCAGGTCTCTAAATTTACTTCATATCTGACAGCCCTTCAGCAGATATGGGTAATGGATCCTACTTACTCCAAACTACTGTACACTGTGAGGCACTTTCCCACCGCGTGCATACATACACTCAGTATGGGCTGCTTAATGATCGCGATTTTTTTCTTCCCCATTAAGTCAAGCTGATTGCACATTAAAAAGCTGTTAGTACATTTTGCAACATGTTACTAATTCAAGCAAAAAAAGGCATGTTTGGTCTTCAAATGCACCTCCAAGCCTCTATCGGGGAAGGTCTCAATTGACTTCCAGGGATTTGCCCCGAGTGTTGAAAGAGTGTGCATCTTATAAATGCACACAGCTAATTATCTTCAATGACTTCAATGATTTGTTCACTCAATATACGGGTATGTCTTTTTCTGGGTATACAGTATTGCAGAATTTTATTTCAGGAAGGTCATGTGATGACTCTATGTCTTCTTTTTTTTGTGTGTGTGCGTGTGCATTTTTAATAAGGTCCCATTTCTGAATCAAGGAAAAGAGCATTCGATGAGACAAAGGGTATTTACTGCATATCTAGGGATCTCCAGATTGGCAATTATATCATAATTGTTTTTTAAATTCTAAAAAAGGAGGTGGAGTGGGGAGGTAAGAGATAATTAAGTCACATGAACGGGACCCAAATTGCATTTGCTCTCAGTTTTGTTGTGCACAATATCTGTTTAATTGAATCATCTGTAATTCTTCTCACTTTTTTTTTTTTTTTAACCCCCCCAGCCTGCAGTAACGTACACAAGACATTATGAATGAGAAGCTGGCTGGCAAATTTCTTGAGAACAGTGATTCTAAGTGTCCAGAGGACTCGCCAGAAAACAGCAGACACGATGATATACGTCCGTGTGTTTGTGCGTGTGAGCGCACAAACATTCCAGGGAGGGCGGAGAAGAGGGATGGCCTCTGGCAAATTGATGTCTCGTCAGCCAGCGAACCTGGAGTTCACTATTAATGTCGTGGTTCGCTGCAAAGAAGCTTTCAGAGTGCGTCAGCTGTGCCACACACATGCAGGGGTGCACGTGAAGACACACATGTGCAGGCACACATATATATTTATATATGTATATACACTGGCTGACTTCAGTCAAACCAATCTGTCACATTCAATGAATCACTGAAACAATGGAATGGGCAGAGTCTCTCCTAACTCAATTAGAAAAGCATTTTTCGGTAATAATGGATTTGAGTAACATTTGTTTCTGTGCTTTCAAAAGAGAAAATCTTCATGATTTAACTGGCTTTGGCTCACGGAAAAAAACCCTCACTGACGTGAAATCAAATCATGTTGCTTGCAGTTAGCACTGGAATTACAGGAGAAAACCTGGGAAATAACAGCTGCACCTAATCCATAATCCTCCGAGTGCAAAATGAAGGATTCCAGCATATTTGGGGGCTTCCAGAATTGAAACACCAGCCCTAAAAAACTGCAGTGCTCACTCTTAAAGATATTTGCCCTGAGTTTTCCTTTACGTTACTATTTTTCCTTCGATGCTTACATGCCTGAAACATCCGCACAGATCCGTGCTCAATGGCCTTCGTTAGAGCAGTATTTGGGTGACTTGTAAGCTTGATTCATTTATCTTGATGTTACCCTTAGAGACAACGCGAGCATAATTCTCCCTTTCCAGACTGAATGACCCAGCCAAGGTAATAACGTAGGTCTGTGGCAGAGGAGGGAAATTAATCTGCGTCTGCTGACTCCCTTAATAGCCCCATAACCACCGAACGCTCTGTCCCTACACATTCTCATTACAACTCATCTGAAGTGCATATATTTCGTTTTGGACTGTGGCATTCTCTGTTCCCTGATAGTAAGCAAGAAACCAATGAAATATTTAAAATTAAAAGTACATTTCCTTCCTTTCCCTTGAGGAACAGTAAAGATTCTGGGAACATTTTTACTTCCTTATCTAAAACATTTTTATAAAAAATTTGCCAGTTAAGATATAATTTGTTTTCTTTTCTATTTGGTGATAAAGACGTGAGGTCAGGTTTTGCTCTCCTTTACACCCAGATCAACCTATGATAACCTCCCAGGTTTCAAGATTTGACCAACCTGAGCAACACGCAAAGGAGCAAAGGCAATCGCTTCCAGCTCTGCCAGCCTTACTGCCACAGGTGGATGAACACTGCTTCTGGCAATCCTAGAAAACTGCGCAGAGCCAAAGTCCACGCCATAAATAGCTTCTGAGACACAGGGCTTATTTTAAGCGACACCTTTAGTGATGTGACTATTTATAGGTTTCAAACCCAGGACAAACGACAGACACAGCTGCTTATTCTTAGCATCGCTTAGAGTACGGGGAGGGACGGTCTGAGCATATTTTCATCTTTAGCCTCTACTATCAGCTATTGAGCAAGGACCTGCTGAGCAAACTGGTGGTGACCTGGACGATGTGCAAAGCCCAGAAGCCTGCCAGCGGCACTGCCACGCGTACCCACAACCTGCATTTGGGAAAAAGATTCTGGGAGGGGTTTTCAGCGGTGATAAGCGCCCCCAGCTCAAGCCAGGTCCAAGAGGCTCCGCTCCCAATTAGGCATCTGAAAGATGTAGTCAGGTTATCAGAAGCGTTCACCACAAACAATCCCAAGGAGATCAATCGTGTCTGTTGGATGCCGAACGATCTGCAAGACTAGATTGCTTAGTTAGGTGCCTAAATGCAAACCATCAAATGACAGGCTCCTTTGAAGTCGAGCCCTTTGAGTCTCATTCCCTACAAACGTAAAGAAATGTTTTGACATATCTTTAGTTTTAACAAGGGAGCTCAAGATGCAAAGAGTAAACTCACGGATGCTTCTGCAACTCTAAACACGCTGAGGGCTGATTTGCACACATACTCCAACCGATCAACCCCCAATGTAAAACTACTGCTGTTCTCTAAAACTGATGTGCAGTAAATATTCCTCAGCTTTCTCCACTAGTAAATAAGCAATTGTTTCACTGGACATGTCACAGGCTAGCCAAACCTCAAAAGACGCTACCTCAAACACTCTTGAACGAACCCACGGGACGGACAAAACTGGTCTTTGCAAGGAAAAACTACTGGAGTGAGTGGTAGTTAGAGAACAGCTGCAAAACAGGGCATTAAGTCAGCTTCACTGCAGTCAAAACGAACAAAGGCTTTTTGCTACACTCTGATACACACAAATAATACGGCTGGCTTTATTAGAGGCTTTTGAAATCATGACCCTTCTAATACAAGGCAACGTTGCTCCGTAAGCAACACAGACAAGAGCCCAAAAATCAAATAAGCACGCTTCTATGTCCTTCAACAGCCGCAAATAATTTGCCATTTTAGTTAGCTTAATGAATTTTACAGTGCCTAGAACAGAAATGATGGGGCCTGAACTCAAGGGTATAGTCACAGATCTCACTTAGAAGGGGGGACATGGAGCATCCTGTGTACTTCTGTGTTTATGTACATGCATAAATGTATATATATATATATACACAAACAAACATATATTGCATACCTGTGAGTATGTATAAATATTATATTTACATCAGGACCCAGGTTCTAAATTAGGACAATACAATCGCCCTCTAAAATTACAGTCATCAAAATAGATTAGAGGTATATTAAAAAAATAGAAAAAGAAATAAGAAATAAAAAGGTCTTTAGAGTTGCTTACACTGCTAGCTTGGAAATGACTGAAAATGACCCTTAATACTGAAAATGGTCTTTAATTCCTCCAAACTCTTAAGAGCATTCTTCTTTTTAGTGCAACATGTAACGAAGAACTGCAGTTGAAGTGGAGCTGGTAAGATGATGGTGATAAGGTAAACAATCAGAGTGGGCAGGATACACAGAATGTCAAAATAAAGCGAAATGGGAGAAGAAGTCAGCCTGTGACAAACTATGTTAATACTTATTCTTCCCTTTTTTCTGCAGCCTGATGAAGATGTTGATCCAGCTCATTAATGCTCTTAAAATGTCATCACATTAGTGTCAGGAGTAGCGTATGTCTTTGTTTGATCATATCATCGTAAAACGCTACTGAACAGTGCTGCACCTTTTTTCTTTTTGGATGCCTGGTTTCATTCACCCTTGACCACCTTTGTTCTTTTGGTAAATCGTGACAAAGATGGATTGAGGGAGAACGAAACGAAGTCCGAAGACACACCTGCTGCATCAGATCCCCCAAGAGCCTCAAAGAGAACATTCGCCAACGGCCCTTAACTGCAAAACCCAAATACACCGAAGCCCGTAAATACTCCCTTGTTCCCCTCCTCTTTTTCTGAAAACAGAAAGTCCTTCCTGAAAAAACTTCTTCATCTGTGGGGGGACAGCAGAGGACAAGTGGGAAGCGCAGGCTGCAGACATGACCCAAGGACAAACACGCTGAGAATCAAAGGCAATTCTGCAACTTTTCCAGTGACTGACAGAGCTGACTGAAGGGACTCAGCCCACAAGACTCAAGAGTGAAAAGTGGAGTTTGGCTCATGTGTCCTTTTGGTTTCCAGTCAATCTTGTTTACTTATACCGTTTAAGAAAAAAAAAAAAGGAACCCCCCCCAAAAAAACCACAATAAATATACACTGTAATAAAGCCTGGGGTTTTTTTAATATCAAATTCAAAGTTTTGTGACTGCTTGCTTTAAAGAGACAGCCAGCAGATCCTGATTGACTTCTGCTCGCATCAGAGAGACATCAGTTCAGTACTGAACTCACCGTGTGTCTATCGGTTGCCATCAGCAGATGTACTTCACAGGTGTTTGGTTTTGCTCACCCACATCTGAGCAATTTCATGATTTAAAATCAAAGCTGATTGACCGAAACAAAAAGTTTGAAAAGGTCTCGTTTTTCAACCTTATTGCAGAAAAATATCTTGTCTTTTTGGAAACAACTGGTAATATGCATAAATGATTTCCCCATTTCAGGAAAAGGTGAAATCTCAAAGTGCTAAGAATTTCTTTTGATGGCCCAGAAGACACCCCTTCTACCCCCATACTCATTTGTAACTGTGACTGTAAAAGCCTTGGGTAAAGCACGATCCTTCCCAATTTTAATCTTCCCTGAGGTGAAAATGCAAAAAGAACATCAGCCGGTTTCATCCAACGTTCCAGAACGCTTCTTCTCTATAATATGTTCTATTATATTTCCATATTAAGATGAGCACCACTACAATCTGATCTGAGAAGCCCAATAATACTGCACATCTGCATCTCAGCTGTGGTTCATCACCTGCTTAAATAAAATGCTCATTACTTTTTCTACAAGAAATATGTTTGCCATGCTTCTACCACTTTGAGTGTCTCTAGAATTGCCATCACAGAATTACTGAGAATCGCAGAATGTCAGGGGTTGGATGGGACCTCGAATGATCATCTAGTCCAACCCCCTGCCAGAGCAGGATCACCCAGAGTTGGTCACACAGGAGCACGTCCAGGTGGGTTTTGAAAGTCTCCAGAGAAGGAGACTCCACAACCTCCCCGGGCAGCCTGTGCCAGGGCTCTGTCACCCTCACAGGGAAAAAGTTTTTCCTAATGTTTTGGTGGAACCTCCTGTGCTCCAACTTGCACCTGTTGCCCCTTGTCCTGTCATTGGACATCACTGAGAAGAGCCTGGCTCTGTCCTCCTGACACTCCCCCTTGACACATTTATAAACATGAATGAGGTGACCCCTCAGCCTCCTCCAACCTAAAGAGACCCAGCTCCTTCAGCCTTTCCTCATAAGGGAGATGTTCCACTCCCTCCATCATCTCTGTGGCTGCGCTGGACTCTCTCCAGCAGCTCCCTGTCTCTCTTGAGCCGAGGGGCCCAGAACTGGGCACAATATTCCAGATGTGGCCTCACCAGGGCAGAGTAGAGGGGCAGGAGGACCTCTCTTGACCTACTTGCGACTCCCCTTCTAATACACCCCAGGATGCCATTGGCCTTCTTGGCCATGAGGGCACGTTGCTGGCTCATGGGCATCCTGCTGCCCATCAGGATGCCTGTGTACAGTGTATCCCCTTGTACATGTATAACCCTGAATTTTAGAGAAGGTGAACTACTGTCTAAATTTCAAATATTCCATCAGAGTCATATTCAGTCATAACTCAAAAACCAGTCGGTCTTTGCGTGCAGCTCAGAAGGCAGGCTCTCATCATCAAATTCACCACCAGTGACTATTATACACCACAAAATTTTATAGGGTACAGAAAACAAAATCTGAAGCATGGTGAGGTAGAACTAATATCAAATTTCTATTTTTGAATTATAGGTTCTTTCTAACTTGCTGTGAAGAAATAAGTGAAACTGGCTGGCTGGCAGTTCACAGCAGTTCAACCACTGCTTTATTACTAGTATGGGATGCAGCAGAATTGGATTAAGTTGTTTTCCAGTACTATTTACCCCTGCTACAGAATTTTGCATGTAAATATTTTGTCTTAACTGTTATGTTCTTAAATTACTGTTATGATAACCACCCATCCTTCTTAAAACCTGATGCGATTTCTCAATTTGCTCCTCACATCTCTTCCATGTGTTTAGTCTCTAAGTTCATTACTCATTCTTGTGATGTTTCTTCTGCTGGCTAGGATTATCCCAGAGAGCTATTTGGCTATAAGAAAGCAAATGAACTTGAATAAGAGGTCAAAGGCCAAGATTAATATAAGCTATCCTGGGTAAATGACAAAACTCAACTTTATCTAACTATTTCTCCAGAAATAAGAAGTCACAGCACAGGTAGAGCCACCTCATCCACCCCAGCTTTCTCACAGCACACAAGACCCTGACATCAGTCAGGGAACCCACTGCTTCAGCTCTACTTTCTTTCCCTATCCCTTCTTCCCTTGAAGTTCAATGTGCAAGAGGCTACAATAAAAAAACCACATTCAGTCTGCTAACTTCAACGACCATAGGGGATCTTTTAAGTATGACCAAACATGAGAAAAATGAACCAGAAATTGCAGCTCTGTGGATGCTGCTTTGAGAAAGGCAGAAAAATGGTTCGATTTGGATTGAGCTCCTCTTCTCTAGACAAATCCTTCTGCCCCTGTGAAGCAGCCAACAGCTAACCCATCACATGCAAAACCTCCTGATTGCAATGGAGCAAGAGCTTGACTGCTGGTCTGGCTAAGGTGGCTGAAACAAAGCTGAAAGCCACCAGACTTGGCAACCAAGCACGTAATTCCCTCAGCCTTTCTGACCCAAGCTTAAATTGTTAATATTACAACAGCAGAATCAGAAATCCTATTCACACACAATATGCAGCCAGAGCCAGCAGGAAAAAAAAGACACAGGAAAAAAATTTCAAAACTTCTTGATGTATATCTCTCGGGAAACACGTGTTGCCGTAATACCAGTACTGTTTCCAAAAGCTCTGAATTTAACTCTTCCAGCTCCACCACTCTGAAATAAGAACTAACAGCCTTCTTAACGATTTATTCTTTAACCAGTTTAGTTGCCAACTTCCGCACACTCAGGAACAGTGTTCCCACTGCTGACAGCCAAAGAATGACCGTGCTATAAAACTGTTGCTTACAGTACACCATTTCTCAGCAGAGGAACAGGAAATCTTCAGATTTCAAGAATCTGTGTGGATTACAGCATGTTATCTGTTTTCTGACTGACCGGCAGAAGATTACAGCAGCTTGTAGCAATAAAAAAGATGCAGTCAAATAAATGAGGGCAGATGAGAGAATTAACTCCTTATGCAGCCCGAGCTTTTAGAAATCATTCATAAAACACTGAGCACAACATTATTTGACCATAAATATAGCCTCAGTATAGTTTGTTGGCAGTGACAGGCGAGATCAATATTGGAGACCAAATGCCAACAGTAAAAGGGTATGTCAGTCAGTATTTCACTGACTAACTGCCCTTATCTGAAGCTCTCATGCTTCACTGGGTGAAAATACAGCCATTGATCTTAGTGTCACAACTCAAATTCTTCATATATCAACTAGGTTCTCCCCACCCCACCCCTTTCAGCTGAATTTCTGGGCCACTACTTATTTTTATGATCAATATTTCTATCACTCTCACATGAACTACGCTTTTATTATATTAACCTTTAAGTACAATTTTTAACATATCTGTTTGGTGTAATGTCACAGGTTTTAACTCAACATCTCTTTTACCAGTGTCAGAGCTAGAGCTGAAGTTCAGATTTCCTAAAGCATTCACGGCAAAACTACCCTGATTAGTAGATAAATCTACCCGATACGGCGCTCTCGAGGAGTTCTCTGGGGCTGGGGAGCTGTGCTTTCAAGGATTCAGTTTCCCTTTCCAGGAATTCACAGCTGAGCTGTAGAATTTTTTCTCGGAAGAGGTTTGTTTTTTTTTTTTTTTTGTTAGCAATTGATCTGACTGCTTTACCTGAAAAAAATTAAGTGTTGGAAATTAGCATGACAAAAAGCCACTCATGCAAATAGTCCCGTGTTTGGAATTCAAAGAGATTTACTGTTCTGCTAAACAATCTTGAGTTCTAAGAGAGGGTTAATGCATATACAGCGTATATGGATCAGGTCCCTGGCTTGTTTTATGGTTTTGGCTGAGGCCCTTGAGCTCTCTGAATTTCACTTTTCTTGTTTGCAAATTGAATATATGAACGACAACCTACTTTCATTAGATCCTTTGGATCTTTGAAGGAATAAAACCGCGTTCCAGAAGTAGTAAACGTAATTCTCAGATCTACATTAAGTGTTTCGTGAAACTACTCATTAATAACCTAACTGAAGCTAAATGTTCTGAGATCTTTAAATACAACAGCATTAGAAGGGCAATAAAAAAATATATAGACATTGTAAAAAGTATTACTATCTCAGGGAATAAGTTTTAAACTAAGAATTTGAGGGTAATTATTAAAAAACAATAAAACTCTCTGCTAGCATAACATAAAGTTGTCTCAACGAGCTCATTTACTCGGTTTAGTGACAATTACAGAAAACTACTACTCATGTTATTAATGTTCTTTTTGGAACTAATACAAACAAGGTAATTCCTTGATTATTTGATTAGCAGTGATAGAATCCTTTAGGTCTTACAGATCCAGAGGCCTTTTCAATCCTCCTTTAAGAATTATCAGACACTAAAATCAGTGAGACACTCACTAAGTAATGTGGTCAAAGATGATTTCATTTTATTTTTTGAAATTATTATTATTTAAAGTTTTAGTGTATGATGTTAGGACTACAGTTTTAATACAAAAGTTGATGTCTCCCGGAGGAAATTGTTCCACCCCAGAATGTTCCATCAATTATTGCGTTGCTCCATCATTATCCAAATTGTCAAAGCAATTTCATTATAAATCCCACATAAAGCAGCGCTAAGGGGTAATGGCGAAAAGGCTTTGGTCCCTGTAGGACTATCTCAAGAAAAGTAATTTCAGGCAAAGGGGGAACAATACTTTGTTCTTGTGCTGTGGGAAGAAAGTTTGTCTTTCTTGGCTATGGCTCCATGACAGAAAAAACTCACATACAAATGATGACTGCTAATGCTGGGAAACCAGCACGCTGGGCACAAGCTACTTGGTTTAGTCACCCCATAACAAGAGTTTAACGATAACGGGACTGGAGCTGGGTATGTAATGAGGCTTAATTTCTCAGATATAGAGAGCTCTTCAAGGGAAGAATGCAGTGGGAGGAGGACGGGAGGGGAAAAGAACGCGTGCCCACACGCCCGCATGCACAGACGGGTAGGACGGAGGCGCCTGTTTGGACATAAATAACCCCCCAGTGACAGGCGAAATTTTCCTCTAGCAGTCACAAATTGTGTATGGAGCATTAGTTTAGAGACTTCAAATAGTAAGATGTCACGGCCGCTGTCTCCCAAGTAAGGGAAAAAGGTATAAGGCTAGGGAAAAGTCAGGAAAATGATTATTTTTGAATTTATTCTGCAAAATTAATTCAGCAAAATTTAAATACCAATTCCACAGCATTCTTGTACTTGGGTCAAGAGGACAAAACACATAGACCTTATTTATGGGTAGAAACTTCTTTTGAGGGGACGAGGGGCAGAAAAGGGGGAAAAGTAAAAAGGAAATATTAATAAATAAAAGGGGAAGAAGCACTCTACAGACCAAGAAATACCCACTCCTAACTATACTCTGCATAGGATAAAATAATCCATACACAGCAAACAGTTCAGAAGAGACTTAAAACATTTAGAATACACAAAGACAATAAGAGAATGTGTTTTAACTGATGAACATAAGAGACAGTAAAGGGCTCACTGGTTGGGGGAATCTTTCTTCTATTTCTGGCTCTTGTAGAAGGAAAATTACTTCACTTTCCTGCGCTTCAACAGAAGAATGTGAAAAATGACTACAGAACGGCAGAAGGGGTTTTTTTTCAGACTTACTTAACATTTCATGAAGAGTTTGAGATTCTAGTGTGATCACCACCACAACAGCAACAACTATTACTAAAACTAACTAAAGAATAATTTTTACACAGCTGAATTACGACCTTCATGCAACTATCCTTACTAAATTTATTCCAAAGATATCTACTGCCAAGTCTACAAGTTACTCAAGTTGATTCTTTTAAAATGAAAGACTCTATTAAAATGCACTAATTAAATTTGCCAGATTTTAGGCCATTATTATCAGTTATACATAAACATTCATTTTATGGCAACGTTCCACGCTGCAGCCTCAAGGTAAATGAAATTTTAAGTGACTGGATCATTGAACAGTCGATTCTCAAATGTGTTTTGCAGTTCTGAAATCTCTGTGCCTTACCAGTTCCATCTCTCCATCCTTTTGCTGTATTCATATCCCATGATAGAGATATAGGATTTCAACATAAGGGGTATTCTAGATGTAAAACACATCATCACCAGTGGCCACACCACTATATCAGGCCATCTCATCAGCCAGCATTACAAAAATAGTAGAAATTCAACATGTAACCGGACTAGCTATAAAAATTACTTTGCTTTTTTTTTTTCTTCCCCTTCTATAAAAAAAAAAACCCCGAAACACCTTAATATGGAGAGTAGGAAAAAAAGTCTCACTTGAGAAGGAAACTATTTTTTGAGAAGGAAACATTTTTCTCTTCCATTCTTTTGCCCCCCTTTGGATGCCAGTGGAGGAAATATTTGATCATACTGATCCTTGGCCCCTTGTTTCTGCCACAGACCACACCACCCCAATCAAGAGAACTATACAAAAGCTCCCGTGGTGTTAAGGACAGCGTGGTTGCATCTTCAAGAGTACCGATAGAAACTTTTCTGTCTTCCACCCAAGAGAGACAGTCATTTCGTTTTGGCATTGATATAGATTTAAAAAATAATACAAAAATTTAAAAAAAAATCACCAAAACTCTTCTTCAGCCCAGTTATGTTGTACAGTACAAGATCCACCTGAGACTGTGCCCTGAGATTAAGCTTCACGCAGCCTCCCTTCGCTTTCCAATTACTCCTCCTGTTTACAAAGAGAGAACAAGTACGAAACTAAATCCCAGATACAAATCATTTTCTGGACTAGGATGTCAGAACCACAAGCAACATTTTGCAAATCAGCTTCAGTTGAGCTCTTGGGCATTGTTTTTGAGTCATTAGGGCCTTCCCTTAGTGTGCTCAGGATCTTGACATTTGTTATGGCTGGTGCTGCCATAAAGAGGAATTAAAAAAAAAAGGTGCACATGGCAGTCATAGGCTCCATAAATGGGGAGCAGATTCCTTGTTGGTGATAGAGGGTTACCTTACCATAGACCTGATACCACTCTATCAGTTGGTCCATTCCGAACCATCATGACTTCATTCAGTAAAGGGCAAGTGTAGGGTCTTGCACCTGGGAAAGAACAACCTCATGTGCCAGTACAGGTTGGGGACTGACCTGTTGGAGAGCAGCGCAGGGGAAAGGTCCTGATGGGCAGCAGGATGACCATGAGCCAGCAATGTGCACTTGTGGCCAAGAAGCCCAGTGGCATCCCGGGGTGTGTTAGAAGGGGAGTAGCAAGTAGGTCGAGAGAGGTCCTCCTGCCACTCTACTCTGCCCTGGTGAGGCCACATCTGGAATATTGTGTCCAGTTCTGGGCCCCTCAGTTCAAGAGAAACAGGGAACTGCTGGAGAGAGTCCAGCGCAGCCACAGGGATGACGGAGGGAGTGGAACATCTCCCTGGTGAGGAAAGGTTGAAGGAGCTGGGTCTCTTTAGCTTGGAGAAGAGGAGGCTGAGGGGTGACCTCATAAATGTTTATAAATATGTAAAGGGGGAGTGTCAGGAGGATGGAGCCAGGGTCTTTTCAGTGATGTCCAATGACAGGACAAGGGGCAACAGATGCAAGCTGGAGCACAGGAGGTTCCACAAAAACATTAGGAAAAGCTTTTTCACTGTGAGGGTGGCAGAGCCCTGGCACAGGCTGCCCAGGGAGGTTGTGGAGTCTCCTTCTCTGGAGACATTCAGAACCTGACTGGACACGTTCCTGTGTGACCAACTCTGGCCGATCCTGCTCTGGCAGGGGTTTGGACTAGATGATCTTTCAAGGTCCTTTCCAACCCTGACATTCTGTGCTTCTCTGACTTCTATGTGCATTATTGATTCTTTCCTAAAGGTCCTCTGTCCTCTGCTCCGGAGCAGTTGCAAGCATCAGCCACTGGTGATCTCCACCACTCACGGTGGCCAAACAACACCCTGATGAACAGGATTTAAATACTTGATCCATTAAGGGAGAGAAGGGGAAAAATAATTTGTATCTGACCAGTAGACAGTGTTCATCAAGATACCTCACCTGATCCCTAAAAGCACAATTTTGAATGAAAAACAGTAATATGTGCAGCAATTAGATACCAAGTCACGAGCGGCAGGTTGCTAACCAGGAGCGGATTGCAATGAACCAGGGAAAGAAAGGAAAGACGGATTACAAAATATCAATAAAACTAACGTGACTGTCATTATCGATGGGATTAATTCTCTCAGCCCAACAGCAGCAGCAAAAGGGAAAGCTGCTATTCTATTTACTGTCAACTTCCCATCTGTGCCTGTCATCTTTAATGGTCATTTTGCCAATCTTTTTTTTGCTGGAAAAAATATTTTGAAGAACTAAGAAACAATACTTCAAAGGGAAAAAAATCAATTCTGACAGTGGCAAGGACAGGCCTCTGTCACAGGTGATAAGGAAAAGGGTGTTAGAAAAATCTAGATATTTATATCACATGACACAAAGCATTTTTATACAGACATGACCAATTTGAGCTACTTTATTGCACAGTTAAGGTGATAGCATGTTATCATCTTTCCCAAAGAGCAGAAAAGATACATTTCAACTGGTGAAATACGCGATCAGCAAGAAGGTTGGAAGGAAACGTATTCAAGTTCTACCATGAGTCTCATCTTCAGGAGACTGCATTTCATGCACCCTAAGCAAAGGGCGAGCACGTCACATCTGAAGGATTCCAATTCTCTAGGCACCGGTTTTCAAGTTTGTTGAAAAGCAGCCCATAACACTGATGCTAATTGTTGGCCAAGGCGTGGCACAGAGTTTATTAAAATCCCTTTTTAAAATAAATGAGCTTAAAACCTACTCTCATACCTACATCTAAGAATCCTGGAATACTGGAATGTGGAGAATACACTCAGTAAATCTATTTCCAAATGCAAAGCAGGGAGAGGAAAACAGAAATCCCTTTAATTAGTTCTTAACTTGCTTTTTGAGTAACACATATGCAGGGGTTTCAATTGTATTTTCTCTTATTGTTAGTACTTGTGAACACTTGTGGTTCATTGACTGAGCCTCATTACCCCTGGAGATTGTTTGTTCATCTGTTTGTCAGAATTTAATTACTGGAGCACAACCACTGCTATAAGAATGTTCACGCAAGAGCCTAATATTTTTCTCTTCTCCATCTACTGCAGGTAGCTTTATTTCCTCTCTAGAAAATTGCTCTTAATCAGCTTGTCACTGTGCAGAACAACGAATTTCATAACCAAAGGAAGGGTCTATCGGAGACACGAGTACCGTTCTGCAGCCGTCTCTGAAAATCTACTTTCTCAACCAAATGACTGAAGAACTCGGCAACTCCTCGCTTTTTTGTTCAGCAGCTGAAAGGCAACGGCTCTGTTGCTCTCACTGATTACAAACTTTGTGTTCCAGCTGCACCACTGGAGCAGAAAACCCCCTGAAAAACGTAAAGCAACACTCAAGGTTTGACGAAGGAACTGCAAACCAGCTTCTTGGAGGCAGCAGCAGTGTACCGGGTTGCCCACTTGCTCTTCATCAGTAACCTCTGCCCACGGCCCCCAAAGAAGAATCCTTACAAATTCAGGCCACGGGACACTTTCTGTGCCATTCTCGCTTAGCTCTACAACCACAAAGGTGACTCTTGACTATGCCTCTGAACGATACCCCCGTATCTGTATATTCAAATAACCAAGAAATCAAAGGCTCGCAGCTTCCACCTTTTTTTTTCACCTAGGGAGAAAACCACAGGCTCACGTTCCACCTAGCTGTCACGCAGCTTGAGTTATTACCTGCAAATATATATCACAAAAATGATGGCAAAATATGTAAGATCGTGTACGACATGTTTCAACTAGTAGAATGTCTTTAGGGCCTAAATTTCTAGAGCTCGGACAAAGTATAAACTTCTACCAAATACCGCGAGAAGCTATTTTCAAATAAGCCTTTCTTCATAAGCATATAGTAAATATCTCATTGTATTAATTTTTGCCCTTAAAACACCCCCACCTAACAAAGCCTACTAAATCTTGAAAGAAAAATCTATAGAAAATTAATGATATTTCAGTAAGACAAGACCATTCTTTGGAACTGTGACTGTCTCCGAGGTAGGAAGATCCATTTTTAGCATTTGCTAACACACATTCAAGCTCAGCGTAGAAAAGTCAGACAGTATTAACACATGTTAAGAGGGCAACATGAATCTGGTATCCAGAGACACTCTAGTTTATTCTACATTTTCTTTCGTATTCGTTCTGGAAACATACCTCTTTCAAACTGAATCCAAACCAGTGCCTTGTCCCTGTTTTACAATCTCCACAAATGAGAATGGTCTCTGAGTATTGCTGTTTTAATGGCACTACTCAGCAGCATTCAAGGATGTAGAGTAGGACTCTAGAGGCTGTGGATCCTATTTGAATGCATAATAAAGAAGCATCTGAAGTTTTACTGGGTTTATTAAATTGTTTATGGCTATTTCAATAGTGTCTGTTAAATTAATCACCCTAAAAGAAAAAAAAGGTGACTAGGTAACAGTGGCTATTATCGCAATTTTAATGAGTCTAACAATAATGCTACGCTTTATTTTAAATGCTCTGATTCTTGAAGTCTGATTTATATGGGTATCCTGGTTTTCATTTTCATACAAAACGTCCACTGAATAAAGCTTGGAGTGACACGAATTGTTAAGGTTCAGATATCAATAGGTAACTAAAAAGGATGCAACTATTTGAAAAAAAATCTCACTTTTTAAGCCTCTGAAAATCTTGTGAAGGCTGATTCATGAATTTCAGAGTGGCTACACTGACATCGCCACTTCAAAGCTTTCTTTCTTCGCCATATATCTAAGACGACAAAAATTAATTTCCTGAATCTTCTGAGTCATTTCATTTAACAATTTAAGGAGACAGACAATACAGACAGCCCCTCCACTGCCCACTGCGGTGAGTAAAATTGTGCAGATAAACAAAACAATTATCAGGGCATGCAGGAGGGATAGACTCAAAGAGCTGCCTTTACTAGTTCGTTAAAAAGACAATCAAATTAACGAGCGAGCGGCTGTCTGCGCTACCTGGTCTCAGTGGATGTTTGCAAACACGCAGATGCGACGTTACCCTCCGGAACGGGCCGGGATGATTGATCCCCTCTTCTCCTGATGTGGGGCAAAAGAGATGTCTCGGGGTTATCTCGGATTTATCTTCCATCGCAGAGCTAGCACCGCCATGAATCTGCAGAGGTTACCTGCAACAGCACAGATACCTCCATCCACTCTTTAAAGAGTTTCGTGGTGGCTTTTTTGTCTTTCTTTTTCTTTTTTTTTTTTTTTTCCTCTCCAGGGCTCATTTGTTTTCTTAATCATTCAACCCACATATTTTTGTTTCTTTCAAAACAAAACGACATAAACTAGAAACATTTTTAAAAATCCGCATCCACAGCTAATTACTGATGCTGAGGATTAACATTCTGTGGCACTTCAGCTTTAGTTACTTTCCTTAATTAATGTCATATTTGCAAAGATCTACAAAAACACTGTTTAGGTAAATTATGTGCATTCATTAACTATTTAAAGCCCTTGTCTATTTTTTTTTTAAGTATTTGGAATCCCTCCTGCAATTCCTACAAATAACCTTTAAAAGCCCCAAGTGATCTGTACTTGCTTAACAAAAATGCCAAAATCTCACTAACTGTCAGGACAAAAGGCGTTTGTGTCAGGCGTGTTGAGATCCCTTAAAAAATCCCACACGTGCATGTATTTCTAAGTTTCTTAGGTATGAAAAATTTGATTCTTGCATGCAACGAAAACACTTCTGCTGCGTTATAGAGTTACAATATCGAAGTTGCACCACGCAGTAACAACACCTAAGCTGTTATTAATAGGATCGTGTGGCTAAGAATGGTTTCCTTGCTCTGAGTAAGCAGCCAAACCATCTCTGATATTTTTTTCCTGTACCATAGAGCACAGTCCATACACCGAAGACATCTTTTCTGGGCATCTTTTTGTGAACTATGCAACACAGAGCAGCATATATAGCCATAGAGGATTTTCTAAAAGCCAAGGAACAAAGGCATTGTTATCCCAATGGAAGAAGATGCATTTCTGAAGGCTACGTACCTCCCTCCATTCCCTAGGGTGGGCTTGCCTGTTATAGTTTTACCACGTCAGTAAGTGAGATAAACCACTAGAAACTGTCAGTGTTTGCTCTGATCTATCCAACTTCAATTCAGCCAATATTTTTCTTGAGAGGGTTAACAACAGGCACCACTGGTCCCACCAAGGCTAAGACATCATGAAGTCTCTACTTCCTTGATATTTCTGTAGCAAATCCATCCTTTTTTGGCCTTGTTTCTTCTAGAAGTGCATTTTACCACTGCTGCTTCAAGAGCTGGGGACAGGCACAGGGAGGTGAGGAAGGGAAAGGTGCCATCAGCCAGGCTGGTTTTGAAGATTGTGATGATATTGGCCGCGTTTGGGTTACCACAGGCCCATGATGTACACGTGGAGCCCTGCAAACCCGAGTCAGGGGTTTCATGGGGACGTGCTCACCTGTGTACAACTCAAATGCCAGACTCTACACCAGGTTTATTTTAGTTTTGAGGTTTTCTCCAGGAAAGTCACACCAGAAGTCACACTAGACAGGTCCCTCAGTCTCCTTGAATTTCTGCCTCATTACAATGGTAAAATAAATTGGTTGGCAAAGAAGCGAATATTTTAAAGACAACTTCTTATGCTCAAATTCTTAGTCTAGATAGACTGTAAGTCTGAGAGTAAACCCACTTAATTTCCTATGTCACCAGCAAAGACCAGAAGACCACCATGAGATTCAAGAACATCATACGTCATCTTCTACAGATCGGAAATACCTTTTACGAAGGTTTGTAAAATACGCATCACAGCAGGATGGCTCGGGAAACAGGCGTCATGTGGCCCTGGTGCCTTCCTCTCCAACATACTGCAACTCGCTTTGTTCACCTGGGACTCCACCACCATGAAAGCTGGTTTCTGCAGGGGAGCCCAGATATCTCCAGAGACACCTCTGTGGTAACTCTCATCAGGAAAAAAAGCATCTCACCTTCCTGAGAGCGCTTTGCCTTGAGTCACTAAGCACCCATCTGCTCTTCCCAATCGGCCAGTTACAAACCAATTACAAACCAGTTAACTTCAGGGGGCTGCAACCAGTTTCCCCTTCCATCCCTTAATGCCCTGCTCTGACTCTACACCAAGCATCTTTCCACAGCAAGTACACGTTGTTGTATGTAGTAGACGTTGCAAAGTGGGAGAGATTGAAAAAGGCAATAGCAACAAAACCAATTCTGGTGAGAAAAATTAATCACATGCATATTTGTAAGACTGGGTCACAGAGAGTATAAGTTGTAGCTAGGAATGAAAGAAAATTAGTGAAAATATGAATTAATATGAGCATGCATAATTAAGAACAAGCACACTGTCATAATTTCCAACCTTTGGAATATGTGGAAAATATTCTGTAGAGAATGGGACAATTTAGCACATCATTTGCAATCTTAAATGCTTTCCTTGATAGAAACAAAGGAACAGTAATCACAGTGAAAGCTATTTTAAACAAAACAGAGCTTGTGACTGACCCAAGAAAGCAGGTGGACCTTCAGTGCCTGTTAATCAAGGAGAACTGAATGAGAAAAAAGATAACTACAGCAATAGGGGATAGCTACAATGAATAGCTCGAAATATTAAAGCAGATCAAATTCAGTTATTATGTTTGCAAAAATCTCAAAGTGTAATTATGCTGTTTTCACACATTGTTATTTGACTTTCTGTGGAATTAAAATGAACACAATTAATAAACAAAAAGTATTCAGTTAAAATAGAAGTATGGGAACCCTTCTCCAACTGCAGCTAAATTGTTGCAGTGCTCTCTCCGCCCTCATAAATCATTTCTATCTTGAATATATTAACTTTGAATTAGGCATAAAGAATTGCATTATTATCAGTCATATTATAAAAGCAGACTCTGTATAAACATGTTGGATTATTCGGGCAGATACAGGTAAGATAGTGCAGGACAGAGAACAGCACGAAGAGCTCTCCATAAAACATTCTCCTCCTGATCACCATTTAATTACAATGTCTACTTGGTTTCCTTTTCAATTTCTTTCCTCCTTCCATTCCTTTCACTAAAACCCTCAGTGCAACACGGGGATGTAATGGTTTTAGCGGTACCTTAATTGGTTCGGGCCCATTTCTAATGCAAGTACTCAGCACGTCAAGGGACGGCCTCGCCACAGCTGGAAAAGGCAAACCAGAAAAAGCCAACAACACACCTGACCACTCAGCAAGACATTTGCAAGTCAAAACACAAAACAAAACAAAAAAACCCAAAAAACCCCACACCAAAACTAAAAGGAAGCCTTTTGAAAAAAAATTAAAAATTCAAATTTACTACAGTTGAAGTCCAAAGGCATCTTCCAGTATTACAATCATGGTTTTCTTCAAAATCATTGGATTTGCAGCCTGAGAACTGCAAATATACTTTTGTTTCTTAAAATTACTCACGGGGGGGGGGGGGGGGGGGGGGAGGAAGTTAAGCCAACTCTATCTAAACTCCTTGCAAATGTCTAAATACATTTTCTTCTGCTTATTGGTTCTACTTTCAAAAATCCCACTCTACTTTCTCCGCTACAATAATATTCTCTTCTTGCCACTAATACCGTGTTCAGTGAAACGCTAATATTTTTCAGTTCACTGTCAGGGAGAACTAAATCTACAGCAAGCTAATCTGCCATAAAGTCATGTTTTATACACATGACTACAAATTGAGTTTTACACTCCATGGAAGGCAATCTTCCATCTTTAAGGGTATCATGAGACACAGAATTAGATCTATTCTTCTGTCATTACTAAATCATAAGATGAAATATAATTTGACGTGCAAATGATATTGTAAACCCAAGGCAATGAGGCACTGAGAATGTTTTCAGTACTAAACTTACTTGTTTGCTCAGTATTGAGAGTCTTTTTGAGGAAATTAGTCTCTATTTATAAGTGAAACAGCATTACATAAACTTTTTTTTCCACAACATGGGTCCTAGTCTAGAGATTGAGAGCCTGTATGAATTTATTTCTAAACTGGATATCTGAGTTTAAACATGTGTTTCTCATCTTTTAAGCTCCGGAGATGTGAGCACTGAGAGTCTGTCACAACTAAAACTTTTATTTCAGCTACTCAGAGTAACATGGTTTTAAATCTGGATGTCATTTAGAGCTGCTTTCACTTGTCAAGTTTCCAACTTAAAAATAAACTAGCTAATGGATTTTTCTGTTTACACTGGAAACAGGTTTTTGGTCACTCGATATCACCGAAGCAAGCAGAGGAGTATTGGCAAAGCGTTCATGGAGATGCTTTCTCAGGTGAAAGGATACCACTGGAAGAGTTGTTAAGTGCTGCCTCCTCAAGATACCAGATGTTATCTAGAAAGATGGAAATGATCCCACCAGCATCGACCTGGCCATTTACACACTTAAATTTATAGTCTCATCTTAGCAAAGCCTGGAGGGGGACCACTTTCTCCTTGTAGCTGTTTGTGTACTTGAACTTAAAATGTCTTCATACAGTGCTGCCCTCCCTTTTTCCATCATCAGTTAAAGAGATGCAAAGATGTCCTGGTATTCATATTCTGGCTTTGCTTAACTCTATTCTTTACCATTTAAAACCCAGTAATCCCAGTTAAAACCAAAAGGGTCAATATCTCCTTTTTTGCCACTACATCAGAATAACAAAAAAAAGAAGTCTAATGTCTTGTTAAGATGCAAAAAGACAAGAGTATCAGAGTCAGACTGTTCAAGCAACAAAAAACTTTTCCTTCCTTTTCAGATGAGGGGCCAGTTACACCAACGCCACCTTCTTCTTTACTGTGTTCACAGAATCACAGAATGTTCGAGGTTGGAAGGGACCTCTAGAGATCACCTAGTCCAACCCCCTGCCAGAGCAGGATCACCTACAGCAGATCGCACAGGAATGTGTCCAGGAGGGTTTTGAATGTCTCCAGAGAAGGAGACTCCACAACCTCCCTGGGCAGCCTGTGCCAGGGCTCTGTTACCCTCACAGTGAAAAAGTTTTTTGTAGTATTTTTGGAGGAACCTCCTATGTTCCAGCTTGTACCCACTGCCCCTTGTCCTGTCATTGGACATCACTGAGAAGAGCCTGGCACCGTCCTCCTGACACTCACCATTTACATATTTATAAACATGAATGAGGTCACTCCTCAGCCTTCTGTCCTCCAAGCTAAAGAGACTCAGCTCCTTCAGCCTTTCCTCAGAAGGGAGATGTTCCACTCTCTCCATCATCTCTGTGGCTGCGCTGGACTCTCTCCAGCAGTTCCCTGTCTCTCTTGAGCTGAGGGGCCCAGAACTGGACCCAATATTCCAGATGTGGCCTCACCAGGGCAGAGCAGAGGGGCAGGAGAACCTCTCTCCTGTGTTAGCCTTGCATGTTGCTGTTCTCTTCCAGACTTCCAGAAGAAGCATCCACACCTGGAGTGTGTCTACAGGCACAGCCCACTTCCACCGCGGAGCAGACTGCTCAGAGGCAGTCACGGCACCCTGGGGACACCTCCAAGCAAAGGAGGTGCCATCCTGCCAGGGCCTTGTAAGCTCACCCCTATTAACTGCCCATTAACTTCCCAATGCTGAGTAGCTCTTCGTTACCAGTCTTCCTCCTATTTTTTCAGCTGCCTTCAAAAAAAGCACTCTTTGAAAAAAGGCATTAACCTGCAACTTGCTGAGTTGGGTAAATACAGGAAGCAGAACAGGCTGTTGCCACTCTGCAATTTATCAAAAAGGGGAGAGACAAAGAAGTGAACAAGTTCACGTGGCTGAGCTGAGACTACCTGGAGTTTAAAAAAAAAATCATGTAACAGGACAAATAATAAAATGTGTGCTAATCCACTCAAAAATCATACTATTCTCTACTTGCTTAAGCTCTTTCTGTTGGTGGTCAGCCAGTGTCAATCCTTATCTGAACAGGTGGCTTCTTGCATGAACTTCGAAAGAAATAATCCCTACATTTTGATAATCTCCCCCAACAAAAAGATGAGGATGCTCCCACTTTTGGAGGTGATTCCAACTGGCATTACCTAAGGATGGCTCCAGGCATGAAAACCAGTAACCCATTGGCTCACAGTGTGAACTGCAAAACTCGAGCTGCTCTCCAGCACCGAGTTCGCACTCTTTGGAGGAATCAGCCAGACAGGGCAGTGGAAGGAGAATGATTTCACTTTGCAGCCATGAGCATGCTCATTTTTGGGCAGAATAGGAAATTATGGCCAATGCCAATCACTGCACTTAACTCTACTGCACACATTGACATTGATGGAATTCTGTCCTGTGGCATCCAGATCACCAAACACATTCCTTTTCACGGAGAAGGGAATGAGAAAATATTGCTAATTGAGACACAGGAGCACCTTGTTGCAGACCAACACTCAGTACAAACAGCTCTTTGATGTTCATATAATGTATTTCTTTGACAATAAGAAACTTCATTCTTTCATTAAGAGTAACACTTTGAACTTAAAATAATTCCTTTCATCAGAAGGCTGTGGAATATCACAAAGATGGTGAAGTACTGCAAGTATAGTTTTATACAGAGAGAAGCTGAAGCCAAGAGAGACAAAGGGAGTTACTTGAATTTCTCTCAGACAGCTAGGAATACAACTCATTTATCCCGATTCTGAAACTGTGCTTCAAACTACCAGACTGTGCTGATATCAAAGAAAAATTTCTACCCAAAGTGCATTACTGTTTGACACTGTCTTGGAGAGTTCTTTGCAGAGGTCTGAAGAAAAATGGGTCTAAACACAAAAGCTAGATCTACAGGATCCTGAATCCATCTAATCAAACTTGTAAGATGGTGAACATTTTTTACTTTTTTCTCCCCTTTTTAAAACCTTTTAGGGGTAAGATCCATTCTCTGCCTCTGTGCCAGAAGGTATTTTGCCCTTATTGATTAATGTGCGGGTATTTAGGAACAGACACAATGTACAATGTAGGTTATTAAATGACTGTGATAATTTATAGATGTGTAGTGTATTCACATGCAAAAAAAATTAAAGAAGCGAAATTGCTTGAATGATGTTCACAGCAAATCTTCCAAAAAGAAATTGATCTAAATCTCAGGATGTTCTTGTTTCAGCTCTGAAAAATGACGCATGTGTTCTCTTTTCTAATAAATTTTAAGGAAAATTAATCCTGAGTATTCGTTACAAAGGGTGGAGGAGGCACTGTGATCAAGAAGAGGAAACCATCCCCAAAGCAGTTCATTTGTTACTCTTTCAAATCCTTTCCACTCACACAAAAATGTTATTTTGATGCTTCAGGTCACAGAACAAAATCCTGAGGTTTTTGAGAGTGTTAGGACACATGGAGAGAGGAAGAAGAAAGGTGGCAAAATAGGGATGCAGGCAAAGATGAGGGCAATCAAATCTCATCCTTTATACTGTAGAAGAGGCAGGATCAGCTGTGAGTACAGCTTTACATTTCTGAAACTTCAATCAGCAGAATTTACTCTTAAGCATCAGGTTAAGGTCATACAATTAAAAAGACAGAAATAGTACTGGTTCACTTCTATGGAAAAAAAAAGTTCTTCAATTTTCCTCCTCATTCCTCTTGCCTGTCCCTCTTTAACACCAACTAAATTAAAACCAGAATATTATATACGTTCTTTAAAGCTAATATGTCTCCTGTATATTCTCTTTTCGTTGCAAATTAGCTTCAAGATAACCATGGTACATGTGAGCTGAAGTTTAGTGTCACCTATGGGTATCAGAGCCCCTCTGTGATTCTTACTGAACGGATCCTATCCAGTCTCACTCCAAGGGCGATGTCTTTCACAGAGCTCTTGCGCTCCACTCGCAGATTTAAGTTGCAGTTGAGAAAACCCGATAAACGCGTAAAGACCGCATCAGATCAGATCTTTGGGGTTTCTTGCTAACGTTGGCACTTTTCAAAGGAAAGCTTTGGGATGAGTACAAGAAAAAGAAGGAAACATTAGTATAAGTTATAAATATTAGATTGTTTGGAATTCATGATATTTCTCAGCTGCTCCTATATTCCCCCGTCTGTGTTCCTTACAGAGCATGCATGAAGGCTGCAGCTGCAGACTCCTTTACCTCCCTGGCCAAAACTCTCAGGAAGAAAAATCCCATCTACTTCAAGCTATAAATAAATGAATTCCTTGATTGAAATAGAGGCATCATAAATTGGGGGAGGCGGGGGAATGAGACAACACCAAATCCAAAACCCAGAAAAGAAGTTGCCGTCTTTCCACAACAGTCTCTGGCCAACTTGTTTCAGTCCAGTTCATTGTTATTCATACCCATCCTTTTTCTATAAATATTTGTCTTGCATTTGTCAAGGCTTATATTTAAAAAATGAAATTCTATTTGGGGTTTTACAGTACAGGAGGCTATTATATATACATTATCCTTATGTGCATGATTGGGGAGAATAGATGATTTGTGAAGTTATCTATTATGGGGAATAATCAAGATTAATGAGCCCTATGGCACTTGCTGAATGCCTCCAGAGATTTATTACTCAGGTTGTTCGTTTTTCTTGTTATGTTGGTGCTGTCAAGAGTCCTATAACAAATGCAAACACAGACGTGTATTAATTGCAAATGTGGAACAAGGCTACTGTGATGTTGCTAAACACTTACAACTCTGCTGTTCGTACAGCAGCTTCACTGGTTGCAAGTCTCCTTAGCTGCTAGGTTTCTGGTGAACGTCCTTTCTGGGGAAATAATGCAATTTTTTTTAAAATGCCTAAAAAGATAAGGTGGGAGGGCATTCTGTTTCCATCTTACCTTTAATAAGGCAAGCTCTGGGAAGAACTGAGTGACAGAGTCCTGGGTTTTTCCTGAAAGGCTGTGCAGCCAACTCTGGAATACCTGATTGGATTGTAGATACCTTTCAAAACAAGACTTTAAAGCTCCGGTAATAGTGGCATAAAATAACTTTCTTAAGAAGAAACATGTGAGCTCTGTTTTACTTCCAAACCTGTCTAAAGACGCCACTGTAACAGGCGTCTGTCAAGATGCTAATGCTGCTTTCATCGGCTGTCACTCCTGCTTTTCCGTGGAGGTGTCAGCTGCCACAAAACTCCACAGCATCAACAGGAGGATCACTGTGACCCCTGAGCCTGTGAAGTTATTCCCTAAAAGCTCAGTGTATTCGGGGAAGTTTAGGAGCCGCACTTCTCTGAATGTGAAAATGTTCAAGGAGAGCTCCTGGTTTATTTTAAGCAGTCTTTTTCCTGGATTGTATTTCTTCATTGACGCTGTCGTGCTAAACAGCCATCAGGAGTCGCCATGCTTAACTTACACCATTCATCCTGAATGGACAAAATTAAAATATTTTGAAAATAATTAAAAAAAAACAAATTTAAAATGGGATCAATGTCACCTTAAATATTCCTTGTGCTGAATCATACATTCAGGCAATGCAACGGTGACCTAAATTAATGACAAAGTAGTTCACGAATGCTAATGAAATACACAGCGTGCGCATCTCGGTGTCACCACGACTGTAGGTTTACTCTCGGAGGAAGCAGTCGCTTTGCCAGTTTTCTTCTTCATTAACACTGATGTGGACAGACACCTCATCCCTTCCAACCTCCTCACAAGGGATTTGCACCAGGGCCAGTTCCCAACCGCAGACGTTCGCAGCTCCCTCCAGCGCTCCCTGGTGTGAGTTCAAATCAGAAGGTGTAGAGTTCTCGTGTTTACACATTCATACATAAAAACACATTCTACCTCCCAGGCAGATGTTTTTTTCTGATTCACCATGCTGGCGTAGACACAAAATGTGTGGGATGATGCTAATAGCTCAGCGCTATTAATGTACCAGAGGATATAATAACGTAGCAGCAAACAGTGAAATCATGAAGAATATATTGAGCTCTTCTTTCTCAAAATAGCACAGTCTATGAGGACCCGGAAGGACACACCAGATTCCTTCCCAGTGGGGGGGAAAAAAAAAAAAAATCCTACGAAAGCTAATTAAAACAAACACATGGGTGCAGTTTCAGGTTTGGAAGTCATCACGTTACGATTTGAAAAAACCTGGGAGAGCCTACGAGGAGAAAAATAATCCCCAAGTACTTTCACCATTAGTTTATTTTTACTTATACATTATTTCTATGGGCTTCTGTGGAAGACAGGCCACTAGGTTAAGTGGACATTTAGTTTGGTCCTCTGAAGATGTTCATATGCTGGAGTTTCAATAGCTGTAAAAAAACATTTAATCCTCTTTTCCCAGTCACATCTTAAATTACAAAGCATCATAGCCTGCCTGCTAAGCATTGCTCCTGGAACACAAGTCCTCTGTCTCTCACCTGGAGAATAACTCACACAAAATCTCAAATCTTTCCATTTCTCTCTTCCCCACCCCTTGCTTTCATAACTCTCCATATCCAGAAGACAAACTTCCTTTTGGATAAGAAATTGTGTTTTTGTGAACTCTTCATGTACGCTTTGGAGGCACTGCAAGCAGTATTCACAATAGTAACAAACATCCCAAAATGAGAAATGTAGCAAGTGCTTTGAAAGGACTGGAAAGGATATATTTTTCCATTCAATAACTACACGTACTCATTTTTCTTAGGATCAGAAATAAAACAAAGTACAAGTTTGTTTCATTTAGGTGTGCAGTCAGTACCTAAGCAGTTCACCATGCTGGGGCAACAGAGTAATCTAAGATTCAGAAATACAAATTAGAAAGCCATTCCTGACTAGCAACTTGCTTTTCTTTCTCTCTTAACATCACAGAAAAAAAAAAGCAAAACCTGGAGATACACAGAAAGAAAATAAGAGCACAGTCCTATTTTTTTTTAAAAAAAAACACCTACTCAAATAGATGTGTATTTATTGGCAGACTTTAAAAAAAAAAAACACAAAAAACCCCAAACACAAACCCCATGTTATTAAATAGCTAGAAAACACTGATGCAATTCTTTGCCTTTGGGTGCTACTCTGCCTTACAATGAAACAAGTTTTTGTATACTTGCTAGCCAGACTGATAGGTACTTTCTGAACAACAAACAATTTTCCCATTTCCTTAAGTGTTAACCATTTGTAGCGGTAATTTGTATAACTTCAGGCAGTAAGTTAACAGGAGACAGGTATCGGAAAGAAAATTCAGACATATGCAAAAATTGAGAGACCAATTCCTATTTTTACACACCTGAGTGTTAGCAATGAAGGGGGAAAACCTGTTCTATACGTTTAGAAAACCTGGGGCAGAACAAGTCTCACGGCATCTATTAGCAGTCTGCCAAGGGATTATGGATGCCCAAAAACACTCAGGCAACGCATGCGACTTCAGTCACAGGCCAGGCAAGACGTCACGCAACGCAGAAGAGACCCTGCAAGGCAAAGAGGAGAAGGAGGGCCAGAATCCCTTAAATTCACACACGGGGTCCATCGGCAGAAGCTACATCGCTTTTCTTTAAATCATCTTCTTCCAAAGACTTCTCATCTACCAACTTAAGAGCCTGGCCCTCACCAGCCTCCTGTGAGCGTGCAAAGGTTCCTCTGAAGCTTTCTCCTCGCCAGGCTGAGTGAAAACAAGTCCCTTGCATGGCAAGGAAACAGGTCCCATGCATGGTGGGAAGACAGCAAGCAACACATACAAGCTAAGAGTATCCTACAGGATAGCAGGAAGAGTATTTTCCCCATGAGGACAGTCAATCATTGGGATATGTTGCCCAAAGACACTACGCAATCTCCATCTCTGGAGGTTTTCAAGACCCAACTGTATCAAGCCCCGAGCAACCTGTTCTGACCTCACGGGCAACCCAGCTCTGAGCAGGAGGTTGGACTGAAGACCTCCCGAGGGACCTTCCAACCCGAGTTACCACATGATCCTATTACTACTAGCAGCAGGAGCTCTTAGTAACGCTGTACAAAAATGAGAAGTGAGAACAGAAAGCCATCACATCATGAAGGGATGAAACTGAAATATCAGAGAGTATGAAAAAAGTGATTTCTTTTTCCAGGGGCAGCATAACCTTATCTCATACACCACAGCAGCAGCTCAGTCTTATGTGACAGGATTGGAAGTATCAAAGTCTTTTGGTTTTGATAAATTATGAGTCACCTTCTAGCGAAGAACAACCTTCTTGAGAGACTAAACATCACCAGAACATCTGAGATTTCATGCAAAAAAACCATCCTACTTTGCTACAAACGGTGACTTGCAGCAACTAGGGATTGAGATGTTTGCTCTCTGCATATACGGGATATGAGTGAGGGATATTTTGTAGTGTCTGGTAACCTCGGTATCCTAAGAAAGTAGGTAGTTGATTTCTCTGTACACGAAAACAGAAGAGAAAGCTCTATGTAGGTTATATATCAAATTGCAAACTCAGCTCATACTTTAAACACAGGAAAATTATTCTAGAAGAGCTGATATTAGATATGCATGACAAAACCATGAAAGAGAAAACTAAAACAAGGTGACACACACTTGAAGGAGAAAGCTCCTCCACAGCAGCACCCTCCACTCTCCAAGACAGGCAATTAAACATGCAGGTATAAAAGCAGGAGTCATCCAGAACATCACACTGCAGTGTTTGAAGTTACGGAGAACTTTTAGCAGCCCCTAAGGAAGTGCTGTTAGAGTAATTTGGTATTCAGTGTAGGATCTGAGCACCAGTGAGGTCAACCTTTTACAGACCCTTTAGTTCTGCTTCCGTAAGAGAAGTTACTGCAAACATAGAAGGAAATAAAACCCATGAGTAAATGCTAAATGTGTAGTTTTGAGCTACTTCCCCCACAAACAGCTTGAAAGACAGAGGCTAAATTATAAACAACATGGGACAAAAAGCTACTAACTTGTAGCTGTTGGGCAGTTTAATTCCAAAGGTTCAACTCCACATTTTATTCACATTAAAAAAAAGGTGATCAGATGCCACCAGATTATCTATAGGATGATATGCTTCAAAGTTCAAGATCCATCAGTAAATAACTCAAAGTTACAAATCATCTCCAAGCTATATAGAGGCAATAAAGTAAAAAAAAAAAAAGTTTTTTAATATCCTCAGTGAGGTTTTCCCAAAATAGAATCACCATGATATTTTTGGTCTTTTTAACTATCTTAATACTTTTGTTACAATTCAGACCCTATGATGTGGCCACATCGCTGGCAAGACATACAAAAGAAAACGTAAAAAATGTGGCACTGGAAGTGTAAAAGCTCATACATGTCAAAGGGAGTTTTGTGCGATTCCAGAGAAAGAAAAATGGATGGCACAAAGGCAGGCTTCATTTCATACAAAGCTCTGAAGACTGAAAATTTGCCATTTGTTATAAGGTTTGTAAGAACAACTGGTGGTCAGTCAGCTCTGCAGGCTGGCTAACTGCTGTCTGCTAACTGTTTAACGATGCCTAACAAAGTCATAGATACATATATATGTATTTTTCAACTGAAAGGTTAATGCAATTTTAAAAAGCTAAAGCCAGAGAACAGCAAGCCAAGAGACACAGAGCAACTACGCACAGAGTCTTAACCCCTTGCAGATATTCCAATCGCAAATAAAGGTCCCCTGCCTTTGCTGTGTATGTTAAAACTGGTTATTTCCAAGATTGACTGGAAGTAATTAACTGCTTTCCACAGATACCTAAGAGTAATACCTAAAAGCACTACTGCACTAAGAAATAAGGCTCGTAAGGCATCTAGGGCTAATGTATTTTTCTGTGCTTTGCTTTCATGCTGTATATGTCCATGCAGGTATCTGTGCTACACTTTCAGGCTGTATATTTGCAGTTTTTAGAATAGACACCACCCCAATCAGAAAACCACTTTGTCTTTTAACTTTGCCTTCTTTCTCCAGGTACTTGGAACACAGAAGTACCAAGGATCGCGCTTCCACCGCGAGACATAACTACATTTCGCAGAAGGAAAAATTAAGGCACTAAGGCTCAGAGTGATTTCACTGAGCCACTGAAGCCTCGCTAAGTTCCACTTTGGTAACTCATCTGTCTTCTTCCTTTCTGCAGTCAATAATGAGAAACAAGGGGACCAGACTGCCCTGCCAAGACTACCTACCTCTCCCTTGATATTACTGGAATTCTGCGAGGTGTGGAGGGCATTATCCCTATTTGATGCACTCACTGCACACAGATGCCTCTAGGGAGAGCGGTAGCATCCCCCAGCCACTTCTGCCTCCCTAAAATCTGACTCCGCCTCTGCAGGACTTTCAGTACTGCCATACGCTAGGACAAAAAGACTTTTAGATCTGTAAACACACCCCGTACGAGACAAAGTGCTAGGTCACTAGCAGATAAAGGCATAAAAGCAGGACTCAGCTCCCAGACTTCAGTTTCAAATGCCAGATCATGTATTTTTTAAATCCTCTTTAGCTTCTATATTCATCTTCATGCCAAATGGTACGGTCTGACTGACATTGACCTTTCCTGTATAGGAAGCTATACAGAGAGAAATAATGGGGACGGTCATTAAATTCCTAGGTTTTAAAATTTGGCCTGGAAGTGAGATCCAGTATTAAGTCAGTTAAATAAGATTGTCGAAAAGAACGAAAACATGACTAATGCCTATTGAAAATCAGGCCCTTTCTTCCACTTGTAGGGAATGCAAATTTTCCTGTTTATTCTTGGCCATCAGTGAAAGGTGGTAAACATATTTCTCAATTTTCTCAGCAAAATTTATGATCTGTCTCACAACATGGACAAAAGATATTTCTTTCTTCTTTCGGGTCATTCGACTGACTAAAGAAAAAAAAAATCCTAGAAAACGTCTGGCTACTACTGAAGGAGGAAAAAAAAAAAAAAGGTGGGCAATCCAAAAAGAAAAGAGTACTGTGAAAGTGCTGCAGAGTCTTTAAAGGGCAGTCGAAGACTCAGAGCAAGAGCTTTGAGCCTGGTGCACGCAGGTCAGTCAGCACTTTCAGAACCTGAAGAAAGTATTTTGGGGGAGATGAAATAACTGTGTGACAATACTGTACCAGGCATGGTCCATTTTGTTAGAGTAGGAGCTGAAAAATGTTTTGATCAAAGCCATTTCCTCTTTCTACGCTTGCTACAGCTACCAAAACACAGAACGGAAGGGGAAATAGTCTTGGCTTGCTCAAACCTGCAGCATTACAAAGCTGGGTGGAAGCATTAGTAAGTTTTGATGTTTTCAGGTGCTTTTCTGTTACTTTGTTTTTCTGCCTTTAAGTATCAAATACTACCTACACCCACAGACTATGCTCAGCTTGAATGCAATTTCGGTAAATTCCGTGGGCTAATAACTTTTGGCTCTTCTGTGTCTTAAAAGTACCACAAACCACACCAAAAAAAACACCCCACAAACATCAACAGAATAATTGCCAGAGGACCTTCAGGGCTTTTACCACCATCCATCCTTAAACTGAGGCAAAGCCATAGAAAAAAGCCCTCCCTAAAGCCTTGTGAGATCTGCAGGTGGAGCAGCAGCTGGGACATGCCGGGTTCTTCTCTCCTGTTTATTATCCTTCAGGCTCCACATTAGACTGTTTCCCGAAAGGTCATCCTCGAAAGCATAAACTTTCATAGCTTTTATTCATTTTTGTATACAATAACCAAGGGAAAAGACAGCCTACCATACTGAGTGCTCACTGAAACAACGATGAAAGTATTCACAAGTGGGGCAACTGGGAGATGCAGCCCTGGGATGCAGCATCCACCCATCTGCAGACCCAAGGTGCTGGAGACGCTGAGATGGGTTTTCAGTGCTGCACAAAGCAGGGTTGTCATGGTCTTCCCCTTCATCCCATCCTTTAAGTATGTGCAGTTCAATTTATTCCATACTCTGAACTCTGTGACATAATTCCTTTTGTCTATGGTGCCCAGCACAACAGGACCCTGATCGCTTGTTGAAGCCCCTTAGAGCTATCGTAAAACAACAGTTTTAACCTGTTTTATTGAGTCCTAGTGAATGAGGCTTTAGAGGGTATTTTTTGCCTGCTCTGCCAACTAGATACTTCATAAAGTGAAACAGAATCTCTGCTTCCTTCAGGGCACCTGCTTTCAATTACAGGAAACATACGGCACCTTCAGATTTTTCAGCTCTCAACATCTGTGCTTTGCAGGTACAATTTGTTGCATTCAAATTACTGCTAAACCCGCAGAATGGTGTTGAGCTTTCAGGGACATGCTTGAGAAACACTAGAGATGGACAGAAAGTAATGGCACTTGCAATCGCTTTTTAATGACTGATTAATGACTGCTCTGAACCAAATCCTTTAAGTTGTTTAGAAACCTCACCTCGTTCCTCTTGGAAAGTCCATTCAGCCCCAGCTTGATTAGAAACATCACCTCTACTCTGTAGTAGACAAACACACTGACATTGCTATCCAGCTGAATATACCAGTCTCACACCTTCCTCTAAAAGATAACACTATAAATAATACATTTAAAGAGGAAAACAGCCTGTTATAGGCAGTCGGTCACAGCTGGGATGAGACAGTGACAGCTACAGGTTTAATTCTGTTTGCTGCATTAGGTTAAACACGTCAGTCAGGGACACACACGTGCACACGGACTTTGATTCACTCACCTTTTCGAAACTGCACTGGTCCATACGAAACGCACCAGCTCATCTGAGTAATCCCTCACCTGCGTATCCATTCCTTGACACACGTTCAGATGCACTGATGGCAGGAACCCCAGTTTAACCATCACCGCGACGCTTTCTGTTACTTAGGTTCCTGCTGCCAGCCTACCAGCTCCTTATTTCACCGCGTCACAGCTGGTGCTTGCCAAATCACATCACCTAAAACACAGCTTGCTTACTGCTCTTACTGGGTCCACCTCAGGAGAAACTTGTTGGTCCTAGGGAACACAAACCAGCACCCCCAAGGTCTAATCAAGAGACAGAAAGGGGTAAGGAGAAGCAGGGGAAGAGCTACAAACACTACTGTTAGCAGGAAAAAAAAAAAACAGGAGGAAACATTTTCTAATTCTAGACCTGCAGAATGTCCAAGGACAGATGGATGAGAGGTCTGTGGCAGAACAGACTCATTAGAATATAGTCTGGAGAATACTCTCCGGGATCAAATCCAGTTGGTCTACCACATAGTGATGGCTACTGGACTAGTTAGATATTATTTATTTATTTATATTTATATAGATTTATTATTATGCTTGCATTATTTTATTAATTATAACTACATTATATTATCTCTTATTTATTTCCAAGGATCACCCTTCCGCTAAAGGTGAATTCAGATCCAGTGGAATCTCACCGAGCCGGCTTAAAATCACAGGAGATCTCCTGCAGAGGGATCTGTGCTGAGTGCTCCTCCCTCACATGTTCACGGTATAATATGCTGCCAGGCCAATGTATGTGAGAGAAAGTAAGAACATAGAAGAAATGAATTATTAGAGAAATAATGTCTTAGATTTTTTAGACTCAAACAAACTTAGAAAAGGGAACTAGCAACTTCTATTGCTTAGTTAACGTAAGGAAAATTTCCCCAATCAGTGCCACACCAATCTCTCCTGTCTTTTCTCTTAGATCACATCATTTTGTGCAAGTTCGTATCATAATAACAAGTAGAACATTGTGGCAACTACCAGCCTGGTTTACACCTTTTAACCTGGATTTGGCTCTGGACTTCTTTCTCCTACAGTTCTACTCGAGGGGATTTAGGCAGTAGGATGGGATCCAGGTTCATCTTTGCGTTCCAAGCAAACACCTCCTACGTTTGGTTCAGGACTTCTTCTAATTTAATTATGTTTGCACTTGGATGTAAGGTAAGTCACAGCTCAACCATCAATTGCGCTCTGCTGTGGCATCCCCCCTCTATATCTGACTTCACTAACTGCCTCATGTTTCGCAGTGAGTTTTTGATAAGTGCGTGTTTGCAGATTTTCATGACAGACTAATAACACCAAAGGAGGCTCCAGGAACCTTTTAAGTAAATATTATGTGTATGTTTTCTCAACACTGTCTGCCTACCTGCACCTTCAGAGCTGCATAATCTTATCTAGAGTATGTTTGCATTCTGTTTGCACCAACCAACGTGGTCCATACTACTAAGCAAAACTGTTATTTGATTAAAACATTATGCAGAACATAATTCCAGGCCACACTCACGTGGCTCTGAAGAGGTAGCAGTTTCTATTTCTGTCTTGTAAAATTCTGCTTGCCATCATTAGGCATTTCTTCATCAATCATGATGAAGAATGACTAGATGCAGGCATTTCCCTGGGCCAGGAACTTCTTAAGGTATTTTAAGAAACTATTCCTTCTCGTACCCTTATCTTTCCCCCTTCTCTTCTTGATATTCCCTATTTAGGCCTAAAATTCACAAGAGGGTGGATGTCTGGAACGTATGTCCAGCTGCAAATGATCTGAATTTGCAAGAACTTCAGAGCAGGCATCTTCTCTTACTATGTCAAGAGATGACAGAACATCAATACAGGGAAGATGCTCGAGCGTGGTGGAGAGCAGATGTTAGGCATCTTAACTTTTTCCAGCAATTTATTACATTGTCATCTTTTCGGCTGCCACCAGCAGATGGTTTAACAGTTTGGAGCGGTAGCGAAACCGAAAGGAATTGCGCAGTGCCGCTGACCGCATTACACGGAGCAGAACTCATCAGGGCATTATCTTCTCATCTGAAATATATGAGGATGAAATTCTACACTCAGCCATAGACATCCTGTGGACATGTCTCATTTGGGGTATAATACCAGTACAATCTCAACTATGGCAGTCGCCTATATAAACCATACACAAAACAAATTTAAGCTAAGCTAGTTACTAGTAACAGCTGTGAAAGCACAGGCTCTGAAACTCATCTGCTGCAGACAAACCTCTAATCTCTTTGGCTCAGATTTATTAAATCTATGTGTGCAGGATTTCCTATTTAGTCCGTGAAGAGAAATAATCATTTTAGAGGGCAATTCAGACTTCAGGTGGACTGAAAGGGTGGTAGCAATGTCTTTGCATTGACTACAGAGGCATCCTAGGGCAACTGTAGACAAATACTATTTGTCTCTAAAGGAGGATAACAGCTTTTTCACAGCGATATCATGAAGATGAACAGAATACGTATGGCTTAGAATAATGATAGCAATTATCTAGCTCAGTTAGATCAACTTTTGTGTTTTCAACTTGTCTGCTAATAGTACACCAATACACACCTGCTCTGCAAGGGCAAAGTATTCCCTTTTTATTTCAGCAGTTTAAGGTGTTGCTGGGAACCTAAGACCAGAAAGGACATCTCGTGTCACCGAGCTCAGTCCCCAGCCAATATGGGTAAACCCAAATAATGATCTCATTCATCACATTCGGGACTTGTAGCCCAGTGAACACAGTGTTGCTGGTGCCAGTAATAGGCCACAAACTTTGTGCTGAGTCTGCACAGCCTCGGGACCCAGGCACGTCAGACTTGCCTACACTTGTGCTGCCCAGCTCTGAGCTTCATTTTAGCTGGTTTTTAGCTGCAGCAGCAATTTTCCTAATGACCAGGTGGCTATTGCCTGATTTATTTTACTTCTGCTTATCTCCGCATAACGATGTGGTCGTGAGTGTAGTTTTTATACAGACAGTAGTAACAAGGAGTTACTCTGAGTAGGATGAAATATTTATGATCCCAGGATAGTGACAGATTGCAGAGGAACACAGCCGCGGTGTCACAGCAGACGCCTCGGAAGAGGTGACACACGATAAGAGAGCAGAGGAGAGGAGCCATGAGCTAATATCAGACAGGGCACACAGTGACACTCAGGACCCCAGGGCTAGGAAAATTCACCTGTAGCTGGCTAAAGAGATGCAGACCTGTGGTTTTAGGGCTACGAAAGAAAAAGTATCCAACGTATGTAAGACGTTGCACTACATAGTGAATTGAGGTGCAATGCAGTGTTGCGATCCAATTAAAGTAAGAGCAAGGGGTAAAAGTATGTCGGAAAACATAAAAATAGCCAGAAGCAGAGCCCAGAGCGAGGAGGAAGAAATTAGCAGCAGTAGCAGCATGTTTCTCGTGGCAAAGACGAAGAAACCCCCACTATCAACACACCCCTCCCCGCGAAGCCCTTGGTACCCGACAACTTGCAATAACCACTTGTCAGCTCCAAACACTAAAGCCAACAGCCTCGTGACTCATGGACTAAGGATGAAGAAAATACCCCAGAAAAGGGTAAATATTCAGAAATCTGTGTATATCGATTTAAAATTTATTCCCATTGAAGATTTTTTCCCCCCAGCGCAGTATTCTTTCTTTTTCCTTATTAAGTAGATCTGGACTAATAATAATTCTTTGATTAGATCATTAGATCATTACGATTTCAATTACACTAACAATAAATCTTTCCCTTCACACAAAGGGCACATTTTGCCAGGACTGTAAAAAGATTGGAGTGTAGTAACATTCAATATTAAAGCTAGTTATGCCTCTTGCCTTCATCCCTACCACAAGACAGTCAGGCCAAAAACTCACAGCCATGACTGAAAAAAAAACACTACTAATTTTTTTAGCATGAATAGGGCCAATTTATATCCATTACTAACTTGTGCTCCTCTGCAGCATTTACTCTTTCCATATGTTCCTGCACACTGGTCACACTCCTGATAGCTACTGCAGAGGCTAATCAAGACAAACTCTTTTTAGCTTCATCTTGTGGGACAGTCACGGCCCTTCTTATCTTTTCTCACTGCAGAACGGAGCCAGAGATTACTCAAAAAGTTTACGGTGAGACCTGATCCATCACTTAAGAGGAAAAGTGCAGCCACGACAATTTTATGCTAATTTCAACCATTCGGGTTTGCTAGAGTAGTTTTCGGGTAGCAACAAAGCGAGCTGTAATAATATAACAATCATGATAATATGTTAATAGTTTTAATTGAAGTAATTTCTGTAGACAATAAGAATTATACCCTAATGAGTTAATTAATATGATTAGGAAATGTTGCGAAAATGAGTATGTAAAATGATCCATAACACGATATCCAGAAAGGCACGTTTTACCAGGGCTGGTTCCTCCAAGCTCTCCTCGGGGTGAGATTTATGGACGTTAACATCCAGGGCTTCAGCAAGGTAAACAGCTGTTTCGATTTTAGTTATAATGAACATTAACTCTACAGCCCCATTTCTGCTTAATTAAACCTCTGACTCGGCAACCAATCAAGAATAAGCTAAAAAAGCACCAGGCACTAATTGGGCCCTGTGCAATTTCAGCCTCGCTTGCCGCCGGAGCGGTCGAACTAAACCTAAAAACTTGCAAAATATGAAAGTTTCTCTTGGGATCCCCTCTGTCATCCTACCCAACAACTTCTTCACACAATGACAAACCAGGTCTATGCAGCATTAAAAATAATAAGAAGAAAAAGACCATGCGAAAGCTCTGCAAAACGTACAAATGGAAATATTTAATTAAATGCCTAGTCACTTAGAATCATAGAATCATAGAGTGTTAGAGGTTGGAAGGGATCTCAAAAGATCATCTAGTCCAACCCCCCTGCCAGAGCAGGATCACCTTATTATTTCTTGTACAACATAAAGCAAAAAAACTCCAAGACTAACTAAGAAACTCATGAAAGCCTCTCACAAACCCTCCAGCCGGACAGATTGACAGCAAGCTCCTGTGCTTTTTGATTAATCTTTACCCTCCCCTAGAGAAGATCATGCCCGTGCCAGCACGGAGCTAAACACCGAACAAGCACGACAAAAAGGCAGAGAAGGAAAGAGCACGCAACCCGCTTATTAAACGCACATGTACAAATCAGGAGATGCACCTACTAATAGAAAAAAACCTTCAAAACCTTAGTGCTGTGCCCCAAACGTGTGCTGAAGAAGAGCCCGCAGCCTCCCCGGACAAAATGTCCCCCCTTCCTCCTTACACGTCAGTCAGCGCCAAACTCGACGTGACGGAGCTCAGACTTCTCCTACCGCGCTTGCACAGAAGGGGAAAAAGAAATAAAAGAAAAGAAACGAGGAACTTATGCCCTAGAGGACTCCAGATAATTTCACATTATTCTGTTAACGAATCTTTAAGGCAGGAGAGGGTAAGAAAATCGTTGAAATACCTCACAGCCCCTTAGATCTGCAAGTGACAGCTGCAGCCTCTCTTGAACCGCCTCACTTCACGAGCATGCTCCTCAAGGTTCCTTTCCGACCTACAACCTTTATCTGAGCTTCCTTTGTGGCTTAGTAATACAAAAAGTGTCGCTTAAGCGTTACGCTTAAACCGTTTGCCCGCTGCTCAACTTTTTTTCTGCCCCGTAGCTGAAAACCACGAGTTCGCAAACCTGGTCGGCAAAAGCTACGAAAAACATCCCGCAGCTGGCTGCAAACACACGATAACCCTTCGTATAAATACACATATTAACTTGCAGCATAATAATAGTCAGTGGGGATTTACATGCACAGCTAAGTTCGTCTTCAAGAAGCACCATTTTGTAGCTCTCCGAAGGAAGTGGTAAATACCCGGCACGCTCTCGCCGCTTCATGGGAGGCTGGCTACCCTGAGCCCTGAAGTGAGAGCAGACCTTAAATATAAATCACTTAATTGCTCATTTTATTTGATACCTAAGCACTTCATGCTAATAAAGTTCAGCATTAAAGGATTACAATGTGACAAATCACACGCCCATCTCATAAAAGAAATATTATTGAAACAGAGCCGGATCTGAAAGGCTCTCAATAACAGCCAGCGTATGTCTAATTTTAGATGATTCCTCAATCAGTGGAGAGTTTGCAGTGTACACAGCCAACCCAGCTCAATCAACTGACTTCTATCTCCATGACTCCAGGTCACATTATCTCATGAATGAACTGTTATGTAGGTCAGTCAAGAGTCATCTTCTAATTGAATGCACGTTTCAGCCTTGGCATTTATGCTCTAGATATCGAGGCTGGAGACAATCGAGTGAGTCAAAAGAAAATATCGAGGAAGGGGCTGTGACAATTAGGCTTTGTTTCAGACAGCAGGCATGGACACAGATGCCAGCAGAAGCTTGTATATAGCAGGTTTCGTTGTAACTGGATTTAACGCAGGTAGAAAGCAGAAGCAACAGGCTCGGCAGACAGAAGCTTCGTTGGGACGCAGATCAGATTTTAGCCACAAATCAAGCGCTGTCCTGCTATCGTACCTCGCCTTGGCTGGGAGGTATATTGCTCTCTGCTGAGGCATCTGCCAGATACGTGTCTGCTTACTTGCAGTAACTGATACCACTGACTCTTTTCACACAGGCCCCTGAACGGTCATCAGGAAGGAATATTTTTGATTGCTCCTAAATCAAGGCAGATTCGAGGCAACAGAACTGAAAGTTTCCATTCTTCACCGCCAGTCTCCTGAGTCATACTTGCACTTACGAGTTTTGAAGAATGAGGTCTTCAGGGAGACTTCCCCGCATGGTTCGTGAACTGTTTATTTAACTTTGCAATCAGGAGGCTGATGTAAAATACATTAGAGTTATAGCCCTGGTGGTATTTGGGTAAAAGCAAGAATATCAGGTTGGGCATGCTGGCTGAAACTAAAGTGAGAGAGTTACTGCTTTATAGAAATGCTTTTGATCAGACATTTCTTTTCACTTCCCATTCAATCCAAGCTATTCTAATTTAGACATAAAAACAAAACTGCAACTCCTTGGGTCAGCGGTAGTTCCTGTATGAGAAAACACGTGGCTCACAATCAGATAAAAGCGACGCTGACTAAATGCAGCGCCGCCTGCGCTTCCTAACGGCAACCCAGCAGCTATTTACCAGTTACTTCTGTATCTTCAATTTTCAGAAACAAATCGCAAAGGATTTTCTCCTCCTTTGTGCTGCCCCGACTTTAAAAACCGTTTCTGGTGCGCGAAGGGTTAAAACCACAGAAGTGAAAGCAGAATGCCCAAGGCCAAGTTTCCCTGTAGCCTGTGTACTTGGTTGCATTTTCATCTTCTGTGTCCTGACAGCTGTTATCTTCAAGTGTGCTTCGACATGCCCATTGCTGTTCCAGCGGCCTTTTTGTTCGACACCCAGCTTGCTTTTTAAAGCTTTAAAACCTCGCTGCACAGGGGATGTAGAAAGGGGATGCAGGAAGTGGCACCTACTATGTGGGAGATACCTTTTGCCACCTTGTGCCCCACCTACTTCAATACAGGGAGTTTTAAAAAGGTACCAAAGTAATTAAAAAAAAAATAAAAATATTTTAACCCCCCCAAAGCCTTGCGTAACCTCTCTTGCCATCTCCAAACAAGCCTTTGCTCTGGCATTGTTCTCATCTCCCAGCAACAACTGCTTTGCACTCACGTAGTGTGACTCTTAGGAAGATGCAAAAGCAGTTACAAGCATCTGTTAATTAAGTCTCAATTTGCATGTGAGATGGGTAATATACTAATTTTACAAATGGGGATGTTGAACCGTACGACGCTGGGTAAAGCCAGCCAACACAAGTGCTTGAACACAAGCTAGAAGGAGGGAAACTGAGTTTCCTGGTTCTGGTTACCGGTCTTCTAAATAAAAGAAAAAGATATAAAAGTGCGCTCAAGATGCTGACGGTGTTTACTCTGCAGAAGACAAAGGCACAATAACTCTCCAGAAAATAAACACAGACATCCACGCCAAAACCACAAACCAGTTACTGATGAATAAACTGCATCAGGTCCAATTTGCAAGCAAGAGTATTAATGTACTTTTAATGGCTGAACCAAGGGAAGGTCATTATACAATGTTTTAATTCTAGCACATTAGTGTTGCATTTATACATTAGCAGTTAATGTGATAAAGCCAAACTCTCCACTAGTTGTGACATCATAAAAAATAAAGGCTGTTTCAGTATTCTTCGGGAAAAAAAAGAATTTTATTAAGCTCCCCTACTCCAGCCATTGCAAGAATGTTTATCTTGCTGTATCAATTTTACATGCAAGATGAAAACTATAATGGGAAGTCAACAGATGTAAAAAATGTAAATCTTTGGTAAAGTGCACAATCAACAAAGGCAGAGGGGGTTTTGCTGTTGTTATTGGTTTAGGTTTGTTGGTGGTGGGTTTTTTTGTTTGCAGATGAAATCATTTTAATGCTCCTTGACCTGTAGATGCCATTTTTTAAATGGAATGCAGGAAATAAATCAACAGAAGTGAAAAAACAAAAATAAATCTGAAAGTCAGCTTGAAGAAACAGCCTCTTCAGCAGCAATGTTGTTTTTTGATTCTTGAAAAGTCACAAGCACCTGAGACTCAGCACTGTTACAGTAGGCCGGTGCTGCTCAAAGCTAATTTTGAGTAGTTCAGCAACAGAATTCAACGTACTGGGTCCCGTGTGTGGACATCGTGTATATCCCCCAAAGGGGAAATATCCTCCTAGGGTTAGCACTTACAGAAACGGAGTATTCCCTGAGGATCACACCTAGATCTTCCTTTGTATGGCTTCTAAATTGAGATGGCTGTTTATCATGCTATTAAATTTATGGCTTTTTTTTTCTCCCCTCGCACTCACTCTCTATAGATTAACATTTAGCCAAACGAAATTTTCCTGAAGGCAATTACCTGGCTGCAATTCAAGGAATCTGTAAAAATTACAGTTCCCTTTGGCAAGACGTTGCGCTTGGGAGGGAGGGGAGGCACCACCCCAGGGCAGCAGATCCGAAATGCCGAGTTTACTGAGCACGAAGCCCTTGCTCTGCTTTTGACTCTCGTTTCATACAAGCGCATTTGCATTTGACCCACACATTTGACCCACTACTGCTTCTCAGTAGTCAGATGCTGCCTCTTGGATTGATTTTCATTTTTTTTCCTCCTCCCCAAATCTACGGCACATCATCCGCCGCGCTGATGACACCATGCTTACAAGCACAGTCCTGTTTCCAAAAGTCCTGCGACGCGGTCGGGGGTCACCGCGCCCGCAGGCACGTGGCAGCAATTTTGCTGAACCATGTCCTGGAGAAAAAGGGTGAAAGGCTTTGCTTTTGGTTCCACCCGTGACATTTTGTTTTCCCCTTCTCCTCCATTACCTCTTCTCAAGCACTGGCCTGATTCATCACTGCAACTAACCCAGCGGAAGGCAGTTTTAGCTTTGCTGCACTTTGACTATCATAGAATCATGGCTTGAGTTGGAAGGGATCTGCAAGATCATCTAGTTCCAACGCCCCTGCCATGAGAAGCGGCACCTCCCACTAGACCATGTTGCTCCAAGCCCCGTCCAACCTGGCCCTGAACATTTCCAGGGATGAGGCACCCGCAACTCCTCTGGGCAACCCGCTCCAGTGTCTCATCACCCTCACAGTAAAGAACTAACTAGTTCAGAGCATTTAACACCCTGCTCCATGTGGCACAGAGCCGATTTGAGCCGAGACCCTCGAGCCTTCCTGTAGCACAGTCATCGTTGACAAAGATCTCACCAAAAATGGGACAAAAGCAATGGTGGCTCACGCTCGCTTTTCTTCATCTTCAGACGGCTGCTTTATGGACTTCACTAGCACTGATCACACAGCCTGTTGGTTTGGGTGGGTTTTTTTCTTCATTACATGTTTTCTTCCCCAAAATCTTAAAGGTGTTCATGAAAAACACATCAGTTTTCGTTAAAGTTTAAATTAGCTTTCACGCAATTTCCTCGCCTCATCTCCCTTCTCCACACACTTAAAAAACTGCCTTAACTTCAGTCCGGTAACCGTTTACAGTTGCTTCATCTTTTCAAATACCTCCAAATCTCTTCTCATATTTATTAAGTTTCTCTTTTCTGACCGTTTTGTTCAGTTTTTTTTCGAGGTAGGTGCTCATAGACTTACAGATTATAAAGTTGCTTCAGGGTTTTGAGGACTGCTTGATTCTCTTGCCAGTTCATCTGCACAGGTGAAAGGAATACTTCAAGGATTTCTTCCTTTCTAACAAATACACGATGCTACCATCCCTTCTTTCAGCCACTGAACCCATGTCCCCACCATGTAGAAGGAGCTTACACTAATACACTTATGCAAAAACAGCATGTAGGCTTTTGCAAAATAAAATACACCAGTGAAGGAGCAGCTGACATCTTCATGCTGCCCACTAAACTATTATCTAAGCATGCACATGGACAGTGTATAATAAAAGACGATTTATGCAACTACGAATATGTAACTTATGTTCTCATGTTCTGGTTTGACCTCTGCTTACCAAAATGTTGACAAGGACACTCATATTCCAACTGCAAGTCATGTTTTTGACACACGCAAAAACCCCAGTACAAATGAAAATGAAAACTGAAAGAACACAACCCATTAGATTAGAGCAGATCCTCAGGTTTTGTTATTAAAAAAATGGACAGTTAGTCTAAAAAAACTAAAAGACCAACAACAAACCAACCACGAAACAAGAAACAAGAGTATCCTAGAGTTTTACGATTCTCAGGACAAAGAAATATGTATACAGTTAGGGTTTTAGGTGTTGCTATTTCACGGAAATCTTGGGTTTTTCAATCAGTTTAAGGGCTTCTAAAGGCATGATATTCTTTTTAATGACCTGAACTTAGCAGCACCTTCCAATTTTGCAACTTGTTTTATCTTACTTGAAGGCCTTTGACTGTTTTAATTTGCAGGGCGATATGGAAGTTCCCGTCGCTCAACTCGCTGTAAGCTTGATCCAACGCAAAGATTAGCGCTAAGAGCTGTTTTATGTCAGCCTTGAAGAGGAAGGTGTCCTGGCGGGACTTGCCGTGGAAGAATTGTGCATATTTTTTCCCAGTCTATTTTGTCTGAACTTTTAAGTGCTCAGCTTCAAGGAAATGCAAAATCGGGTCCTGCATGCCCTTCCAAAATCCAGCCTGGGATGGCTGCAGTTGGGATCCCATGGCACTTGCAGGCAGATCAAGAAAACCCGTGGATGCGCTACACAGCGGTGCCTCTCCCTGCTGACTTCTTCCAGTACTGAGATAACCAAGAGGGTTAATACTGCAGAAAAGAAATCAGAAAACTGGAAAGGGAGGAGGATAAAAAAAAAAAAAAAAGAAGCAAACACCTCTAAATCTTCTCATATTTATTAAGTTTCTCTTTTCTGACAGTTTTTGTTGGTCTTTTTCTTCAAGAAAGGAAATCAGAAAACTGGAAAGGGAGGATGATTAAAAAAAAAACAAACATAAGCAAATACCTCCAAATCTCTTCCCATATTTATTTTCTATTTTCTGACAGGTTTTGTTGGGGTTTTTTTGGAGGCGGGTGCTCACAGACTTACAGATTATAAAGTTGCATCAGGCAACATTTTTGTACAAGCAAAAAAACCCCAAAAACCCAGCGAAAACCAAACCACAAGATTTATCCCTCTGTATCCCATCCCAACCCAAGTTGCCCAAATCTAGTCCTGGCTCCTTTTACTTTGAAAGTTGTTTGCATCAGAGCTGTTTGTTGAAACGGGGGAAATGCAGCTGGAAGAGAGATAAGAGAGGCATGAAAATGGAAGGGCTTATGACAAGCGAGCTTGGCTTTGTCTAAGGATCACGTTACCTCGGATAAATCAAGTGTAATGGAATGCGATAGGGGCAGGTAAAGACAGGAGCACTCAGGAGCCGTGGTTTAAAGCTTTCCTCAGCACGCCGGCAGCGGGGTTTCGTTATCAGCCTCGACTCGCTATCACAAACCTAAGCCAACCGAGAAAAATTTCCATCCACGAATATTTATAGGGCAAAAGGTTAACTAAGCCGGAAAAGTGGGACCGAACTCACTGCAGAAAACAAGAAAAAAAAATTTGGAAAAAGCTGGAAAAGCAGAATTTTTGGTACAGAACAAATGTTGGAAATAAGGTGGGGGAAAAAAAAATCACTTGGAGGTTACATGAGGACAGCAAGGCCAAAAAAATTTTCTAGTGAAATATGAAATTCTTGAATATCTTATCACAGCCAGCAGTTGAATCATGTAGAAGAACCAGATATTTTAAGAGGGCCAGAGACAAGGCTGAGCCCAGTCACCTGCTGTATGAAAACTGAAAGAATTATGTAGCTTTTAAAGATGATACACAATATATTTAAGCTCCCTGTGTTATATTGTGAAGGGCAGAGATATTACTGGAGTTTGTGGAGAATTAAATTGGTAATTCTTCTCCACGACTGACAAATTACATATGGAACACAAAGATCAACCACAATGAAAGGAAAAGATTGACAAAACCTTACAGAAATGGGATATTTGGGACTGGGAACCTATTGTAAATAAGTAAATTGATTCAAAAATAATTCTACCTTAAGCTTTTAAAAGTAGAAGTTGAATACAACTTTCAGCCCAAGCCATCTGACAGGTAATAAAAAAGGGGAAATATTATGTTCCTTTTTTTCATTAAGGTGCTTATGCATATGAAATAAATGAGCAGCACATATCAAGCTCACTCTTTTTCTTGAGCCTCCAAATTGTTATTTTTTTTAAAAAAAAAAAAAAAAAAAAAAGCGCCTCTGATCTTACAGTGAAATGAGTAACTGGAAACACATTATCACATCTACAAAAAGAAAAGCTTTAAATGATGAGACCTAGACAGGAAGGTTTACATTTGTACTGCAGTTTGAGTCTGAAAGCTAAAAATATGAAAGCAACTGAAAATTCAGTTTGGTTGCCTTTTTAATGCAATCTTAATGCTAAGCCTACTAGTTTTGCATTGTACAATAGGAATCGCTGGGCAATGACTGCCACACTATTGTCTGAATACTGACAGGCACACCTGAGTTTCAAAGCCAATTTTTAAATTTCTGAACTTCCAAATACCTTAGGTGTTGCCATACTGTCTAAAGGCTATTATGTTAAACTGAGATTTAAGTTCATGTGGGAGTGAAAAATCCTAGAATTGCAATCGGAGAGAGCTGCATTAACAGGGAAAAGGTAGAATTTATGTGAAAATAAAATATTTTGAGGAAGGCTGGAGAAGGATCGGCTGTTCACAAGCTTTTACACTCCCAAGGTCTCAATGCAAAATTTGCCATTTCTCAAAGGTTCTGCAAGACCCTCCCTCCCCCTACCAATATAAACTGATCTCTTGTCATTTTTGCCCAGCTCTGCAGACCTTAAAGCTCAAAATGAGAGTGAATACCAAGGAAGGCACATGCACATGGTCACAAACACTTGTGCTACGGTGCATTTGGTCTCCACGCTGTAATGGAGCTTCCTGCAGGAAGGTCACAGCACGCAGGAGCACGAGACTGGTGTGATTCACCACCACGACAGCACTCTCTGTTTTTCCCTCCCTGGAAGCTTCAGATTATGGAAAAGGGCAGCTCCCAATGCGTTCTACCTAACAGACCTGCTCCGTAAACTGATCCGATGTATTTTGAACACGGCTCTGCTCAGGAAAACACAAGTTGAAACCTAAAACTTTCTGGGGGCACTCACCAGGTCTCTCCTTCATCTGCCAACAAGTTCAGAGGGTTCTGTAAAACGTGATAATGCAGGTGCTTTCTGGTTCTCGGTATTTTCCTGTTCTTTCAGTGGGAATTTGAAAAAGAGAGTGCTTTTTGCAAGCTGCAAGAGGAAGAAAGTCCCTGGTCAGCTCTTTAGGAAAGAGGTTTGCCATTCACTGAGGTCAAGGCATGAGCGAGGCTGCCTCTCCCAGCCACGCTGCTGCTTCTCCCTTGTACTTTCTTCTCCCTGCATAACGATCACGTGGGAAAGCGTGGGAAACCATGTCCTAGAAAGAAATGCTGGAAAGGTTTGACAAGGAGAGGACTGTCATCTCTTCCACTGCATGGCACCGTCAGCCCGGAAAGACTCGAAAAACATTGGGGGAAAAAGAAGAAGAGAATCTAAAAGCTCAGAATTAAAAAAAAAAAAAAAAAAAGGAAGAAACATGATAGTATTCATTTTAAAACTTGAGTAGTTATTCCCCAAGTTTAATATTTGAAGTATCCACTCACTGAGTTTTGCCCCCTTCTTGCTTAAGAGCAGCTGCCTCTGGCTCACCTCAGCCCGCAGATGGAAATGCAGCCGGTCCCCTGCACTGTCCCTTCACTGCTGGGGCCAGGGACAGCAGAAAGGATCCCGGCCTCAGGGCCTGATCCTGCTGCCTGTTACCACAATTTTGCCTGTAGCCCGGGCTTTCAGTGAGCACAAGGGGAGTGAGAGAAGCAGCTGTGGGGCATTTGATCAAGACTTTTCACTAGGCTTGACATGTCGCCCCTTCTGAAGGCGGTAAAAAGAAGTTACCGTTACAAACCAAACAGCAGGGCGGGTAAATTTGTCTTGTCTCCCTTCACACAGTTTTGTTGGGCTGTTCTTTGTTCAACAAGTGGCCCTGAATCATAAGGTCCCTTTGAATATGAAACGTAGCTCACCTCAAGAGCTAATATTGCCTCATCTCAACAGAAAAACCCAACAACATCTGGACATGAACACTCTCCGGATACTCACACCTGCCACAAAGACTAATCTCACACTTACTACGACTCTCGCAACCTGCTCTGAGCAAGCCCAGTTTGATGTGTCATGGAGCAACACGATTTTTAACACAGGATCAAAGCTCGTTGCCAAATCCCATCTTTCCAAAGAGTATTTCAACCAACTCACACACCCTCACGTAGATGCAACCTTCCTGAAACAATCTGAATGCAAAAAATTTGTCTGCCTCCACGGAGCACCTGCTACACTTGTGGTGGTTGATAAACAAGAATGTGCTGCACAGGATCCAACAGCAAATCCAGGGACCCTGAACAAGAACAGCAGATAGAGTGCGAAAAGCAGCCAAGTTAAAAACAAGAAGAAATGAAGTAGCAAATTTTATATTAAGGATAATATTTAAAATGTCTGTTTCAGTGAAGCTGCATTAGGTTTATGCAGTGAAGGAAACACATCACATCAGGAAAGTGGTATTTCAAGAACTATAGGTAAGTGATATGATATAAATATGATATATATGATACTTATATTATACGATATAAATTATATAAATATAAGTGATGCAATTCACTTTAACTGAAAAAGATGGGCACAAATACCCAAAAGGGTACACCAGACAAGCAAATAAAACTTTCCTTGGTGAGGCAGCATGGAATACAGAACAAACCCACCACCCCAGACTGGCTCACTGAACCCTTATCTCAACGAACCGAGGCAGCAGCATCTGTCCTCGTCAGGAGGGATCACACGGACCAGCTCGTCCCGGTCCCTACCTGGAGGTAGCAGAGCAGACACATGCAAGGCACGGCACTCAACTGTTCAGAGGTCGTACTCGACATCACTCACTTCCAGACTTCCAAAACCTCCCGCTCCTTCACCATAGGAAACCAGAAATATGCCATTAGCTTCTTGTTTTATTTTTATTTTTCCAATAACAACTTTCAGGACTTCTGAGAAACAGTCGGAATAATGTTGATTCGGAAAGCGCAAGTAAGTAACAAGCAGGGTAATAAGTTACACCCAGAATCCTATTTAGCAGTTTACATAATTCACAGTTACTCGTGTTACACACTTTGTAAAATATGACATCCAGCTGGGAAAGTTGGTCCACTTAATTGTCATACGGCAGTTGCTTGCTTTATATCATCCAAATATCAATTAAAAAAGGAAAACCAAAGCGGTAAGGCAGACATCTTCATATTTTCATGTCACACTCGCATACATGCACAGAAATACTTGCTGTCATTCAAAGAGGAAAAATAACCTTGCCTGAAATGCAAACCAGCTCTGCAGTGTTAGGCATCAAGTGTAATTTTAAAAAAAAATCAAAAAACAGAACAATGAACAGACGTGCTTAAATTCTGCATCAGCTATTTTAATGGTGCAGTTTTTCAGATAACTAAAATTAAATCCTAATATGCTGTCAAATATCAGATCTAGATCCCAGAAGTCAACATGACGGCATTTTCAAAATACAACATATGGATACGGAGCCTTTGCGGATACATATGCACTTAGCAAATATTAGAAAAATCAATCAGAGTCAAAATGCAAACTCGCTGAAATGACTAGATGCCTTGTGTTATTCATTTCTAATCCTAATTGCTTGATTTCATTCATCAGGATTTATATATGCATCAGTACACTACTGAGGCAGTTAAAATTAAATACATCCCATTTTTCCCTAGAAAAGTAATGGACTTTAACAGTCCTTTTATTGCAATGAGAGATATTAACATACAGTTCCGCTCCTAACTCCAGGTTATAATGTAAGTGGTTCCATTGATCACTTGCAAAAGGCAACAAAAAAGAAAGTTTTGCTTGATGCTGAGGGCAAATAAAATCCTGACCAGACTGTCCATTATTCTCATTGGAAATCCATCCAGTGCCTAAGTACTAGACAAATATTTTGTCAAAGACTGAGTCAGATTCGTGGCACACAAAAAGTAAAAATACACCAGGAAAGGTCATATAATGAATCTACATCTGTGCTGCACCAAAGCCACCTTGCACTATACAAATGGAGCACATTCACTATGAGGGATTTTAGTGCCCACAAAGTAAGACAAGCACAAAGAAACCAGAGGAAAAGACACATATCACACGAGTAACCTGGGGTTTATATACTATTTTTCATGCCTAGCTCTCACAGCAGGTTACAAGGGTAAGTGGAAGGATCTGTAACCTACAGATGGAGGGAATAAGGTTAACTAGGGCAGCAGAGAAAGTCAGCGGCTTATTCCTCCGCAAGAAACTGCCTCTAACGTGCACTGTATTGACAAACAGTAGTATCGCCTTTGGAAAAAGTACATTTGACACCCGTGGGGGGGAAAAGAAAAATCTTTAATTAATCAGTGGGATCTACCGCCATTCATTTAACGCATGGCTTAAATTTAAAGTTACGTATGTGTATTGTACACACACACAGGAGGAGGCAGTTTAGAGGTTAAAAATGGAAATTAGATTGGGGGGGGGGGAAAAGTGTTCTCCATGACTCAAGCACTAAAATCACTACAAAAGACTAACAGCTATGAAATATTTAAGAGTCAACATTAATATCATTAGACTTCAAAGGATATCACCTTCTCAGCGCCAGCTTCTCGCATTGATCATCTGCGGAACGAGCAGCCTCACATCAGTTTGTTTGCAGAAGCTTCTTCCCAACCACATCAGTGAGAAACGAAACACTTGAATTCTTTAAAAGCCATAAAATGCCCTTGCAGAGATCTGCTCTGCACCTTCTCAAGTCCACTCCTGGATTTCTCAGGAACTTTGTAAATAATTTAGTATTTCCATGGGGAGAATAAGAACGCTCTTTAAGAACAAGAAGATATTAAACGCTAACAAGGAGGTAGGAGGCTTTTGAACATGAAAGTTTTGTATCCGCAAAGCCTTCCTCCACTGTTAACACACTCTCTTCTCCCTACGTAACCGTGACGGGTAGAACAGCAGTAAACATTTAAACTGCATTGCATTACTGTGTATAATAAGAGCTTGACATTTTTATTTTCTCCAAGGAGCAGCACTGCCTATATGCTCTCTAGTGGATGAACAGGGTTTTTACAAGGTCCCTCCTTCCCCCTCCCTTAAATGCGATCAAATATGAATTGAAAGGCTTTTATTGTGCCAGAATCCCAGTCCAAGGGTTTGTGTCTCTCTAGCAACAATGGCACACTCACAACTGAAGCAGGGCAGAGAGCGGCTTCTCCTCCGTCTCCCTGCTGCGTCGGGCGCCGTCTGTGCCAGGGGAGTGGGGACACCACGTAAATTTTGACCCGGACCTTGGCAAGGACCAAGGGTAAATGGCTTAGGATTTAATTCTTTTAAGGCACATTTTGAAATGTACGTTTGTCACGGGTAACCATAAACGAAGTCTTTCAGAGGCAATTCCAGAATTTCACGAGTAACTGTACTCTTGTAGAAATCAAGTGTCAGGACACTACGGTAGGAATTCACCAAGGAGGGTTTCTCCCTACCTCGCAACCCTCTTGGACCACACTTCTTCTCTCCACTGCCCCTAAGTGCCAGCTGGAAGGAGAGAGGCTGTTCACGGACTGTTTCCTAGAAAGACTTTTTCACACTGAAAGCATGTTAGGGGAGGGATGCAAGGAGAAAGGACTCACAAGTTTGACACACCTAAAAGCCACCAATGGTTTCGCTGCAACCCTGCAGAGACAACAAAGCAGCCAGTATTTGAGAAATTCATGTCAATCATCCAAGACTAAGCACTGCTTCAAAATCCTTATCTTCGCTGTAACCATTTTGGGGTAAACCAAGGGCTTTATGCTCCAGTGGCAACGACCTTTCACCGACACTAAATTAAAACAAGCTCCCCTAAAGACTGTCAGTGTTCTCCCATTTCGGCAGAAGAAGCCAACGAGAAAGCCTCTCCCCTCCCAGACAGCAGGTGCACAGGCTGCACGAGCCCATTTTCCTTTAGATTAGCTGTATGCATCACTTCTTAAAAATTTATAAATCACTTAGCTTTCCAAGAGCCAAATTCCCAGTAGAGTAACCGGAATTACAGCCATGCTAGCAGTAAAGGAGGAGAGAGTTTGTTAGAGTTGGCATAATACAGTGAAGTATACTATAAATTACTTTAGGAAGCGGCTGCTAATGCCCTCTCTGTGCAGGCTTGGGGGATACCACTCTCCCCACAGTCCACTTCTGCGTAAATTAAAGAAGTTTAGTCATTTGAACACAGGGTATAGGCTTCTGCTCATCTGAAAGCTTTTTTTCCCACCTAGAGGGCATAATCACCAATTGCATCGAGATAATATAAATTTAATTGTTTTTATTGGCTAATATAGTCTCTATCAGCAAGGAAAAGAAAATACATTTTCAGAACTATCATCAGAAATTAGCACATTCACAACAAGCAGCTAACTCCTGCGAGACAAGATGCTCCTTGCAACAGTTCCTTAGAGCCTATGGATGGAGAGTTCCCGCAGGAGACTTTGACGAGCAGTAAAAAAAAAATAAAAATAAAAATAAACTGAAACAACATAGGGAACCCTGAAACTCCGCTTTGTTCCTTCTCAACTCACCTTTTCTTTTCTTCTTCCCGTTCCTTCTCGACTCCGATTTCTGAATGCTTAAAAGTCTTCCAGAAAAGTATTTTTATATATCATGCATTCTCTACACTGAAAATCACGTATCTCCTCCTTTTTGGCTTTTGAAGTCTGGCATCTTTGTAGACTGCCTCATTCTGGGACTTCAATTTTGGTTTGCTTCGAGACCACTCGTTAAAGCAGCACGTTTTTAAAATGCCTCCCTTTCCTGGTTTCTACTCATGCCTCTAGATCTTTCATCACCTCGCGCCGTCTCAGACGCCTCGTGTCCTGACGGCTGAGGCTGTGTAGGTCACACCGTCGGCTCCTTCTCTCATCAACTGGCCCTCCAAAGCCATTCATTCCGTCTGCTCAGGAAGAGACCAACATCTCCAAGGCGTCCCTTCTCCTCCGCCGAGGGGCACAGAAGAACCTCAGATTACAGCCTTGAATTCTCAAGCTGGCTGCTTGAGCCAGGGCCCGTAATCCCTATTTAATCCTTTTTCAGGAAAACCTGACCCGTACTGTCTGAGTGACTGTGATTCAGGGATCCATAGGTAAAAACGCAACTCTAGCACAACCGAGCGCGGTGCAGGGTGAACACTCACACCGCTGCGGGCGGACAGCACTGCAGCTGGGCGAGCTGCGCCGGCAGCACGCTGATTTCTGCTGCTGATCGCCAGGCTATTATTGACCACAATAGAGAGGAGGCACCAATGCCAGTACTCAGCATCACGCTCTGCTCTGCTGGGGCCTAGCACACGGGTGGTTCACTCTGAGGTCTCTGCCATTGCGTCTCTTTTTTTAGCACCACCCATGGTAGCCAGGATGAGAGCCTGCTGGAGGTGTGCCTCCGAAAGCAGCACGGACTCAACCCCAGGTCTCTTAAGTGCCAGTACCACCTGCTTTGCATTCCGTCCTCCTGCAAACACACCCATCCATCAGGTTTGCCTTCTCTTTTCCCTGCAAGCATCTCTAAGGGGAAGGTGGAAACCTCCTGCGGTGTGACTTTCCTTCAAGTTCCAACTTTTCTACCTCTTTCTCCCTCTCCCGTCTTCTGCTGAGGAGTTTGGTGCTGCCCAACCTGAGAGCTGCAACCAAAGCCTCGCTGCAGCACCTGCGTGCAGGGTGAATCAGCAGCTTTTCCCCCAAAAAAAAGGCTTCTGGGAGAGCTGGGGCAGTTACATAAGGCTGCAGCAGACAGGAAAGTTGACATCAGAGAGAGACGAGGCAAGAGCAGCACCAGGAAAGCTCATCAGGAGACACATGGAGGCCTCTCACAGAAGACTCGCTAGGTAACCCTTTCCAGTGAAATGCAAGCTCAGGCTGAGCAGGAACTCACATTTTTTTGGTTCTCTGTAGCACAGGCCAAACGAATGCTGGCCCTACGTGAGGCGCTGGAGGTGGAGCTCCTGCTCCACTCACAGCCATGAGCAGGAGGCAGCCACTAACTGTCTCTCAGCTCTGCGATGTTCAAGGGTGAGGAGGGAGGCTGACAGCCCCTCTGAGGCATGTCCTCAACTCCTCCACATGCTGGCGAAACAGAGGAGATAAAGGGAATCAGGCTACACCTTGCCATAGGAGCTGTGTTACTCCTCAAGCATCCCTGAAGGCATCGTTATATCCACTGTCATTAGGGCTCTCCCTGCTCTATAGGAAGGGAAAAGGTGACTAATGACTACCATAGGAGGACACCCAGCTAAGTGCCGCACCTTACCCACCGCACTCCGAGCTACAGCTGGATCATTTGAGAACATGCAGACTGTCAGCCCCCTATCACGTATAATTTTAATTGACTGCCATTTCAGAAACCTCTTCCAACCCGGGAGTTCGTGTCCTACTTGCAGTCTGCAAAGCCATCACAAATCTTCCTGAGCATCTTCCATTTGCCACATTTCTTCTTGCTTTTTGGATTTTTGCATCTATAGCTCCTAAACCTCTCTCGAAGCTCCCGTCGAGGTGGGCTGGAATTTGCTTGTCAGAAGCACGGCACTCGTATTTGCACAGCAATGCTGACTGCTTTCGCAGGGGACTGCTTGTGACCAGTGATACAAATGAAGAGCCAGGAGGATTTGCCACGTGAATTTCTTCTGTCTTCAGTTTGAGTGGTTTTGTGGTTTTTTAATCGTGACACAGTGATCACAAACCCCGAGAGGAGATTGACTCTCTGACACTGCCCTTCTTTTGTACCCTCAAACACATCCAGAACACCAGTTCTTCACTCCCTGCCAGGATCTTTCTGCTTCACAACTTCCAAGGTGTTCTTTTCTTTTTTTTTCCTATCACTCCCTCTCCCCTTCACACTCATATGTTTCAGTATTTCTTTCCTAAGACTCTGCAGTTTCTCAAACCATTCCTTTCGGAGGGCAGCACCTCCTAGACTACACTGAAATCCCTCCTGAAAACACATCTGCTGAATCGCTTGTAAGAAATTAGTGCTGTAAATTGTGTCTCTCCTTATATGCATCTGCATGTCTGCTCTCTGAGCCCAGATTCACCTACCCAGGAGCACAGTTACCCCAGACTTCAGCTGGGAACAACAGGGAGAGAGACAGAGAGAAACACCTCCCCAGGACCATTCTGAGCACCTAAGATTTAATGTAATAGAACTATTAATAATACATAAGAAAAGAATTATCCAGAGCTTTTTAGGCTGAAAAATCTACAGCTCGAGTCCCATCTGAATTGAAGAGAGATTTTTATTTTATTTTTTTCTCTGTTCACTGGGACATGAATTAGTACCAGGCACATAACCTACATTTCCAGTTGAATGTGCAGGGTTGCATACAGCCCTTGCTTTATATTTTAGTTCCTTCTTCCAAGAATAATCGTCTTAAGCATGCACTGAAATGCACTTGTCGTTTGCTGCCCATCGTGTCAACTGTCAAGGCTTTTTCAAAAAAAAAATAAAATATGAAAATCCTGTTCCCTGTTCCATTGCTCCCAGTCATTAACTCTGTCTCCAGTTTTAGTATTTACAGCCCTAAATTGGATGGATAGCTTGTTTTCAGCACAGGCAACCAAATTGCAATTGCTGGTGTTTTTGTTTTCAGCACTACATGCACAAGGCTGAATTCTCCAAGTGGTGGGAGACAAAGCACTTAATGCACAAACTGGACAATATTCTTAACCACGGACCCACTGGGGCCCTATATCCTTAAAATTAAGCACTTCAGTTGAATGTTTTCCTGAATCAGTGCCAACTTAGAGCCCTGAGCACCTTCTTTAAAAACAGATCTTAGCCCCACTCCTATTCACCTCAGTGCAACCTAAAAGTTTTCATCAAACGTGAACTTATCTCTGCTCTCTCAAATGGTGTCTAATTCAAGCTTCTAATCTGTGGCTTTTTATCTTATTCACTGCTCCCTGAATGTGGAATTCACTATCTATTTTCAAAAGGGAAGTAAGTACAACCACTGTTTCCTAGACAACAGAAGAGCAAAATTAACTCTTCCCCCACCCCTCCCAAAACAGAAGCAGAAATATTGAATTTTGCTATCTGAACCACATTAAAGAAGAGCTACTGCTAAAATAAAAAGCACTGCACAGAAAATTAAAAAAGCACCACGTTCCTACGTCATGAAAGCATACCTTGCCTTTCACTCCACATCCTTTCCCAAATAAAAACACAATTAGCCTCTGCTGTAGAACCCACAGACTCATCTTTACTTACAATAATTAAAGCAGAGGAAAGAAATTCAAACAATTTCACTTATGTAGTGTGGGTATAAAACGCCCGCTTCTTCAGCAGGGCACACAAACAGAATTTCGCAGCTGATCGTCTCTGCGTGACATTTCAGTGGGCACCAATCCGACGTAAATCTTAACGAGTTTGCAAAAAAACAACAAAGCACAAGTTAATCTGAATCTATCTCGTTGGTTTTTAGCATGCTACAGTACACTGAAGGGTATTCATCCAACGGGATTACTGGGCTGGTTGGACCTCTTCGTCTTTATAACCTGGAATCCAGGGATGCCTCATGCTGGGGAACCCGTATCTGCTTTTATATTATTTCCTTGTAAAACCGCCGGACCGCACCACTCCGAGGTGACACTAAAGGCGAAAAAGCATTCTTAGTCACCAATAAAGCAAAACTACTTCAACTTGTTTTATATTTCAGCGCTTTACGATTAGTTTTATGGAGCCTTGAGGATCCCGGGGTCTTTCTGTAGTCACGTTTCGTAGCCGTTCGCCTGGGTTGTGTTCATGCAACTTGAGCTCACAGCCTTAGAGCCCAGTAATTCCTGAGACACGCCACAGTAAAAAATAGAAGTGATTTGGGGGCATCATATATGTTTATAACAGATGTGAAGAAGACATTTGTCTTCTCCAGTGAGGAAAACTCTGAAGGCACCACACTGTCAAATACCTCTAGAATATAGAGCATCTGTAGAACGACTGGAACCGGCAACGTGAGAACACTAAACAGCCACCAAGTTCTCACTACAGAGTATGTAGAGGCATCTCTTGGGTTTCCCAGGAGTAGGGACCACATCGTGTCCAGGGTGTAGAAGAGAGATGACAAATCTTTTCCTTTAATACAGACATGTTTGGCCTTTTCGGCTCCCTTCCTGTAGCCCCAGTGTACGACGCAGCAATCCATCATGCCTCCAAGCCTTTTTCTCCCTCACCAAAACCATCCTTCCTTACATAGAGTTGCACTAGTGAAGGAGTGAAAAAAAAGGAAAAAACGAGTGTATATTGTAAAGAAGGGGAGAAACCAGATTCTTGATAGTTACCTACTCACACAGCGCTTAAAGACGTGCTGGGATACAGCACAGTCACTCACATAAACTGCATCGCACACATATGCTCACGCACATTCTCCTCTTTTCCAGATCTCCAAGCTGCCCTGAATGTCAGAGACATCCAGGGAGAAACGCAGATAAGAATTTTAGACCTAGGAGCACGAGTCACAAAACGCATTATTTGGCTGTCAAACCAGGACTTGCTAAATTAATGAAGCATTTTAATTCCCAGATCAACAGAAGCAAAGTTAATTTTGTGAAAGTGTGCTAGATTCCAAACCTATTACTATTAAGACTAACTTAAACCTCATCTACATTCTTCAGGGAACAGGAGAGGAGAATAAACAGAGGTGAAATTAAGCACAAATGTGAAGTGGTATTTTTTTTTTGACTGCAGTCATTTTGATGAAAGAAACTTAGAGCCCTGTTAGCACTAATGCCTAATAGATGGGTCCATTTTCCGGTAACCTACCAGATGCCATTTTCTTTACGCACACTTTTTTTTTTTGTTCTTCTACCCTTCAACAGCCAGCAAATACATTTGTTTTTGCAGGGGTTAAGCCTATATTTCCCAAATGATTATTTGCACTGTAGGAACCGTTCAGATCTTTCATGGATCAGAGTCCCCAGAATTAGGTTTTGTACAAACACAGTACAAGAAAATGGTCTTTTCTCTGAAGAACTCACACAGTCCAAGGTCTCAATTGAGTCTGAAATGAGAAGCAAATTTATTCAGTAAAAGGAGTTTAGGACAGAGCTGAGCTCCTCACAGTAAGTGGTCAGTCTCTAAACCATCTTCTACGGCTCTCCCGCCGCAAAGCAGCCTTTGAGCTGTATGGCATGTTAAAAAAAAGTAAGATTACTCTACTAGTTGCCAGAGAAGTGCGGAAAGGGATCTATAGCTTTTCTTTAAAGGAACAATATTTATTTTAAACCTATTGAAGGTACATATAGATTCATTAGATGTAGTAGGACTGTCAATCCTGGGAAGGGGGGCCAGTGATGCGATGAGACAAATAGGAATTACTACAAACTCTACAGGCCAGAAAATATTTAATTTTGAAGATCAGATTTGTCTTGCACCATCCTTGTGAGTCCTGAGCTCAGTGGTTTTTGAACAGAGGGGATGGAAAGGCCCTACTCTTGCCACCGTTGCACTGGAAATCACATGGGAACCTAGTCTGTACAAAGACCCTGAAATTCAATTTTCTCGCACAAAATCGGTCAGTTCAGTCAACGGTCCACTCGGTAGTTTGCTACCTAGATCAATCTCTTTATAACCCACTTCCACTCCTGAGCTAAGGATCATTCCTTGACAGAAAACCTGTGTCCTTCTACAAAACCAAGTGCAATAAAGAAGACTCGACATTTTGCAAAGAAGAGACTATTTTCACTGGAAGTTTCCCAAGCCACATAAACCTAAATCTCAGTCCTCGCTTTCAGAGTTTGATGAAGCACTTCTGAGACACGCCGGCATTTGAGATGCTGCTTTTGCTTTTTCTGAACCTACTGCTTTCTAGTTGGCTTGGATGGAGTTCCTGAAAGCAGGTCTAGGGCTCAGTCTGGATAAATGGGTCATATGGGACCAGCCAATTAACAAGACATTCTTCATCTAACTTGACTCAAGTTAAGATCGACTACATAGAGACGAACCTGACGGAAAAATCTAGTCTCATTCTTGTGCAATGCAAGGGAGTCCCATTCGGCTCTTCAAAGGCAATGGCTTATTCCTGAGTAAATACTTGATAACATGTAGATTAATCAGCCTCAGTCAGGAATTTCACAGAGCTTGTTCCATGGATCTGCTAAGGATAAGAAAAAGCAGGACCTGAAAGGACCAAAGTCCTTCAGGTGGCAACCATGAAACAATCATTATGCTTGTATCCTGCACTAATCCCACAAAAGAAGGTGCTTGGAAAACTAGTTTTAGGCATAAGACTTCAGTGCCCTGGGTTCCCTCTACAGACACCAAACAAAAAGCTCCTCAAATGGGTCATGCAGAGCAGTGATGTTTGGCTGCAACACGACACTTCAGAACTGGAGCCTCTCGTTCACTGATTATGGAGGAACCCAAGAAAGACAGTCCTCCTTGCAAACACCTCCAAAGGCTCCAGGCTGGACTGAAAGGACAGTTGTATATTAAGAGTAGAGCACGGATTCAACTTCCCTGTGTTTCAATATCAAATTTTCTGTACCAAGACATTGACATACTTCATAAATATGTTCAGAGCTCCTCAGAGAAAAAGCTAAACCATCATTACTTCCACAGAAAATGAGTATGAGGCTTTACAATATATTTTTGTGCTTGCAAAAAAAAGGGTAGGAAGACTAAAATAATTGGCCTAATTTCCAGTGTCTAACTTTAGATACCCAAATTTGAAAATGTAGGTCATGTGAAAATCTATACTATTTAAATCTCATATCCTGGATTACTGCAACACGAAGCCACCTTTTATTGTTCTCCTCATTGTGATTTTAAAACTAAAATCGTTCAGGTTAAGAAGTAGATCTTGTCTGTAAAAAAATGTTCTTAAAACTACATCATCGCATTAACCAGCAGTAGGAACCACAGCGACTTTACACTTGGTGCATTTTACTTTAAAGAATCAATCTCTACGAAGGTCTTCTGCACTCCTGGAAATGCAGAACCTTTGCCAAGTTTATCAATACACAGAGGCAAAATTGCTGTCAACCTGACCTGGACAATTGCAAACGGTTCATTATTCACGCTCATTCAGTTTCTGGCCGTTTTGCTAAGACAAGGACATTACTCAGTGCCAACTGAGATGGTGGTTTTGGGATGGACACTTTCCCACTATAAACTGGACCACATCCACTAGCTTATTTCATGCACTGAACAGCTGTTGCAAGGAAAAAAATAATCCTGATCCAAGCCAGCGTCCCAGCGGTAAAAGATCCTGTAAAACAAAATCGTATTCAGAGGTAACGTTTATAAAATCATGTTTCAATTTAAATGTTGGTTTGGGAATAGAGAAATACAAAGCCTCCTTTTTTTACCCTTTGCTTTCTAGCTTTGAATATAGCCAAGCTAATACAACTTTGACCAAAACCAAAAAAAACCAAACCCAAACGTCAAGGTGCTTTCTCATGAAGTTTGTTACACAAAGCTTCAAAGGACAGACTTTTCTGAATGTGTAACTAAGACACAACAGTAAGGAGGAAAAGGTTAAGAATTTCCCTTATAAATGGCAACACACAATTAGAATTTTTTTAAGAAAAACCTATTTTGCTAGCATTTTCAATGCGGATTTAGAAAACTTCCTAAGAATACAGCAGCCTGAAAATGGGAAAAATCACATTTCCTTTGAATTATTCATGTACTTCTACTCCTTGAACACAAACATTTTCTTCTTTAGTCGCTCTTACTTCTATAACAGACCACCTGTCACATCACAACAGCATCACAACACTTGACAGAAGTCCAGCAATGTCAGAGGCACGGGAGCACAGAAATCCACAGCTCACCTCTTTACCTTGATTTCAGAAAGCTAAGTACACAGGATGGCAGTGGAAAACACCTTAAGTGAGTATTGTCATGGTTGAAAACGCCTACCCCGTCGTGCACAGCCTTCGTCCTGCTCGGGATTTTACATGCTTAGCTGCTCGCTCGCGTACAGCTGCTGTGGCAACAGCTGCTCTAAAACGAGAGCTGAGGTTTTGTCCTTTTTTTTGTGGACTTTTAGGGCGAAAGAACACTTGAGCAACCGAGTTGCAGAAGAGCTTTCTTTGGAAACATCTCAGCAAAGCAAAACTTGCTGAAGTAAATGGGACTTAGATGGCTCAGGTGCCATTTGGAGATGGGCTTGGGTCTCCTATGAGCTCCAGGAAGCACAACCTTTATCTAACAGCGGTCACATGTGGTTCTTACCTTCTGTACCACTTTGCAAGGGAAAACCATGCAAGACTGCTTTAAGTACCCATGCAGCAGCATATTAATGATGTTTTTACATCTGCAACACAAAAATAGGCAACACAGAGAAGTTTAGAAAAGCTGTAGGATTTTGTATCACAGTATCAACCTAACGACACTGTGATTTCTGAACAGACCAGTCACAAGCTCCTCAAAAAAACCACTCCGTGTTTCCATCTCGGTGGCATCATCTAAAAGGCTACTGTCCCTTCTGAACTGAGAGATCCAAGCAACACAATTTTGAAACGAAGCAGGAAAAAAAAATACAAAACCTAACTCAAAACACAAAAGACAGTCCCTCCCCTAGCACCTGCCAGTTATTTTATCTGCCTGCGCTTGAACTCCTGAGCAGAAGGTATCTGGAAAACACGTGGCATACAGCTAATGCTACCACAGACCAAACCAAAATCCAAGTCCACTGAGAGGACAGAGGACCAAGAGACAGGCAACCAGGCACCTCCTGGCCCCTGTCAGTGCCATCGAATGAGTCTGGATGCACCTCCTGAAATTCAAGTGTGATTACATTTCATTTTCTCACCTTCCAAACATTTTTTTTCCTGTTGTTTAGACTGTATGTTCGTTAAGACAGGGACCTGTAGTATGCTTCAATAAGGTGAAGAGATAAAAGGATCCCATGGGCATCATGTGGCTCTCGACATTCAAACAAACTAAAAGTCAGTTCAGTGCCTCCCAAGATTCTCCTCCACCTTCTCTAAGTAAGGATAAGCATCGGAAAACTAAGAGAAAAAGAAAAACCTTCTGCTCTCGTTTGCTACAAAGCAACCACTGAAGCCAAAACCAAGCATACAAGGACACTTCTGCAAGTTGTCCTGTCTTAGATTCTCCACGTCACAGATATTATTAAGCTACGAGAGAGAGACGAGAAACTAGCACACCCCAAGAGCAACAGACTCACAAGAACAGCTGAAATTCAAATGCTATTGGCAGGATTATCTTTAGGTCTCAGACACGGTCAGGTCAGGAATACATTTCCCACAAATGTAAATATTCTCTTGCAATGCTGCACTTGTTTAACATCCACTGCTCTACAGTAGTCATCCCCCACCTATTATCATGACACAGTGCAGTTAAGTAAACCCCTCTGCTGCGTGCGAGAGGTTCGGATTTAACACACACAAATGAATTAAACTAGACATAAGCAGGTTATGAAATTATGAGAGAGTTGCCAAGAATCGAAGAAGAGATTGAATTTAACCATTATTAAAATGACAAAACTTGGGATCACCAACTGTAAACAATTTTCATCACCTAATTAAACAGCCCATTAGCGTTTTCAGAAGAGATGGCTGGCGGTGGCCACTCAGAAAAACTGTTGACTTTGCAATGGTTTGTGCTCCGAGTTAATGGAGTTGATTTCAAACAAGCCCTTCCCCTATGCAATCCATCACAACCGCATCAAATCCTTCGCGCAACGTGGTTCGCTCCGGAATCAAAGTGGGGCAGAAGCATCGATCGCCCCGGGCACGCACAGAGCAGAGGGAGGAGCTGAAAGAGAAGCCCTGCCCATGACCTGAGTAACCTCGCTGGATTAGGATTACTTAGCATGCAGAGTAATAACACTAAAAAAAAAATCACAGAATAAACACAACAGGCAGGGACTGAGCGAGGGAAGAAACAAGGAGCCATCACTACGCATCTAATTTTATTTTCATTCTTCCATTGAGTTAAACCACGCACCTGGAAATGACAAAGCAGAACCTAAAGCATGTGCTGTAAAGATGCTCTGCCAACGAAGATCCCTAGAGAAAAGTTAACTCCCATAAAGATTTTGATGTTTGCCGAGTGCCCACTGACAGGACATTTTGTGGTTGTGAAGAACTCACCTGTCCAAAGCTTCTCAGATATCTCTAACCACACGTTGGCATCAACTTCTGGAGAAAGGCTTGACCAAGACTCCTGGAGTATGTCTGCAACCCCAACCACCTGCCGAAGCAATGGGCCAAAATTTTTTGGAGTGATCTGTGGCAGAAAAAACTCGAGCGCTGTGACTCCCTTCTGTGCCACCTCCCAAGCCAGAAAAGCTGAGCAGAGCAAGACCTGCCTGCAGCTTGAACAAGATATTGTAAAGGTTCCCCAGCTACCCATGGAAGGCAAAAAAATAGAGGGTGGAGATTTGTCGAGCTGTTCTAAATTGTTGCGAGTCATTGTTTAGAACAGGCTCCTTTCTGTCTTTATCTCACTTAAATAGAACTGTATCTGGAAATATATTTGTTTATGCAAATTGGACATCCTTCTCCTATTTGAATTAGCACCGTAAGTACATTCTATATCAGTACAGACATACTCGATGTATTTAATGTCAACACTGCTAGCAACGATGGAGATTGGAAATATTGCTCTGCTTGTTGGCCATGGAATAAATTTGCGAAACAGAATCAGTGTAGCTCTAGAGTTTAAATTAATGCAAGCAACACTGTTATCAGTAGTCTTTAGCCTGCCACTCTTAGCTTCTAACAGAAACATTTAGGAACAGGAAGCATTACATCTGGCTACAGCTGCATATTACATGGTCCATTGAGACTTAGATGCTGATGGCTGAACTGAATAACAAACAGCTGGGTATAAATGCAAAGATCAGGGAATCGTAAGAAAATGCTTGTACAGTATCTCTGAAGCCTCAAACACAATGATACTGTATTAGTGCTATTAGCATCACAGAATAAAATAGCCTGAGGATCGGCGTTCGACTCCTCAGCAAGGGGAAGAGGCAACTTTAGGGTAGGTAGCAGCAGACTCTTTTCTGACTACTGCAATACTTATATTCAGAGAGTGCATTTTATTAAAAAGTTGGTTGTGAAACTAACACCAATCCTCTCTGAAGTGCCAGGTAAAAGTCAGCCTGCCTCAGAAGTTAAGGGACATACTTCTTGTCCATCCTCAGGAACATCTTGAAAATCTTCTAAAATTAACAAGTGTGGTATTTTCAGTGCCACTGAAAGTTTAAGACACAAAGATCTGAAATGAGACAGGTTTGACTCAATAGAGGAACAAGCCATTTTACTGAAAACTACCTTTCATTTCCCCATAGGTCTGAAGGTTGCCAAGAAGGAAAGCCAAATACCAGAGTACTGGTGATAGGTCTTCTCAACTGCCCTTCGGGTGTTCACAGAGGCACAAGCTGCTGTGCAATCCTCGCAATTCAGCAGCTCCTGCTGAATGAGGAATGTATTTTTTAAAAAAAAAGAACAAAGGAGTATTATTCTGTTAAATTTACTATACAGATTGTCCGTTGTGAGGAGTGACACTAGACACAACTATCTGGCCTACAAAGCAACAGTACAGGAAGCATCGAGAGACCTCTCAGACAACTGAAGAGCAAAGACAAAAAAAATCTGAGTGTGTCAGAAGAGAAAAACTAAAAGTTGTCACTAATTGGTTGAAGGGAAGAAAAAAGAGCTTGTAGTTCCTTTTAAAAATAGACCATTTGTTCAGTAAGTGAATGTGAGTTGCTGGACTTATAAAACCTAGAAACCCATTTTCCTGTACAGTTTGAACTCTCTAACTGGACATCCTACGGTTCAGAGTACATGAGCTGAATGAATCTAAGTATATAATCAGAAAAATGAAGAGTAGCTCTCCTTATAGCCTCCTGAAGAGCACATGTCTCTCCCTTTATAGAAGGTCTTCAAATCTATTAAACGTTTCCTCCTCAGGCCAAAGAATGTCCCCAAAGACATCCTGAAGGCCTGAGGAGACATAGTTTTGATTCACCAGACACAACTGAGCAGGCTTAAGACTGCTTTTTGGATTTCAGTGGAGAAACAAATATTTAGGAAGATGGCGGGGATGATTTGTTGGGCAAATCTAACACTGGATGATGTTGCAAGCAGAGAAAAAGACCACACATTTCTAGCCTGCCAGAGTTAACAGAAGAGGAAGAAAGAAAGAAAAACGCCATTCTTGAAAGGGAAACAGCTGTATAGCCATGTCACAGTCACTGAGCCTCAGAAGCTGACAGAAAGGTGTAAGATGACATGGAATAGAAGAACACCATGCATAAGAATCAGGCAGAAACGCAGAACCTTGTATCTCAACAGAAATTAATCATAAAAATAAAACCAAAGGTGGGTTATTTTCACTAGCTGACATACCACCACCCTTGTATTTGTCTAGATCTTCATACAAGTATTACGTAAGAAACTCCCATCACGATGCTAAGAACTAACTTCAGCAAAGAAAGTTGATTGAATTTCTCTACTGGAAACACAGCCTCTGCCAATGTTGAAGATAGCTCTGAGAATTCAGGAGCATTAAAGAGGCTAATGTACTTGAGCTTTGTTCTAATTACTTTTCTTAATAAGTTTTGCTGGACCACTAAGAATAGATGCCGTCCTGGGAACTCCAGCACTCAATCACCACGGTGTTCCTCTGCATAACGTGCAGCAATCAGGCTGCAGAACCTGGAGGCAGAATTACCGACTTGGGCAGCAACTGCATGAAGCACGTGGATCTAATTGCCCTTATTGTCACCCGGCTGCAATACGAAGTTTCCCAGAGCCCCTTTCAACAGAAAGCTAGATGATCATAAACAGATATGCAACACGACTCCTATTATCTCACCCAAAATATTTTTAAATTCGCTTGTTAAAAATAATTGCAAACCCACGATGAGCTACAAAGAACGTGCAAATTTCCACCACCAGGCTGAAAGCAAAGCAGTGGACACACACCAGTTTTAATCCAGATTATCTGTGCTTCTAGCAATGAGTTCACACACATGCCTATTAATTGCTCACTGCTGTATACACACCCAGGACCATCCCTTACTTATTTATTAGCATTCAGCCGATCATTCAACACCTCTATCCACACTCCCCAAGGCAGTAAATCACAGAACCAATAACTGCATGTGGCTTTCTCATCAAACGCATTTATTAAACTCCACTTTCCGAGAGGATTCAAATACGTCACTTCTTGAGGGGAAAAAAAAAACCCAACACTCAAAACTAAAGCTCATGGCAGTAAGAAGTGTTATGAACAGGTGAGCGATCTACTATGTTCCTATGAATTTCTACTCTAAAAAAAAGCATACTACAAAAACTTCTAGGTGGAGACAGCTAATCCTGAAGCTCTTGTCTAAGTTTCCAGTGCTTGTTTTACACAATCGGGAAGCCAAGGATAGTTATCTCCTTTCTACTTCTGGTTCTGCAGCCACGGGTATGGAAAATGATAAGGTTTTGATGTATGGAAGAGGTGCTTTAGTGAGATGTGCAGGGTTTGAGCTGCAGCACTAAAACCTCCTTGGTGTCCAGGGGAACATCATAAAAACAGCATTTTCTGTACTAACGTTTTCCTCCTGAAAAGCATGGGTATTTCACAGCATGGTGTGCTAGGAAATCTCAATACCCATGTTATGTCCTATCTAATAAGTCTTTGATGTTGCCACTGATCATGGACAAAGTCAGAAATCTATGAAAACAATATTATAAATAAGCAGAGTAATTACTCCGACTTTATTTATACTGATCTCAATTACAAATATCACCTCGACTAATTTCAGTGGCAAACTGTTGGAAATAGTGCCTTAGAATCCTAGAATGGCCTAGGCTGGAAGGGACCTTAGAGATCATTTAATCCAACCTCCCTGCCATGGGCAGGGATGCCTCTCAACTAGATCAGGCTTGATGATCAAAAGGCCATAATTTTCACTAAAAAATAATCTAGCACAGGCTAGCAGTGATGGTTTCCTGTATCTGAGAGCTACAGCACTGGGCCTTATAGTTTGATTTTTACAAGCCTTATAATGAGGGTGGAGAGGATATACATTCCATTCTTCAGCTGCAGTTTTGTTCCACAAAGACTGCAATTTTCAGTCTCTTGAAAATGTAATTATAGATAATGTTTGCATCAGTGGCAAGAACACAATGAGCACATGGGGCATGAAAACTCCACTCAAATCACATCCTCTTAGGTTACGAAGCTTGTCTTCTGCCAAGAGTGGAGGCATTTCAACAAGCTAATGTTCAGTCTGAAAAGGACTGTCGTTTATACTAACTCATATATACATCCTGCTTTTACTTTTCCCATTATTCGACTCGTTGCATAGGGAGCATGCATAGAACAAAGATTCGTTTGAGTTACTCTGAAAATGTGATGTCTCGAAAAAACTTAAAATACAGTAACTAAAAACACAGCCATATATCCACACACCTTACTCAAAACGACCCCGCATTGCGCAGTTGCAAAAGTCAAACCAAAAACGTAGCAAGTGAAAAGGTATCGGAAGTCACTTTGAGACAAACTAACCAGGTTCAGTTAGAAGAGAGGCTAAAGACTGCCCCAAAGCTAACACGATCAGGAATTTCAGGATGAAAAAATCAAGCACCTGATTTGGTCAGGAGATCCACCCAGAACAAATTATTTTAGGGTAAAATGAAAAGTGTGCATCTGATACTAAAAAAGAAATCCGTATCACAGGAGTTCTGCTTCATATCGGTTAATCATAACCTAAATAAAAGTGATCTGTGCTTCTATATTCAGCGTAACTACTCGTCCGCCTCAGTAGTAAACCAGAATCAGCCTGAGGCGTAAGTGATCTTGATGCTGCTTTGGTGTTACTTTCAACATATTCATCCCTTAGAGTGCATTGAGCTCCTTGACTAAGAAAATTAAAACTGCTTTCCAAAGAAAACACAGTTTTACACACAGAAAGACGAGGACGCGTATTTGCACATCAGAACAAAGGACCCACGTGGTATCCCAAAGTCTCATGGCCGTTTAGGTGTGAGGGGCAGCCAGACCCAGAGCTTGATGCCACAAAGTATTCCCCAACCAGCACAAAGGGGTGAGAACAGAGGGCAGAGAGCAAGCAGAGAACCTCGTCTTACTAATAAAGCCCGTAATTTAACGGCAACTCTTTCGATGCCATTAAAATTACTGCCCTCACAGCTCAAGATGATTTTTTTTTAAAAGGTGGGGGGGGGGGGGGGGGAGAAGACAATAAATTAACACCTTAAAACCCTGAACGCAAATCAGGGTAAGCTCAAAATACATTGTTATCAACCCTAACTGTCTCTCCTTGTCATAGAACGTTGTGATTCTTAGCACTAGGAGCCGGCACTTGCACTAATTGGGAGTCCTAACATGCAGCAACCAAAATACTTGTCTTCCAGTAACCCTAGGGAGAAGCACACAGTTTTGTTTCATAAGCAAAGAGTAGAATCAAACTTAAGCTCTTGTCACAGTGAATATGTCCAATCAACATAAATCCCTTGTCTTTATTTGTTCGCGGTGCATTTGGATCACAGATACAAAGCGCTTTGAAATCAAAGGGAGTCTGCCCATCGACGCAACGAGCCTTGGATTCAGCCCTTAATGTATTCATAAAAACCAGTCTTTCTGGAATCTGAATCTCTGAGCTGATGCTAAACCGCTCACGCTAGCTGAGTTTTGCCACCAGTTTCACTGTATACAAAGTCAAGCACCTAAACAAAAGGACCATAATATACTGAAGCCTGTACATGTCTTCCTGCTGCATCATCCAATTTGCAGCTGCATGTTCTGGCTGTATAGAGGAAGGCCTTTCCTCTTCATGACAAAAATTTCACCTAAACATTCAAGTAAGTGCTCACACACAAAGCCTGTCAAATCTGTAGTTTGGGAGAATTGCTTCAAATTTCATTACATCTGAGTCCCACCGAGTTTAACCAGGTCTTCTTTCGATGCTCAACATTCCTGGCTGAAACTCCCAGCTTATCCCATGGAATTAACAGATGCCCTTGAGAAAGGCATATTGCCTAGATCCACGGTGATTTGCGTTGGCTAAGTAGGGCAACTTGTGGTTGTGGAAGAAAAAACAAAACATAATAGTATCGTATTTAGTTCACAAATGTTGTACGAGGCCGTTAAAAAAAAAAAAACAAAAAAAACCAAAACCAGAACAGAGCTGAGAGAACCTAATAAAACATCCACTACAAAAACGCAAGAAAAGCGAGTATATTTTGTCGAGCAACATTTTTATTAGATAACAGATTCCCCACAAGACCTGGCAGGGCTGATGATTACAATATGCTGGGGCAGTGAGCACAGACCAAAAAGGATGTGGTCGTAGTTCCAGGGACTTTCAAGACATGAGCCATTAGCTGGAGAGTAAGAATATAAAATCATTAAGCACTTCAGGTCTAAATTCTAGGTGGCTCAGTAGGTTTCTTTTACCTATCTTCTCAAAGAATGAGGAAAATAAAATCCACATTTTGTATATATTTATAGGAACTTCCACCAGAGAAGCTGGGCAGCAGTCACAGAGGGGTTTGCTTGAATGCTGGACTTCATGATCTCAGAGGTCTTTTCCAGCCTCAACAATTCTGTGATTCTGTGAATACTGACTGGATGGTGATAAAGGACGGCAGAGCAGGGTGGATCTCACCTTACGAGGTAGGAAAGGGGGGAAGGCTTCTTGCAGGCATGCAGAGCAGAGCAGGGCAGGTTGAAGGCTCCTGGTGTTTTAAACAGATATAAGAAGGACAAATGGCATAGGTCACGGACAGGGGAAAATATGACATGAAGTGGTAAGAGACTGAGAAAAGAGTTTTAACTATGCTGCTGGATTTTTAAAGTGGTAGATTCTAAGCTTCACTAATTTTTTTTTTAAAAAAGAAAGTTTTCTGCTAGATCTACGAGGGTTTTCATTATTTGCAGCATATTATAGGATTGGATAAAAGGGCTTTGTTTGCTGGTTCTTGGCAATGTGATTATTTGCTGTTAAATATTTACAGGATTGGGGTTTTTTTGCCCAAAGACTTTTGGGGAAGGAGAGGGAAGTTGATTTATTTCTTTCTGAGTTTCCGTGAAGCCTTCCAGGTTCACACTCAAAAGTTATCAGTAGCAATTTTGCATTTTCTTGGATTTGAGGCTTTGCTGAGCTCAAAATTAAAAATCTTCATTCCCGTTAATACAAACGATGCTCCACTTTTTAAATATCACATTAATTTTAAATGATTATTTTCTCTGCCAAGTAATCCTGAATTTGCATCTTTTATGAAAATCTGCCTAAATACACACCTTTCTCCCCCTGTTTTCTTCCACACACCTGCCTTGCGCAATATTAACCTTACTCAGGTTCCTGGCATCTCTCAACCCCAAACTCACTCTGTATTTGTGGCTCAAACCAAAGAAGAAAATCAGAGACCCGACTGGCTGAAGTCAGCAGCAGTCCTCTCCATTTCCCTTCCCACTTGAGCAGAAATGAGTGCCTAGGGAAGCTCCAAGACCTTCAAATCCTCGGAAGGCCAGCAAAGTAAGTCAGTCTAAGTATCCCCTGATGTGGAGGTGAGGACAGAGGGAGCAAAGAGGCACAGAAACAGGCAAAAAGTCTCTAGCTCCTGCAGAGCATCCAGGTAGCACTAGGGGCATCTTAGCAAGCTGAAAATTGTTCCTTTCTGAACGCCAGCGTGGATCTTTGGCTCTGAGCAGCCTGCTGTTCCCTCAACAAAGATACACAAGTGACACCGATGCTACTCTAGGGCCTTTTCCCAAATCCGATAAACTGTACACGCAGGGGGAAGAAGAAATGACCTAAAGGAGCCTGGAATAATATTCTGAAAACACAGGGATCAGCCAGTGCTGTTGAAGACTGCTTGGGCCATACTAAAGCCTTGTAAGCAATATTTCTGGCTGGAAAACAGATCTCACTCCTCTATGAATTGCTGCGTGTTTGTTCCAACGGAAGGGTTTGCACAGGACACCAAAGAATTGCTTATGTCTTACCTCACAAGGACAGCTAGAAACCCTATGTCAGCATCTATAGGGCCGTGTTGTAACAGCCATTCCAGAAAAAAAAAGCTAAAAATTGCACAGAATCTGACCCTAAGTCATTATGCTTTATAATACATAATAAAGCACACACAGTTTCGTTCCATTCCAGTGAAATACCCCAGGAGCAGCACAGACACGAGCACTGTAAGAAGAAGATATGAAAACTGCGAGGTTCTCCTATTCTACACAGCCTTGTCTTGGAGATAAATAAATGTGGTCTAGCAATTGAGATGCCAGGCTACACTTACGCAATAGTGAAATCAGGCAAACACAGTTGTTTTGAAAGTCTGCAATAGGGTGTTGAATATCTTTGACTACATCTGAGCACTGTTATGAACCTGCTGCATTTACTCTTTTCTCCGCAGACAGCAAATCTGCTCAAAAAGAAAAGCTGTAGTCTGTCTTCTAAAGCCAAACGATAGAGATGTATGTTGGTGAAAGCTGAGAGTCCTCAGGCATCGAGATGAATCCTCTTCTCTGGCAAAGGGGGAAAGGTGCCTCAAGAACAAAAGAAACCCCCTGTCCTAACCTGAGATGTGGGAACATCCCTCAGAAGAATACTCGCCCAATTAACATTGACTTATCTTCCACTCCATCATCAATACAGTAACTCACTCTGCTAAAGCAGAATAGTATTGGAAAAGTTTCTGTGCTGGAGTTCACTCCGAAGTGAAGGACAGGAAAAAGACTGCAAAAAAACCCATTATATGATTGCAATTCGTGTTTCAGAGCTGGACATCCTGGCACGGGATGCAAAGCCCAGCATTATGCATTCCTCACTCAAGCCAAGCTCTTGTAAACCCACTGGAAGTTTGGCTTGAACAAGGACTGCAAGCTATAGTCGGTAATAAAATATCAGATAATCGTGCTTTACATGTCCAGAGAGGTTCTCTTTTTCAAAGAATTGCTTTGCTTGTCATCTGTTTCTCCACATCCTGCAAAATTTAATGCTAATTCTATTTCATGCTCTTCTCCCCTCCCACTTAACAGTGACCTCCAGAAAAAGGTGGCAACTCTGACCGTGCCAGAGAAAGCCAGTGCTCACCTGGTGATCCTAAAATTCCACTGATTCAAGAAAGAAATTGCATTACATAGGTCAGTTTAAGACAAGGGGAATGACTTTTGCAACGTTTTCTCTGGAGAGATCGTCTTGACCTGTGACTATTGCTTAATTAGGTATTTATGGCTTTGCAGTAAAATCTCTGAACCAGCCTTCAATCAAGATATTTTCAAGAATCAATTTTAAAGATTAAATTCATACCTAAAGTAATAATCACTGCAATTTCCTGAACTTTTTTCTCTCTCTTTTTTTATTTTATTATTTTCTGAGAGCACGAGCTAAAAGTAGTTCGGAAAGGGGAGTGAAACTATGAAAAGACGTTTCTAAATGCTAAGACCTTGGAAGAAGAAATTAAATTGAATTTTTTTAAAAATGAAAGTTCGTTTACTAACATGCTCAACGTTTTTTATACGTTTATACAGAAACACAGTAGATAAATTGACAGATTCTGTTTTTCCCCTGAAAGACATGACACGAGAGCTAAGTTTACTAAAACGCACGGTGAAACCAAGCAAAACTGCAGCTCGCTAACGAGGTTTCTACAGCATTTTGTAGGAAAACCAGGTACAGGGTTTTCTCTAAGTGAGAGCTACTGGGCATGGAGCATGTTTGACAACGTTTCAGACCCCTAATGCTTGTTCTACAATCCATCTACAGTAAAATATTTTTTTTAAAAGTGTGTTTATTGATAAAGGGCATAGCCAGATGTCTCTGCACTGGCAACGAATTGCACGTGAAGGCTGACAGATCCAAGCAATTGAATAAGCCAGGAAAAAAAGGAGAGAGAGAGAGGGAGAGAAGGGAATAGATCACTTGATTTTGTAGCTTTTCAAACACAGTTATCCTCTGCCAGAAGTTAACAACTTTCAATTACCTGGGTCTGTTTCAGGCAAATGAAGTGCACTTATCTCACACCAAGCCAGGCACCGTCGATGCCACCGGACCAAATGCCACCGAGGTCTGGAGCCAATGACACAACGAGTGGTGGGTCAAGCAAGCTGTGGCTTTTATTTTATTTTTTTCACGTCTGAGCAATGTAGCGGCACAAAGATGCCAAGGAGCAAGAAAGAAGAAGAGCGTGTGTATATTAAACAAGAAGACAGCGTCATGCCTTTGGATTAAGAGGATGAAGGATCTTCATTGTTTTTCAGGGTTATGAAACAAAAGATGGCTCTTGTCAGCTGTGACTTGCAATCGGACTGGAACTGCTTCAAAGAATATAGGAACATGGTACAAGAAAAAGCACAGGATAGTCTGGGAAAGAAAGGGTCCTGGTTGGTGCAAAAGGATCTGCCTGTCCTCCCATCGTGGAGATATCCCAGCTACACACAGCAGCTCAAGGGTGGGTTTTCCTGCACATATATCTCTTATTCACGTGGCAACTCCACCACTGTCTAGGGGACAGTACATCTGAGCGGAAAGAAACTGAAAAAATTGTAGATTAGTGTCGCAATGAATTACCACCACTGCTGGGACACAGTCAGCGTTAGGCCTTTCTGTCAGGAATATACGTTTTATGATGCTAGCCTGCACCAAAAAAAGGAAAATAATACTAATAAAACCAGTAGATCATTAACACTGTTTTCATGAAAGATCAACGGCTGTACCTCCGAAGTAACTGTGGTCATAAACATTCAGACCTCAGAGTAAGATCCGCAGAAGACTTTAAGAAATTAACAGAGATGTGAAGAATCATAAAACAAAACACTCAGGTTACTGCTGTTTTTCCAGCAAACCTGAAGTGGCTCAACTTGTACAGCCGACAGGGAAAGAAAGGACATGAAATCCCTGCACGCCCCTTTGCAGAGGATAAGTGCTTTCCTGGTGGGAGGGAGGTGAGCTGGGCACAGCTGGACACGACTGCATCCTTCCAGAGTAACCTGGGCACAGCTGGACACATTTATCTACTTCTAGACAAACCCGGGCACAGCTGGACACAATCGCATCCCTTCCAGCCTAACCAAGGGCAGCAGGGCTGGTGCATTTCCTCCCTGGTCCGCAGCCACAAGCTCTTTCCTTCAGGTGTGCCAATACGCCACCCCTGATAGCAAGAGATGGGTGAGGTCACAAAATAACACTCAGGGAGTCAACGTGGAGTCCTCCCGCTGCTCTTGCACCAATGCTTCTTTTGAAGCGTTGCTTTTGAACCTGGCTTCCTGGCCTGTACCAGAAACAGCGTGGCCAGCAGGACCAGGGAAGCGATGCTATCCCTTGTACTGGGCACTGGTGAGGCTGCACCTCGAACCTTGCGCTCAGTTTTGGGTTCCTCAGGACAAGAAAGAGATCGAGGTGCTGGAGCGTGTCCAGAGAAAAGCAACAAAGCTGGCGAAGGGTCTGGAGAACAAGTCTTATGAGGAGCAGCTGAGGGAATTGGGGTTGTTCAGCCTGGAGAAAAGGAGGCTTAAGGGGGACCTTCTCACTCTCTACAGCTACCTGAAAGGAGGTTGTAGCAAGGTGGGCGTTGTTCTCTCCTCCCATGTAACAAGTGACAGGACAAGAGGAAATGGCCTCAAGTTGTGCCAGGGAAGGTTTAGGTTGGATATTAGGAAAAATTTCCTCACTGAAAGGGTTGTCATGCACTGGAACAGGCTGCCCAGGGCAGTGGTGGAGTCACCATTCATGGAGGTGTCTAAAAGACCTCTAGATGTCATGCTTAGTGACAAGGCTTAAGTAGTGGACCTGACGTTACTGTGTTAATGGTTGGACTCGATGTTAAAGGTGTTCTCCAACTTCAACCATTCTGTGATTCTGTTGCCACCATTTGACAGGCAAGGGCAGCCAGGCAAGCGAGAAGCTGTCCTGGGGCAGAGACCAGACTCGATACTTAGTCCTCCTCAGGTGAGTTGTAAAAGGCAAGAGAATGTAGCAGGTTTTATAATTGTGTAAATCTAAATGAAAAAAAAAAAAAAAAGATAAAATTCACCAAACAGGCACTATTGGTACAGTAGGAAACTCCTATGTGAATTGGCTCATTTAGGCATTCATTTAAATACAGTAATTAAGATTTAACACAAAACAGAAGCTGCTTTCAGATGTCATTTTGAAGGCCAGATGATCTCCTCTTTATTAATAATTTTAAACTATTGTCAGCTGATTTTTCAAGGATCAAGCTGTGAGCAAAGAGAACCCACTGCTGAAGTATCTCCTATTTACGTAACGGAGCCTCAACGAAATGAGAGATTGATTATAAATCTGTGATGCAGACGATGGGTAAACTGCACAACTAAATCTCAAGGTGCTTTATCTGGACGATAGGAGAGAATTTATAGCTTCAGCATCTGCCATTTACCTTTTATATTTAACACCATATGGAAGAATACAACAGCATTTAAGGCAACATATTTCTGAAAACCTTTACGAGAAAGCCAGCAGCTTACTGCAAATGAAAAATGAAATCCTGGAGGGAACGCAAGCGCTTCTCTTCCTTTCCATAGGCATGCAGAACGCGGGAACGCGGGGGAAAGCAATTAAAGTATGATGATTCTAAAGGGGAATAATTATTTCACAATTACTTGAGAACATTACATTTATTGCTCTAATTAGTTTTTATTTTCCAAATAAGCATTCACGTTCTTTCATTTTTCTTGCACCTATGAAGGATTTTCCTGTTTTCCCACTTCTTTGCTATGGAAAGCGCAGCCTCGCTCTCTACATGTATTCTGTATTTTGTGGCTTTAGCCTCTGGTTAACCTTTCCCTGCAACCAGTTTGTTTTAATCAAAAGAACCCATGTCAGGAGATGCAATATACTTTGCAATTATATGAACACACAAGAAATGATTCGCTATAGGAAACACATTTTGTAGATATAAAGAAAAAAAAAATTACCTTTCCATTTCAGAAGAGGGTTTTTTATGCTTTAACTATAAAACAATGTGTTTTTGTCTCTATAGGATTGTCTGCCAAAGTGTATTCCTCGCATTCCAGGAGCTTTTAAAAAACAAAAGATTTTGTGCACCTTGTACACCTTGATCAGTTGGATCAAATATTTTTATTTTAATCTATGAATTAATTATGAAATTTGAATAGTCCAAATACTCATAAGCTATGAAACATCCTAAAATGTCAATGAAATATTTAGAGTTATCAAAGTTTTTAAAGCAATCATAACTGATGATTAATTTGGATGATGAATACATGTGGGGGAGGCTTAAAAACTTGTGAGATCGTATCATAGGAAGTGGAAGATAATTTAAATATTAATGTGCTGAGATTTAAATACTGAATGGGGGTTCTAGGCGGCTACTAGAAAAGATGATGAGGAGGACTCCATGAAATCATAATTACTTAATCGACATCCAAAACCTTATTTTCTTTCCTGAAGCTCTTTGTCAACAGCCAAGAATTTTCTTCTTCTTTTGCTTTGCTTTCCCTCAGTAGCGGTCCAAGGAATCTGTCATGCAAGTAACTTAAATAAAAAGTCATAATCTTTAAAATACAGCTATTAATGAACCAAAATTAGAATAAAACACCAGTATAAGAATGAGGTTATGGACTTAAAAAACAGCTGAAGCCCAGCTATCCATTTTTAGTTAGCACTTCATGGTTTGATATTCTACATATAAAAATCCAGATTGTTGAAAAATTATTTTTGACAGTATGTTGAGTTCTCCCTGCGGTGAAGTTTAAAAAGAAAAAAAAAAAGTTAATTTGACACCCTCCATTTGTGCCAGAGAAAGTTCTATTTTGCAGGTTTAGAGCAGAAAGAGAAGTTTTGGGTTTTTAAAGTGGAAGACTGGCCTGTGAATGATGACATCCCTTATCTATTAAACTATAAATACAAACAAAAAGAATTGAAAATTGATCTTCACTGCCTTTTTAATAAGCATATTGCACATATATCGGATTTCGACCCGACTCAGATTAAAAGGGGCAGGAATCCAGAGGCTGAATACTTTTACACTTAATTGCCATGTGCGCTGCTTTAAGCATCACATGTATTATTGGCATTATATCCAGCTGTCAAAAATTAAAGTCAAATTTGAGTTTGTCTCAGTAGTAACAAACACTACTGCTCATTAACGCTAAAGGTAATCCCAGGCAGTGGAATGTGTAATATGGAATGGAAAAATCTTTGGTGGTATTGCAGAAATCAACGTAGAGGGTTACAATGAGGAGTGTTTAATCCTCAAAGCAACCACTTTGCATCCATCCAGCTGGCATGTGCGTGTAAGCCAGTGACATTACTAAGCAAATCACACTGAACTCACATTTTATAACCCCACTCAGTAATCGTTAACCCTCTGCTCCCCTGTCCAAATACACACACACGCCCATATCCACCCAAACCTTTTCTTCAGAATTGCTGCTTCTATGCAGTTAATCCACACAGGCTACACATAATAACATCGGCCAAACTATTTCTGATCCTTTAACTAGAGCACTAAGGTCTCTCTGCAAGCATTTACAATGGCTGGAGCATCCAACTTTCCATCTGCCCTCAAGAACAAGAGCTCGTGCATCTTTATGCTTTGTATCTATCTTGAGTATCTATTTTCCAATGCCACTTCGTTAATTATTTTCTATTACTAAAACTGCCACTCAGTTACTAACCAGGTACGCTGGCACCATGCCTATGGTTAAATCATATGAAACAGTCATGCTCGTGTTCTATTTTACTTACATTTACCTAGATAATAACAGCAGCAACATTGGGAAGGAAGCAACCTTTAAGAGCGGTTAACAGCCTCACAGAGATAAGAGCATTTTAACTTTGACAATTATCAAGCTGGCAGCTAACTTTCACAATAGGTATCCACTCAAAGTCATTCCTTCAAAGTTCTCCTTCTCTGTGGATTGTCAGAAGATGGACAACTCCGAAAATAATTCCCTTTACAAGGAATTTTTACATGTGTAAAGAATGGGAAGTGTACATATGCTGTATGGTGCCAATTTCCTAAAACATCTGACATGCCACCGGCGTAAAAAAAAAAAAAAATCAAAGTAACTAGTTCTGCAAATTTTCACTGTGAAAGAGAAGAGTTTTACACGTATCTTGCTAATTGCCTCACTCTGAAATAGGAAATTCCTTTCTCCTAAAGACTGGACTAAGCTATACTCAACGGCTAGACCAGATGGCAAGGTTCAAAGTTTTCTGTGGCATCATAACTCAGAGCGTGCTCCGCGACGCGCTGTGCCATCCCGCCGAACGCTGCTGGCATCTTGCTCCACGTCTGGGGTGGGCCAGCTAAAGGGGAAGGTGCGTAACGTGCCCGTGACCCCTTATGCGTAATCAAATTCCATTCTCGTCAGCACTGATTAGTCTAGAGAGTTGGGGACTTGGAAATAAATATATGTCACCGCTTGGCTAGAAGGACAAAATAAAGATGTTTCTTAAGAGTGAATTACAGAGTTTTAAAAGGCAGGGTAGCAGAGCTTTCACAGAGAGCATTTAGTTTCAAGATTTTAATTTTTTTTTTTTTAGGAATAGAAGCTCCCCTAGTTAATAGCAATTTAGCCTCGATATTAATTTGTATGCATGACACATGATCCCTTGAATCATACATCTTCACAATTAATTAGCAGTAAAGCAAAGCTTGGTTAATACAAGGAAGCACATCACAACACGGACACTGACTATGCAGGAGGTAAAGTGGGTTTTTTTCTAGAGATTGCAAAGTACACCCCCTCCCCAATGTATAAGGAAACAGCACCAAATCCTACACAAACACGTATTTAATAATTCCACTATTAAACTTCTGTATTTAGAGACCCACTTAGAAGCTGACATACCTCTAGAGTTATTTTTGTTTCTTCGGACACACATTAAGGTCTGCATCTGGTGAACACTGTCTGTGTTTCAAGCCATGTTAAAATATATTATGGATGCCTCCCAGAGAAAAGGAGTGTAAAGACAGCACTGCAGAAGGAAGAGTTTGACATGGTACTCGCCCCTCGAGGGGCAAGTTGGAGATAAAGTTATATAAGCCTAAGTGACAACAGGGTATCACCAGCTGCAGTTAATAGTGCCTTTGAGTTTGGAGATGTTTGTTAGCAGTATCTTTCCTGACTGCCTGGAAGGACAGCAGGTAGAAACTCTAATCAAAGCCGAGACGATGAAAACACGGGAAACCTCAGCTGTGCCAAGTCCCTACAGAGGGCTGCAAAGCAAGCGGCACGAGCGTTCAGCTGCAACTTTATACCCTAATGGGCAAATCTGCACTATTTTTACACAAAAGGGGCGAAATACAGCACCTTTCCCAAAACAGATTGGTGCCAATAAAAGCGGGGATCTTCCACCGGGAAAAACGAGGCACAGCAGAGAAGGCGTTCGAATGCAGGATCACGAAACAGAGACAACGGGCAGCGTTTCCACAAGCACTTCACTGTCCTTCAAGGACTGTAAAAATAGTGTAAGCCATCCACACCAAGCAGCTTCTCCCCCTGCCTCTTTCTGCTCTCCCACACCCTTATTAAACCTCAGCTGTCCGAACAACTGGCCGCTACTGAATATCTCCACGCAGAACACTGCTGGCGCGAGGGAAAGAACTCCACTTTAGGAGAAAGTTCGGTTGCCAGTACAGAAGGTAATAAAAGTCGGAATAGCCGTAGATGGGGGCACAGTATGCAACCTGATTTGTGCAAATCGCAGGTGACAGTCTCTGCCGCACGCACGGGTTTATTTACACTTGTAACTTAAGCACTGCCTCAACCAGAATATCTCCAGCACAGAGTCAATGCCAAAGCCTCTCGCTTCATTCTAATGTAACCCAAACCACATTTGTCATCCTGATGAAAGAATAAAAAGCAACAGAATAAAAGACCTTTCAGATACTGTAAAAACCCAGCACGGTCCTCAGCGTTCAGATCTTCCAGCCAGCGACTATTTCCTCGTTTCTCGCTTTTATTTTTTCATAGAAGGCTTAGGTTACCTGAAAGTCCCTGTCAATTGGCAATGCCCAGGAGGATGATAATAGAAACTTTCAGACCGAGATTAATGGAGCAGAGACGGGCTAGGGGAATACTTCTCTTTCTGAAATTCCAGCATTCAGCGCCTTCGGATAAACCTGAACCTGAGCCCAACCGCACGGAAAGGAACCATCCTCACCCTAAGGAACACCCGCCACACCACGCAGCTGTCGGGGACAGAATAAATAAATAAATAAATAAAAATCCTTGCTTTCCGCCTGGTCTAACTCCCAGCGGACGCTGAGTATTTCATTCGACTTTGAAAACCGCTGAAGCTTTCCGCAAGGGGGGTTTTTAGGGGCCGAGGTGAGAGGGGCGAGGGGGGGCTCTTGGGCCGGGGGGGGCCAAGTGTCCGTGCGGGAGTTCCCGCGGGGCAGGGAGCGCAGCTCACCCCCTTCCTTCGCGTTTCTCCACGTTGCATCAGCAGCGTTCCCAGATCCCCGCACTTACCCCGCCGCCCCTCGCCCGCCTTCACCGACCGGCCGGAATACTAAACACCCGGCGGCCGCCTTTTCCAGAGGGGAGGAGGGGACACACACACACACGCAACGCGGAGACCACCAAGTGACTTGGGGGGTGGGAAAAAAAAAAAGGGGGGAAAAAAAGGGGGGGATGAGGGAGGAGGACCCCTCCTTCCTTCCCTTCCTTCCTCCCGCGGACGGTGCGGGAGGGACGCGGCCGGGGGTCGGTGCCGGGCGGCGGGAGCGGGGAGGGGGGTCCCCGGAGTCGCGGAGGGGAGGGTGGGGAGAAAGGGGCGAGGGAGGTTCTCCCCCTCCCCGCCGCCACTTACATTCTGTCAGAGACCAGCAAGCGACCGTCGACCATCATCTCCGGAAGGAAATCCAGCTTGAACGAAGAAGTCATGCTGGGCTCCGGGGGGGGCCGCGACGCTCTGGAGGGAGGATGCGGCGGGGCTCGGCGGCTCCCACGACTGCGCCGGGCGGCGGAGCGGCAGGCACAGGTGCGGAGGCCTCCCCGCGGCAGCCGCCAGCCCCGGCAGTTGTCACATTGCTCTCCCCCTCGCCGTTTTTTTTTTTTCCGCCAATCCCCTCCGAAATCGACTGCTGAGGCGAGTGTCGGTGGAGCGCCAGGTGCTGAGCGGGGAGGCGGAGCCATCTCCCCGCTGCGGCTCCCCGTTAACCCCTGCGCCCCCGGCGGGGCCCGCCGCCGCCCCGGGGAGAGGCCTAGCGCCGGCAGCGGGGGCTCCCAGCAGCTCGGGCCGGGAAGGGGTGCTGGGGGAACCGCTTCGCTCCGAGGGCGAGCGCCCGGCGAAAGTTTGAGGGCGGCGGCGTGGGAGGAAGGGAAGAGGCGGCCGAGCCCCAACGCGCCCGCCCGGCCCTGCCCCGCGCTCCCGGGTACACACACACTCCTGGTAAAGGGGGTTTGGGCAAGGGAGGGAGCCTCGCCCCCGCGGAGTTTGCTTAAATGTCTACGAGTTTCATTTCTCCCAGCACCGGGAGGAAGGCGGCGCTGCCAAACTGGGGGCAACTGGGAATGTTTCAAGGCGGGTGGCCCGGCTCAGGCTCCCTCTGCTCAAGTTCCTGCCGCCGGCACCCGCTGAACCCTCCGGAGCGATGTTACTGGGCAGCCGGGGTAACTCTGTCCTCGCCGATCACAAAGAAGGATTTGAACGAAGTAACGAGGGTAAATCCTCCCTCATGGCTGTAACCGGCCAGAAGCCCGTTCCCCAGGGCTGGGCAGTTGGCCAGAGCCAGCGCACAGAAGCCTCACACCACAAAATTCCACACACACAAATAGCTGGAACCACCCCCCCTGCAACACACACACGCTACCGCCCCCTGAAAATCTGTATCAATTTTCCTCTGCCTCTCCGAAACCTACTTGCTTCAATACAAAGCAGCTCCAGGCAAAAGAATATTAACATATTTACGAAGATTAGTGGGTGATCGGAGCAGTCTAGACAGACAAAACGTTTCTCTGCATTGGTGTGTTGCTTCTCCTTCTGAATCTCTCTCCAGGTTTTGTGATTGGATTTGTTCTGGGTAATCAACACTTGGGGGGAAAAAAAAAAGTAACAAATGCAAGTAAAAAAAGAACTACTACACGTAAAACTTCTCAAAGAGTGTGCTAAAATAAAATTAAATTGACCAAGGAATAAATATGCTATCAGTCACGCCAAGTGTTATTTAAATTTTTACCGACATTGATTCGATAATAAAAATACAGACCGGGAGAATTTTCAGAGTCCGGTTTATTGCGCCAAGAGACCTTTCAATTCTAAACAGTGAAAAGGATGAAAAACCCCTCAGGCTGCTACAATTTTTGCCTACTTTGCAAGTCTAAAGAAAGAAAAGGTTCACTTGGCCCTCAGCATAATCCCTGTAGGACAGCTGCAATCCTGAACAGATATCTATAGTGTTATTAATCTGCTCTGTTCTATACATTCATGTACTGTCCCCATCACCATGGCACCTAAAGATCTACATAAAATGCACAAAACAAAGCTATGGCTCCTCTTTACTAAGTTAATGGTGATTCCTCGATGCCACCCATCCATCAGAGCACAGGACTGTATGGCGGATAAAAAAAAAACAAGTCGAAATGAAGGGAGAAAGCAGCACAAATTTCTCCACAAGTTTCTCCAGCTGGGTGCAGCCACCTGGGTTTTGATCTGAGGCCTCCATGGTGGTTAATCCAGCCCAGAGCAGAGTTGGATTAACTTTCAATTTCAAAATCTTGCCACTGCAGAAGGGGCAGGTTTTAGCTCAGAAGAAATACAGGCAGCTCAGTGAGGATGAAGATATTCTTTCAAGTAAGAAGTCTCCACCCCCACTTCACCCTGTGCGGCTGGATCCGTACCTCTTCATCATCTTTTTTTTTTTTGGGTACATGATTAATCTAAGGGACTTCAGTCTCACCAGCCTGTCATTTTTAAGGGCCACAGTCCCACTGCTGCTGACTGAAAAGTAAATCCACGCTTTGCACAGGATGCAGAGGAGGGAGAGGAGAGGATCACAAATAATCTTGCTTAAAATCTGCATATGGAGTAGTGAGATCTTTATAAATTTGCCCCATTTCACAAGGTGTAAGTGCTTAAAAATGCTTCATTAAAACGTATGTTCTTTTGAAATATTTATTTTCCTTTTAATTACATGTGAATTAGCTGGAAGAAGCTGTAGGGAAGCCCTCTTACTGACTTAAGCCTTCTCAGCAGTTTGTTAAATTCTAGCCTCAAATCCCTTGAGGGAATAGTGGATTCAAAGCAGCTTTTAATCATACTATAAGGAGGGTGAAGTAGTATGTAAGTAGGTCATAGAGAAAGCATTACAAGTGCATAGGTTATTGCTTTAACAACTACAGTGTAGCACACTTTTCAAAGCACATTTGCTTTTGCCATTTAAAAGTTAGAGGCAGGAACGGGGTCAAATGCAAAAAAGAAACCCTCTCTATAAAAGATACTGAGATATGACTCAAGCAGAGCTTTGCATTCGAATAATTTGGTTCTCAAACATAAATTATGGAGTGTCTACATATGAATTAACTCTCGAACGCGGAGGGTAAGTGATGAAAAACATAAAAACAAACCCCCAAACGTTTCACATGCTGTTACAGGCTCAGCTCTGTTATTTGTAACGTTAATGCCAGCTTCTTGACCTAAACATGTGCGCAAAATAGCAACTTCTGTTAAAAACGAAGGAAGAAATGGAAGCTTCGGTCCATTACTGTAGTGCAGAGGGAAATGGGGAGGGGGAATGGCAAATGAAGCTGCATTAATTTTCACAGCATAAATCAGACAATAGAAGATTTACACACTGGCTTAGAGGAGCTGCATTATTGCTGCGCTATCGCTGCCCACCGATATTAAGCTTTTTCAGCTGGTGGAGCATATGGCAGTTTTGAGGAAGAAACCTGGAATTTGGAATCAGCAGTTCTCAGGCTTTAATGCTATTCTAGCTACAAATGTCACCTCCTGTCTATCCTCCCCTCATTTCAGAGGTCCAGGCCCCTCTTGTCCTTGCAGTTGAACCGTTTCCTCTTTGTGCCTCAGTTTCTCAGTAAATCGAAGTCGGGCAGATGAAGCGATTCCACCTCACATTTGCAGATTAGTCACCGTTCCCTTGGCTTTTCAAACACAGAGCTATATGCCATTTCTCCAGACAACTCAACTTTTGAAAACTAAGCACCGCTTCAGAGAAAACAAAACCAAAAACCGCAAAAAGAAGTTCAGCTGGGGAAAGGCAAGGGATTGAGCGGTGGTTTGCTGTCGAGGGCATGAGCTCACTCTGACATCACTGCCCGTGGCTTTCATTCAGCGAGTGACAGAGAGCAGGTACCCCCTTCCCTTCCAAGTCCCACAGCCAAATCCAGTGTGAAGCTCCCATCATGTCCCTCCTCTGGACCCTCTCCTCACCCTTTCCTTAACTGCCATTCTTTTAATCAACTTGCCCCCCAGTATTGGCCCACAGAAATGCTACTGTTGGAAGCACTTCAAGGGAAAGTTTCCGAATGACTTCACTCTCTCCCAAGCCTGCGAGGCAGTATGAAGAGAGTTCAAATCCTCTGCTTTATTCCCCCATAAGCCAATGAACATGCTCAGGATTCAGCTTATCTCTGGCATCAAAGCAAGTTTCTAACAGAGGCAGCAGAAGCAGAGCTCAGCAATAGTGGTGTAAATTTGGAGCAGGCTCAAATGACTTCGGTGGAATCACTCAGGATCTTCCACTAACGCGAGGGGAAAAAGAAATCTGGTCCAGATAGCGCTAGTAAATGCAAATGAGGCGTTCGCTCTCTTTCACAAAGAAATAACCTTCCAGGGAAACCATGAGCCTGGTAGTAGTAGCGTGGCTGAGCGCAGAAAATACGGCATTTTGGTTTGTGCGGCAGGACGTGAGCATACCTGCCTATAAGGGAGGAAACCCATCAGCTTAACTTTTATTTGCAGACTTCTGGAGGGGCAAGAAGGGCGGGGAGTGGGGGGGAAGAGCAAAAAAAAAGAAAAGGAAAGCACATGAGCACAAGTTACACAAAGCATGTGGGCAGAGCTAAAGAATGGTATATAAGCCCTAAACAATTGAAGCAAAAAGTAATGCTCTTCTTTCAGTGACAAAAAGTAATGGACCCGATTTGCATCATTTTACCATTTGTGAAGATTTTGATTGTTTGTAACAAGTCTGTCTAATATTGCAATAAAGTTTTGCGTTATGTAGCCTTAACCTTTCAGTAAAGATTTTTTATTTATGAAACCAAACACCCAGCAGTTTTCCTTCCGTCTTATTTTGAGAAGCAAAACCATTTGCCTATAACCAAAACCCTTTTAAAAAGAAAAATAAGTAGTTGGTTAAGGCTGATCAATGAATTTTAAGTATTGAAATACTAGTCTCTTGTGAGGCTCCCCCTCCACTTCTGTAGGCTATTGTAGTTAATGAGTAATTTTCAGAAATAAATGACATTTAAAATTAGCCCTGTGAAAAGGTACCTCAAATTAAGCATTTCTAGAGCTTTCACTTGAAGCGCATTGATATTATGTAAACTTGGTTGCTATAGTAAAACTTCCCACTCACTTTTTTTTTTTTCTCCTCCTATTTTATACCACTGAAGGGGTGATTTCATCCCTCTGTGGGTATAAGGCCTTTGTTACATTTCGTGGGTAATAACTCAATCTTTCCGAAAAAAATTAGCAAGATTTTATGGCACGAGGCAGACACTACATGCGATGGAGGGCTTTTAGGAAAGGCCTTTAATTTGGAGGAACACCCTACTTCGCTAATAGCATGCAAATACTTGGGATAGTCAATCAACACCCTCAAGTCCAATCCTGCACCAGTGCTAGTGCTGAGCAGGAGCTGCCCAGTGCCATTTGCTCTACTTGGGCAGTCTAAAGCGCTCAGCACCGTTTTTAGCAAATCCTGAAGTAAGGCAGTAACAAGTAAATATTTGCAAGACCAAGTCTTACCATTCTGTTATTTATTTACAGCCCTATTGAAGAGCAACACTATTGATCTGTAGGTGTTGCCTTTGTGAGTGCCTTGTGCATATAGACACAAGATCAAGGCTTTTGTCAACCCAGTCCTATCTCAACTAGACAATAGGCATTGACTGTTTTTTTTTTCTCTTTTCCTTTTTTTTTTTTTTTAATAAACTACCTTATCTTCTCACTCACTGACTGATTCCATCAACAGCCACTACCTCACCTGCAGAGAATCTGGGCCACTGTATACACCGGGCAGACCTGATTTCCTACTAGAGAGCAGGCACATTATTTATGCTTTAGAAAGGCATTTTTCCAAACAACCCTGGAAGAGGGAACTTAATATCATTTGATTTGGCTCTTATCTTCATGTATAAGGTACAATCTTGTATTGCTTAGGATAGGAGGACTCACACATCTGGTGCTCTTGCCTGTGTTGCTCCATCCTCACAACGTGCAAGAGCCCCAATTATGCCTTCACAGGGAAGGGGAAAAAGCCCACCTTAACAAAAAAAAACTTACTCCCTGCCATCCAAACCCACAGGAACAAACTACTAGGAGACACAAAAACCTTCCTTATTTTCTATAAATACATTTGAAAATTTTTGCCAAGCTAGAGAGGATGGTTATTGGGAGAGATGCAGGATCAGGGAAGCAGATGGTGAGGCTGGGCTGAACACAGCTAAAGGCTGGATCAGGAGGTGATGCTGGAGGACAACTACAACTCCAAAAGCAATGGGCAAAGGCAAGTGTGAGGTTATAATGTGGCATGAGCAAGGCAAGAGGTTGGGTAAGAGGCATCAAAAGAGACAGAAAGCCAAAAGCAAACACATTTTAAAACAAAAATGTAAAGAAATCTGTGGAAGCTGTTACAATGTCCCGATTAACCTACTGCACTTCTGGTTAACTGCAGGATCTTTGTAACCTTAACCACCACCTTCCCTTCTCATTCACTTCTACCACGTGTCTGTCTGTCTTTTTTGCTGCAAACAACTAGGTCTCACCTTATGCTCAAATTGTAATATCTTCAAGGTAGGAAATTTCACAGGTCTTTTTTTTTTTTTTCGTTAGTTGATGAAGTGCCCAGCATACATCCGGCCCTCAAAAATAACAATCACCCTGATAATATGTAAAGTAACTATCTTTGTTTGACATCATTATTTCCTGCAGACATAATCCATTAAACCTCAGACACTGGGGATGGAAAGAAAAGGGCTCCTGCAGTAACTGTAAGGCATTTGGAAAACTGCACCGTGCCTGGGTTTGTGGTTTGTTTTTTTCTTCCCTAAATGAACAGTGTAAGAATTGACACATAGGTCAGACCAAAAGGTGCAACTAGCCCATAACCCTGCCTCTGACAATGTCTTATAATGGATGCAAAGAGAAAGAGCATGAGTACGGCAAGTGCGCTGTGGTTCTTCCTACCTTCCAGCACCCAGTGACTGAGGGACTTCCTGAAGTCAAGGACTGCATTCAAACCAAGATGTTTAACAGGCTCCAAACCTCTGATTGAATTTTGCCCCAAAATTCTCACTCTGAAAAGAACATTGATGAAGTCATACGTTTGTTACTGCCAGAGCTGCCTGTTAAGCAGGCTGTTCCTAACAATTTCAGAGATTTGGGGCTCAGCACAACAAACAGGAGCATTTGCTTTCTTTTCTGAAGCAAAACATTCAACCCAATTTAGTGTTTAACCTAAAATGTTTCACTTCAGTAGAGTCGCAATAATCCTTCTGCAACTTTTTTTAAAAAATCTCAGCCCATTGATAACACAGTTTTGTAAGGGAAAAATGCTGAAACCACGAGGTTCTTGGGGCAGGGATCTAGTTTGGCATCCTTTAGTGAGAAAGACTTTTTAGTAAAAAAATTGATCACTTTGGATTGCTATATAAGGGGGCGGGGGTTAACTGAGTTAAGTGTATGTTCATCAGCCGTGCACAGACAAATCTCCATATGATTCATTGGAGCAGCACTGCAGAACACCTGGTGTTGCCAATGCAGTCCTGTTAGTGTTTTGTTATTTTTAAAGGGGGTTATATAACTCTCATTAAAATTAAATGTGGGCTGAAATGATGCAGGCAAATTCTCAAGCTTTCGAGTGAGCTTCTTCCTTGCAGTTTAGCTGAAAATATATCATTTTTAGCCAGAAGAGAAGGAAAATGAAACCGAGAGGTTGCCATAGTTGACAATCGAGTTTCTAAGAATTTAAGTTTTCTGATAAGTCACCGTTTCCTTTCTAGAAGGCCTCAATTCTTCAGATGCTGACCTGCAGCTTCCAGGGAGAGCAGGTGCAGGATTTGAATCTTAAATTCACTCTGTAGCACAGCTATCGTATCACTCACAGCTATCTACGCTTGCAAAGTTCAATTTCCAGATGATCTACAATCGGGTGCCCTTGCTTTTCTCTCCAGTCCTCTATTTGCCTAAAAGGGGTAGTAAATTCCCATATCCTCTCTCTGATTTTCTGTCATTTTTTTTTCTCCCCCTCCAGCCCTCCGCTCCAGTCTTCTTCCCGGTGACAGACTGTTGTCTGGCATCCTCAAAGGCTGCTCTTGAAGATGACCTGCTGATTTGCTGCCATGGGAACTCCAGAGCGAGGACAGTATTTACCCCTCGCACACCAAAGGGCACAAGCAACAGTTCCCCATGCCTCCCTTCTCGCCGGTAGAAGTTTGCCCTCCTCTGTTTCCGAAGCCTTGCAGGGACATCGGAAGGCTGTGCCTTAAATAACAAGGGTGCTGGAGCCTCTCCAGCATCCAGCAGCAGCAGCCACTGCCGAATTATGGGGAGGAAGGTGGAAAAGTCTAATAGCGTACGCGAGGATGCAAATTGCTTTTCAAAACGAGCGGAGAAAAAGCTTTGGCAGCAAAGCATGAGACCCGAGAAAAACCCTCTCTAATGTAATGGCAGAGAGCATTATCTCTGTGTAAGTGCCATATTTAAAACTTCCCGAGCAATTTTATTGGTAACCCTCTTCCTATGAATCAGAGAGAGTTAACTTAAAATTAGGTTATTCCACCTGAATAAGGGACACGGGCTAACACATCAGCCACTGAGTACACCACACGGAGAGACAACCAAGTGCTTCTCTCTGTTCCCCACCCCCAACCCCAATTTTGGGTGTATTAATTGAAATAGAAGGATCATTTTTACTTGGCTGCATTTTGCAGGGCAGCTTGCGATCCACACTGTGTCAGTCTTGTCAGTGCCCTGGCAGGTTTACAGACCTAGGATACTTTCCTACAAGCACCGACTCATAAGAGCCTAATCCGGTAATGTGGGCTTAATGCATAATAGAATTTCACGAATCACCTAGAACCTGAGTGCAAATCTGGGAGTCGGTGCTTTCCCGAAATGGCAATTTGGGCATTAGTTCAGAAACCTTGAAGACGGATCTGTCTGATATTAGCCCACGAAATGGTCACTGATCCTTAGACTATCAGAGAAAATAAAGTTGTGTGTGAGAACAGCTAAAATCCTTGTTACATCCTGCTTCAGCTGATTACTAGTTATGCTATCTCGCTATCTCAGTCGCATGACCGCAGTGGGATGTGAGAAAATTAGGGTCCAGATCAAGATTTACACAAAATTTGGGACATTTCTTGCCCCCTTCTATCCAATAAAGATAGTTAACCTTCAGTGCCTCATTAACTTGCCAAGAACTGCACAAAAGCGACTTTAATTGACACATTTACTTCCGCTGCTGGCTGAAATGACACAAAAGCAAACCAAAAACAACAAAAAAAGCTTTTTTACCACGGCAAGTGTTGGAGGGAAAAGCAAAAAAAAAAATAAAAAAATCCGGGTTTTATTTCCTCTGTGAGGATGCCAGCAGTCCTGTTTCATAAACTCCAGTGATTCATCACCATCCCAGGCAGCCAATCATTCGGCGGGTCAAGTCGAAATGGGCTGTAGAGCCAGCAACTCCTGCTGCCCCGATAATGCATGTCATTCCAGGCATGGCGACATGCTTTCTCAACAGCTGCCATTTTCAGTTACCTTTCCTAGGGCTGACATACAAGCAAATGTGTTGGAAGCAGTAAAACAGTCATGGGGAAGCAGTTGCAAAGATAAATAGCACCTGCACGTGATAATCTCTAATGTCATTAGAGGGGAAAGAAGGAGGTGTTTCGAAACAGCATTTCTGTCTTGTGAAAGCATCCCTTGACTTCAGGGGGTTTATGTGAGTGTGTGACTGAGGGGGTTTTTTTTGGGTGTTGGGTTTTTCCCCCCCTCAGATAAACATCCAGACATTCATTTTAATTATAACCTTAACAGGAATACAAAAAAAAAAAAAAAAAACCACCAAAATCAAAACCCCAAACGCCTGGCATTAAAGAAAAAATCTTTCTACAATTGACTTGTGAGAAAGATTTTGCATAGCCTGATTTTGCTTGAATTCAGTAATGCTCACTTTAAGAAACACAACTGCTCTAAGGGAAAAGGATTTTCTTCAGATGTTTCTTCTCAGTCTTTACTCCTTATCATCTAAGTTAAATTTAATGAACTACTTGTTCAATAACTGTCCTCTGAATTGTATGTACTTAGATACTTTTTTTTGCAGATGGAAGCCGAGTGGGAGTTTTGAGGGCACAGGACCATTGAAATAAACATCCTCAATGAAAAAATGTTTACACTTATGTGGACATGTGTATAGGTGTACATATGCACGCAGATTTACACCCGCATATTAGAAAGAAAGCATGTATAATTTATGTACATATACTGTGTAAAAACCCCATGGCTGCACACAAATGTGGAAAAAAAAATTAAAGTAATAAAATGTTACCAATAACACTGCTAGAAACATGATTTCAAATGCATAAGATTATCCGTATTAATTTATGGTAATCTACAAATGAATGCTGCAGAGACAGCACAGGTTATCCAAAATGGTACTTGCATTTAATGAGAAACTACCACAAAATATCTTCAAGATAGATTTAGTTGCATCTTCTAATACCCTCTGAATTATTATAATGCAAAACACAAAGTACAAGCTATGTTCCCCCTTTGGAACAACTGGCTCTTGAAATGCCAAAAGAAAGCCAAGCTTTTCTCTCCATACAAAGTCCTCTTAGACATCTTGCTTTCAGATTTCATCAACTTAGGTGTTTTCAGGGCTGTAAGCAGTGAACTTTCCATCAGCAACATCTTCAGCTAATTAACCCTCCTGATTACAATAATTAGTATTGATTCACTCCTGAATGACTTCTTAAGTATTCAAGCACAATCTACACTTGCAAGTAAAACTTCTAGATATGAATATTAATTGAATGCTCTCCTTTGTTTTTCAGCCCCAAAGGTATAGTTTGCAATCTTATATAGAATCACAGAATCATAAAATCATTCGGGTTGGAAGGGACCTCTAAAGGCCATCTAGTCCAACCCCTCTGCAGTGAGCAGGGCCATCTTCAACTACATCAGGTTGCTCAGAGCCCCATCAAACCTCACTTTGAATGTTTCCAGGGATGGGGCTTCTACCACCTCTCTGGGCAACCTGTGCCAGTGTTTCGCTCCCTTCATTGAAAAAATTTCTTTTTTTATATCTACCTGCTTTCAGTTTAAAACCCTTACCTCTTGTACAAGAGCAACAGGCCCCACTAAAAAGATTGTCTCCATCTTTCTTTTATAGTCTTCCTTGAAGCACTGGAAGGCCACAATAAGGTCTCCTCAGAACCTTCTCTTCTCTGGGCTGAACAGCCCCAACTCTCTCAGCCTGTCTTCACAGGAGAGGTGTTGCAGTCCCTTGATCATTTCTGCAGCCTTCCTCTGGACCTGTTCCAAGAGGTCCATATCTTTCTTGTGCTGAGGACCCCAGAGTTGGACACAGAACTGCAGGTGAGGTCTCAAGAGAGCAGAGCAGAGGGGCAGAATCACCTCCCTTGACCTGCTGGCCACGCTTCTTGTGATGCAGCCCAGGATGCGCTTGGCTTTCTGGGCAGCGAGCACACATTGCCAGGTCACGTCAAGCTTTTAATCCACCAGCACCCCCAAGTCTCTCTCGGCGGGGCTGCTCTCAATCCCTTCGTATTTAAATTTGATAACAGAAACACTTCAGGTTTATTCTCATTTAACAATGAGAATATGAACATACTGATGTTAGAGACTGTGATTTGTGAATCTGAAAAAATGATATATATGTAGAGAGAGACAAAGACTCCAGGCTAATAAACAAATACAATTCACTTCCAATTCCCATGGCAGCAAGGAAAGAGTTCCCAGGTTAAGACCTATCCTGCTCTAGCTCTGACAGGTACGACCAAGGAAGGTCGGTCTTTTTGACATTACACCTGGCCATTGCAAGAACAAATAACAACACATGTAGAGTCTGAATTAGCTCTCTTAGCGCTGTTGTGGAAACAGATGCTGCCAAGTTTGACAACTGCAAGGCACCACATTGCTTTGTGAATGGGTGAGATCCAAAACAGGTAGCTCTAAGGACACCTGCGATGTTCGGGCATAAGATCTCTAAACCTATACAGTCTCTGAAAAGCCGACACTTTTTTTAAAGTATGCTAAGAAATGGCTTGTGTTACAGATTTACTTTAGTTTCTTTGATGTTAATAATAATTGTTATGGCTCAAAAAGCAGTATTTCAGTAAATATCCATAGAAGGAATTATATTTTTTTGTAGGGTTCACACAGAATAATTCAAAAATCAGTCTTTGATGTGAATGCAATGTCAGAAAATACCCTCGGAAAAGAACAAAGTAACTGGCAAGCCAAGACACAAAAGCTGTAGCATATGGATTTTATGCAGCATTTTATCTGAAAACATAGAAAGTACTGTAAGTTTAGTATGAACTCACCTCTGAGAAGAGCTCTTAGGAAACAGTTTTAGTATTGAATAGTCCTTAAAAGTGGCAGTTGGGTGTGCTGCCCAGGTGTCTGGTGGTGGCTGCTCCAAAAGTGGCGTTCACCCTGCTCTGGCCAGTCACTAAAGGGGCATTTCCACGTAACCGAGAGCGAGGGATTCACTTCATTGCCACTCACAAAGGGCAGCAGCTGCCAGAAAGCCCAGGCTGCGGGACAATAACTTGATAAAAAAATAATACAACCCCTCCTTTCAGTTCTGGCAGAGCAGAGCAGTTGTGAACGAGTTAATGTTTGTCTCGAAAGAAGTTCTTCCAAGAAAGTGAATTATGGCGCGGTCCCATTACACTACACAGCACCCTTGTTTGCTTCATGTTTATGCACAGCACACAGCACGCAAGTACTACCTGATAATCCATAACCTCTAGGCTTCTAGAGTATTTTATGCAATATTACCTTTTTGTTCACATACACTCTTCCCTATTGATTTATACTACCACAACACACAAGGGAAGGAGATGCAACAACAACAACAAAAATGCAAAATAGGATGGCAAGTACTCAGAGTCTCCCCATAAAACATTTTTTTTGTTGAAAATACATGCTTTAGAGTGCTCTGACCTCTACCAATAAATCTTTCGTGTCTTTTTTTTTAATTAAGGGGTCCAAGAGACCCCTCAACCCATATAAATCATGCACTAGAATCCGTTTTTTAAAAAAGCATGAAACCACTACAATTAGTTCATCTAAGTAAAAAAGAGAAACTACCGATAAATATATCTTTCTCTCAGAAAATTATTAAAATTATTACTAAAAGTATTATATTTACAGAGCATGTAAAGCATTTAAAGACTTTAAACAGTTTCAAAAACTCCACAGACTGATGACAATTCATTTTATTGAAGGCACAAGCTGCTGTCCAAGTAGTAGCTCAAAATTTTTCAAAAGCTTTATAACAATTTCTTTTCAGAATGCATAAGGTAGATGAGCATTTTGCCAAATTCAAACCCAAAATTCTAACAGTTCTGATGCTAAACTATGGCTGTCTAAACAGAAAGATAATTTGTGAAATGCTATATGAATAATTTACTAGATTTTGGGATAGGAATCATCCAGGTAAATTATTCTGCCTGACCTTAAAAATTCCAACGTATGCTAATAGCTGGATTATAAAAATGGAAAGTAGCATGGGCTCCCACTTTGAGATCTGATTTATCATTTTCATTGCATTTTCATTACCTAAACAAAATTAGAAAGAGTATCTTCGAAACAGCAGTTAAAGTTGATACGATCAGGCATAAAATCAGGCAAAGGCACATTTGGCAACCATGTATTTGCCAGATTGACAGCAGTATTGTAAGCTTTCAGAATCAATAAGTTTTCCCACCACAGTTAAAGGAGAGGTTAGAAATAAATCTCCAACTTAATGCAATAGGCATATTGTAAGACACAAACCTCCCCCTCCCTGCACTATTAGCAGCAGATACCAGATGAAACAACCGTCACAAAATAGGCAACGCACTTCATATTCTACCGTATATACAAAAAGATTAAGGGAGACCAAAAAGGGGCTGAGAACAGGAAAGAAAAAAAAAAAAAAACACACACCACCCCAAACCCAAACCACCCCATCGCCAGACATACGTTAAGCTACTTTGACAGCACCATTGTTCAGCTGTCCCATTGTCAGACCAAAAGATGCATTCAACGCTACAATGTCTGCTAGCAAATAAACAAAAGACTACATTTTTCAAAGCGGGGTGCCAATTCCAGCATAATTCTGGGTGTATGTGCGTGTGTGCGTGTGTCTGCGTGTGTGTGTGTGTGTCTCTCTAAAAAGAGTAGTCGATGCTGGCCCCCCGCTAAACCTTGGAACATTACAGAATATACGTGTAATCCCACGTATGGGACTATTTAGGCATTTTTCAAACATCTTCGAGTGGTAAAGACTAGGTAGAGCATTAGTAACTATTTATATAGGCTAAGTGAAAATTAAAGTGGTATTTAGGGCACTAGCTCTAATATGGAGTCTCCCTGAGCTTTTTCCATGCTTATTCCATGCCCAATGCATAATAATGAAGCAGGCAGAAATATCGCAAAGGAGGTGATAAAAGAAAGACCAGCTCTCATTTAGGAGAAGGGGAAAAAAAAAAAAAAGACAGGAAAAAAAAGATATATATATTTATTTTTCTTCCTCCTTGCCCTCTCCGTACATTTGTCGTCATACATGAAATGTGCAATTCTAACTAGTGGAAAATGCTACTTGCACCCAGCAATGCCTGTCTTTTCCTTTAAATAGGGAAACTACTTAATACACAGCACGGTTATAGTTGCAGCGGGCCCAGGCAACTCGAAAGCACGCGTTAAAACAAAGGAGACAACATACCTTAAAAGCAGCTCCTCATTTCTCATAGTAACAGCGGATTTGGGACAGCGCATGCTTTCTGCACCGATATTCTCAACAAAAGCCAGTTCAGAAGTGCGCTCAAACATCAATGCCACAGTAGCTACTCACTAATGGCTACTCTTTCTCTCTTTCTCTCTCTAGTCAGGCGCTGAGTGGTGGAGCAAAGGGGCCCCTGCAGATTCACTAAGCAGAAATAATCCTCTCTGACAAGTTATGTTGTCTGGGCATATTTTACATTAATGCACTGTGCTGCCTATAGGGGTCTTGTTTGCGTTCACTCCAGCCTAGCTGGTGTTAGCTCTCTTAATTACCATCCAAAAAAAAAATATAGCAACATTCCCCCCCGCCCCGCTCTAAAAAAAAATAAAAATATATATATAACTGAAAGAAAAGGGGGGAAATCTAGAGGCGAATGAGGGCAGGCTTTCCCCCTCTGGAAGGATGCATGCTTGATACGGATCTTTTGTTTGCCCTGCGAACTCGGCGAATGCAGTGGCAAACAGATGCTGTGGCTTGTGAGGCTTGTGCACTTTAAGGGAACTGGGTTAGAGGCTCTTTCTGGGGCTCTGGAGTCACAGCTGGAGCTCTTGCTCTCTCCCTCCTTCCCTTCCCTGTTCAAGGCTGAGTGGCTTTATGGGACCTGCCAGCTCACATCAGAGAGACTGGGGAGTATTAATGCAGGCACCTGGGGATCTTCAAGTTTTCAGTTTTTCTTGGCAATTTTAACCCCCCCCAAAACCAAAATCCCTCTCATTTTAACCCCTCCAAAACACAACTTGGTTACCAAGTAACTGAGTTTGCTTTAACCCAGACCCTTACACTTGGCTTTGGCAGAGTTCTCGAAGCCAGGAAAGGGTGTTGCATTATTCAATGATTTACTCACTTCCTATCTATGAAAGGAACTATAGTGTGACACTGACTGTGAGGAAACAGCCTCTTTGGCCCTACTTGGGAGATCCGCAGCGGAATTTGTTGAAACAAGTTGTGGTCTTCCCACTTGCCAAGGTAGTCAAAGAGAAGTCTACTTTTGCATCTTGGTTACAGCTTCTGCTGGGGAAATTGTTAAACCATGCAGCTACTTCTGAGGAAGGAGGATTTTATTTAAAAAAATAAAAAAATAATCTACATCAGGTATGTGCTTATTTAATAGACTGAAAAAGTCAAGATGACCTTGATGCTGTTTTCAGTCAATGGCTTCTTTGCCCCACCATGGCAGTGAAATGCATCTTAAAAAAAGACTGTAATTTCCTCTGAGGTCCTGTTAACATAAGAACATGCAAAACTCAATAAACAAGACTTGTCCAAAATCGACAACTAGTCAAAAAGCCCAGCAGGAGTCAAATACACTGAGCTAGAAATAGATCTGGACCTCAAAACTTGATTTCAAACTTTCATAGACTTCTGGCTACGTGTGTGATTGCTCCAAACCTCTCTTCCTACATTATATTACTGCCTTAAAATATGCCGTTACAATATCCTGATGCAGTGCTACCGCTTCTAATTCCTTAACAGAAATTGGCATTTAGGGGCTTGATCTTTCTGGTAAACTTGAGTCTGGGAATGAAGGCAAAAAGAGAGCAGTCACCAGTATAAATATACTGATAGCAGGATCTTGCCTTTCTGACAGCAGCTGTAAAGTTCTATTAAGGTCATAAATCGTTTCCAGCAGCAATGATCCTTTTGTTTTACACTTCTCATTGAGCACTGTGGGACCTTGGGATTAGTTTTAGTCATTCTGATATAATACTTGTCAAATGACCAAAAGACAAGTTAAAAAACAAACCTAGGGGTAAACTACTTTTAATGATGTAGAGAGAAAGACCTGAAGACAGTAGTGGAGGAAACATGGCTATTGTGAAGGACTAAAGGCAAGAGAAGACAGGTTTCAATTTGCTTCCCTTTTCATCTGCAAAACATGACTGGGATTCTAGTTGCTCTTGTAATAAAAAATAATAAATCATTTTAATGATTAGCAATTCAAACCGATTCCATGTTCAAATGTCATGCTCCAAGGTCAACTGGGACAACATAGCTTGTACTTCGTGCTAAAAATATCTGAACAGTCATGGAAGGCGGCCAGGAAAATACTCAACCAACATGACAAATCCCATATCTCCTGCCCCAAATACTAAATCCATTACTACCACTTCAGGCAGGGCCACCAGCACTACAGATTCCTCCTCCTTCTCGCTTCACCTCCAAGTTACTTGTGCCCAGTGTAACTCACCGCGACGCCTGGTCTGCTCCAGGCTAGTCTCGCACTTGTAAGACTGATGTATGAGAAGCAGCAAATACTAGAGTACGCTGCAGAATATACAGCTGAACGGGAAGTGTCGAACAGTCTGATAAACTGCCACACTTTTCCAAAAATATGGCAAGGATCAGCATCTTAAGACACTACCAGCTGAGGGAACAAAGCTTTCTTTTCAGGCTGGAGTAGAATGGCTCACACAGAGCTCTTTGGTGGGGAATCAATGGGCTTCTGTTGGGCGGCTCCACGCAGTTGCAAGTTCTTGATCGTTTCTGCGGTTAGAAAGGAGGCGAAGCAGCAGCGATAGGAAATAAAGTGAAGTATTATGGAAGGACTCATCTACCGCCAAAGGAATAAACAAACAAAAAAAAAGAGAATAAAATCCACAAAGCGGTAACACAGGCAGACAAAAAGAACCTATGCTTTCTATCACACGTAATGAAATGTCTGACAGAACAACATCTGCAGAGGGATCACAGCTGCTGAGGATGAGAGGGAATATGAGTATTATTTTTCAATTGTAAGATTTACTAAGCAGGAGTGCCTTTAAAATAATATGGCTAAAGGGAAGATTAAACCAGATGCACAGGGCTATCTGGCTTCTTTCAGGATGAAAGTCCAGCTGTGGAGTTTAAATTCCACATTTAACATGAAAATTGGTTGTAGATTCATAACTGATACTTATATATTGCAGAACGCTCTGCATAGATTACAGACAGTGGAAATTTAGTAGTTTCATTGCCTTGTATTTAATGTAAATCCAAATCTTCTACATATAGCCTACAAGTTTGCTAAACTAATTACGCGATGTTGCAAATCCTTGAACAGCCACTGGAATACCAATCATTTACAGAGGCAAAATCATCAAAAACTCTGTGGCAAAGCTGTAACAATGAGTAATTTATATCAATTAAAAATATGCCTTCTTCTCTGTACTTCTGATTATTCTCTGGCCATTCCATTTGCTTGCAATACTTTAAAAATATTCAGAAGCCCAAAATACAATGGCATATTGCTACACTAAATAAGCAATACTGCCAGCTAAGCAATGAACTAAATTTCCCGACAGAGAAATGGTGAACAAATGTCCAGGACAACAGACGAAAAATCATGAGTGCAATCATGAGAGGAGTAGAAAGCCTTGATTCATTTTCCTATTTCACCACAGATCCCCGTGTCACATCATATGCAAGCCAATTAACCTCTTGCTCACTTCTCCATTTTTAAAATGGCAAACCCCCAGTGTGACAATAATACAGAACACCAAAAGCTGTATAAAACAGCGTATAATTGTGAGTTGCACAAATATTTAAAATACTTCTCACAAGATGGACTTACACTCTAAGCCTCGGTTATCTCTGTTCTGTGCAGTTATTTGGCTCAAATCACATTTGTTTTGTATAGGTGTGAAAAGCTACTCTTTAATCTGATAGCATTTTACTGTTTTAGATGGCTAAATCCCACCTTTGAAGTTGAGCAATTACTCTAAGCTAGTCATCTAGGGTTTCTCTATTGTCACTGAGGAGAGATTAGTTATACTAAAGAGCATTACCATCTCTCCCCATTGACTACAAAGGGATTAGATCCCTAACTTTTAGATACGTATATCAGGCAAGATGAATCCCACCTATGTGCCTAAAGTGAAGGTGAGAAATCCCGTGTTTCTGTTTCAGCATCACCAGCATATGTCCCTGTGCTTGGCTGCGCTGCCACCGCTGTGCAAGATGCCTTGAACACACCTCGCACTTCCAGACATAGCTGCAACCTGTCCGCAGGACGTCTGCAGCAATCGAGCTGTAGCTGGGCAAGACTCCAGAGGAGGCCACAAAAATGATCAGGGGGCTGGAGCTCTTCTACGAAGACAGGCTGAGAGAGGTGGGGCTGTTCAGCCTGGAGAAGAGAAGGCTCCAGGGAGACCTTATTGTGGCCTTCCAGTACCTGAAGGGGCTGCAGGAAAGCTGGGGAAGGGCTGCTTACAAGTGTGCGAAGCGACAGGACACAGGCTCATGGTTTTAAACTAGAGCAGGGTACATTGAGATTAGATGTGATGGAGAAGCTCTTTACTATGAGGGTAGTGAAGCACAGGTTGCCCAGAGAGGTGGTAGAGGCCCCATCCCTGGAGACATTCAAGGTCAGACTGGATGAGGCTCTGAGCAATCTGATCTAGTTTAAGATGTCCCTGCTCACTGCAGGGGAGTTGGACTAGATGACCTTTAAAGGTCCCTTCCAGCCCAATGCATTCTTGGATTCGATGATTCTATGATGATTCTATGATGATTTTATGATGATTCTATGGTTCTATACGTTACGCCCACGCAAAGTTTGAAGTAGCTGTGGCTTCAGAATTGGAGCATTTGCAGCCTTTCCAGTGTGCTTTCAGCTTTCAGAGAGCTGATAGTTCATTCAGGTATCTCCTCCTAAAACCTCCTAGAACAATGAGCAACTCATTGCATGCAGGTCTTACATTATTAGAAATTGAGGAAGACCAGATAGGTGTTGCTAGAACCAGAGTACTCTGGACCACTACATTGGCGAATGTGAACAGCAAGAAACTCAAAAGGCTGTAACTCATTGGGCTTTATCTCTGCTCTTATTAAGATTTCTGTACATATTTATCTACAACAAATTATTGCATGCTTGTCTCTGTTTCCTCTGTTGATTTATTTTTTGTTTATGCAGCTTTTAAGATAACTGTACACAGGAGATCAAATCTGGTGCCAAACTCCATCAATCTGACATCTCAGATACTACTTTTATCAGGAGAGCAGGAACCACGTGGTATTAGACTGTCCCGCATTTGCTGTTTGTATTATGCCTGTACATACAGATAGAGAAGCTTCTTTACTGTTACATGCTATGAAAACACAAGACACAGAGACACAGCTCCTCACCAGTAAGTATCGTGATACAATTTCATAGTAAAACCATATGAATCAGCTGTAGAGGCTGTTCCATGCATGCAGACCATGCTGTTTGCATTGTGTGAGTTAACCATACCCACAGCATTTGCAGGTGTCATCGCTGTGTGCAGAGAAAGGGAAATTATTCTCAAGTCCCTGCAGTAGAGGTGCAGCAAATCATAGTGTTTTGGTTTAAGTAGGCAACAACAACAATCGAACATTTACTCACATCTTTTGTCCGTTTTGGCAGATCTTTTAGATTATATGCCTAGCTTTCCTGTCTGAGTCATGGGAGTAGCAATTACCTGCAGACCTACAGGTTGATCCAGATGATGCAAAAGGTCTTTTCTAGCCACACTTTTTCATCTGGGAGCATCCAAGGAGCATGATGAAAATTAACTAGTGCAGACAGAACAGAGAAGTACAACATTTTGCGTAAATGCTGAAGATTAGTGTTTGGGCAGCAGGGGAATAGTACGTTTTGTATTTAAAGCATACAACTGGTATCCACTGCTGCTGTCCGTTACGAAAGGTGTGCGCTGCCTCCCTCTAGCATTCAGCAATGCTGACTCTGCATCTCAGCATCTGGAAGGCAGAGGCACCAGAAGGAACAGCCTCCCCCTATTTATTTAATCGATGTGCTCTGATGCTTCCCCCACCCTCCACGGGGAAGAGGCAAAAATTGCAGCATGTGCAAAGCACAAATTCTAACACATAAATACACGTCCATGTGTCTTTCAAAGACAATACATCGCTTGAAACAACTTACAACTGGCCAGGTTGCGATTGCAGACATGGCTACTCTACAAAGCAAATAATTTCTTTGGAAGGATCTACATGTCATAAGAACATCTGGCCCGTAACTAAAGGGAGGGAGGAGAAAGCTGATCAAAAGAGCAAAGAGAAACAGAGGAGGCAACAGAGCACCAGATCTGAGAGAAAAAGAGAGAGAAAGATAAGAAGGGAGAGAGAGAACAAACACAGCTGGTTATAGAATCATTTATTTTCTGCTTTAATTTAAAATCTATTTAAGGTATAAGTAGAACCTCCTCCGTCTAAACAGGAATATCTTTATTTTACACTTGTAGTAATGCAAACAATATCACTTTCAGATGTGAAGTACGGATTATCAAAGAACTTGTGTTCTTGTGAGCACAATTTAAAGAAAGTGAACTTGCACAATATACACAAATATATAAACTGTGCATTTAACACATACAAAGATGAAAAATATTAATTACAGATGAGAATTCAATGGCTACTCATCCTCTTAAGTTAAAATTGAAAATAGAACAACATTTCAAATGTTTAGTTCTATCGAGCCTATTTTAAAATGATCTTATGGTGCTTTACACAGAAGGTTCATTTCACACATCCGTGAAGTGTATCCAACACTAGGGATGAACATGGATATTTAAAACCAGGATGTCACCACAGAAGAGTGATGTTAACAGAAGCTCATTATAAGTGAAAATGAGGGAGGAGTTTAATTTCTCGGATCTGGGATCTAGATGAGTGGACACATCTACCAGGAGAACCTTTAACAGAATTTGATGTGGTAGGTGGACCTTACTCCTATGCTATCTGAAATATGGGTTTATTGGAACAAGTCATCACCCATCAAGTTACCCAGAAAAGTGTATAATATGACATTGTCCTACATGGAATGGAAACAAACCAAAAGTTGTATAATTTCAGTCAGATGAAGGGGTCCTCGCCTGCCGGTACTGATTGAAAACTCTCAACTCATAGTCAGACTTAGAAGAAAGAATTAGGTACAGAATATACATTTCTTTTTATATATCCTCTGAAGTGAAAGAAATTATCAATTGCTATACAGTTTCCCTAAAAGTAAAACTCCTAACTATAAAATAATTCTTATTACTTTATAAATTAATTAGTACAAACACTTGTTTCAGCAGCTTTTGCCCTCCTTCATTACTTTTGTGTGCTAGAAAAAAAACCATGTCACTGTTTTAATACTTTAAACTTTATACCTAACATTTTTATTTTTATCCAAAGAATACACTTCTCTCTTCCTTTTTTTTTTTTTTTCTTTACTTGAAAAATCTATTAGCATTGATTACAAAGAAAGAGCTGGGATATAAATCTTCGGTTAGATTTACTACACAATACATTTTTCTTTGACCTTTCTCATGTCATCTGACACTTGGCAATTTTGTGAAGATGTTAAAAAATGACTAGTGATTTTTGGTGATTCTAGTGCTCACATTCATGGAGTTTCATCGGGCTTGTAGTTCAGAGTTAGAATGTTGATTTACGAGCAGGAAGAAATAAATCAGACTGTGAAAACATCCAGAAGATGGACACATTTGAAAACCCTTGAAGAAAAATCTGGCCAGACTGAGATTCCAGACTAAAGGATTCCTTAAAATGTCAGCGCACAAGTTTTTGAAAAGGAAGGTATCGTTATCCTTGATTGGGATGAGGGGATGGCTGCACCCTCAATAAGGCTGTGGATGACACAAAGCTGGGCTTAAGGGTAGGAAGGCTCTGAAGAAGGATCTGGACAGGCTGGATCGATGAGCCGAGGCCAGCTGTAGGATGTTCAACAAGGTCAAGATCCAGGTCCTGCAGGTCCAGGTCCTGGTTCACAACAACCACAGGCAATGCGACACGCTTGGGGAGGAGTGGCTGGAAAGCTGCCCACAGAAAAGGACCTGGGGGTGCAGGTGGGCAGCCGGCTGAAGAGGAGCCAGCAGTGTGCCCAGGTGGCCAAGAAGGCCAACAACATCCTGGCCTGTGTTAGGAATAGTGTGGCCAGCAGGGCACAGGTAGGGATTGTCCCCCTCTACTTGGCCCAACTCCCTGAAAGAAGACTGTAGTGAGGTGGGCGCTGGTCTCTTCTCCCAAGTAACAAGTGATAGAACAAGACGAAATTACCTCAAGTTATGCCGGGGAGGTTTACACTGAGTATCAGGAAAAAGTTCTTCACTGAAAGGGTTGTTAATCGTCAGAACAGACTGCCCAGGGAAGTGGCAGAGTCACCATCCCTGGAGGTATTTAAAAGCTGTGTAGATGTGGTGCTTAGGAACACAGTTTAGTGGTGGACTAGTGCTAGGTTAATGGTTGGGCTCAGTGTTAAAGATCCTTTCCAACCTAAATAATTCTAAGATTCTAAATTCAAATTGGCTTTTATTAGTCTGTCGTATGAGTTAAAAATCATTTTTTTGATAGTCAGCTAACTAAGAAAAATATTGCTTAAGGATATTTTGACAAGGCAGAGTGTCAAGATACCAAAATCTCACTGAAACTATGGAAGCAGCATAAGATGTAGCATAAGTCCACTTGCAAATAGCTTTTTGCCATGCCAGGTAGATTGTTCACTATAATTTTTAAATTTTTTAGTGGAAGCATATCCTAAAGCATATTCAAGCAAATGAAGCTTTCTGATAAAGATCCCAGTTTGTTCACAAACTGGATCCTAATTCCGAGTCCTAAAGTGACTGTACTTTTGTGTGACCAAATGCTTTGTATAGCCAGTTACTTCTGACATGCTTTGGTGTGATTAATGCCACTTAACTTTGAGCACTTAACAGAGAAGAGCATAATCACCTTTGGCTCCCCATTCAATTCCAGTGCAATCCACCATGGATCTCCCTTGGACAAGGCAAGAAGCACAGGTGAACTAGGGTCAACATCAGGATCTCAGTTAAGCATAAATAACTGGATGACAGGTCTCCGTGCCTAATTTGTCCACAAATCCTGTTTCCAGAAGAATATTTAGGCAATGGGGGCAGACTTGGCAATGACATCCTCACTTGAAAGGGGCTGCGCAATATTGCCCGTGGTTCTTTCTAACCCCGGTGTAACAAAGACGTACATGAACTACAGATGTACACATGGCAGCTTCAAAATGCCTTGAGTGTATCCTCTGAAAAAAAAAAAACCCAGGTAATGAAAGAGACTCACTTTCAGATATCTTCCATGCCACACAACTGATAAATGCTTTTTATTCAAAGAAAAAGGCAGAACAACAGCCACGTACGTATTATCTACCCCCTTACCATAGCCAAAGACCGACAGACTCCTCAGCATCTCACTTGCCATAACCACATGCTCCGATACTACATGTCAAAAAAATGTCAGTGTCTCTAACAGAGGATTTCTTGCCACGTACCAAAGGCTCATGGAGCCCCAGGAGACTTTGTGAAGGGAAAAGGCAGTGGAGGGAAAGGCTGGAGGTCCGAAGCAGTGCCTGAGGACATGAGTCCTTTGCCTAAATTCCTCCCAGTTCAGAGCTCAGTAAGGCAGTACGGTGGAGCTGCACAGAGATCTGTGCTTCTGGGACATCTGCGTTCTTGAATCATTTGGCACAATGCATGGTCAGCGCACACAGCCTTGTGGGACTCCATCCACGTTCAGCTGGACACGGAGCCCTTCAGCGCTAGCAGGGAATTCAACACTTCAGCAAAACCTGTACACTGATCTTTGCAAGTGCCAAGAAGTCTGTTAAAGCGTTTACATACTGCAACATTAAATGCTTGGTAAATTGCCACATCATTTTGTGCTTTCAGTGTTCCCAAAACCACATCGTTCATCTTGCTTCTGCAATGCCAAACCCTGCAAAACTTGCTGAATGCACTTAACTCCAAATCAACACCCTGTAAAAATGGTTCCTCCCTTCTTCTCATGTGCTGTTATATGTAAAATCTACACCCAAAGTTAATTTCTTGCTGACTTGGTGCTGATTAATGCAAATTAAATTACATGCTAATTGCCCCAAATGGTTTGCATGCAGCCCAGAAATTAGTTCTTTTTGCTGGTGATAAAACACATTTGTAATTTTTTACACAATGGATACATTAAGCCATTGTTAGTTTTGCAGCATCTTCAAAAATCAAGTGTTTTGGTAGCACCTTTTAGAAAAGGAGAAAAAAATATCCTAAGAAAACATTATTAAGTTCTGATCCAGTCTTGCAGAAACCTCTGTTTTACCTCGTGGGAGGAATTTTATGGCTCGTTCAGAGCTCAAGCTCCAAGATGCATTTTACAAAACCTTGAGCCAGTTTTGTTAAACCCGTCACTCCCTAATCCCCTTGTGCTTGTCAGCACAGTACACAGGCACTTGATTTTGGACGGCTGATTTGATAAGGGGTGAGGGGAGAAGGGGGGGAAATGGGGACTGCTATTTCAGATAGATCCTACAGTATTCTTGCAATTCAAGAGAGAACAAGGAATTATTTCAAACAGTGATACTGGGCAGAGAAGCTCTTGAAAGGGTTGTGTATTTTGTTCCAGCATATCAGGGTTGTTCTGGCACTCATTCTGAATCCCAGTCATCAGACTGGTTTGCTGGGGCTCTGGCTGGCAACTGGCGTGGGGATCAAACGCAGCAGCAGGTAGTGCTTAGCTCTTCAGCAGTCCCTGGAGTGGCTGACATTTACAATACAGATGCATTTTGCATTTATATCCAGCAGTGGGGATAAAATTTGATTTATGTCATGAGGAAGCTAGAGAAAAAAAAGAACCCCAAGCATGGTGTTCTCCAAGAGAACAGTAGTTTCTTCTTCACAGGCTCTGCTGCAGTGAATAGTCAGTCATATTCCACCTCATAGTCTATCCCAAAGCAAGTAAACAAGATTATGCCCATTTTATGGAAGAAGCAGCGACATAGAAATGTGAATTGCCCAAATTTACACGTGTAGCTTGAGGTAGAGCCTAAAACAGATTTTGCTGAGACAAGTGCAATGCACTCAGATATTACTACCACTGGAGCACTCAAGTCCAGAGAGGATTTAAGTCCTTTCTGCCCCATTCATGGGCAATAGATGCCTAGACTGTAAAGGTACACAAACACCTACACCACAGACTCCCAGACACACAAAACATCTTTACCCTGACAACAAAACATGAGACCTGGCAGCAAACAGCCCAACTTCCACAATACCAGAGGATATAAACATTAAACTGGAGGAGGGACAAGGGAGGTTGAAGACACACGTCATGGTCATCCCTATTCTGGTCATCAGAAGACTGATCAAGTAGAGTGAACTGACGAAAAGATGGCATATATATACATATATCTATCTATCTATCTATCTCGTAAGCCTTAACTGACCTGATGCCTAAGAAATGTTTGTTTGTGGGGGTTTTTTATAGTCTTTTCTGTTACTGGTCCATTCATGATGCTATTTCTCCCTCCCTTCCCTAATAGCCATGTCCCCGTTCGGCCCAATTTTGGTAGCTGACCTCCGTTCTTAGACATTCTTAACTTTGACTTCTACTACCAGCTGAAGCTGCCAAAATCCCAGCCCCACCCCTGCACCAGACGTAGTAAAATTCTCTCAGTTTTAACCATGAGTTCAAAGTCAGTGTTTAGGAAACTTAATAACCTATAACAGAGCACGTAAATCCCCTCAATTCAGAGATGAAATTGTGACCACCACCACCAAGAACTCCACAGCACCGACCCCTACAGGGTCTGTGCTATTGAGTAGTAAAAGTATTCCCCCTCTGAAGTCTCTCCTAAGCAGAGATTGTTGTGTCACACTCTGTTAAATTATGTGTGATGGGTCTGTCGTTAGGATTACTCTGTAGAAGAGACGGCTTGGAGGCTGCCAGATTCATTAAACATCTTCAGTGGGACTTCATGAGGGCCTTTCACTTACCCTGAACAAACAACAAACACACCCTTTGTGCTCAAGAACAAAGGGAGTTTTTGCACTTTTGTTTGATGTCAGTCACAACTGGAGATTAAAGCTTCTGCTCTGTGGATTTCAAAGTTGTCTCCCCCCTCCAAAGCTGCTCCTCTTGCTGTTAGCTAGGCACTTCAAAAAGGTTTACAGCTAAAAAACCCCAAAAAGAACAATATTAATAACAATCAGCTTCAGAAGTGCTACATATTTTTGGCATTTGAATGCATTTCACTCGTAGATATGACTAAGAAAACAAAGTGCAGGAGTAACATATGCAGGAACTGTGTTCTTCTTAATCACTTTGCACCAGGGACTGGAAAACTGGATTTGTAAACAGATATTTCTGTGTTAAGATTGAAGGACAGTAGGCTCTGATGCACTGAAAAGAGATGTAGCCCAACTGAATCTGGATTTGGGAAAGAACAGTTTCTGTTTTCCTAGCAGAGGATGCAAATTGGGGAGCTTGTATTAAGCCCCTCCAAAACCCAAGTCATGGTTTCTTTTGCAGTCTTCATGCTCTGATGTGAGAGATTAATGTTCACTGGTATATACTACAGATTGCTTGATTTTGGATGCCTTTTCGAAATCTGTAGCACATACCACTGAATACCCATCTTTCAGAAAAGGCATCCAAAACTAAGCAGGACAAGGTCTTGAAGAAGGTTACACCTCTTGTTGTCTCAGGGACAACCCAACACATGACCCGACAGGGTACCCTAGCAAGAGTCCACCACCCTGGCATGTCGCTTCAGGACATGTAAAGGGAAACAAGGTAAGCTGCTATAAAAACTGCAAAAATAAGTATTGTCCGATTCAGGAAAGAAACAAGTCACCACGAGGAAATGAAAAGAGTTCTCTGGAATGTTGCAAGGAGCACCCAAACGGAATGCTTTGGTTGTATGGGAACTTCTTTCTCCCCTCTGATCTGAAGGGTCTAATAACTTAAAATCTTCTCTGTGAGGCAGAGGTTAGGAGCCACCTCTCCTTTCAAAGCAGCCTGACTTGTTTACATGTAGCAGTTTGATCCAGCCTAACACCTCCCAATCTGTGAAGACTTTTTGGTTTTGCTTTGCTTGACTGTCCCTCTCCACACCTCCAGCTACACAAGTCAATTAGATAGAAAACAATGTAAACTAAACGAAGGGTCACATTCTGCTACCTAAATACTTCAGCGCTCTCCAAAGATGGATGGGACCACTATGAATATGAGAGTCTTCCCCTTCAGCTGAGATGTTGTTCATCAAATGGTGGAACAGAGAGGTGCGAAGTAGCCACAAGAGCAAGTGACCAATTGAAAATGCCTTTCAAAGCATAGGACTAAGTGTTTCTATGGTTTACCTGTGCAAGAAGGTGAACATTTTAGTGCTGCTGTGTGCAAACTGTCTTTGGATGGCTGTATGAGTCTGAATTTACGTCTCACATAATTCTACCATAACCCATCAGTAAGGAGGAAACGCCTCTGTTTCCCACCCAAACTAACAGATTTTCTGAAACACAGTTTGTTGCTTTTTTCTTTTCCTCGAGAAAACGGATTTGAATCATCTTTCTACTCTGCATTTGAATAAGGTGCCTATACAGTCTTCTAGACTTTCCTCACACTGACACCACACCACCCATATATTCATTTCCTAGACAGTTGAGCGATATGACTTAGTACTTCCCTTTAACCAGATGCCAGAGCACGGCTGAAGGGACAGCGCATGAAAATGCGTGCAACGATTTAAAATGTGCCAAACCAGAGGTTAACAGAAGCACGCATGTGGATTTCTCATTTAAAGCCCTTTCTGTTCCAGTCATGTTTTAGAAGTGTTGAAACTCAACAAATTGTGATACTTGGAACTACTTCTTTGAAATACTGCCCTTGCACAACTCTTTCAAGAAATACCAGAGGAAGTTTTATAAACCCAAGCAATTTGGGGATAATTGGACAAATCCTGTGATTTGGACATGATTTTTGCTTGTCAGTTCTCGCAGTGGTCCATCTCATGATACCCAAGTATTTTGTTTAAAGCATCTGGATATTCTCATGGTGCTGTATAAAGAACAGGACACAAAACATCTTTCAAGTTCTTCATGTTTGGCCAATTAAGAGAAGACTGTAAACTTAACAGTTACTCAGAGGCCTACCTTGCTGCACTTGCTTAGTAGATCCAGTGTGAAATGATCTAATTATTGCAAGCAGCAGTAAACATGGTTAAATCTTCAATTTTGTGTCAGCATACTCTCCTTCAGACATAAATTATGCAGAAAGCCTCACCAAATGTTATGTGCTGATGTGGTTTGGTAGCACAGTGCTTTCATGTACAGCGGCCCCATCATTAATATTAGGCTTGCTTTAAATAATGAAACAAACAAAAAAATGTTTCCCAAAGGATGCAAACTGTAAAGATGTAAAGTCGTAGTGTGGGCAAGAAAACAAGTTGTGTAGTTCAGAGAATCTTCATAAGCGTTAACCAAGCAGCCAGGGGATGTACTCAAGGGGCTTCTATTCCACGGGAGCTTTCCCTTTCACTTTTTCCTGTGTAGTTTAATATCGGAGTTGATCATGTTAAGTTCATTGCTACAATCTAAGGCAGTGTTACAGTATGCAGATCACCCATGCGCTGCAGATTTCTTACTCTACCAAAATGTCTTCATCTCCTCTTTCCCAGTTCATAACGCTACATTGGGAGGGAGAGAGAGGAAGATCCTACCTACAAATGGTAGTGTTTCCCCAGAGCAGCTGTTGTAGGAATGACGCTAGGGAATGTGCCTAAACCCAAGTTGCCTTCTGATGGCAATCCAGGGAAGAGAGATGGCAAGTGGAAGAAGGAAATGAGAACACATAGTGCGAAGGTCATATCCTGACAGTCAGGGTGTAGGGCAGACAGATCTGGTAGAAGGGAGATGCTCTGAGACCCCACCAGTACAATACAGTAGTGCCAGTAGAGACATTTTGCAAGAAGAATTTGTCCAAGACCACGTATGATTTGTCTCATTAGCTTCGTCAGCTCTCATTGCTTCTGCCCCACTGCACCGCTAACCCACGAGCACAGGATACTCACAGAGAAGAAATGAAAGTTGGCACCCAAAAATCAAGTTCCGTGTATCACCAATGCTTGGGTAGCCTTCAAGGTTGGCCAGGTGACTGTCTCTCTGGGCTGAAATGGCTAGAGGGCATCCAACTGCTCTCTGCTTTAGCAGCTCTCAGGGCTGAAAAGAAAAACTTGCCAAGTTGAAGTGCCTGGAAGGAGGCACAGAGCAAGGATATATGTAGAGAACATCTCAGCACAAAAAGTCCAGTTCTTGGCCTTAGTGCCAGGCAGAATAAAAGACATCCTATGCTTTTCCAGATCCTGCAATGCATACACCATGAATCAGTTGGAGAAGTCAAAGTGTTCTGACTTCGAGGAAGGGGTTATCTAGCATTTTATAATAGTGAAGAATCTATTCCATATTCTGCCCAGCATAGCTCAACTTCACTTTGCTGCAAAGTTCTTTGAAGCCCTTGACCTCTACTTTCTGAAACAGAAGACGAGTAAGAAAACATATGTTCAAAACAGATTATGATATTCAGCTGCTCCTAGGAAATTCTCTATGCAGCACCAGTAGATCAAATTATTTTCATTATATCATTTGGTCACAAAGAATAGTGACATAATTAGGGAGCTAAATAGCAACAGTTTCCTTCTGGTAAATTTGCTGTAGCTAATTTTGTTAATAAGACTGATAATTGTTTTACGCTCATTCAATATGTTAAGTTTACCTAATACTAAAACCAATCTGAACCTTTAAATTAATTTTTGTTTCATTTCTAGAGGAATCAATGTCATTATTAATCATAAAAGGAGTGCCGAGTCAGAGGATGATAAATCTCCTTTGGGCTTATTTGACTTTCATATTTATGGTTTGGATAAGGTTATTATGAAGGAATTTTCAAGAAATGATTGAGGAGGAAAGGGAAGCTAGGAAATACTACGTTTGAACGCTGTGCTACTATTGACTACAGCAGAATGTAAGCAAACAGTTTGATTCCTTTAAGTTCTGCAGACTTAAGCATGGAGAAAGTGCTCAAAATAAAACAAACCACTCAGACTGCCCAGCTACAGAGCTCTAAGATGGACAATTTTCAAACCAATGGTTTTGAGAGTGGATTTACAAGAAAAGAGGAGAGAACATCTAGGGCATACAACTCACGGGATTTTGCATGCCTGGCACCAGTGGTTTTGCTTTTAAGCTTTAGAAAGAAATATTTGCTCAGACCACTGTTGCTTTTGTTGCATTTCTAGCTTCGCTGAAAAAAAAAACAAAAACCCTTAAAACACAGGAGCTATTTTAGCTACACTTCTACAACTCAATGTATGGTAATGCGGCGAAACGTCCTAGATAAATGTGTCCAATTTTCACAAAGCCAGCGTTGCCCACATCGCTTTTTACATGCTTTGACAGGATAAGGTCAATGCCCATTGGCTGTGCAAGCAAGGGAGAATGTCATCGGTGTTGCTATTGTCATAGTAACGTTCCAACTGAGCTTTGGGAGGTGGCAGTCCTTGGTCACCCTGCCGAGGAGATGCGCGCCCACAAGCTCCCTGTTAACTCCGTGTCTTAAAAGACAGAGGAGAAACAGTGCTTTCTGTTTAAGCACAGTACTATATTTTACTATTGTCTTGAAAGGGAAAACACATGGCATGTTAAGCTGAGATGTTGGTAATAAGAGGTTTTTTCCCTCAAAGTTGTGCTTTCTGCTGAAGAGGATTTTAACAAAATCTGAAAGCCGAACATGCTCAAATGCGGATCTGAATTATGCCTATATCTTCCTTTGGTTACTAAAGTACTCTCCCAAACTTTGAGATTCCTGAAGCGTGCAGCAAATTTTCACCTGTACCCATCCCACCTGTACCCACAGAAACAAGCCAACAAAATTCAGACAACCCCCTCAACTCAGTTGGTTACAGCTGACCACCATCAAACACCAAATAAATATTTTTGAGCATACCTACTGGAACACATTTCACTGATAAAATATGGAAAATGAGAACAATTAAAACAGAAGTAACTTCAACACGACTTGTACAAAGGAATCCTTTGTCTCTCCTTGTATCTTTTAAGAGACAAACCTATCAAAGGAAAACGTTATGATAATGTATTACCATGCTGAGTTAATTGTCAATTGCGAGTTACTTAAGCGCACTTGAATGATATGTTTAAAGCCTTATTTTCAACCCTAATAGCTATTAATGGTAGGAAGAGAAAATGAAACCAATTTTCCCTAACTTAAAGTGGAGCTCTATTAAGTATAAGTGAACAAAAATCCTAAATATAACAAACTCTTTAGGTATTTCAGCTAATGGAAACCCACACTGTCCAGATTTCAGTCTAGCTACATACTAGTTTCAGTCTAGATACATACTAGTTTGGAAGCAGCATCGATTCAGTTCTTCCAATGGTATGAAATCATCTTCAGAGACCAAGGTGGCTGAACTGAAAAGAGAATGACATTCCCAAAGGACTAATTCAGTATGCAAGCTCAAGGAGACATTAAACCTGGTTTTCAAGAATTCCCTTCTTCACAGACAGAGAACAGTGTTTTGTAGATAGTCAACCCTATGGACACAGAGCCAAATATAGCTTAAAAATTCCCAATAGCATTCAAAACATCTACAGTTAAGCTCAAGAAACTATTTTTGCGTGCCACAAATTCTATCCCCAAATACTTGCCATTTACTTCAATTGCTCTACTGCACTCCTTGACATATATCTGCTCCCTCTCCATCCAAATGAGTGGATTTTGCCAGTCTTGTGTGATTTAAAAGAATATTACAGTCTTGAATCATCTTGTCCTGTACATCAAACAATTTAAGAAAGAAAAATCATTAACTTAGCTGGTGCCTTCTGTCCTGGAGATGCCATGAGTGGGAACAACTAATTGTGAGATATTTGCAGGTTATTCTAGAAAATATCTTCTGTCCTAACTCATAAATCTTAAATAAGATTGATTTTTTTTTATTTGAAATAGCAGAAGTGACAGCATGACATCTTCCATACTCTCCCATGCTGGTCTTTTAAACCTAATAATCTTATTAAGGTACTCAAGTGTCAAATATTTTTGTAGTAAAACACGTAGAGAAAATTGATAGTAATCATCGAATTACTGAACAGGTTGTGTTGGAAGGAACCTTAGAAATCATCTAGTTCCAACCCCCCCATCACAGGCAGGGATACCTTCCACCAGACAAGGTTGCTCAAGGCGTCATCCACCCTGACCCTGAACACTTTCAGGCAGGAGGTGTCCACAGCTTCTCTGGGCAACCTGTTCCAGTGTTTCACCACTGTCACAGTAAAGAATTCCTTCCTAATATCTAATCTAAATCTACTCTCCTGCAGCTTGGAACCCTTACTCCTCATCCTATCACTACACTCCCTGATCAACAGTCCCTCCCCAGCTTTCCTGTAGCCCCCTTCAGGTATTAGAAAGCTGCTAGAAGGTCTCCCCAGAGCCTTCTCTTCTCCAGGATGAACATCTCTCTCAGCCTGTCCTCACCAGGGAGGTGCTCAAACCACCTGATCATCTTCACAGTCCTTCTCCAGACCCATTCCAACAGGTTCATGTCCTCCTTGTGTTGGAGGCCTCAGAGCTGGAGACAGTACAGCTGGTGGGGTGTCACCAGAGCAGAGTAGAAGGGCAGAATCACCTCCCTCAGCCTGCTGGCCACACTTCTCTTGATGTTGCCCAGGAAGTGATTGGCTTTCTGGGCTATAAGCACACATTGCCAGGTCACATTCAGTTTTCATTCACCAGCACCCCCAAGTTCTTCCCCACAGGGCTGCTCTCGATCCACTCATCACCCAGCGTGTATTTGTGCTTCGTATGTGAAAATCGGCCGTTGTCAGTCATTACAGGTTCAGTAACTTCCCTTTAAAGGACAAAAAAATTTGTAGCTTCATCACCGATTTGCTTCTTGCATTAGCACTTCTGAAACAGGGCTACGAAACCTAATTCCTTCCTATCCTGTTTTCATTAAGAAAAAAAATTGCAAGTCATCTTCTCTACCTTGGGAGCAAGGTACTCGTTAGGAAAAGCTTTTTCACTCAATCATCAGGTTTCAGTATGCTTAAATAAAGCTACTCCTAAATCTTACAACTATATACTTCAGTAAAGTCACTCAAAAGAGGGAAATTTTTAATGCCAGAGATGCTGCAGTGTTAAAACTTCTTTGTGACTATTTTGTTGCACAAGATCCCAGAAATGGTGTATGAACCTGCCAAATGTCAACACGTGTTCTTGTTTATGGATTTCTAAGCCTAAATTTGTTTTGTTTTGTTTTCTTGGTTTTTTTTTTCATGTAGCTTCATATAGCATCCTGATCAGATAAGCTTTATAACCAAATGTCTCTACATCTACACATCTGAAAGAACACATGTTGTTTGCTGCCTCCCTCTAAATAAACAACATAAATAGAAACCTATGGCAGAGTCTCTCTCATTTTTCAAAACAACTTCCAAAAAGGAGGTAAATTCTCCTGAACTTGAACAATCCTACTACATGCATGTATAATGGCACATGCCGGAGGCAAAAATGCCTGGATGAAACAGTAAATAATGAATGTGATTCCTAGAAGTAGGGACATATCCATGTTGTTTTGTTGGGTTTTTTTCTTGAGAATAGGACTCTAGTGGTGACTATTCTTCTAATGTGAAAGAAGACTTATTTCATGGAATCACAGAATGGCCTAGGCTGGAAGGGACCTTAGAGATCATTTAATCCAACCTCCCTGTCATGGGCAGGGACGCCTCTCAACTAGATCAGGCAACACATGAGGACCAAACAGGAATTGAACTTGCGACCTTTGGTGTTTCAGCACCATGCTCAACTGAGTGAGCTAAACCGGCCCTCAATTTGTAGTTTATATACTCCCAGTATCCATTCAGATGAGCACAGGACTTCTAGCATCATCTCCTAAATTGCCATCCGCTTTGTAGGAAAGTCTCACCTGAGGAAGAATTTGAAACTTGAATATTTGTGTTAAAAATCCAATGTTTTTCTTAACCAAGCATTTCATGTCCATTTGGACTCTCACTCGGGTGAGGCTGCAAAAAAATTGGGTGGAAACTCAAATGTCCCTTCTCACTGGAGCCTTTAGTAAAAGGAGAGTGATTTATACAGTTTCAAGAGAAAGCAGCATTCCCACTCACTAGTGTTATTACATTTGAGTCCTTGCCAAAAAAAGCTGCAGATTTTCACTCGTGGAGTGAAAGAACAGAGGAGAGGAAGGAGGAAATTTTATGCTATGTAAACAAGTACTCTACCTGAAGGGGAATAAAAAAAAGCACCAAAACTGCAGTCAAATATTTACACTTGTGAAGATTCAGGCAAAACATCAAATCAAGCTGTACTGTTAAGAGCCCCGTTCTCTTCCTCTCTGTTCCTCCTTCCTTGCTTCCTTCTGTATGTGCTCTTCTGCTGCTCCTCCGTGCATCGAGAGCTGCAGTTACAAAGAAAGATCATCTATAGAGCTGGCGGCTGGCTGGGGACTCCGGGATGGCCAAGGATTATCCTTGTGATATGGGCTACACACCAGCCATGTTCAACCCTTTGTGAAATTCATTCATGCTCCAGAACCAAAATGTTTGTTTCTGGTTTTTTTCCCCCCCTGCTTGTATTTTTTTTAATGTAGTGATTTAAGCATTTGGGAAGCCCCATCATTCCTTTAAAGTAAATACTTCATAAGATCTGCGGGTTTTTTAGTTGAATTTTGGTTTGTATGGAAAACGAAGCTCCAGATCTTTGGAAGTACATCAGATTGCATTTCAACTACACATTTGTTGCAAAAAAGCTCTGGAAAAAAGATTCACAAAATACTACAGAGTCTTCTTAAGCTCGTCCTATGTGTCTTACAGTAACACAGTTTCCTGTCCAAGTCTATGTCTATCACTGAACTCAGTAATTGCTCCTTAACTGGGAAAAAAAATCAAGTAAACAACGTGGTATTATTACTATTTTAACTCAAAAGGCACTAAAATCAACATTTCATGATAACAGTATCTAAGAATTCTTGACAGAGGGTTATACTCTCCTTGACCAAATCAACAGCTTTATTTTAAAATTGCCAAAAGAATTTGTTCTGGATATGTTTCGTGGAAATAAAAGAGTAAACAAGTATTTTCAGTTGTTTTCCATCAGAATCTATTTATTTTCCTTATCACTGCTACTTTTAAAAGCAGCACCAAATAATTAAAATTCTCAAAAGAATATATTTAGAAGATTGTCACATAAGAAGATGACATCTTACAGAAAGGGATTTCTCTGTATATTCAGCTAATTGATAGTTTCCATACCACCAAGTCTGCCTGTGTGTTTTATTCTGAAACAAAAACTAATTTCATAATAAGCAGCTAGGGCTAGAAATGAGTTTCAGTGGGTCACAATCCCTTTTCATCTCTCACCAAATCAATCACTTGCTTCAAAAAACACTTAATTGCCAAAACAAAACAATTAGCAATAGCAGACAAAGCATTTTTCTTTCTACACTCTCCCTGTTGCGTCAACATTCATCTGCCTGCCTCACAGATTTTTGGGTGCTCTGAGTGTCCACTCTTGTCAAAGATCAATGAGAGCAACAATCACTCAGATGATCTGAACAATCAGGCTTAACTGGGCAGCCCTAATTAGTGGATACTTCTGAAATATTGGGTGTTTCAAAACAGTTTCACAGGAAACGTGTTCCACAGTTGTCACGCTTAAGAAGAAAGAAGAAAATATACATATTTGTTTACTTTTTTTTTTCCAGTAAAGAAGAAATAACAGCTTATCCACAGTGGGGAAGTTACAGCTATCAGAATGCTGTTCTGGGTATAAGAGCTGCAGACATACACTGATCTATTTTTTTTGTAACATAATAGACAGGATTTTCCGTAGAGACACGAAAGCAAAAAACGATCAGTGACACCAGCTGCCCTGCACGGCGCATACGAGCGTTCACAGCAGATATTTTGCCTGGTCCATGTTGCCTGGCCCCAATCCGAGTCCTTCCCCCGCAGCATCCTCAGCTGCACCTGCGGCACGAGCAGCTGGTGGCTCAACACCCCAGATTTCCCTTTTCGGAGCTGAATAGCTTGCAAGAAGAAAGGGAGGCCACCTTCCCTCCTCCATCTGCAGTAGGGACAAGGGTACTGCATTTTATTTCATGTTGTCTCAAATAAACTCACTCCAAGGAAGAGACAGCACAATCTGGGGCTTGTGTGGGCAAAGTCCTATGCTCGAGCTTTCCTATAAGCATTGCAAAGTAAAAAAATATAAATTTTCCAGCACTGAGATATCTGGGCCTTGATCCCACTGACACGCATATCCCCTCTATGTTGCAGATGTCATATAGAGGATCTACATCAAACATAGGTGTAAATTCTTTCCTACAATTGCCTTGTATTCCAGAGAGACATAAAAAGACTTCAGTGTAAAAGATAATCACCCTTCTCATTACCACAGTCACGTTTTATGTGAACAACCTCCTGAGAAAAAAATGTGTTGTAGATGCTTTATATGTTGATCAGCTTTACTCTTACCCATAAAGCAGCTTCACACCGGTGTCAGTGATTTTCTTGGATATATTAGTTTTATTATTGTAGCCTCCATTGGCCCTACTCATGCACGAGAGTCACCTCAAAGACCAAAGGGCCTACAATCTTCCTTAATTATACCAGTATAAATGAGATCAGAATTCGGTTCTGCTGCTTCATTTCCCAGCACACAGTTAGTGTCAGTTTAGGTAACTTTTCAAGTGATTCTTCTGCAGTGAAATTCAATGGATTTATTGAAGTTTGATAGATTTTAATATTATACTTTCAGGAAAGGATTGAATCTTTTTCTTCCAATGTGTTTTATTTTGTAGTAAATGGGCTGCCACACATCGATTACAGCGATGTAATCAATGTAGTATTTGCACCTTCTTAGGGAAGAAAAACAACTGAACAAACATCTCCTTCCCTGACAGCTCAGTTCCTCAAGTACAACCCCCTGAATTTATGTCTCCCAAATTATTCTAAGTTTATCCAGGTATCCAGAGACTTCACTATAAATGAAACTTAAAGGAAATTATACAGTGATTGACTTCATAGTTACTGCAATTTGACATTGTCCTTTTCAATCTCCAGGGTCTCAATTCTTACTTGAATTACACAGATTAAGTGTAATGGCACTAATGAAATCACTGTCAGTTTATAGAGGTATAAAACTGAGAGCAGATTCTGCCCCAAAACTCAACCACTATAAAGACATGACCCTATCCATGGAGGCTGATCCTCTTTCTCTACGCTGTTTTTATTTGGTAGACTAAATTGCTTTCAAATTGCACAAAACCCGTTTTTAATTTTACTTATTTAGATGGATATAAACGTTTAGGCTGTAACGAGAGACTTACATGGTTAAATATTCTGTAATTGCTTAAAATCAGACTGAGAAGATGCATTAGATTTTTTTGAAGCTATTCTTAAATGAACTAAGAATAATATATGTAATGCATCACCACACCTGATGGTTTATATAATGCAGCTATTCATTACCTCAGATTTTCATGAAGTTAAAGAAAGAAAAAAATCCAGTCAGTCTCTCCTTTTTACTACCCACCCTAATTGCTTAATACTTTCAGTAGTCATTCTCCCGATCTTCTCATTCCTACCTGTAGCAACGAGGAGCAAGGCAGCCTATATTAATTTCATTCAGGCATCACTTACTGCCAGTTACATAATTGCATTCTAGATAAGCAAAAGGGTTTTGGAGTCTGAAAGTCATCAATATCTCATTTTTATCTGTGCTCCAGACATGAGAAGCATCACTACACAGGGCTAAGAATAAAACTAGCATTAGAAATAACAATTTGGCCTTTGACTGTTCTAAACCCTTCTTCCCTCCAAAGTCTGATTTTTGCTGTAACTCTAAAATTAGGTCCCTGAATCATAGAATCATAGAACAGTTCAGGCTGGAAAAGACCCTTAGGATCATTGAATCCAACCATTAACCCTACACTACAAGTTCACCCCTAAACCATATCACCCAACCCCACATCTAAGCGACACTTAAACACATCCAGGGATGGCGACTCAACCACCTCCCTAGGCAGTCTGTTCCAGTGTCTGACCACTCTCTCCATGAAGAATTTCTTCCTAATGTCCAGTCTAAACTTGCCCTGTTGCAACTTGAAACCATTCCCCCTGGATCTGTCCCAAATGACCTGTGAGAAGGGACCAGCACCAACCTCTCTACAACGTCCTTTCAAGCAATTGTCGAGCATGATGAGGTCCCCCTCAGCCTCCTCTTCCTTAAACTGAACAGTCCCAGCTCCCTCAATCGCTCCTTGTAAGATCTATTCTCCAGGCCCTTCACCAGCTTTGTTGCCCTTTTCTGCGCTCACTCCAACACCTCGATATCTCTCTTATACTGAGGTGCCCAAAACTGAACACAGTGCTCAAGGTGTGGCCTCACCAGTGCTGAGTACAGGGGGACAATCACCTCCCTACTTCTGCTGGTCACACAATACCTAATACAGGCCAGGATGCTGTTGGCCTTCTTGGCCAATTGGGCACACTGCTGGCTCATATTCAGCTGTTGTCAATTAGAACACCCAGGTCCTTTTCCGCCAGACAGCCTGCCAGCCACCCTTCCCCAAGCCTGTAGCGTTGCATGGGGTTGCCGTGACCAAAATGCGGGACCCTACACTTGGCTCTATTGAAATGCCTGCAGTTGGTCTGGGCCCATCGATCCAGTCTATCCAGGTCCCTCTGTAGAGCCTTTCTACCCTCCAGCAGATTGACACTCCCTTCCAGCTTGGTGTCATCTGAAGCATGAACCCCAATTAGATAGCCACAAAAACCCCAAAACCCACCTTAGTTCACTACTGAAGTTATTGCAGATTATTACAGGTGGTTTTGGAGTAAATCCAGCACCAAGAGAGTGCAGTTCCAGCAGAATCACAGCTGGATTTGTTTACTATGTCCGTCTCCGCACTGTCACGAAAGTGACACAGTGAAGTTCATAAAACTATCAAAAAACTTAATACTTTAAAAACTAGAAAGCAAGGGAGCAGTCACATGTATTGGGACTGACTTAGGAAAGTCTTACTTTCCCCTGCTGTGTGTTGACTTCACTCACTGTGTTGCGCTCCCCAGGCTTTGATCCTGACAGCATCTCTCAGAACCAGGCTCCTAATTTTACCAGATGTGTGCACACATTCATCTTCAAACTGTTGATAAAGTACACGACGGTTGTCTGAATCTGATCTTAGATCTGCGACTTCTTTATAGGGCGGGTTCATATTATAATCATGCAAAGCACCTTAGAAACAGGGTTTTGAAGAAAGAAGTTTTAATAATTAATTCTGTCTATATTCCCTACATCACTTGTAAAAAAAAAAGGAAAAAAAAAATCAGTGTATTAATTAGTGTTGTTTGTGGCAGTTTTGCAGGAGACACAGTTTTCTCTCCCTGACTCCCTCTCTTACGAGGTGTGCTGGTTGGAAAGCCTCGTGCCTTTGCACGTCCCTGTGACTACACCCCCAGAACAGAAAACAATTTCGCTTAAGAAATCCACAGCACTGGAAAAACAATGCAATGAAATTTCAAAGCTCAATTAATAATTGGAAAAGATTCACCAAGGTTTAGTCATACTCTTCTTATGCCTACACCTGCCTCTCTCCCCAAGACAGTAAGTCTCCTGAAAGACACTGTTACGATACAAACTGGTTAGCAGCTAAATAAAAAATAGTTTTTATTAACTGTCATTTCAGAAGGATGCCATTTCAGCTGCAACGACCCTTATGTTTATGAACGTACGACAAAACCCTGAAACAATTTACATTTATTTTTATCCAGAAGTTGCTATAAATAAATACAAAAATTACTTCTAAGATATAGCACCGCAACTGCTTTTCTCCAGAAGCAGTCAAAAATCCCCAGCATTTTAATTGAAGATGTTTTTTCAGTTGAGGTTTTTTTTTGCTTGGGTTGATTTGTGGTTTGGTTTTGTGTTGTTTTTTTTTTCCAAGCTGTATATACAATTATCTCTGTAGAGTGGCACAAATGCGAGAGAAGTTGAAGGCAAAATGTTTGCTCAGTTCAAACAGCATCACATGATGCTACATTCAGGATGGCATGCCTTTGAAAAGGCACCGTCAAAAATCTGAAGGCTTCAGTATATTCCTCATCTAATATCTGTTTTGGATAGGACTTACAAAGAACACTCTGCGCTTTGATCAGGGAGTTATATTTAGAAAGGACTACACGAGCCAAATGATTTTTCCAACAGATTCATGCCTTGTTTTCTGTCCAGTGACTATCCAAATAGGTCCCTGGATGGTGATAAATGAAGGTACTTGCTCTAAAAAAGCAGAAAAACCCCATAGCCCATCACTAATCAGATAAACCAAGAGATATTATTTATACTGAGGATGCACTGTTTTCGCATAACTTCAGAGGCCTCGGTTTCTCAAAACACTGAACTCATCTCTCAAGGCAGCGAGACTTAAACAAATGCTGACACGCGTTGCTGAAACATGGCCTTGAACCAACATTCAAATTAAAAAAGAAAAAAAAAGAACGAGTACAGAAGATACCAGGCACCCTTTGAGCTTTATTCCTGCTTAATGGACAGACAGGCAGAGGAACAGAAGAGATACGAGATCGGAACGTGCAAAGCATTGGGAATATGAACCAGAGGATCTGGTTGCAACGCCTTTTGCGATACTACTGAGCTACACTAATTTTATTTTTTTTAAAAATAACAATATATAAAAATCTATTTTGTTAAGTAACAAATTTTGTCACACTGCAATGACCGGAAGATGATCCTCATAGACATCAAAGGGCCGTGTGTTAGATTTTTGATCCACTGGTATACGGGCAAGCTATCATGTTGTCCTGCTCTCCATTACCTGAAATTTTGCAGAATATCTTGACTGCTGGAGTTTATGCTGCCTGCGCTTACATTGTTGACTGTTGCAGCAGAGGAGGAGGAATTTCAACATAAGAGAAATGAGAAGTTAGTCATCTACAGCCGGGTCTTCAGAAAAGTCAGTGTTAGTTTCTACTAAACAGAATGTTAAAATTTCGTATCTACTTCAATGCGAACAGAATTAAGCCCATCTTACAAGTATTGCAAAACCCTGGTTCGGTCCATGAATCTTTGGATGTATTTTTATTTTGCTCTCTCTCCTTAGTCTTTTAATCTCATGAATCCTTATAAAGACAGCTTTAAAAGTTTTGAGGTTTAGTTATGTTTCTTTTTTTTTTCCCCCTTACTTTTTCATAACTGTATTTGGTAAAATGAACAAGTCTCTAGAAACTTGTTTAAACAGCACATGAAAACATAGGTCAGAAATGTAAAAGGTAATTACACACAGAAAAGAAATGAAGGAAAAACTAAAATTTCCAAAGTCTGTGCTGCAAGAAAAATTGAGAGCAATTTCACACCGCCTCTGGCACTGAAATACGGCAGAGATTAATATATCAAAAAACCCTTTCAGTTAGTCTGAAAATCAAACTGGTTTAAAAATTCTTTCTAATATTTACATCCATTTCTTGGCACCCGGAAATCACCTGAACTGTTTATTTTAGAGGAGGGAGCAGCAACACGTTACAGCAGCCCGAGGATGTGACAGGTACGAGGTCTATTATTTCACTGGGATTTAACCAGATAGAACAGCTTTCAAAGTACATTACTGATAAGGGATGGTTTGATACGAGCAGCCTAACTTTATTAGAGGCTCAGTTGATTCAGAGGCCCAGAAATAAGGTACCTGAAAATCCCCCCAGTTCTTTGATAACTTCAGCGCCGTATAAGAACAGGAGACTGATGAGATGCTGATAAATAACACCCAGCGTTAGAGGGAGGAAATCAGTTGTGTACATCGTCATGAGTGGATTTTCCACCTTTTGAATACGAGGATATTAACTCTCTTAACGTAGGCAGATTTGAAAGCCCAAAGCAAGGAAAACTTAAATATTTACAAGCACTGTAATCTCAATACGGTATTAAAAAAAGGAAGAGATCACTCCTTGTTTGTCTCAAACATTTCCAAGCTTTTATGACAGATCAGCTGAGACGTTTCTTACCTTGCTGTCTTCACCGCGCGTACTTTGAAGCTCACTTGGATATGGTTATTAAATAATTCCCACCTTTAACAATCAAAACTCCAAAGACCCATTAAACTGATGAAGTTAAAGACGACAACCTTAAGTGTGAAAGATTAAAAAAAAAAAAAAAAAAAAAAAAGTTGCACTCTTGACTAAAGCAGACAGAGTTACTTACAAGGAAGGCTAATCCATTCGACCTGCTAAAGCTATATTTCACATTTGATTAAAAACATGCCACTCTAAGTACACAGAAAAGGCTGGAGCATGACGGAGTCGGGCCACTCCTGCTCTAGCCAATATTTTCTGTGAACTTGCAGGGAACTGGCAGAAACATTAATCTTCTTTCCATCCCCTCTCTTCCTCCCCGTTAAATCCACTGCTAGGAAAACACTCTCTCGTGAAGCCCATGGGGAAGATGTCCCCGCTGAGACAGGATAAAAGACTCTTACATGACTCTTACTAGCCTGTATGGGTCCATCAGTGGCTCATAGCCAAGAAAGCAATCTTATAGTCTGTTGAGCTGTGAAAGAGTCCTCTGCAGTTTCTGAGCGACGAGTGAGCCCCGTCTAGTTCCCGTTATAAACATACCTGTGCAAAATAAACACGCTACTGGCTTTTTGTGGCTGCAGTTTACTGGATTCTGTTATCACAGAGAGGTAAAAAGATAAAAAGGACGATGGAGAAAAATTTTTTTTTTTTCTTTTCACATTCTTAATTTTCTTTTCAATCCCCTGGTGTTGTAGGACGTTAAATGCACTGGAAATTTAAATTGGCATCCAACATCCAAATCACTGAAAGAAGAAGTGCAGCAGACTAGAAAATGAAAGAAGAAGCCAAAAGGCAAAAAAGTCTAAGCACAGCTGCTGGCATATTTCCCCTTTCTCTCCCCCTGTTCTGCAAGTCACACTATTTTCTAATTTGCAAGGAAAGAAATTAACCTGTAACAGAACGTCACAGTCTCTGCCACACAACAGGGGTTTATAGCATTTAAGCCTCAGTAAAAATTAATCCTAACTTGTAAATAAGAAGTGGATTCTCTTAATGATATAATGGAGCCAGCTCTTTTTCTTGTATTAAGTCTCCTGAGCAATGGAACCTATTTTACAAGCACTAGAGAAACTTTTCCCGACACTTGAAATAACGTATGGGGTTTTTTTTCTTTTATTAATGGAGTGCGTCTGGGTGCCTTCGTAATTTAACCCCTTGTTGCATTTCCATGGCTTCACATCCTTTCATCTGCTATAGTAGCAGATGTTTTAATTACTGAATAGTGCTGTCTTGAACAGAGAATGACAGCCATCAGTGCATAAAGAGACAGGGCAGAGGGTGCATCTCAAAATCAAGACAATCTACATTTATTTGGCCTGCACGTTCAACGTCAAAGAAAAAAAAGCCAAGAGCTCAGCAGCCTGTGGAGATTGCCTTGTCCTGAGACACAATCCACCTGGTTTGAAATGGAGTTGGTATGACACTGTGAAAACAGGAATTGCCTGTATGTACCTTACTGCCTCCAGTGCCTTCAGTCTCATACTTCACTGAATAAGATTCTACCATTACAAGTGTTTATTCCTTAATAATGATAACATGAATTTCTATGGCTAGATAAAACTCCCTCCCCCAGCTATGTGACAAAAGCAACAAACAACCACAAAATCCTGGCACAAGAGGACAAAATTCAAATGCAAGTTCAATAAGGAAAAGTGTAGAGTCCTGCATCTGATGAGGAATAACACCAGGCACCAGGACAGATTAGGGGACGTCCTGCTGAAAAACGTCCTGCCCCGTGGACAAAGACCTTGGAGTCCCAGTGGGCAGTGAGTTGTCCATGGGACAGCAACGTGCCCTTGTGGCCAAGAGGGCCAATGTTTTCCTGGGGTGCATTAAGAAGTGCCTCCAGCAGTGCTAGGGAGGTTCTGCTCCCCCTCTCCTCTGCCCTGATGAGACCACACCTGGAATCCTGTGTCCAGTTTTGGGCTCCCCAGTTCAGGAGAGACAGGGACCTACTGGAATGAGTCCAACGGAGAGCGACGAGGATGATGAAGGGACTGGAACATCTCTCCTATGAAGAGAGATTGAGAGAACTGGGGCTGTTTAGTCTTGAAAAGAGAAGGCTGAGAGGGGATCTTATTAATGTATACAAATATCTGAGGAGTGGGTGCCCAGAGGAAGGTGCTGGTCTCCTCATAATGGTGCCCAGTAATAGGACAAGGGATAATGGACGTAAGCTAGAACATGGGAAGTTCCACCTCAACATCAGGAGAAACTTCTTTATTGTGAGGGTGCCAGAGCCCTGGCACAGGCTGCCCAGAGAGGTTGTGGAGTCTCCTTCTCTGGAGATGTTCAAAACCCATCTGGACACGTTCTTGTGTGGCTGCCCTAGGGGATCCTGCTCTGGCAGGGGGGTTGGACTAGATGATCTCTAGAGGTCTCTTCCAACCCCAAACATTCTATGATTCTATGATCTCATGGGCTACTTCAGGAGAATTTTGGCAGGTTCTCAGAACTGGAATAGTCTCACCAAGGACAGATCAACCTCAGCTTCATTCTGTTCTTTAATTAGGCAAATATTAACAACAGAACTATAGCAAGTAGTGTCTGAGAAATCTCAAAAATGTAAACCATATCACAATTACAAAATTCTCTGTTGTAGGATTCTGCAATACAACTAGAATAAATCCATCCTGGGAAACCACCCTGAAAAAAAGCCAGCCTATGAGTGCTTCTTCTTTTATGTATGTCTCTAATGTCAAGCTGTTGTTTAAGGAACTCTTGGCATAAAGTTGTCATCTGTTAAAGGAATCAATGATACACAAATGGGGCAAATTTAATGAAATTAATGAGTAGACCTAACCCTTTTGGAGCTGTATGTTTTTATCTCTAGTGATAGATTCTACTACAAAGGTCTTGGTTTCAGGATGAAGCCCAAAAGGAGTTATGACCTCTGTTTTCTTCCATAAAAGAATTAAACCATTCTATTTCATCTATGAAATTCAGTGAGCAAAAGATAGATTTTTCAAAAGTACTTCGGTCGCTAATTCTTCTGGGAGACAGAAATTTATTGCTAGTGACCGGGATACGAGCTCCTAAATGCTTTAACGTTTTTCTGCTATAAAACTAAGTTGTTTTGAAAACTGCACTAAATCCAGTGCTTCCTTTTTCCTTCTGTGAAATGTAATTGCTACCGGCTCACTGAAGAGAGGATATTTACTGGGTCACAGTTTAGTAAAGCTTATCTGCACAAACACACAGGTAAATTAAGGCAGTTTGACTTGGAAAAGAACCACCACATTTCAGCGTAAGCATCTTTTAAAAGCCCTTTCGTCCTGTGTGGCATAGTCTAGGCATTCCTGCTCTGGCAGGGGGATTGGACTTGATGATCTTTCGAGGTCCCTTCCAATCCCTAACATTCTATGATTCTATGATTCTATGATTACAGTTCATAGATAGAAGATGCAGAACAGCACTGCGGGATGAAGCCGGTCAAACCAGTGTTTAATTTTGAAGGTGTGGCAAACTAAGGAATCAACGCAAAGAGAAATGGAGAAAAAAGGTGAAGGGAGAAATTATTCATTTTGATTTTCAGCCTTTCTGATGGGATAAATTCAGCCCACCACATCCTATTCTTGTATTTATTTCATTTTACAAGGATGAGTAAAGAGTGAAATTTTGCATCCTGCTCTGATTAATTCTATAGCACTTGCATTCACAGCATCAATACGTAAAGTTTCACCAATGCGTACTATCAGACCAAAGATAACTCTGTGAATCCCCCACCTTACTTAGACCGTATTTACAAAATCCTAGCATCATCACTTACCCATGCACACTATATTGCAAAACCTGAGATATTACCAGCTGATTTTATGTAGCTTTTGTTGCTCAATGATCATTTTCCTCTAGGTTGTAAAGATTATCTATGCGTTCATACCCCATAATTCTATCTTTCAGAACTATAAGGAGTTTAATTTTGATTTCTTTGAAACGAACTTCATGAAAACTGTTTGACCATAAAAGCTAATTAGTAAAGACTCTCAATGTTAATCATGTGCAATACATTATGGCTGGAGGATGCACGAAGGCCATTTCTTCCATAATAACTGCTGCGTTTCATCATCTTAAGCCTCACAGAAATGCAAAGGTAATGACATTTTTATTTTATCTTTTTATGGTGGGACTCATCAATACCACTATCCATTTTCATTTTTTTTTCTAACATCTGCTTGCAATATCCAAGCAAAGTCTCTGGAGAATCACACAATCATTTTCAGATGCTAGTACACTGAAAGTGAGGATTTTGAGATCCAAAGAAACATTAATGCCATGCAGCCTGATAGTACGAATGCTAGCTCTGCTTGTGACTTACATTAGAGGCAGTTAAAAAGAGTAGCACGAGACAAAGAAGTTGGCTCCGTTCTTTGAGGCAAGGGAGCTTCTGCATTCCACAATAAGGGTGGCCTCTGAGTAGAAAAGCTGGTTTGCTCCATTTGTGCCAGGCTTGTGAACCAACTTTCCAGGAACTTTCAAGGGAGAAAATCCCGAGCAGAGCATCTGATAACAACTTACTTCCTCAGGGACAAACAACTTTAAACAGGTAATGGCAATATGATTCCTGGCTGATTTACCCTGAAAGGAAAACGAAAGAATACTGCTGTATGGACTGCAATCCTTCTGTGGCTTGTATGGTCCTTGGTGGCTTATGGAACTCAAATCGTCTAACAGCAATTGACCTGAAATTGCCCTTCTTGTTCATAAAGACAGTCCAAATCTGCAAACTTTGGTGGTTCCCTTAATACAGGGTAGAGAAAATTCTGCGAAGCTTCACTAACCATCATGCAATTCATATGTTGCTTGCAATCTATTCTTTTTATTGTTTGGTATTTGCAAAGTACCACCAGTGTTCTGCACCAGCAGGTAAAGGCATGAAGAAAAGTTTCTTGTCACAAAGAGATTGCCATTTCGATACACTGTGTACTGACAAAGGAGAGTGTAATGGGAGGCAAAGAGTGAGCAGAGTAATTGAATGATGCATTTAAGCATACATTTTGTTATCTCTGTGGGGTTTTATGTTTGTTTTCTTCTTGACTTATTGAATTTGGTGTTCATACTTTTCAATCATTCATTAGCTAAACAGTCCTCTGGTGGTTTGCCTAGATTAGGAAATGAGGACTGGGATGAGCTAAAACCAGGAAAAAGATGGGTATTTTCTTAAGCAGAGGCAGCTTACATCACTTCTGGAACACCTCTTGCTACTTGCTCATTAGCATTTACCAGAGAGCTGCCTGATGGAGGCTATACTCCACAGAATTAGTTTACTCTTAACACCAGTCAGTGAAGCCTTTACAGACAAGACGGTTTGCTGCAGACACTGCAAGTTGGCCAGCCAAAACTCAGCCAACCAAATCATTGGGATTTGGAACATAAAAAGAATATAGGCAGAATCTGTCTAATTAACTTGACAGATCATGGAAAATGGGTGATCTTTTTAGCATCTGTCAGTCTATTGGAAATTATTCTGTGAGACAGCATAATGGAGAGGATTTATGGAAGAATTTCTTTTTTTTTCCTCCCTGCAAAGAGTCAAAGGGCAAGTTGGTCCAATCCATTTCATATGACTTTAAACCTCTTCAGAGAAGATGTCCACGCCTGAACCACTAACTCAGACTCCCTGCATAGTAATGCCTGGTTTTCCCCACTGAGCAGGAATCCATACAACGTATTTTTAATAACTACTTTAGGTAGGGGTATTTGGAAAAGTACTTGATTTTCTCTACTGACCATAAAGAAAACAGTGAGTAACCAGCCCAGATGAGGACATCTGTTGTGTTGATACCAATACACATTTACAACATACTCTGGAGGTTTCATCCAGTGTCTCAATCAATACTCCATGCAAACATGGATCAGCAAACATTGCAAGCCTAACAAATGCTGAATCTACACAGATCCTTTCCAGTGCAGGTATCTGCTACTTATTAGGAAGTATCTCATCTAGTGATGAGAGGATGTTTGAAATATGCAATATTAATAGAACACGTGAAATTAAACACATATAAGACATTTAGAAGTATTTAAATTTGGTAAATTTACAGACACACAACACTACCCTCATTTAAAGGAAGCTTACAGAAAAAATAAGAGGTTGAGCATGCGGAGCTAAGATGATGTGACTGTCTTTCAGTTAGGTCAAGAAAATATTTACAAGAGTGATTTTGTCCCTTTTTATCACAACAATGTAAGTAAAACTTCTCCCTATCAAGGCAAGCAAAGATTGTTTGCTGTATAGCATTTTTTATTTAACATGAAACAGAATAACAACAACAAAAAACTATTAGAAAATCTATTAAAGTTGTGCATTTAACTATGGATATTATCATCTCTTGGGGCAATAAGCACATCTCCCTGTGTGTTTGTCCTTAACTGGGAATAAAAATAGTCCAACCCATCAACCTGATTCTAGGTGGTTTTCTCTACCCCATTATTGAAATATTGTAGTTAATGAAAATAAAATCTAAATTCTAAAAATATAACCACAGTGTACGTTCAGGGTCTCGAAAAGCAGACTGGGATCTTGTTAGTCAATGTTATTCCTTCCTGTTGAAGGGGAATTCTGAATAATTCTTAACGTCCTCAGAAATGTCAGCTCGGGTTCAGTTCTGACTTTTACACACCAGCGATGCCCGAGCTACCTTTTCACATCACATTCAAGAAGTGAGTTTTCAGGACAATACAGGTAATTTAGATACAGCTTAAAATGGAAGACGATGAAATCACCTACATTTATATTCGGTGCTGATGTAAACCACAGTACGTAACATTTCCATTTGCTACACAGAAATCTGTCTGGACATTCGGTGGACTTTCCTGGCCATGCTTTTGTTTCAGGGGCCAGTTATAACCGGCAAGGTGATCATCATCATACACGAAGAGACCCTTAACTAGAGCATCAGGCGGCGCAAGTGCAAAACCAAACTTTAAAAGAGTTCTTATACATTCTCAGATTTTTATTTAGGATAACGGTGTCCTTTCAATCATCCTTGCAACATTTTATTTCAGCTCACCCAGAAGCAAATCAGAAACCACAGCTGTTAGAACATGCTTATCCAACAGGTTTGGGGTCTCTTCTTGGAGAATCACTTTAATAACTGTAGGGGATTTTTTTTAATCTTATTTCATAACATTTGTTTTTCATGCAGAGGAAAAAAAAAGAAAACTTGCAAAACAAGTATCCCACATTCAGAAAGCTCTTTTTGGAACATATGGTCTTATCCTTCAGAAATTATGAGTTCTCTTGACACAGGCTGTGACAATCAAGTTGCATATGAAGTACTGCTATATTATAATTACTCAGTTATGCCAGGCTTTTCAACAAAACTTTCCCAGAAGTTCCTGTCACTCAATTTCGAATGTGCATTCAGAGATTTGAAGCTTTAATGAGCCTTGATTGACTGAAGTAAAGGCCCCACCCAGCCTGTGAAGGCATCTCTGTGAGCAAGGCGGAGCGCCTTGGCAACAGTTAGCCCTGGGCAATGAATACCCAGTCTTGGGCAACTTTCAGAGAATTCAGAAAGCTTCCACCTAGAAACAAAGTCTCCCAATGAAAATGGCATCAACACGCTCCCATCTCCTGGGAACAGATGGATCCATCACATAAAGCTTTATGAAACGAGAAACGAGCCAGGCTGGAAGCGTGGTACCATATCAAACTCCACTTGCATTTCCTCAACACCTTCCTATAAAAAGACTCATTATTGACAGTATGTTAATACATTTCATGGAGGTCACCTGATAGTCTCTTAACTTAATAGTGAAGTGAATTTGGCTGGTGTATTAGCTAGTGCCCATGTGAGCTGCATTTTAAATTTAAATCTGAATTTTATCTGCATGGAATTTGCGTCTCTTTCAGACCAATTCCGTACAACTGCAAACCCTGTACTTTAAAGAGCTGTGCCCAGCCACTTCTCAGTGAAGTGCAAAGTCTCTGATTTTGTCAGCTCTCTCTTTGCCATTCCTCCTCTATAATCCAAAGCTTCCTCTTCTAAGGATGCATAGAAAAAAAATAGATTTACAGTGATAAGCTCTGACAGCTCACTTCAGCACAGCAAAGAGAGCTACATAAAGCCTATATATCAACCTAGTGAAATGTAAATACAGTTTAGGGCTGGGCATATTCAGAATATGCCTGAGTTCACTGACTACGCCCTTGCCCATGGCCTGTAGCTGCAGAAAACAGCAAACTCTTCAGCCACCCACCAGACATCATTGCGCCAAGCCGTATCCACCGATGGGAGCTCTTCATGGGTCAGCAGCCTCCGAACCTCCCACTCCACAAGCTGCAAGTAGATCCTCTGAACACACCAGGAAGATTAGCACAGAAATAATTCCACCCTGTGGCCAGACACTCATTCTGGGGACCTGCCAGACTTTCCACTCAGCCAATCCATTTTTAAAGACAGCGTCTTATTAGCGCCTTACAGTTCTGGAATTACTTTGCTGAGTCTTTCTAATGAGACAGCAATCTGTCCAAGGGTATTAAGGGAAGTAAATGATAGACCTTTACTTTCTGATTCGATTACACAGGCGTATTCAAAGGTTGGAGGAATGACAGCAGACTGGAGCACAGCAAAACTTACATGGAGCAGTTTTAAGCTACAATGCATGCAAGAACAGCCTTGCTAATACCAGCTTTTTGGCTTTGCAGAGAATGACAACCTTTTCTTCTATCTCCCCTAACAGGTAATAACCATAGTACACTCACCTTCCTCTTTGAGTGAACCCCAGTAAAACCTTCATCCCTACATTATAGAACTTTCTGTATTCATATCTAAACTAAAAAAACTCAAAACATCTGCATCAGCTCTTCTTCTCCCATTTACATTTTACTATCCTCTCATTAAGTTAGTCCAGCAAGGTGCAATTTTTGAATGTATTTTTCTAGTGTGCTTCCCAACATGTAAACAAGAAATGACATTACTCGTAGAAAGATAATAAAATATATTTCACTAGCCAAAATGTATTCATGAATATCTAATACTCAAGACCACACAGCACATTCTCACTTTACCATATTCCTCAATTCATCAGCCTTATTTGTGTGGTTTGCCAAATCGAAACATGCAGTGGGATATGTACATCACTACAGCTCCTCGTCCCCACATTATTTCATTAAAATCAGAATTGTAATCCTGGTCTCACCAAAATGATGGCAAAGACAGTGAAAAAACTTTTCTGTCTTAACTTCACCTGTCTCCAGTGTGGACTTTTCCATGGGAACCCTCTTGCGTAGGTGCCCTTCAAAAATCACCAGTAAAAACAGGCAGGAATGATTCATCTCGCTCCAATATGGCTCCATAAAGAACTGTGGAATGAATCCCTATACCTGAGAAGGTGGGGGACTGTTTCAAAGCCAAGTGGGAATAACACAAACACCAGCAATGAGTCACACAAGGGAACCACATGGAAACTCAACATGTTTCCAATGGAAATGAGGCTGTTTGGATTTTCACTTCTGTAACAAAAAAGTTCAGATTTTTTTTATTTAAAATTTTTGATTACAGGTATTTCCTCTCTTTTTCTTTTTTTTTTTTCTGTGAACAATTCCCACAGAAAAACATTAAAAAAGGAAAAAAAAACCCCACCAACTCAAACATCTTCAATGGCAACTATTTTATGTAAAGCACAACAGAAAGGGTATCCTGAAACTGAGAAGCTTCTACTAGAAGAGCATGGGCAGGGCCTTAGCTTTCACCCCTCATGTATGGTTTTGGTTGCTATGATCCCGACACCTTCAAGAGCTCCTGCAGAGGTTGTGCATTTTGGTCATACCTACGAGGCACCGTGGTTAAATCAGCACAGCCTGCCTGAGCCACTGCTTCTTGGAGAGACGTCCAGGAGCCATCCCAGTCCTCTAACAGCCCCCTCGAGACACAGCACGTGGCTGGGCTCCTTCTGTCTATGGGTGTAGTGATTTGTGAAAAAAGACCATTAAAATCATTCTTGGCTGGCAATTTTCCTCTGCCGTCAAAAGTCCATTCAACATGCAAAAACTAACTGCGCTTTTTATCTACTTAATTTTTTCCTTTCAGTGTAGAACTATGTCTTTCCTGAACTCAAGCATTTCCCCAGTCTTAGCCAGTAAATTCCTGTCAGCTGAACGCTATCATGTGGTTGCCCTTCTTCTCCCCCTGGTCATGGGAACACAAGTCACAGGTTATAGCATCAATCCACACAACCTCTGCCCAAATCTACAGGATTTTCACAAGCTCTGGAGGAAAGAAACCACTCCAAAGCAGAGAAAATTCTCTGTGCTGCATCCCTTTGATTCCCTCCATCAATCCAGCAACATTTAGATGATAACATATTGTGTGCAGTCACAAAAGAACATACCTTAAATAGTAGTCTTGTTACAAATTTGCAAACATTGCTAAGCAGCAATAATACCTCCCTTCACGCTCGCTTTTGAAACAGCTGCCATCACTGTTGCAGACCATCTGCAGATAGGAAAGTAACTTAGCAAATACCTCCAAAATCCCTCTGCTTAATGAGTAGGTGAGGAGTGACAATCAAAACCAGAGCTGCAGCAAGAGATGCTTGTGCTTCTGTGTTGCCACACTTCTAGCTCTTATGACTAATTCCAAGCTTTTGTTGATGAATTGGACCTGGGCTGGTTGAACCAGTGAAGTTGATGTTGCTGAGAACTGTCCTGCTGCTTGTGAAAACATTTCCATAAGCACCAGAGGGATGCAGTCTAGCTCAAGCACTCTCTCTCTATTCTTTATAATAGGCTTGGTTTTATTTTTAAATATAAAGATCACTCATTTGCTCCACCTGATGATCCCTCTGAGAAGACTGAAATTCACTGCTTGGCTTATTACCAGCCTTTCCCAAGTCTGGAAACAAAGTTCACCCCCTGGCTTTTGATGCAGGGTGAGACATCCTGATGCCTTTGGGGGAAATTCAATGCTGACGAGCTCAAGGAAGGGAAAAGGGCTGGGATGTGTAGAAAAGCGCTTGTTGTATGGGCAGCAGGAGGCAGCTCCGCGCGTAGGAGGTGAGAGAAGGCAGCACGCTGGGAGTGGGAGAAGGCTACAAAGAAAGTCAGCTCAGAGAGAGGAGAGTGAGGAACATAAGGAATATCACAGTGTGTGGGATGCGATGAGAACAGAGATGTAGGTTTTTAGAGAACTTTAAAACAATTATAGGTTTTTACCATGGGAGGTTCTGTTTGACTAGATCAGAGCGCTTGCTTCCTTGTTACGTGCCTGGAATTGAAGCTTTCTTTGAAAGAGCTTGCTAACACTATTGCATACTTTCAATTAACATTTTATTTAAATGCTTTAAGATAGTTTCTAGATATATTAAAGGCTTACTGATGAAATCTTGAATATAATTTACATATCTAAGTCAGATTTGCATTCAATAACAAGACAGCTTTCCAGCATGGAGCATGTCATCAATAGCCCCCTTTACTAGCACCTTGCTGAATTTGCCTAGCTGCAGCGTTCACTTCAAATTCAAAAGGCTACAGATTTAGCTGAAATAAAGGAGACAGCGATATTATCAATGATCAGGTATCTTTTCCAAATTTCAGCTCGATGAATTGCAGAGTACCATTTGAACATGTACGTTGTTCAGTGACCGCGTGTACGTATCTTCAGGAGTTTTACAAGAGACACAAGTCTATTTTTTAATTTCTTTTCTGTTAAAAAGAAGAGGAAAAAAAAAAAAGTGTTCATATCCTTCCTACAAATAAAGCACAAAGTGTCAGTATCTTTCCACAGTACATCTGCACGCTTCCCTGAGGGATTTTTCATTATAAAATCATGTCTCAGTTATCAAGTCTCAGCATCATAAAGCACATATGGGATATGTGATAAATCCTTTTTTTTTTTTTTTCCCAATCAGGAAATACCAGTAAGAGAGGCTGGTGGTTGGAGCAGATTTCTTTGGAAAGCACATTTTGAGGATTTCTGCATGGAAGGAAGACTAAAAACCATGGTGAGAGAAGCAAAAGTCGACTGACGCATCGCACGCCCGAGAGCAGCAGCCCACTGGTGAGCGTTGCGCGGGCAGGGCTGGATGCAGGAAAACCTTGCGCAGCTCCCTGTAGTTACTCTGAGAGACTCTTAGATGGGCAGAATAATATCAAAGATGGGTTTGGTAGGAGATTTTTGGCTTTTGTTTTGTGTGTCTTTTTGTTTTGGACGGTTTTGTTTTTCTTATATTAGATTTGATGCTTCACTGTAAGATTTATAAAGACCGTAAATCTTACAAGCCTCTGGAAGGTCAGAAGAGACCAGCTTTGATGCATGCAGAATAGAGGCAAACAGGAAAAAGAAAAGAAAATTGGGGCTTTTCCTTATTTATTGGCAATTTTCATTTCTTTCTTTATTGTTTTTGTGAACTCCCTTGCCATAATTCTGTATACCTGTGCTTTGTCTTAACAGAATTAAATTAACCTGAAGCTGAATTTACAAAGGAAAACATGGGTTTGGTTTTGGTTCATCCAAAGGGGGAATCACAGCTGAAAGTCAGAAAACTGGACATCTGTATCTCTTGAAAAGATGGTCTGTCAGGAGTTATAAAAGCCCTAAAAAGCATAGAAAACAAGGATCAAAACCATTGACAAAAACCACCGTCTTATTTCTGTGAAAAGAGGTTTGGGTAGGGGCTGAAAAGATTTCCCTGCAGATATTTCTTTCCATAGCTGTCTCTTCTCCACTTTGCCAGCCTGTCTTTCAAAGCAGCTGCTAGATAATACCAGATGAAGAGATGAACCACTGGCTTCCTCCTGAATAACAACTCTTATGCTGCTGTAAAGATAAACAGCTCCTGCCACATTTTCTATTATGCAGCACCCACTACCAAGGCCCTACAGCAATCCACAAGTTAATAAATTATCACCTACTTAAAGATTAAAATTGGAAAACCTGCCTTAGAAGAGTAAGCCAAACTTGACTGCCAGATTTTCAACATCTGCCTGAGCTCTGAATTTTTTCAAACAGGTGAACATCTAAAAATGTCTGTTACGTCCCTGGCACTGCGAGACAAATTCATGATGGGAATTTATTTCCCATTTATGTCACACTACCCGATGGAGCTGCTGAAGAGAGTCAATCACTCACAGAATAACACAGAAGGCAGAAGAAATGAGGTAGAGTCTCTTGCTGCCTTGCTCTAAGTACACAGCACTACAAGAAAGTACAACTGGCAAAGTTTTACTCAGTTCTTCAAGTAATTTATTTATTTTTTAATCACCTCGAGTACTTGCCATTCATCAGACTCCCCGTTTTTACAGAAAAACTTCAAGCAATCAATCTAAACCCCCTGCATTAATTCTAGGAGGTTCAGAGACTGCAGAAGTACTGGGGCTGCGGCAGGAGTTCATGCGTAGCTCAGCCAAATCAATATCCCCTTTAAACCAGATCATGCTTTTTCACTTTGCAAGTTTCAAAATAGAAGATACAACTTGCTGCTTTAAACGAATGTTTTTCTTATAAGATTTCTTTTCCCATCACTGCACGTGCAATATTATCCTGAGGGATACTGTGGGGTTTTTTTTCCTTCTCCAGCTACTGAACTGTTATTTCCATCGGCATTCTCCCTAACACAGAGCAAAAGCATCACCACTGCATCTTTTCTATAGGAGAAAGCTAACATGAAATGCCAATTACAAGTTACTGCTACTGTATATTCATAGTGGATTGAGTATTTTCTGTGGACGGAGGAGGTAGCTGTCAAACACGCAGCTCTGGATACAATTGTGCAGCTGCTGTGAAGAACAGGTCATAGAGGGGAAATCAATAAATAGAGTACTTTCATCATTAATAATTTTCTGAAATTTTTAATCAGCCAGAACACTTACAAGTTGGATGTTAAGTTCCTTCTGTTGCCCACTTTCTCCTCACCTTTCTAGCACTCAGCATTCAGCCTGTGCTTTGGTTGCACAAAGTTTCTGCTGATGCCAGGGCCGGCTGCTGCACGAGCCTGGAGCTCCTCTGGGGTCAGAGGGGCAATATCTATTCTGTTATTAGAGAAATTACTCAGTGCAATTTCACAGTTCAGCAAAACAGACTTATTGCTTGTATGCACCGTGTGCACATGTCTTAACAAGCACTTAAAAGTTTCACTACTTCTGTTCCTTCCTGGAAACGTTTGGCTCTAGCAGGTTTAGAAACGTTATCGAGTGTGGTTCCTTGTTCTACTTAACTTTAATAAGGAATTACTACCTTGCACATAATAAGGTTTCTCAGGAGCTGGGCTTCCCATCTCTGCTATGAATTCAGAAACAAAAAACTCTATGCTTTAGACACAAACTGAAGAAAGTAACAGGTGGCTTTTTAGCAACATGATTACTTTTATTATTACATTCTGAATATTCAATGTTAGCAGCAACCATCTTTTTTTTTCTGAGCGCCTTTCCAAATTCAATTGCTTTTTCCAAGTTATCTCTGTTTATTTCTGCAGGGGCAGGACTGGGGAAAAGCAATGTTATTTCTGCAATATTTTATTTTATTTATTCTCAATGAAAATGAGAAGGCCTTTTTTACAGCTGCACAGCCTGTAATGTCAGCTCCAAGCAATCAGCTAAAAAAAAACCCCACAGTCACTTTGCAGGTTTAAAATAAAAAAAAAAGGAAAAAAGAAAAAAGAGAAAAGAGTAAGAAATCAATTCATGTTGTCACAGTCTATCTAGAGTCATATTGTCCCCAGCCATTGATACAGAATGAGAACATCTGGGGATTCAATTACTCATGACATGAATAATAATACTTCATTTCTGTTAAATAAAACTTTTTAGTTGCAGGAACTTCTGCTTAGCTCACCATGCGATCCTGGAATGAAAGCTACCAGTGACTGAGACAAGCCACAGACTCTTTGGCATCCATGAGTACATCAATGCAGGTGCATCTGTAGCCCCCAGCAGAAAATCTTAATAAAGAAGATAAATTTAGAACATCTAGTTAATAAAGATGGGCTCCTGAGCTCCAAGCCTTAGCACACTTCCTAAATGTCACAGCCACCTTTTAAGAACTTGAATTAACAGCCTGGTTCACAAAAGCACACCTACCCTTTGAACAAAGGTCAGTGACACCTGCAGCTGTCCAGTGCATCAACCCAAACTGTGTATCTAAACAGAATTAGGAGCCATTTAGGCCCTTATTTTAACTTCTCACTGTGATTCTCAGTTGATGTTTCAATAGGATGCTGCCTCGACCAAGTTTCTATGTGTATATTCTTCTTTCTTCATCAAGTTGTCTATTATCTTAGTGACAAAGTTGCAATCGAATTAGATGATTTTCCTTTCACAGCAATGAGTAAGCAGCAATACTCATGCTAAAATTGCACCGACTTTTGCAATCACTTTGATATCAGCAGGACTGTTCTCGAAAATTAAGCACATGAACCACTGTGAGATTATTATCTAAAAGTTCAGAAACAAAATAAGCAGAAAGGGCAGAAAGTCAGGGGTGGTTTTTTTGTATATGTGTGTTAGGTGCAGCCTAGTATCGCGTTTTCACTCCTCCATGGACATTCATTGAGGATAGATTATGGCAAACAGACGTGATTTGCATCCACTCTACAACATCCTGGCTCTTCTGAGGCTTAACTGTTCCCTGCAGAAAACGATGCGAAGGCTCTACAAATTCCAAGGGTCTGAATGAAAAATATTTTCCATTACAGCCCAGCTAAGAGAAGCGCCGCGCTGGCACTTTGCTGTCGTAGAAGTGCTGCGTAGGGCACAACTTGCAAAATACATTGGGAGAAGGTGCACAGAAAAGTGGGGTAGGTCCTCGGTGGCTCCAAACTGGCATCACTGCTAGTAAGAGAGTTACAACATCGCTATGAGACACTGCTCCAAACACATCAGTTTGGGGCTCACAGTCTTCTGCTGACCACAGAAAAACTTCAGGAGCTGCCTACTTCTAATGACAAGGCACAGATGGGAAATTTTGCACCGTCTCACAGGAGGAATCTCAAGTCAGCACCCTCAAAAAATAAAAAACAGTCACCAATTACTGCTTGCAAGTCTTGTCTGGCTTTATGTAACGCATCTAGTCCCACTGTGATTGTTGCCTTTTAAAAACGTGTAACGTTTATGGACTCCAGTAAAAATGTTTTTAATATAATGTAGATGAAGTATAAACTGTTAACCTTGAACACTAGGGAATGCGTTAGGTTCTTGGGGTTTTTTTTAAAAACTCTTTAAATAATTTACTAAAAAGTGTCTAAGATTTGCTTGTAATCCATAGCAAATCTTTTGGAATCATTCAAACAGTTGCAATTTTTGTAAATATTACAATAGCTATTGTTTCATAAGTAAGAGCAATGCTCAGAAGGCTGGAAACATTGAAGAGAGCACTAAACCAGACCCTCGGCTGCCCTACGAGTATCAGTGTGGGTTTCCTGATGCTGTCCCATCTTACTGCTGATTTTCTGAGACCAACAGCAAGAATGATACACAAAAAAATCCAGTATATCAGCAGTTCCTTTCTAATTACTTATAAAACATATGATGAAATATTCTGTATTGTGTAATTATATATATATATATCATAATACCTGATACATGCCTTGCCTGCCATACAATCATTTAGTTTGGAAAGGACCTTTAGGATGAAATCCAACCATTAATTTAGCGATGCCAGATCCACCACTAAGCCACGTCTCCACGCATCACATCTGTACCACACCTGCTTTGCTGTGCTGTAGCAAAGGTACTAAGAGAAAGCTTCTTAACACTGTCATGTTAACAAAGGTCTCCTTGACTTCAGCTGCTGGCCTGCTTCTCCAGGAGCTGGTGTGTGCACACCTTTTTTCCCTCCTACAAATGCATATTTACATCTGAAGTTACTCCTACAAGTTTCATCCTTTGTACTGGCTTTCTACATTAGGTTGTTCTGAAGATCTTCAGTGCTAAAACAGCACTTAAGCAAAGGACACACTCAAATTACTAACTTGGAGCACAAGTATTTCAACTGAGCTGGGAAATAAAGCAAGGAGGATAAAAAAGGCTTTGTATTTTAAGTTTGCTTCCTTTGCTGTATCTTACATTGTAATGGCCTCTCAAAATCCACCTGAAATAGTCCCGTTCTCTATCTTCACTCAAACTGCTGTTCAAAGGCTCATTTTTTGAGCAAACCCAAGAAATATCATTCCGATGTCAGTCAAATGTTCTCTGCAGACCAATGGAAATTTAACTCAAACCAGTAAGATGTTGCAGTGCTATTAAGTGGAACAGATAACGAATCTAAATAACTGTGCAATCTTATTAGCGTAGCCCTCGTATACCTTCCATTTTTCTTCAAGCCCTGCTGCTTAGCATTCATACTGTCTGATTTGAGACTAAAATTAGATTACAGGAACGCGTGCTTTTTACAAGAGGTCTTTTATTCGTTCGATAAAGTATTTAGCACTCTTTAGGCACCGTATAAATAAAAATAATCACGATCTTGGAATTCACCTTCAGGAACAGAAAGGAAGAGATCTGAGTCCTTTTATTTCTGCTGTACATTATTTTCATTGGGCACGTTTGGATGGCAACGCTTTGTAAGATGAGTTAAAAAGATGCTTGGAAGTCTGGTAAAGGTGAATAACAGGAGACAAAAATTAAAAAAAAGAGAAGGGAACGTGTCTCTAATTTTAGAGTTTTACAAAAGGGAATAAAAATAAAAGCCCTACCAGACTTTCAAGATAAAGGTCTGCTGTCAAATTCATGAACGTTTGTGAGAGACGCTAACAATTGCTGGTGCAAAATGGTCGTGGATGCAAAACCCAGGTCACTGAGTAAATTCACTTACACTCGTTTCAAGATTCAAAGGCTATGTATAATTAGGAGCCATTTCAAGACTGCGAGCCATTGATTTCTGAGGACTCTGCACTGTGAGTTACAGCCTTCTGGGTCAGAGCCATATCAAGTCCAACAATCATTTTTGTCCGACTTTCCTCCCTCCTTCCCAGGGTCTATATTTAGGACTTAAGTACCAAATATCGAAAGCTTTTTTGAGGTTAAGCATGCCAATGTCCTCAAAACTCCAGTAGGCATCGGCTTACGTCACTTGGCACTTTAACACTCCTAAAACTCCGGCTGCTAGGACTCACCTTAAATTAAAGCTATCATCAGGTGAAACATCTAGTCTATGCTATTCCCCCGGGCTCCACTTTCAGGCAATAGAGAAAGAAAAAAACAATCCCCAAAGTTATTCACCCTGTCCCTGAGATGAGACACTTATTTCTCTAATTCATTTCTACCTTGGCACTTCAGATCGAGGACTTTTGTGGTAGCTAAATTTAGGCAATGGGAATCCTGCTGTTGGTATCTTCGTAATTTTTGAATGCAAGTCATCAGTAAGCACATATGGATAATCACCTCTGTGCTCCTTAGGCTCCCCTTAAGATTTTAAAATATCTCTTCAGAAAGGGATCAGATTGCACATAAGTGTTTCTTAAGATTAACATTAGCTGTAAAAAAACATATTTCAAAATGGATGCAAAACAGCCCCCAAAAAGCCAATAGCTACTAGAAGGAATAACTCCATGTCACATTTTAATGATATTGAAGCTTTACTTAGAAAAAATAAAAATCAGAATAGCAAAGCGACATGTGTATTATTTCCTAAAAAGAAAAAAAAAGAAACCCAGATTCGTTTACAGTAATGTCGAATTCGTTACTATTCCAAATAATTACTGCAATTTATATTACAACACCACAGAAAGACCAAACATCAGGGTATTCCTACACAGCACATGCAATGGGTGATATGCAGTCCTGCCTGCAGTACAGAAAAACAGCTCAAAGGTTAGATGAAAGAAAAAAGTATTTAGAAAAAAGCATCTGAGGCACAGAGAAAAGTCAAACATGAGAATTATTTTTTTTTCCTTTGAGGGAGTGATTAGTTAAATTCAAGTCTCAATTTAAAATAATGAATTTCTTCAGAAAATAGCAGCCATCCAAATTATGGAAAACCTGCTCTTTAAGGCAGTTGACTTGAGAACATTTAAATATCGAGGGCTGGAATCTTTTTCTTTGCTTTTTAATGATGAGATTTCGGAAAAGATACAAGATGATATCATTTCCAAAAAGAAACTCTGGTTAGCTGCATATAGTTTGACATTCAGGAGATTTTAATGTTATCAGCTACCACTGACTGCCACCCGGGATGAGCAACATTTTCTTGACCTATTATTTATATGCCTATAAATGAAAGTGGGTTGTGAGAAGGGATTTAGAGGTGGAAAGCAAAACTTCTCCGTTAGAAGAGAGGGTCACAAATGGACTATGCCAAATCCCTGCTTTATTTAAGGGAATAAAACATCAGTAAATATTCGTAGAATCGTCGAATGGTTTGGGTTGGAAGGGACCTTAAAGGTCATCTTGTTTCAACCCCCTATTAAATCAAGGTAAGGAAATTCCATCGTAGAGTGGCAGACATACACACATCGTGTAGGTGGATGGGTGTTCAAGCCTGATGTGACTAGTAAAGTAGCACTGGGGACAAAAGATTACATGCACAGTATATGAAACATGAGGGGTGAAAGGTATAACCTGGTGTTCTCAGAGAGAAATTGCTTGGCAGAAGACCTCAACTGGAAGAGAACCAGAAGAGCAAACATAGAAGCTAACCCCAGTTCCCACCAGTCACGCAAAAATGGTGAAGACAGCAATTGAGATGTCAAGTAGGTCTTTAGTCCACGCCCCTATTAGTGTCAAGAAAAAAAATCCTTTTCATTTTATAGTAATTAAAATGCTCATAGATGTTTTATTAACTCACTCTACGGAGCCACATAGATTTTATAATTCATCCAAGCACTTACAAGTAGTTACTTGGGTTAGGCTGTCAAGACAGAAATGATTCAACACCTTGTGTACTTAGCTTCTTGGAAGACATATCATTCCCTAACACAATGGTATTAGAAAGACTGCTGACAGTTAGTGATCAAGAGATTTCATTTTGCTTGTCATATGGTGGGTTGTCAATTCTTCCCTTTAGATAAAAGCTTAGTTGCATTAGATTTAAATAATGGTGAAGTTGCCAGTTAACATTTTTCAAAAGTACCAAAGTGACTTCAGTACTTAAATTCTATTTTCAAAATGCTGCAGACATACAAGAACATAAGACTCTACAGTAAATGGAACTTAGACATTACCGAAGATATTTATGGAAAGGGGGAGAATAAAATCCTTGGGTTGGACTTAAAATTTGTACCCTACTCCAGACCACTGGTTTAAATTATATAAAGTTTGAAAATTATTACAGTTCTGAGATAAGCTCAAGACTTACATTTCCATTTCCAACACACGTAGTTATTTTCACATCAGTTTAACCATGCCATTATATTTTACTGTAGCTTTCTTCCCAACCTTCTCAAAAAAAGCCTAAACGGCAGTTTTAAGATGGTCTTTACCTCAAAATAAAAGTTTCCCTGCTCAAGATTTAAGCAGGGGCTGCAGAGATTGTTCTACTATTTGTTCTATGAAAAAATATCTATGCAAGTTACTCTCTTGAATGTTTTTAACAGTAAATAAGAACAGCTTAGAGGAGGAAGTGACCGTTTAAACTTTACTCCTCCCTCCCCAGTGAAATGTAAAATTAAGCCACTACATAAAAGTGGAAAAGTAGCCCAGATTTTACTTCTGTTATCATTACTAACCTAGCATTAAGTAAATAAATAATCCATGTGGTTAGTCTATATTTAAAATATTTGTTCTTCTTTAAATATAAAGTAACTTTCACAGAAACAAACAGAAGTGGCTAGAGACTGAAATCATTCCTTTGATATTGAAGCTGAGCATTTTCTCATTTAAGCTCCAAACATCATCTCCCTCGTGCCCATAGGGCTTTGCTCTGTGCTCCAGCACTCCACCTCCCTAATTTACTTCTCCCCTCGACCGCTTACAGCTCGAATTCTGGTCTGTGCAAGGGCGGTTACAAGCTGAGGTACTGCAAGATTTTAGAAGCTCATCTTCATTCATTAATTGTTTTGTATCGTGTTTTAATGGTGCATTTCTCAAGCTAAGCTAGATTTCTTCTAATAATTTTAGTACGGTTTGCACTTGCAGGTACCATCTGAGTAATGTTGAGAGCAAATACAGTTCGAAATAGGACTGCCATAGCAGCTATAGAGCAACTAAAAGGAAAAAAAAAATAGGCCAGACCTTTATTAAATTTTAAAGTATGCCTTCGCTACACTCTTGTAAAGATCCAAATAGGGTATTCAAATCTCTGGAGATCACCAGTATAATTTCTTTATCATGTTCCATTTAAAATTTAATTATGTAGTCTACAACAAGAAGTATCTGAGTACTCTAAATAGGTCATGCAATGAACAACTTAATATTATTATAAAGTTTTCCTTGTGAAGATCCATTCTTTGATGTGCTGTTGCACACAGAAAGCCTTTCTTCGGAAAAAAAAAACAATATACATTCACAGATATAATAATGTCATTTAACATAAAAATTGTAAAGCTTCTTTATCATATTTGAAGTTTAAATGTTCAATTTCTTTTCTAGCCTGAGCTTCCTAAAATCATCAGAAATAACTGGTAAATTAGAACTGACACAATATAATCGTGCTGAATATTTTTCTATCTTTCTACAGGCAAAGTTAGGCTATTACTTTTCTTCTAAATGATGTCCACCAACTCAGATTTTCTAGTCCTGCCTATTAATGGTACATATTTTTCAGTGGCAAGAAATAAGGTAATTTCTTCTTCCTCTTAAATATAATCATTAGAGAACAATCAGTAGTATTTAATGGAAAATTACTATATTAGAAAGCCACCATTTACCAAGACAATTTGTTACATTTGCTTTCTTAGAAATGCACATATGTAACCCTTCTTGATTACTATAGAATAGAAAAATATTCAAAATACTCTCTTCTGTAACATTTGACTATTTACAGGGCTTTCTGGGCACAAATCCCTCACTCTTAAATTCAACTATGTAAAATTCAGGAGGGACTTTTGAGAACTTCTTTCTTTCTTTTTTTCAGTTGGCAACAAAAAATCAGTGCCACCAGTGCCTACACTTTCCTGAGAGTCAAACAAAATATTCCCAGGGCAGACACATCTGCTCACACTTACACCGCCTGCAGTGAAAACCCTTTCACCAGGTTTACGAATGCTTCAAAAAGATTTGGTCAATCCTGGCCACAAATGTATCCACGAGTCAGTATTTTCCTGAGAAAAAGCATCGTGTTTGCCTGCACGAATGAGAGGTAGATTTCTAGCATTACAGAGGGTTTTCTCTTCCCCATCAGACAGAACACACAGCACAAGTGACTCTGGGAAAGCGGTTATTTAATTTCATCTTTTCAAGGTGCAACACATAAAATTTTATATGCTGTAAAGTAGTTGCAGGGTGAAGGTGGAAGAAGATGCGGTGTTGGCAGCGAAATCAGACCGTTTCACTGTTATAAATTAGTAATAGCAAAATGGTTCACTTGAAGTTTGAGAGAGGAACAAAAAATATTAGATTAATGCATCACAACACAAGATTAAACACCCCAAGGAGCTGCTTGTTTTAAGAAATGCAAGAACAGGTGAATCCTTGAGAAGGCTGGAGGAGTAGCCAACCTGCACACAGCTGTAAACGTTTGTTTTAAATCAAGTCAAGATCATTGGTTTTAATATTTATAATGCAATTACGATGTCTTGGGCACGTTGCTTGTATAATCTGACTTCTACCTGTGACATCTTGCCACAGTTGAAATTAAAGCCTTATGGTAATAATTCAAAAAACACATTTAGGCAATCATTAATGGCAGGTATGAAACTGGATGTTTATTCAAGCACCTATATCTCTCATTTTAACTTTAATTTAAAGTGGAATTTATTTCTGCAGTACGAGGGCTTCAGGTTTCCAATATATTAGCTACATAATACCTAACCAACCAGGGCATGCAGTCAAACTGGAAATATTTTAGCACTAAAACCAGTAAAAGACACAGCTAAACATTGTTATTGGCAGTTCTAATCAAGGAGACAGCTACTCTGTTGAATCTTTAGGTTTGGTTTGTGGGGGTTTCTTTGTATATATGAAGAATTGTAATTCTTCTGCAATGAGGATGAGTATAATTTTTAATGTGTCAGGTAGGCCTTAGCATCGGTCAGCACTTAAATGCTTGGCAAAACTTCATCAGCACATTTGCACGCACAACTGAGTGATGACAGGTCATAAAAAGAAAGGAATTTAATAAATGAACAACTGATACAAATCACCCAGGTCTGCATCTACAGAACAAAGTGATACATTATAGAGGGCGAAAAACCATCACATACAGCGAAAATCTACGTTTTTACAGCTTGTCAATACAGACAACCAACTGGCACACACCACACACACCATAAAGAAAAGTAGACATTTTTTCTCTGCCTTAGAAGCAGAAATAACTTGCATGCTTAAAGGAAGCTGTCTTTCTCATAGAAATATTCTTTTTACATTATATATTTTATGAACAACAACATTGCTGTTAATCGTACCCCTCCAAAACCATGACCCTGTTAAAACTTTCTGCACCTCAGATGCAGAAGATCCAAGAGGACTGAGAACACCACTTTTTTTTTTGCTCACCAGATATCTCTGCTAAGTGACAGGGTACCATATCAGAACCGTTTCCCTTCTCTCCGCCCTTTTCTCTATCTGCACAATTACAGCATTTTATTGCATCCTCTGACAATATGTAGGCAGGTCTCTCTTCAAAAGCCTCTATCACAGCCTAGGAGTCCTGTCTAGTTCTATTATTTTATGAAAAGCTTTCTCAGCATAGAAGACCTTGGTCTAAGCTGCTTTCCAAATGAAAATACCTTAAGATCAGAGAGGTTTGGGGGTGTTTTTTCCCTCCTACCTCCAAGTTTCCCTCCCCTGATCCCTCAGGTGAAATTTAAAGCAAAAGCCAAACCACCTGCAATGGGTATAATTGCACAGCTGGAAGAAAGCCACAGCTGGGATTTCTCTCAGCAGATGCACAACTCTGCTAAGCCTCAAAGCAACTTCAATGTGTCGCTGTAGGCTGTGTAGTTTTGGTTACACCAGTATTTCAGTCATTTGTCTATCTACGGCATGTGATGCCTGTTCTCCTCTCTGCAGCCCCAGTTCTCAGTATCCCAGCAGTTTTCCTTCGGAAAGGGATCACGTTCTGGCTCAAGAAGTCGTGCTTCCTTCAGCACCTTCCAGACATTGATACACGGACGCAGTCGAGAGCAACTTGCTTACCTTGGTAATGTTCCAGATAACTCTGTGGCGCTCTCTCTGAAAGACACAAAGTGGGGGAAAATTAGCTTGCGTTTAAAGAAGCTATATAATTTTGAAGGTGTCTTTATGCTGCTTATACCTTATACGAGTGCAGTCACACATACACAGCTTTACACGCAAATGCGTCATTTGCGGATGCAACGTCTGCATGATCATATACACAAGAAAGTGAAAACCAGATGATGGAGTGTGATCTAAGAATTTCGCCAGAATAAAGTTCTCAATGGTTCAATTACCCATTTTTTTTAATGCATAAAATTATCACTTTTTCAAATGCCAGCACTGTATGATCCTACATAGCCAAAACATAGCACTGGGCCAATTTTCCAGTGGAAAAAGTTCCCTTCTTTTCAGTGCTGCAGCAAAAGCAGGACATTAGACAGGTTTATAACCATGTCACAAACTGGGGGGGGGGGGGGGGGGGGGGGGAGAAAAAAGAAAGGTTAATGTTAGATATTCCTATATTTTCCAAATATGTGATTTTTGATCTAATTTACTCTTCTGAATCTTTTTTGTGTGGGTTTGAAATTTGTTTTGAGGGAAACAGATAGTGGTAGTGGGCTAATATAACTGGTATGTCACATTAAAGTACAGTAAAATACATTATCATTACCTAGATACACAATCCTAAAAAAGTCATGCCAAAACTATCACCACTGTCTGTCCTTGCTCCCCTCACCAACACATTTGCCTGAACCTTCCCCAAACATCAGGAGAACAGCTGGATAGCTCCATTTCTCCTTTCTGTCCCATGTATAAGACGAAAGAGCAAGGTGTCATAAAGGGGTTCATTCTCCTACACTTGACCAGAGATCCATCTCATTTCACATTTTACTCATCCATTTGTGAAATCTCTGTCCTATGGTTAAGTTTGTTACACGAAAGAGAGCTGGTTAGTTCATACCCTACTTGGCTTCAGCTGAGAAAAAAAATGCAAAATTTTGCATCTGTAGCTTTGAGCTTAATACTCTCTTCTCCTTGTTTAGAGCTGAGGAACAAAAAATCCTTCCATCCACTTTTACACACAGGGGGAAAAATCTAATTTTTTTTTGGGGGGGTGGTGGTGGTGGTAAAGACAGGTCTCAAAATGTTCCTTGCCTCAACAATTCCCAAAACCATGGATCTAGTATGGAACCAAGCCTATACATTTCAGTTGTGAGGGTATAAACCTTATAAGTACATATTGAAACTCCCAAGCCTGATTTTTTCTATGAATGCAAAGAAAAAAATATGAAAAAGAAAGATCTTGTTGAAGGCTTTTGTAAAGCTTTATCATGTTCTGAAGCCACTTTTTGTTTAATGGGGCAACTACAGTGCTGTTATACTGAAACCACAATAATTCAGAGCTCTTCCTTAGTTCTAGATCCCCTGTGCTTTTTGGCACTATATGAACTATGAGCAGCTATGAGGGTCTTGGGGTTTTAATTATTAATTTTTTTAATTGGGCATCCCACAGTGGCACACAGGCTTTTTCTTTAACAGATACACCAGCAACTGTAGACTCCATTCCAGTGTCAGAGAAGATAAAATAGTCCCTCTAAACATGCCTGGCTTTGCATTTCCACCAAGTCTCTATCCTCAAGCTCTGCAGTTTGCCGGTCACAGAAGGTTGCCTTAAACCTCCCAGTGTTTTGCTTCAAAAGGCACAGAGCAGAACCGTGTTCAGTGGTTGCAAAGAGGAATAAGCAAAAAAAAAAAAAAAAGACATGGCTCCCACCCTCTTCTTGCACACACCACCCAGCAACAGAGGAGCAGATATTTAAACCCTCTCAGAAGAGCCAGTTCCCAGCCCAGCAACAGCAGAGAGGGCTGCATTTAGCAGGTGCCTGTGGTGAACAAAGTCCATGACATAAGAGACATCAAAGGTGAGGGCCGGGAGCAAGAGGAAGAGAATGGCAAGAGATAAGAAAATGAAATTAGAGTGGATCTATACAGACTTGGTTTCTACGGAGTAAATGGAAGACAGCTGTACATTTTAGATATTTTATTTTTATTAAACTCCTGCACATTGGTATTATACCATCTTATTTTCCAAGCCCTTACTCATGACTTACACAGTTCAAAGCATCAATTTATTTTCTGTAATCTACCAAAATACTTGATCAGTAAATGGTTCCAACAATCAAGAGAATTTTCCCTTTCACCTCTAATCACGGGCATTTCCTCCTTCACTGAAATGCTTTTGGGGGGAAAGAACCTGAATTAGTAAGTCAGGCTGGGCATTCCTTTGTTTCTTCTTCTAAAGGGACTCCCGAGCCTTTAGCTACCTGTTATCACTCTAATAGCAGAATAGCACAAACCTTATTGCTTTAGGGTATGGGAGCACATTTTATATAAAATAGCAGTTGCTCATCCAGCTTAAAGAGACAGCTTCACTCGCAGGTAGGTGTTGCAGGAAGCAGCAAGAAGCAGAAGCAGCTAGATTTAAAAGCACGTTAAACTGGAAACATGCCGTCAGCTTCTGAGCAGAGCAGTGAGTGATTGGTGCATCTAAATTTCTAAAGATTTTCATTTCTGTTAAATAACCCTCTCTGCAAGAGATGCCGACCTTATGAAAACAATTATTAAGTAGTCGATACAGTGGTAAAAAAATCTCAATGTGATCAGAATGTTAAACAAAGACGCTGCAGGCTTTCAGAACATACATTTTTAATGTAATTAATTGTGTTGCCAGTTTCACGTTTGGTCAGATCAAATTCCAATTTTAAGCAAAAATATGTAAAGGTAATGATTTCTGAAATACAGATCAAACTCGAATAAAGCTCTCAAACTCACAAGTAAAAGAGAAGTCTGTTTCCTTCCCAAGTATCCAAAGATTTCACTGTTTCTCATCAACTCAGTAAATATTAAAGCTGTTAAAAAACCCCTTTAGATTATGAAACTAAAACTATTATTTTCCTAGAAAACAAACACAATTAACCCTGCAACGTCACTGGAAATAAATGGTACACGGATTGCTGAAGATGGTTAATGTCCACTGTAACTGTCCTATAAATATCAGGAGTTGAAACACTGCTCTATAAATATATTTCATGGGAGTTTAAAAAAGAAAATCTTATGGAGCAAATTACTCATCAAGAAAACCCTTAAAGTTTATTTAAAGATAATGGATACTCGTTCTGCAGTATTTCAAGAAACTGAAGCTAGACTTATACAACCAATTTTCAGATCCCTAGTACTCCCAAATGACACATACGATAAATATAACTCATAATTTACTGTATCTACAGGAAAAAAAAAAATCTTGGATAAAACCAAGAGAAGGATAATGCTTAACAAGAAAATGAATATAAGACCACATGTTTTTTTGTCCTCCCTACAATGTGAAAGGATGACCTTGAAAAAAAGGATGGAAACCTAAATGCTTCATCAGGGCTGCCCCGAATTCCACTGAAATCAGTGCCAATGCAAATGGGAGCTAATGTACAACAAAGACCCCGGAAAAGCTGTGAGGTGGAGCCTGACACCACCAAGTGCAGTCACAGCATTTCCAAGAAGGTCATTTACAATTTCCCAGCATTTCCAGTTCAGCTGCTCAGGATGGATCCAGGGCACCACGGTCCTTACGTAGGGAAGACGAAGGTGCTGATGAAGCCAGGAGAGTTCTGGGTGGGGTCTACACCCCAAAATGATATCCTGTCACATGTCCTGTCCAAAAAATCAAATTGCAAGTTTACAAGCTGTTCACTAGACCTGTGAGGCATTTTGATCTACTGAAGAAGCTCTGCACCTCCAGAGAGGACTACGTAGCTTACGAAACCCCCAAAAGCCAGTGTGGGCGACCCAAGCACCACACACACATTTTGTCGTTTCTCTCCACAGGCTGAGAAATCCTTCCCATAGGATCAGAGTAGGATGTGTACCAAGGCAGAAAAATATAAATATTTTAGTCAAAACCTTATAGTGAAGTGGAAGTGGGAAGATCTGCATAAAAATCAGCAAACAAATTTTACTGCCTATTAGTTTTGGTTAAAGAAAGTTGTTCAGGAAAAAGCTTCAGAATGCTTGGAAAGTGTCGTGTTTGTATTAAATGTTTTGTTCGCTGAGGAATCATATGGTGTTCTTCTCTTAGAGGCTGACTGGCCGCTGTTGTCACCCACCTATATGCAGGATTTGGAACAGCGGAGCTCTGAGGTATAACTGGGCAACATTTTTTGTCCATTTAGTACTTGCCGCTGTGCTTCTGCAGAGATGTAAACTGAGGCACAAGAGACAGGGCAGGGGTTTAAAGGGCAACTGAGGTAACCTTATATATGTTCTGCTAGATGCATGCCAGGACACTTCACAGGTATTGAGTTCAGATCGAGTCAAGACTATCCTTAGAAACATTATTTTTTTCCCCACAAGATCATGACCTGTAGTGATCCGGAAAACCTTAGGTCTCAATTGAGAACAACTTTTGTTGTGGGAAGGAAAGCATATGGATTCAAGCTAAGCAATCTGTCGGGGTGCTGGGGAACATGCAAAAAGAAAGGCAGCAACACATTCCTGCAAGAGTGTCACCGCTCTTCCTTTTTCCATCTCACACTTTGGGGAGAGGATAAAGCCCGCCTACGGCACACGAGGCACATGAGGATAAGGACGTTTGGATAAGGGCGAAGCTGAAGAAGGGATCTGCATGGTGTGCTACTGAGAAATCAGCACAAACGCAAGCAGAAAACCTCCAAGACGCAGAATATGGGAGTCTTCCAGCTTGCAAAGAGAAGTAACCCAACTCTGAGGTCACGGCTGGAGGCATAAGAGCCAGCAGTCATCATTTTAACCAGGAGGGTTAGAAGGTCCAGTCTTCTCCAGGACAAGTGACCATGACCCATTTGATTCCCTGGGACCTGTGGCAGCAGTTCTATCACTTATGCTCATTTTCTACGAAACATCAACCCCCCCTTTCCCCCAAAGGTTAAGCTGATACTTTTGGTTTCTGTGGAATGTTCAACCTTTTACTAAACCGAGTCTTACACCTGACACAAGCATTAATCGTACCAGAAGGGATATATTTGTGAAGAAATAAGTACAAGTTGAAGAGAAATGAGGTACTCGGGAGGATCTCTTGAGAAGTTTTGTATTTTTTCCAGGAATATCCACTGTGAACAAAAATGGATATGCCAAGTGTGCTGAGACCGTGCGTGTAAAAAATTGAAAAGATGTTAATAACTAGGAAGTTCTACCTTGAATTATTTCCAAATATTGCATAAGCATGGCGTTGTTCTTTGTTTAGCCCGATGGGCAAAATCAGGCTTGCCAGAACAAACAACGCACCTGATGGTTTTGGCCACTCTTTCCTGGCTCTGCCTACACCCAGACAGGGAGCAGACACTGTGCCACCAACCCCCTCTACAGTCAGCAACACAAGAAAATCAAGGTAGAGAGGGGTCCAAAACATCCCGTTGAGCAACCCCTCAGCGACCACCCTAATGGCTCCTGTGACCACCAAGTCGAAGGGGCATGTCCCATTCATTTCAACAGCTTTTAAGCAGAACAGCAATAAACTGTTTTTTAAATTGTGTAGGTCCATGCTTGCACACACGCTCGCTGCTACTGCACAGACGCGTACCGGTCACGTGGCAACAGAGAAGACGACTGTGAATCGTCAGCATAAAGCAGAACTAAAGAAAAGTTTACAAAGGGAAATGAAGGGTTTTCCCACTTAAAGCAGGGGAGAACAACTGAAGAGGAACATCAAATTAGCTTTAAAAAGAAGGTTGTATCAGGAGGAATATAATTACTTAGCTGGAATTTCACCAAGACTTGGGAGTCAATGTCTCTACGCTTGCAGACAAGTGCCATGGGGTTTTTAATGACCACAAATGGTCAGGACATCGATTTCACATTTCAGCTGAAAAATGGCACCTCCAAAGACACATTGTTGTCTTTACTCTTCCTAAAGTTACATGGGGTCTATGTTGACTTGAAAGAATTAATAGTGTGTACTGAAATACCTTTGTAAGACACAAGATACTTCACCGGTCTTAAATTAGACAGTTTCTCAGCTTTGTTAAGAGTGTAGCAAAATAAAGAAGCTATGTTTGGATAAAGTAAGGGGTTTAAATTTTGAATTCAGTTCTTCTATTACTAATTTGATGAATTTCACAGAAGGTTTTGTTTTCTCTGTATTACGTACAGAGAAATGCTTTTACCATATTTTTTTTAGAATTGTTCCGTATGAACAGCAAATATCAAAACAGTAGAAAACAATTTCATCTTTAATAAAAATCAAGATACTAAAAAAGTAAGCATTTCAAACTGATAGTTTTGTAAGTATTTTATCTTCTGCACAGTAAGTAGCAAATAAATACATTTAAGTTTTAAACTTCACACAGAGCTTAGCTACCTAACAAGGATCATGCATTTGCAGCAGAAATACTGCATAAACAGTCTCTGAATGTGCTATTTAAGTACAAGCTAAATACTCTTTTTTTAGGAAGTGATGTAACAAGTTCATATGTAAAAATCTATTTCTATACAAGCTGACATTCTGCAAGATTAGCTGACTGAAATAAAGGACATGAGCAAACATGCTTGTTGTTTTCTCCCATGATTATTTTTAAAAGCTGCATTTTACACTATTCTAAATTTGCTACGTGTGAATTTTTCACTCCTCCTTAGGTAAGGAGGAAAGAAATCTCTGTGTATTCACTGCTAAGTGCCTGCTGCCAAAACAGTCTAAGTCCAGTATACATCTAGCATAAAAATAATATCCCAGATAAAATATGCACTCGTCATTGTGACTATTTTACATATTTCATAAAAATTTCTGTTTGTCCCTCCCCCACAACATCTCAGAAGACAGCAATTGTATAACTTAGAAGTTATAGCATAATTCTGGCCAAATCCTCACTCCTTGCAATTTACCTACAAATCCCAGCTATGAACTTAGCCTCTTGTCTAAGTACTTGCCAAGGACGTCAGATTAAAGCTCCTCTGTTACATCTTCTGCTCTGGTATTAAAGAGCAAGATAAAAATGAGTAAGTGGAAGAAACACAGCAGTGTGTCCATTTTATAGGCTGGTAAGAGGGGCATGGTTAGGACGCACTTGAGCCAGTGTCATCAGAGAGAAATGCCAGGGAACAGTGAAGAAGCACAGAAAGATCCCACATCCCATTGAGGACGTGCAGATATGGCTGTCACAGCACAGGGACTGCTGTTGTCAAGTGTTTTCTCAGGGAAGTGCTGCATTTTGAAAGTTAATGACTCATAAGCGAAGAAAGGAAGCACTACAGGTATCGAATTTGGCTCTCTGGGGCACAGGAAGCAGCAGGAAGAACATGCAGGAGAACCCACCAACTCCTACCTCCCCACCCTGTTAGTACAGGGAGAGAAAGAAGTGACGCACAGGCTCCTGTCTCAGGGAGGTATATGATCTCAGTGGGAGGAAAATACCCTCTCTCTGTCCCTGAAATTAGAAGAAAGATCATCCAACACAGAGCAGATGTTCCTTCTCATATTCCCATTAAACCTACTATAATCTCCTTGGGTAGAAAATTTTGCACACTTGATTGACCTGTAGCTGATGCTACCTTTTCGTTTGGTTGCAGTGTTATACTTTACCACCATCTCTTCTCCACTGCACAAAGGAAAAGAGGGCAACCATGCCTGAAGTCACAGCAGTAATTTGAGGTCAAACTCTGTTACACAAATATAGAACTGAAGGGGAACTATGTGTCGTGTATTAATTTCACAGGAGAATCATAGAATGGTTTGGATTGAAAGGAACCTTCAAGATCGTCTGTTCTACCCCCCTGGCCACAGCCAGGGACACCTCCCACTAGACCAGGTTGCTCAAAGCCTCATCCAACTTGGCCTTGAACATTTCGAGGAAAGGGGGCTTCCCCAGCCTCTCCCTGGACTAGATTCTTTCCTTAGTTTCTAGAATGTTGTACAGGGCTGCAGTAAATATTTTCTGATATTTAAGACTTTGTCATATTTGTGTAGGGTGCGAGGCGCAGTTATATGTACTATCTACACAATCATCTTTTATGAGGTAGCAGCTGTTGGTTGGGTCAAATGTTCATGTCTTTGGCGATGAATGACAAAAGGAAAAAGCCACCCTAACAACTGTTTTCCACTGAATGCCTACACTTCGTGCTTCTCTACCTCCCCTCTCCAATTTCACATGCAAACAATTCCAAACTTCAGTGTTCTCTCAAGTTGGATGTTTTCAATAACATCCATGGCCTTGAAGCTACTACTTATTTCAGAGAAGTAACTCTTAATTCTCCACCAAGAAATGCCATGCTTGGAAATGGCATCTCATCCTGATCTCAACATACTTCACTGAATCAGAACAACTTGGATACTTCAGCAATGATGTATTTAAATACTTACATTGTTACCCAATGTGGACTGGGCAGAGTCAGGCATTTGGGAATCTGAAGTTTTGGGAAGCTGAGGGACTTCTGGAACAAAGTGAGATGCTAAAACACAGGCACCTTGGAAGAACTAAGATTAATTAGGAAGGGGATGGCCCTGCTTGCTCAATTCAACATGCAAACAACTTATTTTCTACAGTCAACTCTCGCTGTATCATTCCACTCAGAAGGCAGCAAATACTAAATATCTTCAGCTCTTGCTGAAGTGTCATGCAGTAGGAGGGATGCCAAGCGTGGCCACGTGCAGCACCACAGGCACACGCAAACTGCTCTGCCCACACTCCTGACTATATGGAAAGAGAAACCAGCTCTGACAAATGCTGCAGCTACCTTAACCCAGCTCTGAGGAAGCATTTGATGACTTTGAAAAAGCCTGTGTTTCTTTATCAGAGGTCTCATCAGGTGGATGCAGGAACGACTGAAATCAGCTCATCTTTACCTAGAACATCAAGTGTTGCCAACATCTCCTTCAGACGTGCTCAGAGTATATTTTAATCCACCTGCTAAAATAGTTAATACCTTTCTCTCTGCTGGTTAGTCAAGGATAAAGTCACTGTTTAGCTCCTTTCTGTCCTGACATCTCCTCCTTGTGATCCAACAATCAATCATGCCAGTTCAAACATAGGATGGAACAGAAAAAAATGCAGAAAGTATTCTGTGAACAAGCCTGCCAGCCTGGAGTCTGTGTCCTATTAGTTGCAGTTCAAAACACTCCTTGTACTATTTCCATAAATACTGCAGTATCTTCTGGAGTATCTCAGTACAAACCACAACAGATGTTGGACATTATTATTTCTTCATTCTTGCTCATTTGTTGTTCACCTGTTATTTTTTCTTTTCTTTTCTTTTTAATTCTTCTTGCCACCTGCCCATTCACAAATCAGAACTGTTTAAAAAAGTAGTCAGGCTCTGTTCTTACTGGTTCCTCTACCACTGGCCAAAAACAATGGGACAGGAGAAGAAAAGAGATAAAGATCTAATTCAATGCCTTACTTCTGACCTTAAAAGGATGGGCTGAATTTATTTTTGACAGCCCTAAGCAGAGAGAATGTATCTGCTGAGCTGGCCACCTCAGGAAATTGAAATACACAAGTACTACCATTGCCTAACGAGTTCGTTCATGTTACTGAACAATATATTGATGGTGGTGTGAAATTATTATTCAAAGAGCTTTAAGGTGTAAGTTACCAATGATATAAATCTACAAGCAAGTCCTTTTCTCCCGACCACATCCAAACCAAAAGATGTTAAGATAGTTCTTTAATGGCAAAAACTGTTAGGCTGCGATATATTGCAGGTACATCTATTAATCATCAGACCATTTATGTTCCATAATTCTACCACCGTTAAATAACATGGACTGCTAAGTACCTGAATCAGCTATTAGCAAGCATTCCTGCTCATTAAAACTCACTTATTTAGACTTTAGCAATGGTAAATGTAACCAGCCCTGGAGGAGTGTCACAGTGCTTGGAAATGGCACATTAAGCTTCATTTACCCAGCTACACTCACAAGGCAGAGGGGGGAAGGGAAAAATACAGTGACAGTCCATAACGAAGCTCAGAAGCTTTTTGAAGCTGCATTAAGAAAATGACAAATCTTGCAAAGAGAGCCATAAAGATTCCTCAAGTACAACAGTTCTGCAAGGAGTTATTTATCATAGTTTGTTGAAAAGACTCCTACGTTTAATACTATTGGACTGTGAGACCTGATTATTAAATGTAATTACAGAAGTAGCACAGAAATAATAGTTTACTGCAGAGCATAAGCAACACTGTATTAACAAAGAGGAGTGAGGAACATGTTCAGCATTTGGAATCGTATCGTTAGCTTTTCCGGGAACACATACTCAAATGTATACACATTTAATTCCACATTAGCTTCCACTAACCAGAATTATCCTTCAAGAACTTCTGACTGGGGTCAATGCATCCACCTATACTTGGAGTGAGAAAACAGTAGCCAAAGTGGATTGCTATTTGGGTTTCAGCTTTTATTCCTTTTCTACTTAACACGGATTTATTTAAAAACACCCACAGCCTTCTGTCGAGAAATATTGCTCACAAGAGCAGCCCTGTAATAGATACATTTTTGCTACGGTGCTGCCATTTGAAGTGAACACTTTATTTAATGCGTGTTGGCTATTAGGACATTCTCCACGCAGTAAACCTTTAGAAAAAAGAAGTGTTGATTTCTTGTTACTACCTGCAAGAATGAGTTTAACTGCTGTTATACCTACACCTTTGCATGCTTGCTGGTGTACCTAGCCAACCGTTTTACCTTTTTGCTGCCAGTGGTTTCACCCAATTTCTCAATTCTGCCGCTTACTCTCAGAAACCTGCCACTCACTTCTCGTGCAACTTGGTTCTTCTGGGAAAACGCCCCATTTTTAAGAAGCACACGCTTCTTTTGTAAAGCCTCCCGTACTGCTTTGCAGCAGGCATAGGTGCTTTTCATAAACTACAAAGCCTAACAAACTTAGAAGTAAAGCCCTTTACAACCGGGACTATAGTTTGTGCCAGCACACAGGGCAAAAAACCAACCCGGTCCCAGCAGTCTAAATGATCCCTTCTGGTCCACAAAGTTTAGGCTGAATTAGCTCTGTTGCCGGTCCAAGACTGAAGCATTTTGCAAAGCTGTATTTTGGAAAGGAGGCATTCAGTAACAGATGGATTTTATTTATTTTTGGGTAAAAGGAACAGCTTAAAACAGGTTGGGAACATCACAGAGGATCCTGGCACATCAAGACAAAGACTGAATGCATCTGAAGTACTCGAGAGATGCAGAAATTACCATCACAAGAACATGCACATATTCATCAATAACATGGCGTGCACTGACCCTCGCTCCTTCAGCAATGAACTGTTTCGCAGTAGGAAACAGAACTAGTAGTTCTGAAGCTCAACAGCCTCCTTCGAGCATCTGCATTCGCTCTTTAGTTCACTATGTAACAAGAGCTTAATGCTTTACCAGGCAAAACTCCACTCAAAACCAGGAGCTGTGGGCACGCAGCTGAAAAAAAAGTTAGAACTGCAAATCAGGTGTAAAGAGAAGAAATCAAGACCCTGCCTTCAGGCATTCATGTTCGTTCAAAACAGCATTTTCACGCGGGCTAAAGAAGCGTGGGTTACATTTTCGAGGGGTTTGAATCTAAAAAACTTGCAGATAGATTGCTAACAGAGATTTTCAACCGTGCTGCAAAATCCTCGAGAACTTGGTGCTGATTATATTGAGATGCTTAAAATAAAATCCCGCTAGTCATCTATCTGCATCAGTAGATACACAAGGGCATTTGAGAAAATCTCTCCTGGTCACATCACATCATTGGTGTAAAAGAAAACAAGTTTTCCTTTTGAAGGTTTTTGACTCATTTAGAACAGATAAATCACTGCTGCAGCACTTTCCAAGTGACAATTATCCTGGCACAATAGCCGTAAAAATAAAATAAAATCAACACGGATGGAATCCAAAGTAGGAGACCTAAATTATACATAAATATATTCATAAAACTACGCCTCTGCTCAGAGTTGCTCTGTACACTACACATATGCCGGGATCTCTTAATCTGCTGCTGATGTGTTGCATATTGCGGTTGTCCGCAATTACAGTTAGCTATAATTAAGAACAATTACAGCTTTTATTTCTCTACTTGTTCTTTAAAAAGTACAGTTGTAATAAAACTTTTTTCTCCTCTCTCTGTGTGTTTTTTTTTTAAAGGTGAATATAATTATACATCCTATAACATCTCCAATAATTAGTTTGACTCAAGTTTCTTCTGGAACAATTTTCATTTTAACTGTCAGATCTGCCATCTATAGTCAATAGAACACACTGTAAAAAAAATTCTATCATTAACCTTTTTTCACCCCATAAATCTGCAAAAGAACTTGAAGAATTCATTGCTTAAACATTTAAAGGCCAAATTCAGCTAACACCCCTTCCCCAGAAATACCTTCTTAATTAAACTGAAACATTATTGTTGTTATTATTATTATTATTATTATTATTATACCAGCTAGGTGTAACAATAATAAATTAAAGTTGGGCATAAAAGGTATTTGGCTTCTCTCTATATTTTATAAGCTACCTTCCAGCCCTGTTCTCATAAAAGAATCTCTCTACTGTATCTTTGTTTAGAATCTACCCGCGATTACTAACCATGCAGACTGCAGGGAAAAGTAATTAAGTTTAATAGAAGCCACCCTCATTTTTGAAGCTGCCCTCAATTTAAGCCATAGAAGGAGAGTAATTAAATTTAATGTGTGCCGCAGCTTGTAAATGAAGATATGGCATGTAAAATTCCCTCACTCTTTAACGCACCTTTTCCGAACACTGCAAAATAAGCGTTGTGATGCAAAAAGATAGCAAACTACAACCACAAAGGCATGTCAAGTTTTCTTTTTGTACTGGTCATCTCTTCCAAGGTATAGGTTAAGAATGGTGTAACCTAAATTGTGGGAATTGGGAAGCCTGGAGTAGGATCACTGTTTCCTTATCCATCCTTTGCCCACATTATCTGCTTTGATTAAGTTTAGAGGAATCTCTTGTGGCAGGGTCCATCTTATACATGACATAACAGGGTCTCTTTTTCTGACAGATGTAACAGGTTTCTGACTACACACAAATCTCTGCAGCACAGACATTGTCCGCCAAGAAGAGCCTTCCCCAAAGTAACGGAACTAGAAGCAGGGACTAATGAAATGCACTGTAAGACACAGACATAGTCTTCAATGTATGTCTTCACTCTGCTTCGTGTCACCAGAAGAAAAAAATAGTTAAATTACCCAAGGTTCCATTATTTTCCCAAGCCACAGACTTACTACTTCTACACAGAAATACAAATTACAAACCAAGACTGATGAAAATATTTACTCTTGCAAAGATGAACTTAGCAAATGAGGGGCTCTGAGACAGAAAGGGAGGCATTTTCCTTTTCCAGGTCCGTAGGCTCTCTATGTACTAAACAAAATGTCTCCGCGCAGAGAATCACAGAAGTTTCATCAGCTGCTTTAAACTAAATGGAGAATTTGGAGGCTTGAATTCCTTTGTAAAAGTGAAGATGACTCCCACTGTTTGTTCAGAAGAAGGTTAGACCAAGATTGGACCAAGATAGCAAACTCACAGTTGGTTCACAGAAGTGCTCACTACCTAATTCCAAGCCTTCTCCTCTCCTGAACACTGATTTGTACCTACTCTTAGGGCTGAACAAAACCTCTGCACTGAAACCAAGACCAGACCTGAGAAGACAAAACATTCGACAGAATTTCAGAAGCCTTTTGGTCAAAGGCTCCTCCAAAAACACCAGCAGTGAAAAAATGGGAAAGAAAAAAAAAACCCCCACAACACCACATAAAGTAAAAAGAGAATAAATAAATTCTTTCTTTCCATTTTAGATCCCATCACAAATCTGCTGTAACCTTCCCCAAGAGAGGGGTTGAATATTCCATTTTAGCAGCACAGAGAATTGACACTCGTATCCCTGGTGCACACCTACACTGCAGGAACCTGTGAGTACAGCAGCAAGATTCGCACACGTTTCATCTGGCTTTCATTTCTTTACAAAATTACCAAAAGTGAACACCCATAACAGTAAACAAGAGGCAACCAGGGTGTCATGTCTCCCTGGCAAAGCCCTCAATCTTGTACCCATGAGTTCAGGGACCGTTCAATAGGCAGATCACACTCTGAATCTTGAAGCCACTACTGATATAAATTGCAAGCGCTTTGGGAAAGAGACTGCATTTGTAGTTATTTTTAGTTTAATGAAAGAAAGAAGACCTTTGTTTATACACATTATGACAAAAAAAGTTGGACTTCTTGGTTTTAAAGTAGCAAAATAGGGACAAAATTGCTGTTTAACTTCTAATTATTACTCAATTATATTTTAAAGTGATCCTACCAGATGTTGGAACTAAAGCAACACGATTTTGCTATATTTATAACTAAGCTGCAAAACATTTCAACATTTACAAGAAGAAATCTCTCTGCTAATGCCAGGAGAAGAATAAGCTCAAATGTCATTTCACATGATGGCTCTTAATAGTTGGCACAAGGAGAGAAGAAACATCTCTATAACAACAGTATCAAGGAAACTTGCACTGTAAATATCACATCATCACAAGGAGGAGAAAGAAAAAATCGTGGAGAGTGTTAACGCGAGGATAAAACATCCACGTGCTCCCAAATACTCAGGATGGATGTAAACCAAGGCAAGTCATGATCTCTTTCCTTCTTGCCCCTAATCCAAAATCCCTCTTCCCATCCAAATCACCTGCTGCTCATGCCTTCTGCTTCCTCTTAGGAAGCAGCATCCTTTTTCTCACACATATCCCAGTCAATACCTTGGCCCTTCTGCTTTTGGCTACCAACAAGACAACTCCCACAGTTCCCTAATACACCCTCATGCTTTCCCCAAGGATTTTGGCAGAAACATGGGTTGTGGACTGGCTGGCCAGAAGCTCAGGGGATAAAAAATTTAATCCAAATACAAAATAAAATCTTCAAAAGCTTCTGCCCCTCAATTCCCACCCACGGCGACTGCGAGGTTTACAATACAGCCTTCATCCGTCATCTCATCTTCTCTTTGGAGGCTGTGGGTCTTGCAGGGTCCTGCCACAATTGCCAAGTGCTGGTGGGATGTAATTTAGCCCACGATGCTGCAGCAGCACGGCTTCCCCTGGGCACCGGCATACGCCACTCAACTGGTTAAAAATTGAAACAGAGGAAACGGGAAATTTTTGAACAAATGCTTCAAGATTCTGGAGCACACGTTACAGCTGTAACCACCCACAGTTCCCTCCTACAGAACAGAAACACTGAAAGCAAAATCCATTCACTGCAGAAGTTGAAAAATAACAAAAAAAAATATGTAGCAGCAAGTATGAACTTAAAGCTATTGGGTATTTCCTGAAAGAACTTCTGCAAAGAAAGAGGGGAATTTTATAAGACACAACGGAATAAGGAAACACAGCCCTGGTTTACAAGTTCATGAGAAGAGCCAGGACTGGTGCACAGGCCTGCACTAGTTATGTTCATCACTCATTTCTCACTAATGAAATAAATCATATTTTCCAATAAAAAGGTGCAATAGTGGGTGGGATGGGAAAGGCAGCCTCTTCTTTCCACTATTAAAAATAACTAAACTAGACAAAACCCCAGATAACCTCATTTAGAAAATTTTCCAAGCCTCCAAGGACAGCAGAGAGAAAACTAAGAATCTAATGTGCCATTCAGCAGGGAAAAGGGCTGAGCGTTCTGAAATGCTCTTGGAAAAGGAAAAAAAAAGATAAAATAAAAGCAAGACTACATGCTTTCCACCATGGAACTAATTTTTGTGTTCACTACTTGCAGCGATCATTCAGCTGCACGGATCAAAAAAGTCCTACTGATACCAATGTGCATGGTCAATCAGCAGGATATTCTGTTTCAAATACGAGATCTGAAGTTGTTTCTTTGATTTTTTTTTTTTTTTTTCAAAAGTGCGACAGAATTTTCCACGTCTCCCAGTGCCAATCATGTTCAGGTAAATGTTACAGCTTCTGCAAGTGCAAAATTAAAGACAATTATAACCTGGCTAACCTACCTCATCATTAAAATGCCTGGCACAACTCACCCAGGGAGTGTAGATTTGCTGCTCACACATTCACTCGAGTAGGGAAATACTCATCTACAGATGCTATGGGTGTGCTCATTGCTCTGATCAAAGAAGGCAAAACCGGAGGCATCTATTTGCCCCTCTACAGTAGAGGTGGAAGAACATATTATCACATTAGTCAATGATATTGTCTGGGCAAAGAGCTTCCAACAGCATCACAATGCAGGTGTGTTTAGGAAAACTGAAGATTTGCCTTTCTGGTACCAACTGCTCGAAGCAACCACACCAACTGCAGAAACGAAAATGTAGGACCAGTGAATGGAAATGTTAAGGGTCCTAACACGTACGCCCCAGGGGGTTCTGCATTTCAAACTGGTATTAGAGACTCCTTATGTATGAGATCCAACTTAAGTCATCGCACCTCTGTGACAGGTGGAAATTGGGTGCAACTCCAAGAGCTGTAAACAAATCAATGGCAAAGAGAAAAATAGTGAGAAGAATGAAAATAGCTATCAGCAGAAGCCCATTAAAAGCAGTCACAAATGCAGGAACCTCCAACCCTCCTGTCCACAGCAGAGATATCTAAAACAGTTTATTTCCAGCCAGGGAGCCTGTATTAGTGAGAACACCCTCTAGTTCATTATATTATATATATTATATTCTCTTTGAGCCAGAAGCAACTTTTTTGTTGCATTTACAGACAGCACAAAGCACAGCTAGGGCTTTGAGGTGATGCTGTAAGTGCTTCAATAGCAAAAAAAAAAAAACAAAACAAGAATGTTTCAATTTAAGAAAAATATTTCCTCATTGAAGTTTTACCCTATTTTAAATCCTTGGTTGTTTAGGCTTAAAACTTTATAGCAGGGACAAAAGGAGAGTTTTCTCAGCCAGGGGGAGATCTCAACATTTTTCCTGAGCTGATTCCCTTGAGAAGGAGGAGTATTGGAGCAGTTCTGCCATCCCACTGAGAGATGCAATGCTTTCTAGGATATTATTAGTTTATGAAGCCACGGGCAAGGCTCTTGAAATATGAAGGTGTGGGAGGCGTGGAATGAACTGGCATATCTGAACAACTGGGACAGATCAGATGAATGAGCTGTAAGCACCTGAAATCCTTACAAAAGCACTGATACTCAAGGGTTCGCCACATTTGCTTACGGTTTTGGGCCAGATTGCCACCAGTGAAATTCCAGACAAAAGACAAATCCCACAAACAAAAAACCCACTTCTTTTCCATTGAAATATGACCTTTTCATTTCATGAAATGTGTGTCAACTTAAATCTTGTCATCCTGACCCCAATCTGTCCTACTCCCCGAATCTATGGAGCTCTTTGCAGAAGCCATTCCCACCCCAGGCTACAATCTCGTCAGATCTCATAAGTGAAACGGGGCCAGGTCAGGCAGGGACTGTGGGAGACACCTCTGAGGGAACCCCAGATGCTTCAGGAAGTTCTTGGTGGTGACTCTCACAAGTCACTCCTTGAGTTAATACCAAATCCACACCACACAGTGACAGTGAGGCTCCTAAAAGCTTTCTATTTTAAATAGGAAGGACTAGAAATTAGCAACACTTTAATAAACTCCAGGGACATTACCCTACATGCACATCAATGACAGTTACATTATCGTCTGTCAGCTATTGAAGTTCTTCCTTCATACTCCAATACTATCATCATGGCTAGGCTTCGCGAACGAAGATGTGGGAAGGGCTCTACCCACATTTGCTACAAGCGTGCTGGGGGCTAAAAAGGCCGATGCAGGATAGGCAACTCCGGTTGCAAAAGGCACAGTGGAAAGTCTCCTTAGGCGCTATTGGCGAGGCACGGTTCTTTCTGCATTGTCTTTTCTCCTCAAGACTAATTCTACGTGTGTTCTCAAAGGAGGCAGCAGCGTTATGGATGGTGTGTCTCCACATCTACTGATTGGAGGCCAGAGTGGACCATTGCTGGCAGTCAATATGGCCAAGATCGAGATATTGTTTCAGAGAGTCCTTGTATCTCCTCTTTGGGGCTCCTCTGTTGCGGCAGCCGGTGGCGAGTTCACCACAGAGCACAACCTTAGGGAGGCGGTGATCCTCCATCCTGGAGACGTGCCCTGCCCAGCGCAGCTGCGTCTTCAGCAGCACGGCCTCAGTACTGGTGACCCCTGCCTGCTCAAGGATGGTAACATTAGTCACGTAGTCAGTCCAGTGGATGTTTAGGATTGTACGGAGGCAGCGCTGACGGAAGCGTTCGAGGAGTCACAGGTGGTGGCGGTAGATGACCCATGATTCAGACCCATATAAAAGAGTAGACAGTACAATGGCTCTGTAGACACTAATCTTTGTACTTTTCTTCAGGTGTTTATGGCACCAGACTCTTTTATGGAGTTTTTCCAAAAGCTCTGTATGCCTTTGCAAACCTGTTGTCTATCTCTTTGTCAATCTCACCATCCAAGGAAATGATACTTCCTAGATAGGTGAACTGCTGGACTGACTTAAGCTCTGATTTGTCTATGGTGATGTGGGGATGATGGGAGACTTCCTGAGGTGCAGGTTGGTAAAGAACTTCTGTCTTCTTCAAGCTGACTTCCAGCCCCAAAAGCTCAGCAGTCACTGCAAAGCAGGATGTTAAGCGCTGCGGAGCTGCTTCTGTGTGCGCAACGAGGGCGGCATTGCGAGCAAAAAGCAGCTCGCAGATAAGGTGATTTAGGGTCTTCGTGTGTAAAATCCTAGCAAGAATACTTTTGAACAGACCAGTACCAGCTATCTCAGAAGAACTTCTACCTGAAAGCCAATGTGGTTTCAGAGCCAACAGGAGTACCACAGACATGGTATTTAACATTATCAACACGCAAAAGATTTTTTACCCATCTTTTAAAAAAAAATGCAGCAAAACTCAGCAAGCTGACTGATGTTCTTGCTTTTCCCCTTTTACTGTTGAGGATTATCTCCATACTTTCACGCCTTTTCCTGGTAGAAGTCTCAGTGGCCCCTCCTTATTTCACTGCCAGTAATGCATCTTTTTCTTCTGTTTTTAAATCTTTTCTAATCTGGTTTACTCCCAGTATTCAGTCTGCAGGCAACTCCTCTTGTTTTTCACTCCCCTTTCACATCATCTTCCTCTGCCCCAGCTTGCTTCATTCTGGAAATTCTGATCTCTCTGTATACCCTTGCCTCCAGAAACAGTCTCCTATTTCATCTCCTCTACTATCAGTCAATAAAATTCAAACACAAGTATTTCATCATTATACAAAACTTTTTCCATACATCAGGTCCATTTCACAAAGCCAAATTTTCCCCCAGACCACACAGAATAGTGAACCTGGAACACACATAACAACCTAGTTCAACCTCTGTTCCACAGACTATTTTGACCTAGACTGCACCTTCCCTCCTATTTAGCAAGTGACAAACAGACAATGTCCCAGAAAATAAGACTAACATGAAGCTGGTACATAAGGAACGGTCAGTAATTTTATATAAGAAGCTTCATTATTGAGTCAACAGAGGCATTAGCTATGCTTTTAATGGTCCTTATCTTTCAGTGCTATTTACATGAAAGGTTCTCACTTTACTGACTTACACGGTGTGGAGAAAAAAGATTAAGCTGGCTAGTGTAACAGGTGTTGCACCTTCAAAAAGAGCTTTCAGTAGCAGAAAAGAAAAAAAAAAAAGAATTGTAAAAAGATCTATTTTCAAAGTGAGCCATGGAAACCATAAATTCCTATACTCCAATTTAAAATGTTTTCTACCCCGGCAAAAGCACAGATATGTCTTGTTGAGCTGTATAAAGAAAGCCAACACATGTGAATGGTAGCTTTTTTAGCTATCACTATATACGCTCTACTTGTTAGGTTTCTAATCACAGGCTTTCTGCTATTTTCTTTGGTTATTGTGTGAGATGCATTCACAGGGATCTCAAAGAACAGTTGGAGCACTACAGATATAGTACGTGTGTTCTCTGAGATTTCATTATGTATAGATTAACACCTCCAAACAGGCACTATCTCACAGAACGGCAGCCAGAAGTAGAGAACAACAAAAAAGCAAATCCTCAGACTTCAGACTGAAAAATTTCTTTGGCTTAGATTCATTTTTAGAATTGAATTCACATAAATGAAGAATTTATAACTTTAGACTTCTTTTTTTTTTTTTTTTTTTTTTTAAACCAAGCAGTAGATCATTCTTTTCCCTATTATTTCCCTGAAAATAAATGAAGATTTTTATCTATTGATTAGGAACTGAGGAGACTCACAATAGCAGATAATGCCTTCACCAACCTGCTGTGTTTGGACTGGGCAAATCACGTAGAAGTTCACAAAACTTCCACTTGTGCTCTGCTGGGCGGTTGCAATAGCCAAGAAATAATTTATCGAATAACAATATTGGCATTCACAGGCAGCTCCAAAAATTACACATGCACACAGAGGGTTATTTAACTGCATATCCTTTCATTTCCCTTGGATAAAATTGCTACCGAGCTACAAAGAAACCTAGTTAATGGGCACTCATACGGACACAGAGGTAGCACCAGCCTGCCTGGCCCTCTCCCACGTTCAACCACTTTAAGAGCACAGACTATTTAAGCGGGGCTGTTTCCTTGCCCTGTCCAGCTCCAAAGTCCATCCAGAAATAAGAAGTGAATTTGAATTTAATTTTTCCAGCTGCCTTTTGTGTTCACTGTAACGTTCCTGCAGCTCACATTCATCTTGTGCCACCCCACACTGTGCTCAGACAGAGAATCTTGTACCTGTTCCTAATGATTCAGCTAAATGCAGAGGTGGCAGAAAGATGAGGGGTTTGGGAGAAGGATGGGGGGTTTGGTGAGCCGCAGAACCGAAAGGGCCTCGTTGCCCATTGATTAATGTCTCAAAGTTGCCCTCCCACGTGAATTTTTGAATACCTGATAAAGGTTGATCTCCTGACTTTCCCTTGTAGAGACTTCTTTTTCTTTTCTCTAACACCCCACTATTTTCATGAAACTGGCAGAAATTAAATATATCTGAGACCTCTGTGGCTGTCAAATTTGTGTAAAATGTATCCACTTGCATAAAAAGCCACAGAGACAAGAGGAGGGAAAAATAGAGTCTGACAGACAATTCAACTATACAGTCCCTGCTTCTTCGGTGAAACAGACAGGAAGAAGAGGGGAGGAAAGAAAGCAAAAAAAGAGAAGGAAAAAAAGAGAGAGAAAGAAAAAAGAAAAAAAGAAAAAAGAAAATAAAAAACAGAGAAAAAAGAACAAAAGAACAAGAGAAAAATAAAAAAGAAAATAAAGGGAAAATAATAAAAGAATAAAGAATAGAGTAAGAGTTAAAAAATAAAACCAGAAAAAAAGCAGGAAAGAGGAAAAGCAGAAAAAATAAAAGACACAGCAACCCAAAACCTGGTTTCTACAACACAGCAGGAATAACCACATACACCAATTTTTCCTGTGGTCAGTCACTTATAGCAAACCCTTCATTGCCAGGGTCAAAGGACGCAGAGCAAATGAGAGCAACAAAATCAACCAAAATACAAGAAGGAGGGCCAAAATAAACCAAACCCATCTTTCAAATGCTACAGGAAAACCCAGAGCTCTTCCATGGCTGATGACCAGCATGGTTTGGATCAAGGTGACGACCAACCTCTGATACTTCAAGCAGACTACGGCGAGTATATCATCAAATAATAATAAAAAAAAAATTAAAGCAGCTACTGCAGGTTAACTGTGAACTCTACACACCCAGTACAATTTATTTTTTTTTACCCAGTGGCAATTTTACCCAGGCACTCCAGAGCCCCAAACAACTGCACCAAAAAACATGACGGTTCTTAATTTCTGTTGGCTTGTGTTAGAAATGACAATCAGACTTGTTGGATTTCTTCTGATCTAGCAAAGCTTTTAAGCACGTGGTTAACTTTAGGCACATGGTGAGCGCAAATGAAGGGGAAAAAAAGAAAAAAAAATACTTGTGCACATAAGGTCCTGATGAGCTCATCTTGCTGCTGCCCCATGGCCTTTGTGAAGGGGGAAAAAACCCAATACATGGAAGGTAAGAAAAAAATGCAAGCTTTAACTCTGAACCCCTCTATGAATATAAAGTTGGTTACTTTGAATTCTGTCATGAACCTTTACATTTAAATACATAAAAATGTGTGCCAGGAGAACACACCCCTGTATTCCCTCCACCTCCTGCCGGTGTAAGCGGAGGATCAGCTCTGTGCACTATGTGCCAGCCCTATCAACCCCTCCCACCAGCACCAAGGCTCGAGCAGCGGTTTTTGATCGCAGCGGATCGGCAGGACTGCAAAAAAAGCTTTGCTGATGCTATAGAATGAGAGAGAAAAAATGAAGAGGGAAAGAAGAAGAAAAAGAAAAAAAAAACACAAAAATGACACGACTATTTGAAATCCAGGCTAGATCACAGAAAGCCACAAGAATTCACCCCAAATTTCAAAAGGGTTGGTGGAAGAGGCTGCTCGCGCCTCAGTTCAGCTCCGCTCCCAGCCCAGGCATCCCATCTGCTTCGCAGCAGCGCTCGCTCCCCTCCGTGGGAGTTCTGCCTCTGAAGTGACAGCGCGATGTGGCCCATTGTCCTCCTCAAAACTAGCGCCTACGCTTCTAATGGATGCCGTTTCAGGCAGGCATTTGAGGTAAAATGAAAAAAAAAACAAACCCAAACCACCCAACTAAGTGAACGCCGTGCTGAGGGTTTGAGCTGCGTTCGTTAGTCATCGGAGTTCCCAGAGACAGGGCAATTATCCCCACTACCCCGCAGCAATTTTGACCCATCCCCACATGAGCTCTGCATTACTGTCTCTTATGTCTGCGTCATCTTAGTGGGTGCAGCCTTCTCTTCCATTCACTGATAGAGGGGAAAAATCTTTGTTTACTAATGTATCTGAATCAACTTAAGACACTCAGCTCTAGCACCGTACTGCAAACTCCCTAAATAATCTACAAATACTCAATCTGGCTAGAAAATTTCCAGACAATGTATTTTATACTTCTTTAGTTTCAGGTAAATCTCTCAGAAGGAAAAGTTTAGCCCATACAAATATACATCTAGCCTGTATACGTATGCTATTCTCCTATTAGATTGATTTCTAAGTCTCTCTGAACATTGTAAATTATTTCAGGAAAGTATACATCACTACGAAACACATTACAGGATTTCCTGCATACCTAGAGCCGGCCTCAGGACAAAATGCCCTGTATGTTCCTGCTTAGACAGTTTGAAGTTAACCTCTTTTTTCTTCTCTTTATTTTTTTTTTTATTTATGCTTTGTCATATTCATTACTGCTTTCCATTGGTACAGCTGACATTGGTTGTTGCATTACATATGCCAGCAGACAGACTCCTGCCTCTTATAGACTGCTGCCTACATACTACAACTGTTTATTATTCTCAATGCGCAAAGTGCCAGCTAAATCAATAGTTCAGAAGCCTTATTCAATTCAAATGGACTTTACAAAGTACTGCACTGTAATAAACACATGCAAGCAAAATGTTTCCCCAATTGCTTACATGACACAACCCTTATCGCATAAAGTAATACAGTCACCACATTTTTCTTACTATGCAGAGTCCCAGTTAAGTCAAGAATGAAATTATCCTATTAATCACAGATGAATGGGGTGCACTGGCAATGGCATACAGTAAATAGTGATAAAAGAGAAATACAGTGACAAAAATCCTCACAGAGATAACTCCTAATATGTTAGGCACTGTAGCAATTTGGACTGGTCTCCATTTCTTACTCAGCAAAATTTCCCCACATAAGTGGTTTTACAGATAATTTTTCTTTTGGCTCTTTAAACTATCTCCTAAACTGTAATGAAAGCAATAAATATGCTTCTCCTATGCCTAGGAGAACCATTAGGTCTCCTCCATATCCCCACTAATGGTCTTATTTGACACAAGCTCTGGTGCTCACTTGCCTGATGTTTTACCAAACTAAGACCAGAACCAGAGTTATTCGGCACTCACATGAATGGAAAGAGACAGGAAAAGGGTGACACTTCCAGCATGACCAGTATTTTAGTCAGCAGGGCTTATTTATACAGAGACGATGGAAGAAGATCTTAAACTTTTGCCCTAAATCTTTTTATGGCATTATCTGAGCTCAGTCCAGGTCCCAAGCCAGCTAAATGTTTAAAGTAAAATGGATTGCACAGATCCTTAAAACTCAAGGATTTGCTCAGATTTATTCTGGCTTTACAAAAATTCTATGCAAAATAAAAATAATAATTACCAACAGGGCAATTTATCCTACTTTCTTTTTCCTGCGCCATTAGCAGAAATCAGTCAAAATGGAGCAATGATCCTGCTTTCTTAAAAAAAAAAAAAAGGTGGCAAAAGAGTTATCAGCCAGGGATGGTATTGTAAGTACCAGCCTGTCCACTTTCTATCAATCAGATACTACTGGCAGAGCAATAAAGAAAGAGTGAGATAAGAGGGAAACATCTGTCAAGCAACATCCCAGACAGGCGAGAAAGAAGGAAAGCAGTCTGGGAAAAGAACAGAGTAACAACAAAAAATTACCAGCAAGTAATTTTCCCAGTGTTGTACATTCATTTCTCCCACTCTATGAATAGAAATTGGTCAGATAGCCCAGGTAGCTATCTGAGTTTGCTATTTGAGTCGACTTCTAGCTGAAAGGATTTTTTTCAGTGACGGATCACGTGTGAGGAGCAACGCTTTGGCTGGTTTGACAGCTTTCAAGGCAGTTTCCCAGCACTCGAGCCACTTGAAGGAGTCACGACACTTTCCATTTGCAACTTTCACATTAGATGGCAGCATCCAAGCTGATGTGCACAAACCTCACCTGTCTTAGAACAACAAAATCATAGAATGTTTTGGAATGAAGGGACATTTAAAGGTCTAGTCCAACCCCCCCCCGCAGTGAGCTGGTACATCCTAAACTAGATCAGGTTGCTCAGAGCCCTGTCCAACCTCACCTTGAATGTTTCCATAGGTGGGGGTTCTACCACCTCCCTGAGCAACCTCTGCCAGTGTTTCACCACCCTCATTGTAAAAAATGTTTTCCTTACATCTCTTCTAAATCTACCTTCTTTTAGTTTAAAACCATTATTCCTCATCTATTTCAACAGCCCCTGCTAAAAAGTTTGTCACCATCTTTGTTATAGGCCTCCTTTAAGTACTGAAAAACCACTAAAAGGTCTTCTCTTCCCAGGATTGAACCCAACACTCTCAGCCTTCCTTCATAGGAGAGGTGTTCCAGTCCTCAAGGTCCTTGTCTGGACCCATGCCAACAGGTCCATATCTTTCCTGTGCTGAGGACTTCGGTTTAGCTCAGTGGGTTGAGCGTAGTTCTTGAAACACCAAAGGTCGCGGGTTCGATTCCCGTTTGGTTCTCATGTGTTGCCTGACCTAGTCGAGAGGTGGCGTCCCTGCCCACAACAGGGAGGCTGGATTAAAATGATCTCTAAGGTCCCTTCCAGCCCAGGCCATTCTATGACTCCAGAGCTGGAGACAGTACTATAAGTGGGGTCTCATCAGAGCCATGCAGATGTGCAGAATCACCTCCCTTGACCTGCTGGCCACGCTTCTTTTGATGCAGGATACAACTGGCTTCCTGGGCTGGGTGCAGGCATTGCTGACTCATGCCCAGCTTTTCACCCACTAGTACCCTCAATTCCTTCTCCATAGGGCTGCTCTCAATTCCTTCATCTCCCCAGCATGTATTAATACCCAGGTTTGTTCCAACCCAGGTGCAGGACCTTGCAGAACCTCATGAGGTTTGCACGGGCTTACCTCTCAGTCTGTCAAGGTCCTTCTGGATGGCATCCAAGAACCCTCCAGTGTGCTGACCGAACCACACAGTTTGGTGTCATCAGCTGAGGGGGCACTCCATCCCACTGTTGATGTCACTGATGAAGACGTTAAATCTTGCCACTCAAGAGATAAAGGACTTCAAGACGTTTGTCACCCCTACGGGCACTTGAAGTACAAGAACCATTACACCCCTTAAGCAAAACTAAACACACAAAGAGGTGATGTTTGGAGGCCTCTCTAACAGTTGTAAGGCGAAAAAAGGTTATTTTCTTGAGGTTGTGAGAGCCATAGGGTGAGCAGGCTGTTGAATGCAGACAACAGTTATTGTGCAACATCTTGGGGGATAGTGGGAGCAGAGACTGAGCTGTCCAACTGCAGACACTAAATGCTGAGATTAAGAAAAAGAGGGAAACTTCATTCTGGTGTACGTGAAAAAGATAAATGTGACAAGAGCTACACAAGCTTCCAAGTGATTAGCACTAATATTCTTTGCATCATCAAGCTCATGTTACTCAAGTTTATTTATTTGCATAAGAAGCCACATAGGACTGAACTTCCCAAAGCACAGGAAAGGTGGATCTGATAAATTCGCAGAAATGTGCTTGCTGGTTTTTTTCCTAATTGTTAATGACTTTAAAAAAAATCTAATAACTTCTCAATAAAGTGAGAAAAAATAAAAATAATGCAATAAGTAATTGCTGTCTGCTAAACTGCTAAAACCCTACCCCGTCCATTGCCAATTTTTCTCCAAATTTGTTTTAAGACACATTGAGTATGGAATCTCTTATGAGTATTACTTCACCCAATTACACACATAAATAGGCTAAATGAGAATGAACTAGAGGTTGCTTTTTTTTTCTGATTTTCAGTTTATAAGGAAACACTCTGTAAATACTAGAATACAAGACATTTTAATTTCAAGATGATAAAAGCAAAACATTAAGTATATCTGAATTTGAACAGTCAGCTCACCCATATTGCAATTCAAGACAAAACCCACAAGATTTTCCAGTTAGGTTTGAGTAAGATTTCATGCTTACCCAGGTCAAAGTCATAAAATTCTCAGATATATGTTTTGGAAAGACAGGACGCAGGATTATCAGCCTCTGCACTTTTATTGCAATTCCCTTGGTAGCACTTTTCTTAGCAGGATGCTTTTTTTTGTTTGTTTTACAAGTAAGTTTCTAAGCCTCACTTTAATGGAGAGAAAAAAAAACCCCAACAACCCACAAACCAAGCTAACAACTTAACAGCTTTGTACATCTTCAAGCATTTAAAAGACCATCTTCCTAGCTTCTTCTGAGGGTTTATGCCACAATGTTTTGATAGGAATCTCTTAAACATCTCGTTATCTTTGCTGCAATGGATGGATTCCCGTCCTCATCCAGATAATACCTGCTTTACTCATCTCCACTTTTGCTGTGCCATTGACTGGGTAAAAAGAGGTGCGTTTTGTGGACGTGGAAGGAAAGACAGCAGCTGGTTTTCAATGCAACGGTATCGCAGGGTCCACCCACCCCTGTGAAACCACCAACCCTGGCGTCTGACTCTGGACCTCGGCTCGCTATAGAATAGGTGCTGCTCGCAGGTGTTCAAGTATTCGCTACTTGCTTTAAGAGTTTGGGTGTGCAACAAACCACACATTGGCCCTTAAAACACACATTCCTCAGAGTTTACTGCATATGGATTGTTCCAATGTTTCCCACATCAAGGGTCTGCATATTTTGATCCGCTTCCTCCCAAAAGGCAGGTCCTTAGGAAATAAAACATCCACTCAGAGATGTTCCCGCTCCACTCTGACTCCTCCCCTCTAAAGAGGGGAAAGGAAAGGAGTATGGCAGCTGAGAATGGTCTGCCTGCCTGGGTCCTTTGCCTGGTGTTCGGCTGTGTTATGGGAAGTGACAGTATTTATTTTCCATTAGGAGGAAGTGCATTGCTGTGCATGGACGGAATTAATTGCCTTCATTTGATTACCTAAAGGCTGACCACCCGTGGGTACAATCAACAGTGTTTTCCTCTCTTGATGTAAACAAGAAAGTAATTGAAAGCCTAATGTGCACCCAGCAGTAAAAAAAACAAAACCAAAAAAACCCGAAAAACAGGAAAGAAGGATCAGGACAGTAGCAACACACTTTATCGTGTCTTTTTCTCTCGACTTGCTAGAGATAAAAGATTTAACATTTTAAAGCAAAGGAGACATTTTCTTGCAATTTGGGGTGGTCTTGGTCACTAATTCACAAATCTGGCTGGATAAGTCCATCATTTTCAGACCAGCTGACTTCTGTTTAACCATAGGCAAGTAGGAAAAAAGTACTTGAAAGCTCAACCCAGACGCTTGCTCACTTGCAGCTCCGCCAGGCTAAACGGGGTCTCATGCCTGCACCTGATGAAAGGTAAGTTCACAAATTTTTCAAAACTTTTATCAAATTTTTCCAAAGGAAATTACATTAGGGCCCTGATGAATTGTAAATTCTATAGAGGTTGCTCTGGGGCGTTACCTGTGAAACTCTGTATAAGATGACAATGAAACACACTCATAGCAGTTAAAAGAGCAAGAAACCCAGCTCCGTTTTCTTCCTGGCTCCAATCGTGTAACCTATTATCGAATCAAATTAAATGGCAAATTCAAATAGATGTTTCATGTCACAATTTAAGAGAAGGAAACACATTTATGAAAAAAGAATATACAGATTTTGCACAAAAAAGGCCCTAAAAGTATTTACTTGCACACATTATTTATTCAGTCTAAGAACTTAAGTATGGACAGAGTATCTCAACTCAGTACTGCCATCCCATCTGCTGGACAATATATTTTCAGTGCAACGAGAAAACTATGAAAAAATTTTCACATACAGATTTCTTGGGAAAAAGTCAATATGTCTGCATGTGAGCACAAATTGGGCAACAGCAAAAAACAAAAAAAAACCAAACCACCCTTCTTTTATTGTCTCATCAGTCAGCCAGATGGAGAGGATCTCTCAACATCTTCAGTTCTGGATGCTCTTCCTGAGCCTTTCCTGCATCAATAGGATAAGGTTCCAAAACATAAGACGACGGGCATATGACTCAAAGTTTTGCAATGCAGCAAATTCAATGAGAAAACACTGAAGATAAACTATCATCCAACTACACAATATTATTTGTTTTCATTATAGCTTAGACTAGCCAGGCTGAAGAAATTCTTTCTGCAACCACAGTGTGAACGTGGTGGGAAGAGGGCGTTTTGCCTTGACAGGAACACAGTTGTGAAGAGGAGAGTAGGAAGACCACCTTGACCAGAAAGATACACACAAAGTCAGTGTCACCACATCTACATAGTCCAGTGAGAAATGGGAATTTTTGTTCCAAAAAGTAACTTGTATCACAACGCCTTCTACTCAGAGCTGCTGAGGTTTCAGGGACCATGTTAACACAAAGTTATGAGACAATCAGATAAAGCCCAGAAGAGCAACAAGAGTGGGGTCCAAGTAATGTGACCTACAAGTAGCAAAAGGGAGAAGAACTGGGGATGTTGAGATAATCTGGAAAGTAGATGGTTGAGGGAAGCTTCAACAACTTCAAAAGCTACAGATCAATTTTTGTATCTTCAAATACAGAAAAGGTTACTGTGAAAAGAGGAGAATAATATGTTCTCGGAGCCAGGCTCTTTTCAGCGGCGTCCATTGACAGGACAAGGGGCAATGGGTGCAAGCTGGAACATAGGAGGTTCCATAAAAATATGAGAAAAATTTTTTTCACAGTAAGAGTGACAGAGCCCTGGCACAGGCTGCCCAGGGAGGTTGTGGAGTCTCCTTCTCTGGAGACTTTCAAAACCTGCCTGGACGCATTCCTGTGTGCTCTGCTGTAGGTGATCCTGCTCTGGCAGGGGGGTTGGACTAGATGATCTTTGAGGTCCCTTCCAACCTCTAACATTCTGTGATTCTCCATGTCCAGAGTGAGAGGAATGCAGACTGAGAGGAATGCAGGAATTCAGGTGGGAGTCAGGCTCTTCTCCCAGGCAACCAGTGACAGGACAAGAGGGCACGGCCTGAAACTGTGTCAGGGGAGGTTCAGGTTGGGTCTCAGGCAGCCCTTCCTCACAGAGAGGGTGCTCAGGCACTGGGATGCTCTGCCCAGGGAAGGAGGGGAGTCACCGTCCCTGGGGGGGTTTAAGGAGAGGCTGGATGTGGCACTTGGTGACATGGTCTAGCTCATGTGGTAGTGTTGGGACATAGACTGGACTTGATGATCTCAGAGCTCTTTTCCAGCCTCAATAATTCTGTGATTCTGTGATTCACATAACCAGACATATTTAGTGGCAAATGTCTGACTGGCATGTTCCAAGCTTCATAGGTAAGCATAAAGCTCAGATCACAGTGAACACTGACTTTCCTTATGGTCCCTTATTTAGTGTCTTCTATAGTTCTAGTTTATATGTAGAAGCATGAAGTCAAATCCTACAGTCTGAGGAACGGGTGCTGTACTGTACAAGAGAAATAGAAGCATCAGGAGAGGACAGAGTTTAGCTTTGGTGGCTTAGTAGATGCAGGGAGGCATCTATGATGCAGGCAGACTATAAGAAGGGAAGAATTACTCAACTGCAGCTCAAAGATTTTCATGTTTTATCAGATATGGTTCAGAAGAAGGTAAAAGTTACAGCAGGTAATAATACCTTTTGGTTCCTGATGGCATAGACATTTTTTTCCCATCAGAAAACTAACAAACCTGGGAGCTGGATCTCTATAAAGCTGCAGACAAACTCTCTACAAACTTCATAGACCAAAATATAGATTAAGAGGGGCAGGAAGAAGAATGCCTAACACCCAAATGAGGACCGAAATCTTACCATGCTGCCACATACACAAGATGTAAAACCCGTAATTATAAAGGTGGTCTGATCATCAGTTTGTAACACAAATGAGTGCAGCATCTGATCTGAAAGCCTTTTCATAGCTGCTGAAGTAGTAACGATGGACAGGACAGCTGTGTTATTGCACATGCTATGGCAAGTACATACATCATATTTCACCTAGCGTGATTGTTCACAGTTCTATCCAATATTGCTCTCCTGCCAGCATTCATTTCTTGCCCATTATTTTTCCTCAGCTGATTTATTCACCTCAAAGGCAGATCCTTTAGCTAAAACAGAATCCAAGTGAAGTCATCTACTTCTCCCATTTCAACAGCTGTACATTCCAGTTTTGCTGGGGAAGGAGGAGAGAAAAAAAAACAACCCACTATGATCCGCTAAAGGCGAGACACCTTACAGATAAGAAGCACCTTCAACAAGCATGGGTAAGTCCCTTATACTTTCTGGAAAACAATCTAGTGACAGGTCAGTGAATCAATTTTTACTTCGTGGAGGTCAATACTGAGCAGTGTAAGATTCGTATAAGCAATCAGGTAGTTGATTAGATGTAGTGGTGATCACTATTGCTTAAGCTATTTACCTTTGAGTGACTGCTTTGAGAGAGTTGCAAATGTTCTCTTGCTGGAAGCAATCATAGGGTAAACTTTTTTTTCAAAATGTCATTCTGACACCCTATACCTGAAACTTTGAATAAAGATATTTTACATATTTTCTGTTTGAAATGCCAAGACGAAATATATTTTCATTTCCCTCTGGACCAGGAATTCAGAGAGACAGAGAGAGATAATATTTTAATAGACTGATGTGATTAGAAGAAACAGAAATAGGGAAACTCCGGGACATAACTTACATAGATAGATTCAAGGTTTACCTCACTCACATCCCTGTAGAGTAGGTTGTAGGCATCCCAGTTTAGCAAACCAAGCTGTTGCTTAGGTGCAAGTAGCACCCTCTGAAACAGGTCTGTGTTGTAGCTGCATTCAAAAATGGACAAACCGAGGCACAGGAAATTAAATTACGCTGTGCAGATCACAGACACTGTTGTGGCATTTGGCATGGAAACCTGACCTCAAGCGCTGGCCTAGGAACACGAGCCAAGAATTTAAGAAGGGTTTAGTAAGGCTCTCAGCATGCGGGTGCTTACACGAAAGGACCTCTTCACCTTCAGAGGAGAATTACGGTTTTAGGTAATGCCTGTGTCCAATTTCTGTTGAAGTCAGTTACGCACAAATAAATGACCCCTTTAGTTCCACACAGAGGGTGAAAAGAGTTCAAAATAGGGGAAAAAAAAAAAGCACGTTGATGGAAGAAGAGGAGACAAAGGCCATCCCGTAGCACAAGGAAACAAAACAATTAAGTTTTACAAGCTCCTTTTTCCCCTGCACCCTCTCCATGATTAATGACTGTGCTTTACTTTTCCTTAAGGAGTGGGCCCAAGGCTTGTGTATCAGTTTTTACCAACTGTTTTTAATGTGGAAAGATAATAACTGTGCAAAATGGAGCAGGCTGTATAAAAATTCTCTCTGCAAATGTGATTACACATAAAACCCATAAAAATTGTACAAAGCGATAGATGAACCAAAACTGAACAGCTGTAGTTTTTCATTATTTTGGAACTGAGCAGAAAGAGTGTTTGGATAGAGAATGACTTCAATTTTTTTAATCTTCTGGACTTAATTGAATTATACATCTGCTGGGAATTTAAAATTTCAGAAGGAATATCACATTTCTGCTAAATTGAATTCTATATTGCTGAAATGAAGAACCGTCTGTGAAATATTAGCAATAAGGTTGATATATTTCAATAAACCCCTAGCAGTATAGTTGAAAATAATGTGGCACAGTTATATATATATACATATATATATGAAAGTTATTGCAACTAAGATCATTGGTAATCTCAAGACATTTTAGCCCAGAGGACAAATTAAATACAGTATCATCGTTTTTATGTTTACTTTAGGGATGATTTTAGACAAATAAATTAATGACTTAACCACTTTGTGGCTGCTGCCCAACCACTTCTTGCACTGCTCAATCTATCTTGTAAAATGTTTTTATTTCTGGAGAAGCAAAAAAAAAAAAAACCAAACCTAAGCCAAAAGAGAAACAAACAAACAAACCCACAAACGATGGAGTGCTCCAGTTCTAATGCAGCTGGAAAGTTTAAGAAGGTTTAGGGAACAAAATAGTAATAAAATATACTTGAACAATTCTCAGTGGGTACAGCACACAGATGAAAATGAAAGGATGGACTTCTCAGACTACGTAGAGTCTTGGCGATGGCATTAAGTGCTATCACAAAAACCTTTTTTGATGAATTGGTTTATAGCGTGAACGTGTCACCGTAAAACAGCTTAGTTTTATTTAAGAGAGGCGTAACACCAAAAAAAAAAATTGAAAAGGCACATTAAAACCACAGTGAAAAAGTAACCATATAGTTCAGGTGGAAGAAATAATCACCTGGATTCACTGGAATCAAATCACACAGAATCACAGAATTGCTGAGGCTGGAAAAGACCTCTGAGATCATCAAGTCCAGCCTATGACCCAACACTCCCACATGGGCCAGACCACGGCACTAAGTGCCACATCCAGCCTCTCCTTAAACCCCTTCAGGGACGGTGACTCCCCCCCTTCCCTGGGCAGAGCATCCCAGTGTCTGAGCACCCTCTCCGTGAGGAAGGGCTGCCTGAGATCCAACCTAAACCTCCCCTGACGCAGTTAATTGCAGTTAAATGCTGTATCTGTCGCTGAAATAGGCCCCGGCCCTTGCCAGCTCTTCACCACAACCAGCCCCTTTGGGACTACGAAGACCTCGAAGCCAAGGGTTTTCATGCCATGGTGATAAACCAGACCAATCTGAGCTGCCGTGGTGTTACTCAAAATCCTGCTGCTGACCAGTTCAACCCTGCAAGTCTCTTTGGGGCAGTACAATCCATGGCCTGATTCAACAGGTACAGTAAGACACACACCAAGATAACTGAAGATCTGCCGAGTATCAGCTGAATAAATTCAGCTCCTACCCTGCATACTGCCATCTGCAACCCACATGAACATGTGGGAAAATGGGGTAAACCGAAAAAAATAATCACCCCCACGAATGCTAGGTTTTCTGCAGTGCGTCAGTATGGCTGCTACAAACAGCCTGAATTGCGACACATCTTACTAAACACCCTGGCCCAAAACCCAGTTCTGTTATCGTGCCGTATGTTTAAATAGAAGATGTCATTAAAAGAGTTGTGTTTACTTGCTGAAGAAAAGGCAAACAAGTAATGTAAGACGTTGCCAACACTATTGTTAAACATGCCAACTTTTTTTTTTAAAATGGTCAAAAAAGCTTTCTAGAATCTCCCCGAAGACATACATGCACCAAAAAGAAATTGCTATTGCAACAGAACAACTTAATTAATAAACATTGATTGTGCTCATTGAATGCTGCAAATTGTATTAAATATTAACAACAACATTTTGTATATTTTATATTACTCATGAAAGTTTTATACCTTTGCCCTACAGCAGCCATAGATTTTATGTAAGCTTGCCACAAAAGTGACAAACTATTAAGCAGTACAGAGCACTTCTCCAAATATTAGCTGCACATCGTTAAATGCAGATATTGTGCCTTTAACTAATAGCTATCTGTGTAAGAAGGTTATTTTCAGAACTAGCAGACTTCAAGTCAGGAGTTGCTGCCTTGCAACAGCAGCGCCAGCAACTCCTGAAACTCCTGGATCATACAGTAGAGGAGTCATTGGGCAGCGATGCTGCCAACGGGTGCATCATCTCTGCAACACCAGCTCTGGCTTCGCTTTGTCTGGTACTGCTACGTCTTTATTGGTCAGGGTTATTGCAAACCACTTGTGTGATGGCTACACATCTGGTTACGCACCGCCTTTCAGTCATCGTGTAGGGAGGCACCGTCCTGTCCTTGGTTGGAGGGCGACCACGAATGGGACATGGACTGTTGGAAGACTACGGACCACACATTCAAAACATTAGAGTATCTCCAGTGACCTTCCAAGAGAGGCAGTTTCCAAGGAAATACTATTTTGGACAATGGCTCCCTACTTCTATGCTATTCATTAAAAAGCACTTAAAGTTTTTCTGCAAACAGCGTGGCTTAGTGCATCCGCCTCTAGAGAGGACAATAACAGCTGTTTAACAGTGCAAAACCACGTGATGTAAAGAGAGTTTACAACAACAAGAGCAGAAAAATAGTGTATGTAATCCAAACTGTATGATAATTGAGATAGGGAACGCATTATCCACTCTGAAACATTGCCAGGACATTGCAAGCCGGCGTGCGTGTGTTAGACACCCACCATCTTATGAAAATAAAGAGGAATTTTACTGATTATATGTGATCAGGGCTTAAAGCGTTCACATCCTGGAGACTGACAGCTGAATGAAGTGTTCTCGTTTCTATTATCTTCACCTTTTTTAATGGCAGCAATTGGAAAAGTTGTGCTGTCAACATGATTTTTAGCATCTACAGTTCCAAAGGGCTAGTGTTAATGGAGAAACAGTGGCATCCAGGCTTTAGTAATTATTCTGGAAAAGCAATTTAGATGATAGGGCATCTGCAGATGAGGATACCTCATTTAAGATTCTCTTCATAAACAGAAGACTTCTCTCCTCTCTCTTCCCTCCAACATCTCTCACCTCTAAAAAACTGTTTTTCTCTTCATATTTTAAAATTATTTTTTAAAATATAATAGACTAAAGAATTCAAAATATATTAACCTGAAGAGGAAATTGCATCAATTAAAGTTTTATCTAATGAGTGCAGATCAGAGTCAATAGCATTTTCTTTTTCTTTAAGCGAAATAAAAACCTTGAAAATCAGAAATGAAACGTTTTGAAAGACTCAGGTAGCTAGCCAAGGGACATTACTGACTTCGGATCTTGGCTTTAAGTAAAGTATATGTTAGTCTCTTGTTTTAATCACACTCATGTTATGGCAACTAATTCCAGTTTTGATTCTCCTGGCTTCACTTCACAACGTGAACATTACCCGAGGGAGCATTTCAGCCCTACTGCCTCATGTCGTCCAAATTTTGGCAGGGACAATTCCACATCACCTTTCCAATTAGGTTATATCATTTGAGAAGAACACAGGAAAAAAACCTCATACCATGCTTCCCCCTGGAAAAAAAATAAACAAAACCCAAAAAACATCCCTCTCCCTCAAAAAAAAAAACCCAAAACACCATCAATGAAAAAAAAACCAGAAACCCAAACCCTGTGTCCATTTCTGCTACTATATGTATGATTCATCACGTCGTTTACCTACTTCCACAAAAGTATTGGAAAATATATTACTCCCTATCGCTTGAGAACTGAAGGGGAACTGTTTCATATAAGCACATGTAGCAGACCAGAGGGCATGCTCATTCCTGGCAGAGAATTTGACAGGTTCAGTAAACTATTTATGTACCCGTACACAACACCTCCAGACACAGACAGTGAACCGAATGGATTCAACCATCTTTACTCCTGGCCTGTAAGTAAATTAAATCTGCATCTTGACCATGTTGCCTGGAAGAGGTTATTCAATTATTTACAGGGCAATAACAGGTAACTGCACTTTACAGCAGTTTGTAGACAGCTATTGTACAGTTCTGAACAAAGAAAATATGGACTGTGGCAGTCAGGATATATTACAAAGCAGGAAAAAGAAAAAGCCAACCAAAAAGTCCTGCAAACTCAAAAATGTTTTTATGTTTTTCTCTCAAGGTTTCCAAAGTCCCTGTGTCATAGCTAACTTTGTCATATATTCAGCAAACCACGTAGCATCTGAAAACTGGTTATCACTGGAATACCAACTGATCTCAGAATTTGAAGGCTGCCCTAAGTTTTATACTTAAAAGCCAGTTTCAGGGACTCAGGTTACTTCCCTGTCTCCCCTTTATCCAACACTGATCTCCTTTTTAAGCTTTTGAGTATGTTCTTAGTTTTCAGTGTCAAGAAGCATTGGTATATGTAGTAGAAAGAAACTGAAATCCTGAACAAGTCAGGAATTTAAGAAACTAAAAGAATTTGGCAGGAAATTCACTTTAAATAATCCTTTAGCCACTTGAGCAAGTCTCCTTGGATACTCTTGCCTTCTCAATTTTCCACCTTCTTTAGAGTGGAGTAGGAAAAAAAAAAGTTAATTCCTTATACCTTCCATACTCTACCACACCTGGTTCACTCTGAAGAAGTATTTATCAATGGGAGATGGTTTGGGATGCAGTTTGCATCAGAAATTTCAAGCTAGAGCGTTGTTTCAACCGGGAAACGTCCACACATGCTCATTCAAATCAACGTGCCTCAGCAGCGGCCAGCTGGAACTGGCCACGCAGGGATTTGCAAAGTGCTCTGAAGACTTAGCACGCTGGTATGGGACCCGAGAATTACTCACGTATTAGTGCAATGGAAACTGCGAATGCCCAAAGTCACAGGAGGAGCTGAAGGTCCCCGCTGGCTTTCAGCCCAGGATCCAGGGCAGGGAACCTAATCACGTTAAACACAATTAGCAGAGCCCTTGCTGACAAGCGGGCCCTGCTCTTACTGGGGATTGCTGGTGAACAGCAAGTTGCAAATAAATTAGGTGTTCACACCTAACCTTGGGCTTTGCTAATGAGATGTAGCCTTTGCTATATGGGACCACCGGCTAGTCAACACGATGCTATAGACACCGGCTTGCACATACAGCTAAGAGCTTGCCCATGCTTGGCCTTGACCAGCTAGCTCTGTCGTGAGCCACTCTGGCTTTCTTACCTTCAATTTTGCAGCTTTATATTCCTAAAATTGCCACTGGCTGGTGTGAACTGTGGCTCCAGTTCTGATCACAGCAGAGTCTCAGCCCCGCACATCAAGTCACCTGCCATCTCTGTATAGTGTGTTTAATTGAGGAGCATTGTGTGAAAGTAAAAGCTGGAAAAAAAAATAAGTTGAATTTGCCCTAATTGCACATCAAAATAAAAAATTACGCTCATTGAAGGAAATCAATGTAAAAACCCTTTCTCTGAAGAGTGAACATGGGGCTAAATCTTTCGGCTCATTTATTTCAATCAGGATAGAAACGACTGTTAAACAAAGTTCCCAAAGTTTAATTTTTTCACTTGCAGGTAATAACCTTTTTCTCATTGCTAGATGTAGTCATGCAGAGGGCTTGTGCTCTTCCATATTACATTTCTTGGAAGGTTTATTTGCCATTCAGAGAAGATTATTGCTGGTAAGAAGCTATTAGTTTACTCTTTGAGAAAAGGTTTTGGGAGTTCCCAGGGTGGGATAGATCCTCTGCTCTTGCTGACCACACAGGAAGGATCACCTCTTGCAGCACCACACCTTTACCTACCTGACGTCTCACGTGCTTGGCTTTTCTAGCTATTTTAGGGACATCTAATGTGTTTTTTTTTCAGAATTCGAAGCAGTATTTCAAGGATTTGAGATAGTACGTGCTTTCTTGTCCTTTAGAATATATGCACCGTCCCCGTAGATCATATAAACCTCCCTCTTCGATCAGTAGAAAAAGTGGTCTGATCAGTATTTACTTTGACAACAGAACACAACTGCAGTGACCGTACTGGTGCAGTACCTCAAAACTAACTGCAATCAAGACTCCCTTAGCAGCTCCCACCATGACCAATCGATTGCAACGTTGCACATCTCCAGCTGTTGAAGTTTGTGTTAACACTCCTTGGTTAAACCAACTCTTTTTGGAGTAACCCATGGAGTTATAAATTCAAACTTTGCTGCTCTGGAAAAGGAAAACAGAAGGTTTTGGTAATATGCTAGGCACCCTAATCATCACAAAGGCAGGCAAGGCTAAAAGATGTAGTGAAGGCTGCAGTATAAAACATGCACTTCTGTCCTGTTATGTCCCCAAAATCATAACAATGTTAAGGCACCTTGGCCTTGAAGGCCTTTATCTGGAAAAACTATAAAATCATGCAACAGTTAATGAAATCATTAATTAAATGCAGATCTCATCATATTTCCTCTTTTGGTACATAATAAGTGAAAGTATTTTCATCAGTGTAGAGAGTTGCATAAATAATACGTTTTATTAAATAAGATACCCGACTATTCAGGTAAAGCCCCCTCTAGTGTGACATAGCTCAGTTTGCAATTTAGACTATTTGGGTATGATATTGGAAATAAGCGCTGAAAACACAGTAATGGATTGCACGCGAAAGATAAAAGACCATGCGCAGCCACTAGATTTGAACTTGAAATCTTTGAAACAAGATTGCTTTATCTGCCTGGATTCATAGGACTTGGCTGAGAGCCGGATGGGCTTACAGGTGTTAAACTAGCCACTGGCAGCCTATCATGGCTTCTCCTAATGTGGGGGAAATATTTTTCTACTTCACAGCAGGAGCTGCATGCGTGAAATCTCATGTAAATTGGATTTATCTGACTTTACTTTTCTTCTTCAGCGAAGATGTGGAAAGATGATGATTAAGCAAGAAGTTTCCTCCTACATTTTCATTCCAAATTGTTTCCACAGGCTGAAGTCTCAAATGACATATGCCTTTTTTGGCTGGTCTAATGTTGGAGTAAGTAGATCTGTGCACCCCTCTCCACCCCTGAAAGACTAAAATTAGGTTTCAGGGCTTGAGATTGTCTGCATGACTTAGATTCCACTTCAGCTTCTCTTTTGCATAGATAACTGCAATAATAGTATTTTCTGTGACAGACTTGCTCCTCTTGAGTTTCTAAGACTCACCATAGAACTGAAAGCCAACCTTTACGCCGAATCCAAGAAAGACGAGTTTACAATAAAAGAAGAAAACTACACTTGTCTTCAGATTGTTTGGGACCTACCACTACAATTCCATTTTAGAGAGAAGACAAAAGGAAGCAGCCTCTCAACTCACAACACATTTTAAACTCTTTGCCCTGTGGCCCATTCGTAGGTGCTGGATGTTACAAATGCAGCCACACAGGACAGACCTGATACCCAGAGGCTGTAAACCTAGTGATGTCTATCTCTGCAAACAACCTGGAGTTCTAACTTTGCTTTGCAATACATCAACGCTGGTTAAAGTAGACCAGAAAAGTAAATGAAAATAAAAAATCTACTAAGGAAATAAATTTTTCTCTCTTAAACATACATAACTATGAATCTCTCCAAACAGAAAACAAGCTGCAGGTGAAAAGCAAAAAGGGTTTTGCTATTAATGAATGCTGCGTGCAAGCGCTCTTTTTAAACACCCCCTCCCCCAGTGAAGAGGAAGATTTTGTACTAAAAAAACCCCTTTACTCCTGAAAAAAAATAAATAAATACCACAATATTTTGAATTAGTGGATTTTGAACATTGAACATTTCAGTTCAGGAAATCAGTGCAAATATTATTTAATATTAACACTACTGACTGTGTTGCTTAATGATTTAAGCCCAATTCTAGTCCTTACTTTTTATTTTAAAGCATCATATACAGTCTCCACTCTGTCAGGAGTCGCTCGTGGACTTCATGTGCAGGTACTATCATGTCTTGCTTCTTCAAAACTGAGTATCTGCCTCAAATTAGTCCTCCAGGAAGGTACATAACCACCTGTAACAGGTTAACCAGACTCTTTCTATACTAGCTCACAGTCCTAAGAAATACCTTCCAGCTACAAAAATCCCTCCTGAAGCATCATTTCTGATACAGGAACTACCACTTCATAATTGGAAGATGTTAGCAGCTTCCTAAACTACGTATATTTACTTATTTTAAAAACATGAAACCCCCTACTTGTGCTGAAAGTGCTTCTGAGTGACAAATATGATTAATCTCCAAAGGCTCTTTCCTTTTGCTTTCCAATGATTTCCTTATATTCATTGCAGTTTATTTTAATTAAATTGTAATATGGACTGGATCTAGCTGCTTTTGTGCAGAGCCTAGCGCAGTGGCAGATAGGTCTGTCTGGATTTTCTGAGTCTAGCTGTTTACACAAGAATTTATAGAAGGAGACACCCTGTTTATATTTCTCTCTACTATTTTTCTGAAGTACCCTTAAGCAAAAAAAAAAAAAAACAACAAAATTACAAAATAAATATCCAATTCTCAAAAAGGTTTGGCAGAACACACAACCACCAAATCAGCCTCTTTGTATTAAGCTGTCTTCAGGGAATGTATTTTTGTGACTTTGAATTACTGTTTTTAATATAAAAACATAATTGTGTTCGTTATTTGCACAAAGTTATCTAGCTTGCATGATACAGTGTTTCGTTCAATGCAAGTACAGCGTCCCTCATTTCCAAAAGCCTTTTGCTCCTACCTTGTCAATAGAACTGATATAACTGTGAAAAGACCAAACCAAACCCCACAACTACTCTGTTCTCGTTCTTAAAGCACACAGAGAACTGGACTCAGTACTACCGTGGAGGACAGACTGGATTTTGACTGATCCTACTCTACCCTACGCAAGTGCTAATGACTTGTCAACTTCATAATACTTAAATTATCATCCTATTTTTTCTAGTACTGAATTGAGGCCCCATGAATATCAAATAATTTCTTCAGGATCACATAAGTTGCTATCGCCAACCTGAGACGGGATTCATGTGGAAATCAAGTCCTATGTCTTGACCTCGTTTGATCTATTTATTACCCATGTACCTTTGTTTCTTTATCAGGCAGATAAGCAACAAAGCTCTGGTCCTTACAACATAAGGAGCTCAATGCAATTTAAAGCCAATCAAATCAGTTAACCCTATTTGGTTATTGCTTTTGTTGTTTGTTTTGGAGGAGTCATGAAAGCTGGAAACTGTAAAAGGACGGTTTGAGACCTCCTTTCTCTCCCATGTTAACCATTGCGTCAGGCCACACATTGACACACACAGAAGGACCCCTTCACGGTCATACAAAAAAAATTGCATCTCATTGCCTGATATTCACTCCACGGGAACACTGAAATCAATTTAACATAATAGATCACAACCAAAGTATGCTCTACGTCAACAATTTGGGCAAACAGGCTCAATTGCCAAATGCCCGAGTCACAAAGAGAGTTGTCATGAACAAGTATCTTTTATTTGTCTTGCTTGTTCTGCATCAAGCAAAATGCTAAAACCAAATAATAGCATTGAAACCGATTAATATTAATTTTAGTTGTATATCCTGGCAAGTCTCAGTGACTAAAGAAGGTCTTTCCTGTGTAGCTGGCTTTCCCTGTACTGCTTTACAAAGACTTTACGTCAACTCTCAATAGTATGGACTTCAGTGTTTTATTTGCTGCAGGTTTTTTTGTTGTTGTTTTTGGGTTTGTGTGTGTGGTTTTTGGTTTGGCTCGGTTTTTTTTGTTTTTTTAAACGTAACTGTCAAGAGGAATTGCTGCCAGCAATCCAAAGAAAAAGAAAAACCCTCAGAATTTGGAAGTCTCAGGTCAGACCTAGGGAAGGGGTAATAGTTTCTACAGAGGAGGAAGCAGCCAAGTTCAAAGCCAATATTTGAACTAGATGCTTTCTTTAGATTAAAGAAGCTTGATTTAGTTCTTGTTCAGGCTTCAGATAGGTAATGCAAAGGGAGTCTTTTCTTTTGGTTTTCTTTCAGTTTCATCCAAAGTCAGAAATAAAAAGAACTGTATTCGTGTTGGAGGAAAATCTCCAAAGCAAGCAGACACAGACTCCTGTCAAGAGATACCTCCTTGTACCTTTTTTGGTCATGCTTGAATCTGCTTTACTTAGGTTTCACGGTGCAAAAATTAGATACATCCTTGCTAATTAATTTTCTCTGGCTTTCCATATATGCAAGGCACTTGCAGAAAACAGCTTGAGTTCACTCAACATTTCCATGTCTAATGTAGCGCAGTAAGAGGCATCCAAGAAAGAGCTATTAATTTACTCACATTTATACATTCTTTCCCAAGCAGTAGAGACTATGCACTGCTTTTGGTTGCCATCTAACAACAGCCAAAATGACACGTTAGCCACAAGGCTAAGCAAATGTGATGTAAATAGCTTTTAAATTGTTCATTGTCCAAATAACTGCTTCATACAGCAGAAGTGCAATTACAGTTGGAATTTTGCTCTGTCTCCTTTGCCTACATTTTTGTCACCGTGTCCCATCTGATCTGAACACTTGGAGCTCTCATGCTTTGGGATTTCTGGATTCTTACCCTTAATCACTTACAACTTCACCGAAGTCAAAAAGAATTGTGTTTGGTGGAAGGAGGGTAAATTCTGACAGGAGATACGCAAGCCCAGCAAAATGTGACCCCATTGTGACCACTCTCCATTTCCTTCTTCCATTTCACTCACAAAGCTTTGTCCCAACCACGGAAAAAATAGAACAGACACCCGACTACTTCTCAGACATTGTAGAAGCCATCAAAAATAGGCTGCATACCTATGGAGAAGCCCTGGCTTTATTTTAAAGTTGAATTTCAACTAGTGAAAGGCCGACAACTCTACAGCTGGAAGTTACTGATGGCGTCCATCGCTGGCATATCATGGGCAGGTGGCAGAGAAATGTCAATGCTTGACAAGCAGCTTCAAGTCCTGACTTTTGGAGTAGCCCACCCTTGGTCTCTCTTCTGAGGTAGAAAAACTTTTTTTGTGATTATCAACCTTTGGGACAGGACTGAGACATCACGTATTTCACAAGGGCATTACACCCAGCCTAGGTTCTCAGCACCCAGCTTCTGGAAATATGTCTCAGATCCATCAGCTTGTGAAACCTCTGATGATCAGACTTCTCCAGCTGGTTTGGCCTGTGCTGGATGCAAAGACAGTTAAATTAAAACACCTCTTACTATCAGTCTCCCCCAAAACAAGCAAACAAATAAGCCACCTGCACACTATTTTTCAAAACGTTACTGCCAGGCTGTTAATGGTTTGAAACCAAATGTTTCCTAACTCCTACTGACCAAATCATGTTTTCACACATCTCTGATAATTCCTTCTGCCAGTATTTAGAACTTGTACTGCTTCCTCATCTGCTGCGAAGGCCAACACAACACACAGTACTTGCTGCATTTAATTCTGCTCAATGCTTTGCGAAGTTTCTCCATAACCAAGTCCTGCCTTCAGCGGAGCCCTCGAAGCAATCTGAAATGCAGCAGCCCCATTAAATTACTTTCAGGGTCTGTTCTACCAGGATGATTTCCTGGCAGTAACCAAAAAAACAGCCACATCTCCTTTTTGACGCTGACAACTGGAATCAAGTCACCTCCGGCTGGCTGGCTCCCAAATCGCTCCGAATTATGAGCGGGATGAACGACAGCGCGCACCCACCCCGAGAACAGTGGAAAGCGAGGAAATCACTCGGCTAACACAGTGGTGACACTGCTACACCTTAGGTCAGAACACAGATGTGTCCCAAAAAGGCATAAATGGTATCTCCTTGCTGGTGAAACTGTTGTCACAGGGGTACGGGTGCCAATGGTCTGTGCCCGGGCAGCTGGCGCAATACCGCAGGAGATGCCATCTCAACGATGGGAAGTCCATCCTATGTGACAGCCACGTCACTTCTGTGCCACATGCCTCTTTACACCTGATCATGCTTTTCGACACACGTGCCAAAGCAGAGCATTGGAGCGGGTAAGAGAAAAGGAAGCCAAGTGCCTGTACGAACACGGTTGCCAACTTGACATGCTGCATTACAGCAGGGGCTTGAGAAGTCTTTTGCTGTGCCTATCCCATATATATATATATATATGCATGCAGTGCAACTGCTGATGAGTATTGCATTGACATACCTGACTGAGAATGACACTGGCGTGTCAAGGGTAGAGGTCATAACACACCAAAAAAACCAAACAAAGAGCCAAATGCACCCAAATTTTATGAAGCCCATTTGCTTTCATCACAAGGAAATCAACCAAAAAGGTATAATATCACTTCCCTCAAGACATCCTTCTCTGTGTATTACCTGCAGTGGGTGACAGACGACTCTGCTAAAGCTGGTGATTTGATCTCAGAGTGTCCTGTGCATTTTCCTCCCCATTTACCAACATTAATTATTTGTACAACAGTAGCTTCCCCTATTTATTAACTCTGAGCAACACAAGAGCAGTGCCTTTTAGAGAAGGCCAATTGCTATGGATTCCCCAGTTTTGCCCATTTGGACCAACTTGTAGAAAACTGACTGTCCCAAGTTTCCCCCAAAATATATCATCCTGGTCTTTTCTTTCAATTCATTCTTCAAACCCAAGCAGTATGTGCCCCTTTAAAAATGGACAAAACAACTGTAGGGTTAGTATGAACTAATACATTCAGCCTGTTTTTTTTTGCTGGGTGATAAATTCCTCAATTTCTCCACGTATCAAATTTCTCCATAAAAAAATGAAACAAAAGGAAAAAATCCCAAAAATTAACTAAAAATTCATGAGCATACTTAAAATTTAACAGCCAAAAATTCTGAACAATAAGTCATTTGCAATATTCTCCCCCTCAGCTTGGCAAAAGACCTTTTTACTGTGCCACTCAAATGACTGCAAATTTAAAACTAAATTAAAGCAGTATTTCTTTCATCCTCCCTCTGGATAAGCATGTTTTCAGAAAATCAGCTTTTATAGATTACTGGTCCTCACCTAGTAGTAGTCTTACATATAGGATTTAACCTGTAGATAGATTGTGTTAACAGTAAAAAAAACCAAATCATGAATTCACAGCCTTCCAATGCACAGGAAAATACTGTACTTCCATGCCACAGATCTTGCTATGACATAGAATCATATTATATATGGTTTTCTCTATATAATTCTGTCATATGTTATTATATATAATTGTTGCTCAATGATTAAAACATAAGGCTTGGAACTAGAAAGTCCAGCTGACTGAAGAAGTATATTTTGCACAGCAGCTTCATGTTATTCACCCTTCTTGGTGAAGGGAGTATTGGACTGAGCTGTGAAACTCCACATTTTAAAGAAATATTAATAGCAAGTAGGAATATATTTGGGATGCCAACATCTACAGGCCTGAAATGGAAACCAGATCTGATTGTCCTGAATGCTGCATAAAACACATTGCAGGTGAGTCTCCATCCTTTGTGATTTTAGTGAAAAAGTAGCAAAAACCTGGAAGGGAAATGTGGGGAGGGCAGGGGAAAAAAAGAGAAGACAGTTACTCCGTGACACATACCAGGCAGTGGCTAAACCATGACTAGATGGAGTAAAGGCAGCTGGGATTTTAAATCATCTATATTTATTAGATCATATATTGCTAAGATTACTGTCTCCTGGCAAGGAGAGGGGAGAGACGTAATAATGCCAGTGATGATTAAAAAAAAAAAAATCCAACTTGACATTCAGAGCCCAGGGTGAACATGCGGAGCTGGCAGTTATAACAGGAACCCGGTGTTCCCTTACATACTCGAATTCCTACAATAGCGCACTTAGAAGTTTGAGTCATGCTACTTCACAGCTTCAAAAGCCTCAATCTCTGCCAGACGCTAATACTGTATCACCACAGACATTTTAGAGCACATGCAAACTACAGGGTGTTCCTGTGGAGCAGCTCACCACAAAACGCTGAAGCAAGATATGTGCCTGTCCTTTAGGGGGTTATTCCTTTGCATCCTGAAGCACAAATAGTCTAATTAGGCCTGTAATTTGGGAGTCCTCTCTGTTAGTCAGAGATGGATACACCCTGTGAATGCAAAAATATAATTTTTAAAACAAGATCATAAAATCATAGAATATTTTGGGATGGAAGGGACCTTTAAGGGTCATCTAGTTCAACTCTCCTGCAGTGAGCAGGGACGTATCTTCAATTAGACCAGGTTGCTCAGGGCTCCATCCAACCTGACCTTGAATGTTTCCAGGGACAGGACTTCTACCCTTTCTGGGCAACCTGTGCCAGTGTTTCACCACCCTCATCTTGAAAAATATGCATCTAGTTGAAATCTACCCTCTTTTAGTTTAAAACCATTACTTCTTGTCTATCACAGCAGGCCCTGCTAAAAAGTTGGTCACCATCTTTCTTGTAGGCTTCCTTTAAGTACTGAAAGGCCACAATAAGATCTTCCCAGAGCATTCTCATCTCACACAGAATTGCAGAATTGCTAAGGCTGGAAAAGACCTCTGAGATCATCAAGCCCAGCCTATCTCCAGGCTGAACAACGCCAACTTTCAATAGGAGAGGTGTTCCAGTCATCTGACTGTTCTCGTGGTCCTCCTCTGGACCTGCTCCAACAGGTCCATGTCTTTCCTGTGCCAAGATGTTCTTCCTAGTGATGATGTCTCCTATGAAATCCCCTCCCAGCACGACGCAAAATTCTACACAGAAAGAAAATCTAGTTTTGCTAATTTTATGGCACTATTTTCCTTCCTGTACCGCAGATACTAACTAGAGCCACCCCCAGGCATTTGACTTCAAACCACATTGAATTTAAACCTATCCCTTTCAAAAAAAAAAGTCCAAAACAAACAAGAAAACCCCAAACCCAAACAAACCTTCTCAGCCTGTTTTCAGAACATTAATGAAATAAGTTGAAGAGGTCAAATTAAAAGTGCTTTCTACCCAAAATGTACTTAACAAGGTGATTTTGTATAGAAAGGCAATTAGTTTACTCACAAGGATTTTACCCAAGCATACATGTACAATACACAGCAGGAAACTGCAGTCTTCAGATATCAATACTTTAGAGAAATTCCCCCCAGCCCAAAGGCCTGGCTGGAATAGCATGAGCATGTACTGCAATGTGCCAACATGTCCAAAAAGCTCAGAATATTTACTTCAGAATACTCATAATTGGCTATAAAGTTTGTCTTTAAAAGATTACAACAAAAAGCTGCAATAATAACAACACAGCTTGGTATTACTTTAATTTTGATTTAACAATGTGCAGCTTGGCACAAAACCTCATTCTGATTTCACTTCAGTAGTACAGAACTTGTCATCAGATCCCTTTCTAATCTTACTTCAATAAAATATGCTTGACATCAAGATCCATATACATCGCTTTCAATACTGCCTATAAACACGTCTCTCTGCTTTGCTTTAAATGGAACCTCAGGGTACAAAGCAATACAACACAGAAATAATTGTGCCATTTTATGGTTGTGAAAGCCATGCAACTTTAAAAGCACAGTTCAACAAATTGGAATGATAAAAACATCTTTATTGCATGCAACTTCAAGATATATATGTATTTTTAAATTCATGTCCTCATGATGAAAGAGCTAATGAAGAGATGAAAGGAAAACAGAGGTTATTTTCAGAGAATTAAAATGCTCAGCACGGCCCACAGACAGCAATAATATAAAAATGTACATCTAGGGACTTAGTAAATTCACCTAAACAGGCTGGCATCTGCATGAATGGAAACACAATTGCTTTTAATATCAAGCCGTCAGCCTGTTGTGTTTCATAACGACAAAGGAAATTCAAACAAAACACGAGAGTTGCTTCGTAATTGCAGGGGAAGCACAGGCAAATGCTACCTCCATTTTATGCAGTGCAAAATTGCTGGAGTTTCCATTGCACAGGAGTATTTTCCATTCGAAAGAAGTTCAAATATTAATTTAAAAAATGAGTTAATAGTGAAAACACCAAGAAAACCCCACAACCCGAGATGAATCTTTGAACTAATTGCCAGTAAGAGGCATTTGTTTTACATATTGCCCATGGCTGGAGGCTTAGAGTTACTAATCCTTCTTGCCCAAGCACCTTTTTCTCCAAACATTTTGTTACCAGAAGCAAAACCAAAGTCCATAGCGCTGGAGGAGCAGGTTTAGCTGGAAAGCAGCAGCTAGAGGAGGAAGGATAACTTTGTGTTTATTGCAGCAGGTTTTTCTCCACAAGACCTGGATTACCATTTTCATTTCTGACAAGATTTCCATGTCACCTTGGGCAAAGCACCTAATTATACCCATTCATAACAAAGTAAGAACTATTCCCATTCTCTTCTTTCTCTTTTGCCTTCTCCAGCGTGTTAAAGGACTTGTGTGCGCTGCCAAGCACAACAAATCCTGTTGTCCACCTCCAAGCCCCAACATCATCTTTTCAGTCAACAACTTGCATCTGCGTGTGCTCTCAGGGCCAGTCAGAACAACTGCTGAAATATGTGGTAGATAAACTTGTTCCTGTGTTTTTGTTGGGTTTATAAATTTATTTTCTTTTTCTTTTTTTTTTTTTGTTTTACTAGCTTGGTGGAATGAAGAAAGAAAAATAAATTTTAAAAAAAGTCAATTAAAAAAAAAACAAAACCAAAAAGAAAAGTCATTCTTGTAATGATTTTAGCCATAGCGTCCAGTCACCAATCTTAGCCCTGGACTCCATCTATTAGCCAGATACTGGCAGTCCTCATGTCTCCTGTGGCCAATGCGGCCATGCCCCAGCCCAGCACCAGGGAGTGCTGTGCGATCCTGGACTTGCCTCAATGTCCTGCTGGTACCCACCACACTCCATTTAGGTAGGATTTTTCCCTCGTTCGCTTGCCCCAGTGTTCAAGCATCTTATATATACAGTTAGTTCCACTACAAAAGGTAACTAAGAATCTCCTTTGCAAAAAATAATCAGAAAATCACAAAATCATGAGCTTGACGCAAGATGACTTTCCAACCCTCCCTGCCTTGGACTACCTTTAGACATAACCAAACTCCAGACTCTGTCCTCTTTCCTTTTCCCAGCACACTCCAGTCCAGCAGATATAATTACATGTAAATTGTTTGTGTTTTTTTTTAAGATGAGCAAGTTTCTGACTACGCAATCATCCTTTGAAGCACAACTGAGCTTCGTTTGCATCCTGCATCCCCCAGAGCTGCCCTGAGTTGGTGGAACAACCCACCCTGCATCCTTGCAGATCCTGCCCCATTTATCAGGAATTTGTAGCCAGTTAGACAGAAGATACCAGTTTCCCTTATCCCACTCAGGACAAAACTGTTCAAGAAACATTGATCAAATGTAGACGCGATAAAAGAAGTGACTCTGCTTCTCTTACCACAATCCTCCGTACTGTTTAAATTGAAATAACTCAGATTTTCCATCTTTTTCTTCTTTTTCTCCAAGAGAAAGCAGCAAGAGAATCATTGTTTTGGCCTCAAGGCATTCATCAAGCCCTCTCATTTCTTTCTTGACTTCAGCAGAGTAGCCACTTTATCTGGTGCGTGATTGGATAGATTTTTTTTTTCCCCAGGAAGATACTTCATTTTAGTGAATATGGAAGGTATATTGCACATAGAAACCAGGGGAATAGAGTAGTGAGGCACTAAATCTGTCTGCTAAAGAACATTTATTCAAAGACAAGCATAAGGCTCAATCTAATTGACAATTTCTGCTCGGGGCCCATGATTAAAATACGAAGGCTGCTGCAGGTAAGAACAGGAAAGAACTAGCACTGCCATTGGCAAGAGCTTGCACAAAAGCTGTCATGACCAGCACTTACCACCAATTTGCTTTTAGCAGCTCATATTAATCAAGATGCGATGAAAAAAGGCTTCAGCTCAACAGCAGGATGGAGCCCAGGGGAAGATCATCTTAGGGAGAGCACAAGAAGGGTTTTGTGATGAGTATCCCCTGGAATGCATGTTGGATAGCCCAGATACCCAGGTGTACATTGGTGGGGTTTACAACACATTTTAGGCACATTAACCCATAAGTTGTCTCTGCTACTGTTTTGTGTAGCCTCATTGATTCAATGATTTTCTTCATAAAGATTTTCTTCCCATCCTGTCACCTTGGTAGAAAGGAGAAACTAGGCGGGAGAGTTAAGAGTCTGTTTCTGAAGAGTTCTCTATCAATTAACCCTGACAGATGATAATTGTTCTATGCATTTGGTGTGACTGGCTGAATGAAGCATTTTGTGAACCCAGCAGTTGAGACAGCAAATACTTAAGTTGTTTAGTTTGTTTTTTTGTTTTCTCGTAGGTTTTTTTTTTTTCCCAGCCATCAGTCAGTGGCAAGATGTGATACACCAGCTGCTTTAATGTAAGAAACTACAAACATTTCAGACCCACACCAATTTCATACACTAGTGGCAAAAAATTCTTGTGCACAGCATGTTGATTCTCACATGGGCATCTCTGAGTGCTGCACCTTACTGGAAATGCTGGTGGACCCCTAAGTTTAATAATGCATTTTCCTGGCCACCATCCCTGTCAAACTCCTTTTACAGATAAATAGCTACAGCACAGATACTAAAGATACACCCAGTCCTAGTCCTTCATGAGTTGAGTCTAGCTTATTTAGACCTTCATGTATCCAACCTACCTGAAAAAGGATAACAGTAGATATCTTTACATTTATTTTTTTTTTTTTAAGCAGGGAAGAACTGAGCCTTGACAAATTGCTCAGGTATTTGCCAGTGATTCTGGCAGATTTTTAAGGTCACACTGAAATTCATGAGGCCACTGTCTGCTTGGGTTCCTCTCAAAATCACCTCCCCCAAAATACCCAAACAAACAAAACACCAAAAAAACCCCCCAAAAAAACCCAAATCCACCAAAACAAAACCCCGCAAGTCAGGGGCTTGGCCAGCAATTACCTAAGTACAAATCTCTAAGACAGAGACTTGCACAAATGGAAAAACAACCCTTACTAGTATTGCCTGACAGCCATGCTCATGGTTACAGAATAGCTTCACTTGACTCAATTAAACATGTATAACAACAAAGAACTTTTAATGTAATTTAAAATCTAACCTAGCCTTAGTAGGCTCAGAGCCAATGTTGCTCTAATGGCAGCATCGGTTTGGGAGGTAGGCATCTCCATCACCACTGATTTTAACTACAGATGATCCAATCTTTTTCAAATACAACTATCTGAAGCTATAACAATTTGTGACTGTCCTTTCTAGAAGACAGTTTGAGAGCTCCCTGTGTATTGCTGGAGACAAAATGGTTCTTCTCAGTGCCTAAGTTGTCTTTACAAGATTGATCTCTTTCCTCTGTTTGGGCTAACACAGCTACTGTATGTCCAAGCTACCCTTAAGGATGAGATTTAGGAGTCTGACACCTGGATTTAAGGGTTAACATTAATTTGAATTAATGTTTGGAGAAGATGGACTAAGGATGGTGAGGAGATGGGAGCAGGAGAAGAGAAACTTCTCTAACTTTCCAAATCATCAGTGATGAAGGCTATAAGGAGGACCTGCTGAAGGAGAGAGTCACCTATGCTAGGACTTTCAAAGCCCTGAGAAAAATCAGGTGGAATATGGTTTATTAGCTTTAAGTAGGAAGATTTTAAAATGATATCTATGCCTGTCATCCTTTATTCCAGCTTCAAGATACAGACCAGGGTTTTACATCTTCTTTTCCATGTCTTTCATGTGCAAAATTAAGCCACTTAGAATAGTTTATCATTTCCTTCACATTTAATAAGGGCTCACTTCTTAGGAAGTACAGCTACCCTATTTATTAAAATTTTTCCTTAAAATGGGTTAGTTGCAAACAGATATACAAGTAATTTGCATCAAAAGACTTACTCAAAGCATGGGAGGTTTATCTCTGTACTCACTAACAGATGCAACTATTTTCATTCCTACATGTTTTCCAGAGGAAAATTATGCCACCGATTTAGTCCCTTCTCCAAGGACCCTGTTCCCACAGCTAACAATCTTTGATAGACAATTTAAGCAAAAAGAGTGTGGGGTTAGTTTGTACCCAGGAGTAGCAAAGAAAGCTAGAAGGTGATTAGAGTAGGGTTTGAGAGTTCAAAGCAAAATATGTTATTTAATGCTATATAAAATAATTTATATTCAAAACCCTAATTAGGAATGCCTGTATTGAATCCTACCCATTTTTCACAGGGTACCGTTTAATTCAAAATGCTTCAAGCTTATTTGTGCTTTTTAGAGGTGGACTGGCTTTGAATCTCCTCTGGAAAATACATATGATTACATCGCTGCTTACAGTCCCGCAACATACCCTAAATACCATTTATGGAATTACTGTAATTCCACATCATCTTTGAGCCTGTATATCATGTGTACGCATATGTATGTGTGACATGTTTAAATCTAGGAGCCAGAATTGGGTTTGTGCTTTGAAAAGTGCTACATACCACCACTTAAGGAATGGCCTTATACATACGTGCGGGCTTGAACATCCCACAATGTTTCCTCAGAACATTCATGGCAGTGCAAGGAGTTATTTAGGAATCAAGGACATCATACTACATTCATGCTACATTCACAATGTATCAACACCCCAGTCTGGGAAGGCTGGGTAGGATGTTTTTGTTGGTCCATGCTGTGCCACTGCCTGCAGTTATCCATGGTGGGCATCACTAGCCAAGGTCTCCCAGTATCCCCCAGCATTCATCTCTACCTGTCTTTCCTATCTCCAGGACTTGCTTCACTTCCCAGATCTTTCCTCCAGTTATGATCATCATCATCTTCTTTCTAAATCTTCTTTTCCTCCTCCTCTCTAGGACCACATCTTTTCAGCCCCCTCTTCTTTCTGGGTCCCAGATTTTCTCATTTACCAATCAAAACAGTCTGTGCAGAAAAACAAGTGATCAGTCTACTAATTGATGCATCAGTGTCATCTCTCTCTCTATTAACTGGAAGACTTAGCCCATGCCACTTTTAGTTAGTCCAGGTGTTCGGAGAATTTACAACCAGCCTGTTACCAGCTGCAGAGAAGAAGCAACAGGCTTTTATGTTTGGCAGTTCAGAAGTTCAAATGTGGACATTCACCCCCCACATCCCAATTTTCTGCGTCACGATAGCATTCACAATTGGGGTTTTTTTTTGACATTAAATATGTATTGACTCATCTCCTCCAAGTGCTTCACTGCACAGTCACACAGTGAAGCAGAAAAATGATAAAAATCTATTTTGTATATGAATACAACACTTGTTTACTGATTACATGTATGTTGATAAGATTGTTATTCTCTGCTATTTTTATGAAGGGGTGTAAGGCAGGCACTAACCTACTGATTTATGAGTGTCAGCACTATGCTTTAACTCTCCCTCTCTTAGATAACCTGTTGAGTTGCTGCTGTATTTCATAAGAATCCCCACAAGACAGCAAGCATAACTCATAAGCTAGATACATCCCTCCCCCCCAAAATACCAAACACATTTAATCATGCCCACAAATATTAGCTTTAGTCTTATGTAAGTCTCAAATGAGCACACAAATCTTGCTATCACTATTTGAAGTCTAAAACACTGGCAAGATTCCCAAGTAAGCCGCTGTGATTTTGGAGAACACCAGGAAATTCAAGCAAAGCAGTAAAACTCAGCCTGCCCCAAACAAGCAAACACATTCCTTTGCCAAACAAAAGTTCACAGCAAAGTTAAACACAGCATTAGAAATAATTAAGATCCACAGAGAAGAAATGGCAAGAGAGGTTCAAAACTTAGTGAAAGCATACCTCCCGGAACTGGGGGTCTCTTTTGATACGCCAGCATAGAATTCAATCATCAGCACTCTTTGAAGTCAGGAGCAGTTAACGGTGGCTGGTACCTCAAAGGACACCCCTTAACAGAAATCAGCTTAAAAACTTCTCAACCAGTATCTTAACATTAGAATGTGCAGACTCGGGTGGGAGGGACAGGGGAGTGGAAAGACAAACCAAAAAAATCCAGAGCTTGGGCTAATCTCTGGATGCAGGCAAAAGAACAGACTCTCTTAGGAGCAAAAATTCCCAAAAAATGAGAGCATGAAGGATTTCTGAAGCACTAGCCATCACTTTTGCTGTCTCAGCGAGTGCCAGTGAGCAAGAGGATCATTTGAAAACTTGGCTGTAGACCTCACATTTTCATTTTGTTTCTTTTAAACAAATACTTCAGCCTAACAATCTCCAGGACAAACACAGCTAAACAAAAGAGATCCCCACCCAGCACTCAATGATTATTAAGCCTTCGGTTTGGCTTAAGAGTCTTCTTCGACAAATAAAAACATAAATACGTTGTCTTCACACATAATCTGAGGACGTGCAGCCAAGATTGATTAGTACTGGTATGAAGTCTTAAAAATAACAGATCTTTAAAACATCAAGCCATAAACATGAGAATATATATAAAAAAACCCCTAGAGTCGACCTATTTTAAATGGTTTAAAAATCTTTCCCTGAAGCACACTGCCAGAAACCTTCACAAGCTGACGTCTTCTGTGGATGTCAGGCAGGAGTTTTACTTAGTTTCTATAATATGCATTTGGTTTGAAGTTCATGCAGAATTCAGAAGAGTAATTTCTGTTTCTTTGTGAGACCAGAAATCTTTGTGTGGTTCCTGTTTCAGAAACTCATGGACTGACAACCACAAAAACAGTAGGTCTCAAAACAGCTCCTAAGAAAGCAGAGGTAAAGAAAACTCCACTATATGATCTGTATATCTATTTTAAAAGAAACGCCAAAAACCAACCACACAACAAAAATTTGTGCATTTTTACACCTGCCTGAACAAAACATCATTGATCTTAAAAGTCTTTGTCTACATGTGCACATCTGCACCTTTTCCCTGTGAGTTTACTGACTAGAAATCCCCACTCACATGATCATTTTTTCGACAGGCAAGGAAATTTGTAACTGAAAACTGGCAGCAATGGATTTATCATTTTTACTCGTAAAGATTTCCCAGCACCAGGATGCCAGGCGACACCATATTGCCCTACGTATGATAAAACATCAAACTTGTAAAGAAGGATCTTATGTTATTACTCCTCATTGCCTCCCCCCCCCCCAATTAACAACACCATGCAGAAAATTAAAGGTATTAAAAGATGAGGAAATTGTTGCTCTCCCAAACAAAAAACACCCACAAAACAGGAACTGAAGACTTGGAGGAGTGACAGAGGAGAAAACAAAATTTTTTCCAAACATTACCAACCACGTTTGTGTAAAGGTCTGATTCTATTTGAAGGCAAAATTTGTACTTTTTCTCCAGGAGGGAATGAGGGAATGTTCAAAATCAGCTGTTTGCAAAGAAAGAACATAAACCTACAAAGCAGCAGGAGTTTATCGAGGTAATTGAGTTAAGGATCACCCCTGCAATTGGATTCAATCCACCACAATCTTAAGAAGGTTCAACTCAGCTCTTGGTGTTCATGAAGCCAAATCCCTCAAGTTTGGTATTTACAGAACTAAGCTGACTATTGATCATTTCAAAATAGGGTGATCATACTCCCTTCCCATCCTCTTGAGGAAGCAGATGTTTAAGTATGTATGTCACATACAAATGTTGGCTTAATCCCTCCCACCTTTTTTTGAACTTCTTGCTCAGCTTCTGAGATGCTTGGCAAGGTGGTAATCTCAAAAATACTAAATTGTCTTAAGCCCCCTGAAAATAGGCAGTCGGATAATGACAGATTGCCTCTCGGATACACTGATTCAGACAAGGACACTTTTAATCCTCACTCCCACCACCACACAAACAAAACCCAACCAACATAACAAAACAAAATCACACACACAAAAAAATCCAGACCAAAATAAAAGCCTCCCCAAAACAAATGAAAGAATAAGGTGTGATGGGGAAGCCAACCAACCTTAAAAAACCCCCTAACAACAATGAAACCACCAGAAATACCAAAAAATATGAAGCCCAACCCTCCCTCTCTAAGTCTGAATCTGCATCCGATTCAGCACAGGAGGATCCAGCTAAAACACATTCACAAATCCCAAACAAAGAAAACAGATTTTCATGGTTCCAGCCCTTCCACAATAAATTTCTCATCCCTAACATGAAAGGATAATGTAAAGGAAAAATTACTTGTAATCCCAAATGTACAAAGTTTTTATAAAAAATAGTAAAATAATATATAATAATTAAAAAAAAAATCTTTGTTGAACATGCAGGTCCTTTCACACAAAAGCAGAACTAAATGAAAAATCAAAATTGGTCTATATTATATCAAGGCTCTCTATGCACATAACACAGTTCTCCACTTTTATATTTTCAGGTGTGCTATCCAACTTCAGAAAGTCTAAATTACAACATACAAAAGCTCTTACAACCTAAAAATCTTCAGGACCCCATCTTTTCTGGCCAGTCTAATCTAATCCTTTACCTCAGGGATATGTCTGAATTTATCTTTGATCACCATTGCATCAAGCTCCCAGGAATTAAATGAGAATCTTGTTACATTAAAACAAAGTTGTTTATAATCAACCATCCACAAGCTGTTGGTATGGCTAGCTGCCACACAAATCAAGGTTAAAACAGGCCAGGCTTACAGCGGAAATGTAACTAATATGACATTATTCTTTCAGACATTTGGTTAGGCTGACAAATTCGTAACTCTCTAATTTACACAATGTCCCCACGACATGTGGCAGTACAGCTATTGTGTACGGAGATCTTGATCATGGGAAGAAGGGAGAGGAAACCTCCATTTTCCTAATGCAAATCTTTCCCATAACAATTTTGGAATGCATAGTGGCTTGTTAAAGTATACAATTTACCTACGTGAGAGTACACAGTGTTCAAAAGGTGACGGATAATTATTTTAATGCAATACAAATTTACCCTGCGGAACTCATCGGTCCAGAAAGTGGTTAAGATACCATATATAATGCCATTAAATGAAAGTGTATTCTTTAGTAACACAAGGCTCGAAAGATTTATTCTTTCTTTTGACTCATGCATTGCATGAACAAAGTAAATGCTCTTAGATTTCAGTATTCGGAAAGAAAATTCAATTAGTCGAATTTTAATACTCTTGTGTAACACAGGAATTGTCTCATGGGATCAGACAGGAGTTTGTTTTATATGACCTTCCATCCCCAAGAGGTACAAAAAGCTTACACAGACAGGGATATGCTGCCAAATAAGGAAAGATTCTTCTCAACCTCACATAATAGTTGGCCAAAGCGTGAGGACTTATATCCTCCCCCATCCATTTTAATCCTATCTAATTGTAGATGTTGTCATCGTCCATAAAAATAAGTGGTTTTTTTCCAATTCTAAGCATTTGGCCTCCGTGGTATCTACTGGCAGGGTATCCTGCGAGCTAATTGTCATGTGGGTTATCGGTTTCCAATCTCTCATAAGATTTCCCCCACCCTTTTGTGTTGTGACAAAATTCAAATCACCATTTCTGGAGAAGTGCTTGCTATTCTGTACAACTGTTTGCCTCCATAATTAAACACTCCTCATAAGGATTCCTTCTAGGTGTGAAATTATTAGCTAGCTATTGGTGGAACGCCTCAGTTAAAGCACATTTTTTTATCGTCTTCCTGAAGAAATTCAAAATTGACTGTTACTACAGAGAAGATACTAAGATACCATATATAGGTAACTGCTCTGTTCCAGATCATCACATCTTCAGAAGCCGTCATACATACTGATGACACAGCTTCCTCCCTGCAAAGCTGGTTTTATTCAGCGGTGCCACACTAAACTTCCAGCTGCTGAAAAAAGGAAAAAACACTCAACCCCTTGCTGCTGAACTAGTTCTGCTTTCCCATCCCACTTTCACCACGTAGATTTTGTGCAAACTTCCTGTGTGGTCTGACTGCTGTTGTGTATTATAAGAACAAATAGGAGAAAGAAAGAAAAAATGTAGAGCTCCTTTTCTCCAAATCATCAAGTTTTGTGACGCTGTGATGAGCCCAACATTGTTTCATGTTCAGATCACAAGCTTACTTATACATGGCTCATTTTCACCAACAAAGCTTGTTTCCCACCCCCACCCCGTTCTTATATTTTCATAATTTCTTCTGCTAAAATTTAATCCACAACCTGAATTGCCAATACATAGTGTACAATCAACCCTGTAATAACTTGCAGTGAGTTTAATGGGAAAACAAAGCAATGATTAGTACGATCAGATTAATACAAGCACATAGTGGATTCAGGCTAAGTTTCTGTACATTACTAGACATTTTGGTTTAAGGTGTTTTATTTTTCTTAAACAGTATATATGATGTTTATTCTGGAAATTAATTGAGGTCTTTTCTGCCGATGCATGCCCAGTAAACAACTCCTCCTGGAATTGGACCTGCTGCTGCATCCATGCTCACTCTTCTTACTGCCTTTGCTCAACCACAGCAATGTGAACAACATTTGCAGGGGATCAAAGTCTTTGTGTTATTTTGTCACTGCAAGAATAATCACCCAGTTTTGTGCACTCTGCTGTACACAGTTCTACAGTATCAACAGGTAAGACAGAGAAGAAAGAATGTAAAGTGCAATAAGTGCATCCCAGATTCATACCAATAGAAAAATACAAACTTAGTTTACCATGGAAAATATTGTTAGAGAGGATACTTTTAAACTAGTGGACCTCTTAAGAAAAGAACAACATGATTTTTCTCTGGGGTGTGGAGAACCAAGAATGCTTTTAAATCCTTCTTGTAAGAAGAATGAGAGTAAAGATGTAAGAGAAGACCTCAAAGTCCACAAAAATATAGTGCTTTAGCCAGCTTTGAGACAAGACTGCACTTGCTCGTGTAAGACCTGCACGCGCGATGTAAGCTCTCATTAACCAGACATTTTAATGAATTTCATGACAAACAGAGCAACTTGCTGCCCACATATGTAGCAGCAATTCTCAGCAAACAGCAAGGAGATCTGAACTCAGTCTCAAAGCACTCCCGAAGCTATATGGGGGAACCACATTGTTCTGGTTTAGAAGCACAAACTGCTGTTGCTCAAGGAGGAGAGGGGGAAATCCCTTTGCAAATAAATAAATAAATAGATAGATAGATACCGACAAACTTTCACCTCAAATGGGTAGCAAAAAAAAAAATAATAAAAAGGTTGCTCTACAATACAGCAGGTTTGATTCCTTCTGTCAACACCTTCCAGCGATTTGAAGTTGGTATGCAACTTAGTTTACATTGCTTGTCTGCAACTCAGCATGTCACAGGTTTACATTTAACAGATTATGCTGAATTTATTAGTCTACTTGAATGCTGACTAAAGAGCAAGGATCTAGGTCATCTTTTTTTTAAGACAGGAAAAAAATAACTAGAAAGTTAAAACTTAATGTAACCTTACTCTCAAGAAATTTTTAGAGCCCAGGCTTCTGAGTAAAATTTGACATCATCAGGCTGGAATTAATTAATACGGTAAATGTTCTGACCGAGACTTTTTTTTCTCCTATTAGATCGAAAAACTTTATGTTTAAAAAGAATGATGTCAAGTCTTCTGCAAAATACGTAGAACCCGACTCCTTGTTACTCTAAATCAGTAGATCTTGTCCAATGGAGATTTGTCAGTTTGTGTCATTTGAAAATATAAACCTAGAAGTCACATAAAACACCCTGCCAATTAATTCCTGTTGGAGCCAGTGAAACTTTACATCAGTGTTTAAATACTTTTCTCCCCATCACCCCATTTGAGACCTTTAATACCTATCTCCTCTTCCAAGCCTGTAAATCCTTTATTTTGGCATGTCCAGCCAAATCCTGACCCCAGTGAACAACATTTTGCAACTCTTGGCAAGGTCAGATTTTCCAACAAGGGACAAGTCTAAGGGCTACAGGGACACGCACCGGCCTCAGCAGTGCCAGCTACCGGTGGGACCAAAATTCTTCCCCAAGACCAAGTGCAAGGCTGCACAGTTGAATTACCAAGTTAGGAAACGTGCCCAGAAGGCTCTACTGGAAGGGCACAATAAAAATTACGACTCAAATGTGTAACATGGATCACGGACCCAGTACTTCTTGTAGGAAGTTGCACGGAAAGCCACACAAACCTCCCGGGAGCTAGAAACCCCCTCTGATTAACATGTAGTTAGGTAGCTTAAGTTTGCTAGCGTAAAGCACAGATTAATTACAGCCTAAGAGACTGAGAAGTAAAAATCACCCTGCAAAATGGTTGAAGGTAAATTTAGTTACTATTTGTAGAATTAGGTAGTTTCAGCTTGAAGTTTGCCAGGGCCTTCTGTTTCAGGATAAGCATGACAGCAAGAGCAGTGCTGGGGTGGCACATGTGGAGTAGTTCACTTGTATATTTAACACCTACTTTTTGTGGAGAAAGATTCTTAAGTCCATGTATTTTTCAGAACTGGAATGTCCACCACTTGAAAGACTCACTTGAAGTCCTTTTTATAATATATCACTGTTTACTTTGGGACCTGGAAACCAAGAACCCCATTTAAAACCAAGAGTCTTAAAAACTTAATAAAAAACTAGACCTCTCCCTGCTTTAAGTAAAAGCTTTTCCGAGTATCTTACAAATTCTTGGATGGAATATGCTTAATTAAATCACTCAAAAGTTATACCAAGATTTCGAACTGCAGCTAAGTTCTGGTTCCATTGATCTACTAATTTAATATATAAATATAGATTGCAATTCTGGTATGTTAAGCTAAGAATCAGTCTTCCACCACTGAAAACTCTTGCAAAGTTACCTGAACAAGTAAATTAACAAATACAAATTAGCCATATAAAGCATTTCTTGAAGGTAACCAGCTACAGACAATTCAGCTTGACATCTAAAATAGAAAAAAAAAAAAAATCCAACGTAACTGACAGATTTTTCCTATAATCTGAAATGCACATATTCAACACAAGAGAAGTACAATCACTGTGGTTGTCACTGAAGCATCCCAATATTTATACCTTTAGAAAATCTTCAGTTTTAAAACTCAATCAGCAAAACCAAATGAACAGCAACAACAAGCCAGTCAATATCTGCAGATCAACAAGAGTTCAGTAATGAAGTGGTCCACTAATACCAGCTTGCGACCAACTCAAGAACAAATATCCTATAATGAACAATCAGAATGAACTCTGTACGCAAGGGATGCACAGATTTTCCCAGACTGAAGAATAAAAAAAAAAAAATGAGGAGCCTCTTCCACTTGTGATGAAACATGAGGAAACAAACATAATCAAAAAGAAAAGCATCTGGGAAAGTTACATAGAAATGCAATTGAACTGAGGTGTGGGGAGTTCTATTCATGTGGTTTCTTTATTGTTCTGTTGCCTTTTTTAAGGAAAATTATGATATAATCACTAGTAGCATGTTCAGTTGGTCATATAGAAGGGGGTAGATGGTAATATCTCGGTTATGCTAAGAATTTTTTTAGTGCCACAGAGCATTTTCCTGAAGTCTGAACAGGTTCCTTGGGAGACATTAATACCCAACCAGACAACATTCATAGGGAACAGTTAGACTATTTTCTTTACAGGTAAGAAATTCAGCTCCTGCTCAGGTCAAGTGAAGGAAAATCTTCTGGATCTTGATGTAGAGTCCCAGCAAGAAAGACTGCAAATCTCTCTGGTCTCACTTTCTTTTCTTCCTTCCTTGGTACAGCATCTTGAGATTAGCAGGGGTGCAAGAATTCTTGAATGATTCTCTGTTGAGCAAAACAAAGCCTGATATATAGGCAATGCTGTAATGATGACTGCTGGAATAACAGCCACTAGAAGTGTTTAATTTCTCTAATGACATCCCTCCATGGGGACAGTGGGCCGTGATACTGATGGCTGGGAAAATGCCATGTGGCACAGGTATCACTGAAGGAAGGTGACGAAACACAGATGAACAAAATTGCATGTCAACCGAGGAGTAGAAAGATGAAGGAGAGCAAGAAATGAGCCTATGGAAAGAATTATTCACAAGCCCAGCTATGAGACATGAAAAGAGCAGCTACTTAGAGAAGGAACTGCATACCAAAGGGGAGACTAAACTTGGAGGGAGTTTAATAAAGGAGAACAGTAAGTGAACGTACATATTTTTATAAAAGGTTACTCAACAGAAGCATCACACATACACAAAAAAAAAAAAAAAACCACCACCCAGAGGGAGAAAATAAGAAACTTAACCTTCCAAGCTAAGTAATTTGCCATTAGGCAAAGCTCAGGCAGATCATTCAGCTCTAGGTTCCAGGCTTCAACCAGCTTCTGCCTAACGACTTGGAAAAAGGCTGGTGTGTGTGAGGAGTTTGAGTGGCTCGCCTGTGGACCTGCCTTGCAAAGGCAGAAATACTGAAAAAAGGGTTTTAGTAAATGAGCAAGGACTTACTTGTTCTCAGAAAGAGTTAGATTCTAGTTTCAGTTAAGTAAATTATTTTTATGAGGGCAGGCGATGAAAAGCCCAGACCATGGCTGAGCCCTAACTGCTGTGGTCTCTGTACAGACAGAGCTGTACAGTCTTGAAAAGTTTATAGCCGAAGTAGATAAGACAGGTATTAACAGCTCCACTTTACTGGTGGGGACTGAGGCACATAGAGATTAAGTAACTCATCCAAACTGACACAGAAACCCTGGGAAAAGTTTGAAATTATAACCTTATCTCTCAAGGCACAAGGTAATGCCGCCACTGCTCAGTTACCTGTCCATTCTACGGGCAATTTCCTCCTTATTTCAGTTCCACTGAGCACAGAACTAGACAAAGCCTAAAATTTCCAATAGATTAGTTATGAAAGAGTTACAGAGATCTGCATTAGGACTCTCATAGATTTAAAGAATGAAGATGATAAAAGTCAGTATGATTAAGGAATATGTATAGGAAAGAATGATGCTGTTCTTACCTGCATCCAGCAACAGGTGCATCCATGGAACTGGATGTCACTAATCTCCAGTCAGGAATGAAATTTTGGGGTACAACAAATGCAGAAAGAATAAAGCCTTCCTCTCCCTTTAAAAGCAGAGCCTGAAGCCAACTTCTCAAAAGCCTTAGTGTGGAAACCACTCCAAACAGCTACCATGTGTCCCAAAACATGGGTACAAGACAAACTTAAATGGAGAAAAGACCTTCCGTTGCATAGATGCAACCAGTGTGTCGGGCCACACAATTTCTTTGCTGCAAGTCATTGTGGGCTCAAAGCTAAAATATCAAAACCTGCCACACAAATCCATCGGTGAAGCATTCATTAAAAAAAAAAAAAACAAAACAAAACATTGCTGTCGGCATAGGAAGTCCCTGAATTGCAAATCACTGGTGACTGGGAGAGTGTTGCTACACACTTATCATAGACTTTTTCTTGCTATCTGTGTTGTTAGTGCAGTAATTTTATATTATGTTTTAGGGGTTAGGGCAATTTAAACAATTAGGCAGAGGAACATAGCAGCAATGATAAGTAAACCTCTTTGTGAGAGAGCATTCATTTGAATTGGATGGTTAAATCCCCCATAAAGCACCTGGAAGATTTAACAACTCGTGTCCAAATGAACAAGATGTAATAAGCTTGTATACAGGCTTGATATGAAAAGTGGATTGTTTTTAGCAAAACAGTGGAGAATAACCTCTTATTGAAAAGAATGATATTGAATTTTAATCAGGGGAAAATAAAGATGCAAGAATAAATCTGCACAGGCTTAGAGAGGGACTAGATGACTTTCTCAGCCATCAACAATAATGCAGGAGTGTTACATCCTAATCTGCTATTTTCTGTTATCTTGACTATTTCAATCACCCCATATATCCTGCCTTTTAAAGAAAAAGCAGCCAAACAAAAAACTCCCATCAGTATTGTCCTATACAAAGTGCAGAGGAAGCACAGATACAAAAGATGAAAAAGTGATTATAGACACACACTTCAATATAGCTGGCCCTAATTTCTCATCCCGGTATTATTCACTTGAGTGATTATAGAGTTACATGTTCAAACTGAAAGCTGAGGAATCCAGACTATGTTTTGCTGCTCATATTTTATACATCGGAGCTCAGTAACAGCCCTCATCCCCTGGTGACACCCATCTGTGTCACAACTCAGATTTTAAGTGACCCTCACTAACGTCCCTTTCAGTGCCACCTCTGACATGATCTGTACTTTTTGAAGGGTTAACTGGAAAACCATTCCTCAAATGTGTTTTATTATAAGTTGCACACACCCTCTTTTCGTGCATATTTATTTTTTTAAAATGAGCATATTGTGGCAATTATGGAGAATTTTGTATTCTCTACTGACATCTGAAATTCCATTATCTGTATTTCATGGTGACGATGTAGTCCAGCATTACATCCCTGAGCCAAACTTCCAGGTTTTTTTTCCCTTTGGTTTTGAGTAGTGGGTGGAGACAACATTCTTCAGGTCCTCAGAGTAAAGCACACGTGAAAAAAAAAATATTTTTACCCCCATTCCTGAACAGCAGTTCTGTGTTCTGGGTCCATGCGCTAAACTGATCTGTTCAGACACTGGATACAATACAGGATGCCTTATCTTAAGCTTCGCTAAGGTAGAAAGCCAAAAGCCCAAACAGGAACAAGACTCACATCACTCAGTTTATTGTTCTGTGCCAACAACTGAATTTGAGCCGTTGTGTATACTTTCCTCCCCTCTTCCCTAATTTGAACACTTTGAAGCTATTTAACTTATCTTAATTCACAGGCAATCACAGCAGCATGGTGTGGGGACAGGACTATTTGCCCAAAATAATACAAACATAATAGCATAATACAAACACCAACAAGGCTCAAATTGCTCCTCCTGGGCTGACTCGCCAAACACATTTTTCCTGAAAAGCCAAACCATTTATAGGCTGTTTGGATGCGGTCTGTGGTGGAAAAGGCATTTTGGAGAGAACATTTGAATTTGTACATCCGCCTGACACATGACATGTTCCAAAGAAGATGTTCCCAACCCCACTGGCTAAGTTGTACGGGCCAGTTCAAAAGGACTTGCGAAATGTGGGTCATCGGTATGCAGAGCAGTACTGTAAGATTCCCCGCTTCACAGACTGCAAATTGACCGCTCATCCAAGTGAAAACTTCTCTTGCTTGGATTTCACCTTGAGGTTAAGAAGTCAAGTTAAAACCAACTTTTTTTTTTTTTCTTCCCCTTAGCAATAAGCCACAGAAAGGTCACATAATTCTTCAGACAGGAATGCAAAGGAGTATAAGGTCTTCCCCTATATAGGTAACTCATGTGATTTACAGTGCTGCACATAACCTTGTTGGAGCCAAATTAAGGGAGAAAACGAACAGTGGAGACATGGCCTTCAGGGATTTTTTTTTTCCTCCTTTTTGCACCTCTCCCTGCCAGGCTACTGCTCTGCTTTTGCTCTTTTTGGGCCCCAGAGCACAGACTCTGGCTTCAAGAAACAGTGAGCAAAGCTGTCCCTGCCACGTATGAGAAGCAAAAAACATCTCCTAGGAGTACAAGAGAAGTTTTAAACAGGGATTAGAGACATTTCTGAGTCACAAGCAGATGATTTGAGTCTCTGTTACACACTATGGGGACAGTGGACTAGGACTATATGGCCAGAAGGGCCAGGGCAGCAATCATCCTGCTGTACTGGGCACTGGGGAGGCTGCCCCTCAAATCCTATGTTCAGTTTTGGGGCATTGAGGTGCTAGAGCAAGTCCAAAGAAGGGCAAAAAAGCTGGTGAAGGGCCTGGAGAACAAGTTTTACAAGGAACAGCTGAGAGAACTGGGGTTGTTCAGCCCAGAGAAAAAGGAGGCTGAGGGGAGACCTCATCACTCTCTACAACTACCTGAAAGGAGGCTGTAGCAAGGTGGGGGTCAGTCTCTCAAGTTACAAAAGATAGGACAAGAAGAAACAGCCTCAAGTTGTGCCAGAGGATGTTTAGATTGGATATTAGGAAGAATTTCTTCCCTAAAAGGGTTATCAAGCATTGGAACAGGCTGCTCAGGGAAATCGTGGAGTCACCATCCCTGAAGATATTTAGAAGGCATGTAGATGTGATGTTTAGAGCCTTGGTTTAGTGGTGAACCTGGCACTGCCAGGCTAACAGTTGGACTCTATTTTGAAGGTCTTTTCCAACCTAAACAATTCTATGTTTCTGTAGTTTTGGAGACAGGTAAATATTTCTGCATCTGCAGAGGGCAGGGTGAGAACACACCATTTTCTGGCGGGTCTTTGAAGGATTTTAAAAAGGCCTGAAGTTTTGCCAATTTCTCCTGGCTTTGAGGAGTACAACATACAGGACACTTATTCTAGTCACGCTGTGAAAAGTGAGAAGACATCTGTAAGGGAAGGTCAGGCAGCAATGTGTTAATGTCAAAGCACAGATCTTATGCTGGGATCTTAGCTGAAAAGAGGAGGAAGAAAACACCTAAACCCCATGAACTCACACAGATTACTTTCTAGGAAATTTAATATACACCACCAAAAACCCAGTGAAAGAAAATATTTTCTGAAGTGGGTCTTGTTCTGCACATTAAACCGTGTTTAGAGCTCAGGAGTTCCTCCCCTCCTTGCTGTAACATGAACTCAGTGGGTGCTGAGACTTGCCAGAAAGTACTGCAACTCTCACTGTTCTACCCTAGACAGACACAATGAAAGAGGGAGGCCTGATATAATATTACATATACATACCATATTACCAGTTATTTATTTTAAGCAAGAATGCCCTGTCATCCTCTGACACCACCACTCCCACCCGTTAGGCTCCATCATCAGCCACAGCCTTGTCTGTTGTTAGATTGTACCTTTTTCTTTATTATTACCTTTCTTCAGAAAGCAGAGGATGTGCTTCCAGAGGATTTAGGGAGCTGGGCAGAGGAGCCAGAGCTCAGTTGAGATGTGGGTAACCAACAGCAAGGCAGCCTATAGCTGCTGTAAATCCCTGGGAATTGTGAAGCCCCAATGCAATTATTTCCCCCCACCTCCATGAGATCTGCATCCTTCAGTCTTTTCCCAGCTAAGCAAGACTCAAACTGTGAACAAGTCACAGAATAAATTACAGCAGGTACACAAGGAAAACAAAATTGAGAATTTGTCACCGTAGGACACTACTCTCAAGCTGATCGTAGCATTTGTTACAGCATTTCATAGGGGTCTGAAAGAATTGCTTTGTGCCACCTTAGAGAAACACAGAGAAATACTCCTCTATTTCTTATAAATATTAGCTACAGGGTCCCTTGATACATGGAGGGGAGACACTAAAAAAGGTAAGCTCAGAGGCATCAAGCAGGCTGGAAACTGGCCTGCAGAAGAGGAACTAGTGTTTATAAGAAAAGGTAAAAGTGGCATTACAATTTAATAAGTCACAAGCTATATGAGCTGCATATTGACTTCTGTCTCTTCTTTATTTTTAACTATCAGTGATCACACACTGCCTTTTCCCACCTCTTAACCCTCTGCATCCTGCAGCTGATCTGCACAAACTCACATCTGTAGAGTCGCTGCTGTGATCACACACAGTAGCCGCACAGAGAAACGTCCAGTGATACTGACTTAACCGCATCTTTGACCCACTGTGGCCGTACAGCTCTAATCTCCAGAATCACACACAAAGTTGGGAAACTTCAGCAGGGAAAAAAAGTGCCAGGGAGATTTTTCTTCTACAGTCACATAAACATGTCATTTTTCTAAAAAAACAGGATTCTTCCAGAGGGCAGCAGTCTCTCCTCCTTAAATCTTCTCGACTTTCAAGTCGTCTGTGTCATCCCTTCAACTCAGCAAAACCCGGGTGTCACCTGACTTGACTAGCAGAGGAGTTGGAAATAGCCTCACAGAGCTAGATAAACTTTTAGAATAATTCCTAGGATAGCTTGGCTGGAGCACACATGCTGTAAGACAACACATGAGGAGCTCTGCAAAAGCGCTTTTGCTGGCAGTCATGGGTGATGACTCCCAGCAGTCACCCTGGCTCTGGTCCCCAGATGCCAATCACAGCCCCGCACTCCATCCCGCACAGCACCGCACGTTGTCCACACCGAAGTTGTGGAAGTCGAACAGAAACTCATTGTTTTGTGCTGACAGTCGTGAGTTTAAAAAAAAAAAAAAAAAAAAACCGAAAAAACCACCAAACAAAGAATAAATAATAATTTAAATAAAATAAACTTGCGTTAAGACCACTATGCCAAGTCTCATACCGCAGACAAGGATAAAAGATGTTAGTCCGCATTCCTACACACGGGCTCAGAAGATGGTCAGAGAAATTTAAGCTTCTGAAAAAAGAAAAGTTCAATGCTCTGCAAATATGAGGAAAAAGGACCCTAGTCATGTAAGTAGGCTTGGCTTTTGAAGGGCTTGTTTTCCTTTTTCAGCTCAGGACACATTAAGTTCTTTAAAACATTGGTGCAAGAAGTTCAAGTATACAATAATAATAGTAACAACAAAAATAATATTAATACATCACAATTCACATATCCCCTCAAAATCCCTGTAATTTACTCCCTTAAAAAACAAATAAAAATACTATATTAGGTGCAGATTCATGTGTTGCTTAGGAGCTGAGATAAATAAACTGTATATTTAACTAATCGTATAATTTCACCATCTACTTTCCCAGATGGTTCCAATGTTTCAGTGAAGTTTCTGTAAACCATCTGCAAACTTTTTACATGTCCGGATTCTCAACAGGCAAAACCAGGCACTTAGAGCAGCATTAAACACAGACATTTAACACTGTGGAGTTTTAACATCTGCAGCAGGCACTGATTTTTTTTTTTTCTTCTTCCCTTATCCTTCTTTTTAGCAGTTCGAGTTACCATTCAAAGAAGAAAAAAGCAGTGCTAAAGGTAAAAATCAGTAGGAACTTTTAAATATCACACATATGCCTTAGAGGGGCAACGAATTGTGGAAGCTTCAACAACAAAACGAATCAAGCACTTTTGTCCCCCCCCCCTTCCCCCTTTTTTTCCCCTTCTTGATCAACTTTCATGCTGTTTTTTTTGCTCCTCTGAAGTTTCCCACCCCTTCCTCTGCAGAGCACAGAGAGGAAAGCAGAGAGTTAACCCCCCAGTTTCAACTGGTGTGAGCTTTTACTATTAACTTGAATTTATGGAACAATCTCATGTTAAAAAAATAAAAAATAAAAAAAATACTCCTCATTGCACTGTAACACCAAGAAGTATATTTTAAAAAATCTCCCTCGAGTCTCTCTAAACATCTGCTTAAAGGTTTGCTGTGTCTTAAAAGGGCTCTAATTACCAGAAACTCCTTTCGTACTTAAGCCCAGGGCTCACATTTCGATTATAACTCAAGGTCCAGTTAATTTAGGGCTAAACCAGAAAAAAAAAAAAAAGCAGCCTGTACCAAACAGAAGAAAACATAGGCCTACCTTAAAACTTTCCAGCTTTTCAGAGGATCCAAGTCAGAGATAATAGACACCATTGCAGCAATAAAACCACTGAAATATATATATGAAAAAAAGCCCCAAAGCACGGCAGGGCAGCCTAGCCACAAAAGCAGCGAGTACTCTACTCAGTGTGGGAATGACAACAAACCCAGCACAGCTCTTCCTCCTTCTCAAGCTGATAAGCACTTGTCCCAGCTTCTCTCCACCCCCAAAATCAATCTTGTGCTATATTGCTTCACAGTCCCAGTTTCATTTCTTCACCGCTACCTTTTAAAGCCCTTGTAATCTGCTCCAACTGATCAAATTTGACCTTTTTGTAGCCCACTTTATTCCAAGCACAGCCCTCAGTTAAATCTCTCTTTATTAACACCGTCCTTCTTGGCTTTCTTTTGGAACAAACACAGCTCAAGACTGAAGCCTCCAGTCTTTGCCAGCAATCATTTACAGATTACTGCAAGCTGCAGTCTTCTCCTTTTGGGTATTTTGTCCTGCCTCTGGGGTTTGTTTTTATATTATTTCCTGAAGGTTGTTGGGGGTCTCCCCCTATTCTGTGCAGCTTGGAGTTTGACACTTTTAAAGGAGGGACTTTTGAATACAACTCCTCTCCCACCCCTTCCCTCCTCCTCTTACCCCTCACAGAGACAGATACACACATTAAAAACAGTTCACAACCTTTTGCATACAGAATTGTCTTTCTCCCACCCCCTTTTTTTTAAAAAAAAAAATCTATTAGGCTCGATAGACTTGTAAGCTGAAGCTGTGAGTGAAAGCAGCCTGATTTATAGCAAGACTCTTATTACGGTGGAATAATAAAAAGCCTAATAATGCAAAGACAGATGTAACCCTTTGGATGTTTGCAAGGGGAAAAGGTGTCTATGTAATTCCATTAAACTAATTTCTTTTTTGTTGCTGTTACTTAAAAAATAAATAGTAAAGCATTCTCCAGATTGCTATGGTGATCAGAAAAGTTGTGTAACTGCTGTTAGTGTGTGTTTATTTAGGAAAAGTCTAGATGACTTCTTTTGTGTTCCTGTAACACTTTTTGACATTGATTTCCCTGCATTTGAATATTTCTCTTTTGCATATTTCTTCCTCTAGATGTTTTCCATTCATCCTGTGAATGACTGTACCTGTCCTTGAGCTCCACTGATTCACTGGGATTTCTGTGCTTTAACTGTACCTTATGAAGTGTTCGATCAGAATCAAACTACCCCAAATGACAGATACTTCCACTTTTCTATTTATACCACAGGCATATGCTCCTAGTTTCTTTCTGCCACCAGTTCTCAAAAAAAAAAAAAAAAGTTAAGATCAGTCTTTGCATGTTAAAAAGAAGCAGTAATGTGATGGTCACATAAAGATCCGGTTGCATGTGACATCACATGCTCATGGAAACGCACTAAAGGGTATAGTAAACTTTTGAGGCTGCTTTAAATCTTCCGCCACCTCCTCCTTAGGCGAGATAAATCCCGAACTGTGTCTAAACCATCCTCAGGGCTCCCTTGTACACCATAGGCTGGTTTTGGGCAGCCTGAACCTCCGCATGCTGGTGTCCCCATAGCACAAAGGCAGCACGCCTTGCCCTTGCCAGGAGGTGACACCGAGGCTTCCCACCGCCCCAGAAAGATTTTGCGGTGATTTTGTCTGCCAGACAGCAGCCAGGAGACAGTGGTCGGATAGAAACAACCAGTTTTAAGCTACTTGGATGCAAAATGCCTTCTTTGTTCAAAGGCCAGTGCACTGTTGACCCCTCATTTAGGAGAAATGTACATTGAGAGCTCTCCTATCTCTTTTTCCAGGCCTCAGGTGAAGCTCCTGGCTCAGCATGTGAGGTGGTATCAGTTGATCAGTTTAGCAAGTCAGACCCCAAGTTCAAACCTCTGGATTTTACATCCTCCCCCGGGCAGTTTTGCTTTATCTCCGAGGGGTGTAACAAGGATAAACACATCAGAGGCTGCTGATGGTGAGATTGCAGGGGCAGATCTGGGGGAGGAGGATGGAGGACACCTGAGGGGTTACAGATGCTCCACCTCCCTCTTAACGACCTATGTGGGACAGGGTGTTTCTCACCTGATACACACTTATCTCTGAGTACTTCTTCAGAGATAAGTGTTGCATCCCCCTCTGGAAAATTTTGGGGCCATATAGTTTCTTTATCTACAGGAGAGATGGGTTAGATGCTTGCCATGGAAAAAGAAATTCAATTGCCACTCATCACATGGGGGTTTTTTGTGGAGCTGAGGAAACCGTAATTTTTAGCAATTAAAAAGGGACTGGCTGATATTTCTTCCTTTCTTCCCAAAAGTTTGTAAACCACTGTTACACACTTGAGGCTCACTTGAGTCTGGGGAGGACGTAAGTGTTTGCAGTACACTGCCTTTTCACTTTCCTCTTTACTGTTTGCAGGGTTTAGAGCTATATTCAAGTATTTTCCCACGTAAACCTCTCACTGAATGTTTCGTGTTGATGACCAGGCTCAAATTAAGAAAGGCTTCAATCTCAGCCTGCTAACAAAGAAACCTCAAAATCCCGCGTCCTTTTGTGTCCCCTCAGCAAGCCCAGTCTGGGTTTTTGTCACATCCTATCTGTCTGCTGTTTTTATGTCAAGAGAAAGAGAAAATGATGCTCTTCCTCAATATCCCACTTAGGGACTTAACTGGTTTCATTTTTCGTACAGAAACAGGTGAGAGCTACAAGGACAAGAAACCTTTACATTAAGGTTGGACATTCCTATATCCCTAGACTTTGAGGACTAGCCACATAAGGTAGAGGACCACGGTTTCCTCATTTGTTGATGGAGAAACCAAGGCCAAGAGAAACCACTCAGCCCCTGTCCCCCACTTCAGGTCAGTGCCAAAACTCCCCAGAGCTCCTCTGTGCCAAGGTGCTGAGCATGTCTTACTCCGTTCATCCAGAAATTCCACAAACTATCTCAATTTCAAGTACCTTATTTCTAACAAATATATTTTATATTTTGCATAGATATATTTTTCACTGCCTTCCGCCAGAAAACACTCCATTATTTCCCCCAATATCCCCAATATCCACATGAAATCTATACCGTAGGAGTATATTTTGCATAGATATATTTTTCACTGCCTTCCCCCAGAAAACACTCCATTATTTCCCCCAGTATCCCCAATATCCACATGAAATCTATACCGTAGGAGTAAAGACTCTTACTCCTTTCCCATTTGCAATTATTTATGGCAGTTTTTACTGTTTTCATCTTAAACTTTTCACGTCTGGAACATAATCCAGGTCTCCATTTTGCTAGACCTGGCTGGCATTTTGTCAGCTTTTCCTACAACATTGAAGAAAGCGACTATAAGCTTTCTAAAAATAAAACTAGAAGATTAAGTTTAGCACAGAGAAACTTGTGACAGGCAATGGATTTTCCAAAACAGCCTCATGTATTTCATATAGCATGTAGCTATAGTAGGAGAAAACAAATAAAACAGAAACTCACTGTAAAATTATTTTAACTCTTTTGCTTGGATAGCAGCACTCCAGCCCATCTTCTAGCTAAATGTTTTTTCTGTTGCGGTTAAGAACTTCGTCTACAAAACTTTTATTTTTATGCTTGAAGTGAAGAAATTTCCTATGATCTTTAGCTCATTTGCCAAGAAACAGCCAGCACATCTGTGAAATATTACTTAAGCAAATTTATTACAGTTAGCCAGAAGGCAAGAACCCTTAAAGTTTCCTCTACCTGCTGAAATCCAGCCTATTGTATAACTTGGGTCTCTCATGCCATAACATGTCCCACTAGTGAGAGCTTAGAAGTTCTCAGTTAATATGATAAAGAAACACAAGCTTTCCAAGATATTGAGTCATGTTAAAGTAAATATATATATACTTTTGAAAACAGTATTCATATACACTCACACACACATACACAAAAGGATCTCTAAGCAGTGTCATCATCCTTAGTTTAGACAGCTGTGAAGTCAAAAAAGTTCCAGATCAGCTAGCTACAAATATTTGAAGGTCAAGTACAGGACAAAGCATTTAAAAAGCATAAGCAATGATGGCTACTGAGCATCAGAAAGATGATTTTATGTCATGAGACTTTTTTCCTCAGCTGTTTCTTTACCAAAACCCTATTGGACTGCAGGCTTCATAGTTCTGGGCAGGAAAATAAACCAAGTGTAGTAAGCACTTTGGGTTGGTTATTTAATCTTCTTTCAATGGTGTTATCTCATTCAAAATATTTTAGGAGCCAAGGAAGGTCTGCCAAAGCACAACCTTTCAGACCGGATGCCCAACAGCCTGGTTATCAAGCAATAACAGAGAAGTAAATAACCTTCTAGCATCTTCCCAGCACGTATTTTCCATTGCTCTTTCATACAAAGCAATATTAAGTTATTTGAAAGAAATCCTGGTCTTTTACCAGGGAAACCTCACTCTCCCTAGGGAGACAGCTGTTAAACAAAAGCTTATCTATTAAAGGGTGGCCTCCAACTTGAGGGCTGCTGTTGTGGGCTGATAAAGGCTCTTCTCCAGACTGTCTCATGGTGTGTCTCCCCACCAGCATTGCCACCCCCCTGCCTCTCCTCCCAGTGCCTAATGCCTCGCCTTTTAAGCAATGGAGTGACTAATTGAAAATGCATTCCAGTGCTTTACAAGCAGCTTTTCCTTTCCTGCTGACCAGCCAAATGTTTTAAAGTTGGCAAGACGCTGTTTTAACTTGGGAACTCGGGCACTTGTTCATGGCCTGGATATGGGAAAAAAATCTGGCTGAATTCAATAATTCTGTTGAAAAATACAATATTAGAAGTCTCGCTTCTAAAACTGGTGTGAATAAATCCAAGTATTGCAAGTCGTTAAAGCAAGTCCATTCTCTCTTTGTGAAATACATGACCTGGGAGGCAAGAAACTGTAAGCCCTAAGTTTAAGAAATGCACAAAGTCGTGCACCAGTGCTTGGACTGGAGAAAAAACGGTTATAAGCAGGAATAAATCCAAATAACAGTCACTCTTTGGGAAAGAGTAGTGTAACCCAAACACCCCAGAGACAGTCAGTAATTGCTGATTGACGGCCACTCAATGGCCAGCCAGCCAGCCAGGGATTCAGCAGCAACTTACAAGTTGGCTTCATCCAGCAGCTGCAGAGATTTAAGGGTTTTGTTTCTCTGCTAAACAGCAGGCCTGATTGTGCAAAGCCTGTACTTTAACAGTTAATCATTAATCTTAAATTACTTAAATGTGTCTCATACTCATCGACTTCTCACTTCCACAAAGTCTGCAGAGACAAACTTTCAAGAGATGTTATCTTTTTATATACTGATTGTGATTTTAATGGATTTTCAAGCACTTTCAGGTTTCGTTCATGACAACTGCTGCGATAAAAAGTCTTACGAGCAACGATGTGTTTTGTGCCTATTCACCTAGCCGAAAATGCCTGTTACGGCATACTTTATTATGGGAGAAATGCTTTCCAGCCTCTCTGAAGGGACAGTCTTCCACAAACTCACATCATTCTAATGGTTTTTCAGGTGTTTGTAGTTTACTTTCAATGGCATATGAGCCAAACATTTAGATCCTCTGCTGAATTTCTCTTTATTGGCTACCAGGAGGATTTCTTCGTTCTGCAGCATTGGCAGAGTGAGAACGCTTCTATAGTCTGAGGCAGGGCCTGCCCTTCCTCACCCAAAGGAAAGAATGAAAGAAAAGAAAAGCTCCTTGTATTTGCCAGACATGTTCAAAAAGAGCTGCTCGAACATCCCAATCTGCTTCTTTCATTCCATTCAGGAGAGTCATGGGTCAAATTTGGTAAAGAGGGAAATAGCAGCCGTTAACTGTTCCAGCGCCGTGGCAGACTGAAAAGCCAAAGCCGACACTGTCTGTCTTTTAGTTTCCATTCTTTTGGTGTCAGGTCATACGGCGAACACCAAGGGATCCTTATGAATCCTTATGAAAAGATTATTGTTCAGGCTGCGTCCGTAACATAGTCCAGAAAATAAAAACTTTGGTAATGACCTTAATAAGTACTTTGTTGTGAAGGCCATGTTTTCTCATGGACCGCAGCTGCATTTAGACAGCCTGAATGCCATCCCATGCAGTGCTGAAGTACAAATCTAGGAGTAATTTAATTATGTTGAATACATACTGTAAAATATTTAGGAAATTATTTCCAAAAAAGAAAATTACTGGCTCCATATTCATGTGTTTCTTTAGTAGAATCTTCAAAGATTTACCTCTGGGTTTCTGTCCACCACAGAAGTCCAGAGAATAGGATGGTTATTGGTAAGGGACTCAATGAAGATATTCAGTTAATTCCTCTCAATATCTGTCTTCCTGACGTTGAAAAAACTGTATATTTTTTTTTGTCTGTGCCCTACTTTCCCATCTGGAAGGGCCAGCTACCACCCTAGCAATCCACAGAGCAGAACACTAGGAACTTAATAGAAGACACAAAAATTGGCAGCTTTATGAAATTCCCTCCTTTCCAAGATTGTTTAAGTCTAAATCAACTGAAATACTGGTTCGTCATTCAGTGTAAAAGAACATGATCTGTTGAGACAGATGGCTTCTACCACTTCAAAAATTTAAGAGCTGCTGTAGCAGAATAAGGAACCTTTGAAGCTTTAAGAAATGTTCACCTATACCATACCTTTTAAATTGAATATAATTTTGAATCTCCAAGGGTCCTAAAGGGAAGTAAGGGGAAAACAGCAAAAAGTAAATTATGAAATTTAAAAAATGGTGAAATAAAACTTCCAACTTTATTAAACCACATTCAGGCACATCATTTTGAAAGTACCCACCATGAACACCTACTTTGTACGTGGAGTTTATATCTTTTAAACAGAGAGAAAGTTACACACAAGGTCCCTTGTGACAGTGTGCTTTGCTATTGACCTAAAGATGGTGACATGCAAGTAGGGAAGGAGAAAATGCTTTAGATAGCAGAGCAGGCACATACATATTTCATATGAAGGCACGGAGAAGCATTCTTTTAGCCTGTGTATAAACTGCACTAGCACAGGCTACATTTATGTCAGATGCTGATCGGGATTCAAGATTTGCTGGACTCGCTAGAGATAACACTGTTTCATCTTCCTTTCCTGTTACAGGGAGAGCTGACAAAACGGGAAGACTACTTTTTACCATGACAGCTGGCAGGAGATTTTTAAAGGCACAAAAAATAATTAAGTGTCTGGATTCTGGGCATGTAACTCCCCTGTTTAGAAGTGCTTATCTGCTTTCCTGGGCACAAGCATCTACAAATCCATGCAAAGGTGTGTGTGTGTGTGTGTGTGTGTGTGTGTGTGTGTGTGTGTGTGTGTGTGTATCCAAACAAAGCACCATGGAGCACACTGTGAAATAATCTGATGCTCTCCCGAGAAAAAACAACAACATGTTATCCCTGTGAAAACAATACAGAAGAGAGTTTAATAACAGTATTACTTCATCAATGGAAGGCTGGAATTAATTCTAAAGTGCGACTTACTCATATAAAAAGTTCATGAATAAGGTCCTTTTTCTAATTCAGGGCAAATCAGAGAAAACTTTCTTTTTTTTTTTTTTTTTTGCTTAATTATTGAGTACAGTTATTTGCCCTTATTATCTAAATACATTTCTTTTATTTGTGAAGAAGAAGTGTCACATTTTTTTCTGTTTCTAAGGACTCTTCACTTTTAAAAAAACATCACGTAAATGTTCATTCACTCCCATGTTGGATATTCCATTACTTCCTACATCTCTTCATGAAAATTTTATATCTTTCAAAGCATTACTAACTACTGTAGCCCAGTTTACATTATTTACATATACAGGTCATATTCACACATACAGTTTGTTTACAGGAGATCCCTTCGTTCCATTCAAAAATATTGGAAATCTCGTGTCACACTTCTCTTCCTTGCTGACCTCAGTTACAAAAGCCCAGGTTCATTGATGATTTTTCTCCCAGACAAGGCCTAGGCTGTGATTCCGATAAAGACAAGCACAAGTCCCCACATTGAAAATAAAACATTTTTATTACTTTCTAAACCTCGAGCATAAACATTCATTGCTTCAGCTGACAAAATCCATCCAGTAAAGACTACAAAAAGAGTTGGATTAGTAGAACCAGCTTTCTAGAACATTACACTGCCCTCTAGACACCGGATGTCTTGAAAATTGCATATTGTGTAGTTTGGCGCATAGACGAGCAAGGAAAATATACTTATTTCCTCATTTGGGTGTTCAGCTGATACAGCCTCAGCAAAGCCATGCTTCTCTGGAAGCTGCAGGACCTAATACAGGCTGAGTCCCCAAAAACCTGGATGAGGTTGGTTTCTAGTAAGTCACGGGATGTCCTTGAGGCATTCATTTCACAGGTTCTTGGTGTGTCAGACAAGAGGACCAGTAGACCATTCCATCTTAGGTTTCACTGTTCACTCTTGCAGAGATTTTGGAGCACTGAATTACAAATTGTGTTTGATCCTCATCAGCCAGGAAGGAGTTCAGTCTCTGCTTGAGGAAACCAGGAGGGGAAGATGCTGCTGCCTTTCGTAATAGTTTCCTCAAATAATTTGCATTTCTCTATTTTAGTTCGTAGCTTCTCTGCAAATGAGAAGTTCCAGTTGCTGCTAATTATTCCTTAATCAGTAGTTTCAGAAATCTTTTTCCTCTTGCAGGAATAGGTGTCTAGTCACTTACGTGGCTGCTTTTATATACCTGCAAGCCTTCCTTTTTCTTTTAGATACCAGCTCCTTGGAAAATAAACAGAAAGTGAACTAATCATGAACAAGCCTAAATATCCTTGGAAAGGCTGGATTATTTTTTTTTCTTATTGTGTCTAGTGGAACATTTCTATGGCTCCACAAATAAAATGAAAAAAACAAAACAAAACAAAAAACAAACAAACAAAAACAAAAACAAAAAAAAAAACACAAAGAAAAAGATTTAAATCCTCCTGGAAAGACTGAATCCTGAACTTAAGGCATTTTGTCCAGTACTTGAATAGTTTCTTTCTCACAGGATCATAGAATGACTGAAACTGGAAGGAACCAGCTGGCATGTACTGGTGCATGAGGTTGTTCCTCCCCAGGTGCAGGACTTTGCACTTATTGATGAGCTTCATGAGCAATGCATTTCTCCACCTAATATCAAGATCCCTCTGGATGGCAGCACAATCCTGTGGCATATGAGCCACTCCTCCCAGTTTGATGTCATCTGCAAACTTGCTGAGGGTATACTCTACCTCATCCAAATAATTAATGAAGATGTGAAACAGGATTGGACCCACTACAGACCCTTGGAGTACACTGCTAGTTACTGCCCTCCAACTAGGCTTTGTGCTGGTGACCACCACCCCCTGGACCTGACCATTCAGCCCGTTTTCAGTCCACCTCCCTGTCTGTTCATTCAGCCCACACATCAGCAGTTGGTCTATGAGGGTCTTATGGGAGGCAGCGTCAGAGACCCTACTGAAGTCCAGGTAGACAATATCCACTGTTCTCATCTACGAGGCCAGTCACATCATCACAGAAGTTTATCAATTTGGTCAAGCATGATTTCCCCTTGGTGACTATTCCTGATGGCTTTCCTGTCCTGTATGTGCCTGGAAATGCTTTCCAGGATTAGTTGTTCCATCACATTCCCAGGGACTGAGGTGAAGCTGACTTTCCCTTCTCGAAGACAGGAGTGACATTTGCTTTTTTCCAGTGTTCCGGTCTTCCTGTCACCATCATCAATCAATAATTATTGAGAGTTTCCTCACAATGACATCTCTCTCAGCACTTCTGGGTTCACCCTTGCTCCAGCCTTTCCTTCTGGGACCTGGGATTCCTCAAAGCTGCTAATCAAGACTGAGGCAAAGAAAGCATTCAGTACCTCATCCTTTTCTATGCCCTGCGCAATGAAATCCATCATCTCATTGCACAAAGGGCCCGTATTTCCCCTAGTCTTCTTTTTGCCAGCTATGTACTTATGGAAAGTCTTCATGTTGTCTTTGTTATCCCTGGCCAGATTCAATTCCATTTGGGCTTTAGCTTTCCTAACTTCATCGCTGGATGTCTGGACAATGTTTCTGTATTCCTCCCTGGTTGCCTGCCCTTGCTTCCACTCTCCATAGGCTCCCTTTTTGAATTTGAGTTTGTTTAGGAGCTCTTTGTTCGACCACTCTGGCCTCCTGACATTTTTGCCTGACTTCTAATTTGTCAGGATGGAAATCTCTTGAGTTTGGGGGAGGTGATTCTTTAATACAAACCAACTTTCTCTGTCACCTTTCCTTCTAGAGCCTTGTCCCATCTTGAAGATGCCAGTCTGCTCTCCTAAAGTCTAGGGATTTGAGCTTACTTTTCACTCTCCTCCCTGCCCTCAAGATTCTGAATTGCACTCAGAGGTTCTTTCCAGACAACCTTCTTTCCAAATTACAGATGCTGCATCAAAAATTCATGTTCATTTCATGATGTCAATAGGGAGTTCAGGCTTGATGTTGACATTATTGATGACAAAACTGGGCCTAATACTTCTCCTAGAACACAGTCATCCAGATGAGACCTGGTTTGAGATCTTAATTGACCGGTGTTCAATCCAGTTAACCTGTGCTCTGCTGGTAATGAACAGCCATAATCTTCCCTAGACTGCTGAGGGATGCAAAGTAAAGAACCTAGGAGTACCTACACTTTCCCATTGTAATCTCCTAGAGGAATGAAATGGGTATTTTTGAAGGAATTCCTAGTTTTCATTAGTCACATTCCTATTAGTAAAATATTTTTTAGCCAAATATTTTGTCTGTTTTCTGATAATTTCCTTTTGTTGTCAGACTGAGCAGCCTGTGAGTAAGAGGGCAACCCACTTGCCCTTGTAGATTTAACATGGCCATGGTATGTAAAAAAAAAAAAATCCCTTTCAGTGCATATTAACCCACTCTACAGATTTAAAATGATCCATTCCCAAGAGATGTTCCTAGCTATCTAAATTTTCTGTAAATTTGACACGAATTTCATTATCCTTAGGTGTAATGAGCAAAGCATTCTGCTACATTTCAAATACAAACCCAAAATACTTATCACTCAGGATCTAGAAGAAACTATTTCCCACCTCTCTCTTCCCTGCATTGCTATTATCGTTTTGTCCGGCTAGATATGACCTATACCAAGAGTTCATATACAGAAGGTGTTATGAACCTGTTTTGAATGAGACTGTTTTAAAAGACAATGCAGCCCAACGTAGAGGAGCAATGCCACTTTTGATCCTCACTCATATGTGCTGAAAGATTTCCAGCTCTTGCTGAAGCAAATCTCTACTTCCCAGCTCCCATCTGGCCCTGCCTTCAGAGGTGACAACCATTTTAGCGAAACCACCTGAACTGGTGTGTCTGTCGTAGTTCATACTCATGCCTGAGCAAAATAACTGTGGTGGAAAGCTGTCTTGACCTGGGTGGCAGGACAGCTTTCAGACACCTGGAATGGAAAAAAACCCCACTTGAATATCAGTATACCACAGATTCTTTAAATTCTTCTCCAACTTCTTTAAAAACTGGCACAAGACTGGAGGAATAGTAACTGCAACTTCATCAGCCATTGAATTTGGCAAAAAGGAGAGGTTTACCAAGATCAATGAAGTGTTGCAGATCATAATTTTTTTCTGGAGCCTTGCTCGGGGGAGGAGAAGAAGGCAGGTGCTCTCCCCTCTGCAAGCACAGTACATGGATTTATTGAGAGCTATCATCTAAAGCTGAGAAACGAAATTCAGTGTGTATGGATACTCTCTGAAAGACTGCCAAAGGCTTTAGAAATAAGAACATAAATCAGAGGTGAACAGAACTGCAGTTGAAACTATCTCCAGCAAATATAATTAAGAAATGAATGAAAAATACACTGGATTTTTAGAAATTATGTAATTTTCAATAACACAAGAAAAGAGTTCCTAAAGGCAGAAATTCCCAAATTAAAGAGTGGTATAAGAACCACTTTCAAGCAAATAGGCTGTCCCAGAGCCAGAAACAGTTACTGCCTTACAAGCGACAGTACTAGTATGTGGCAATAAATGTTTGCAGTCCCCTGAGCTATAGCACTGCTGTTTGCTCCAGGCACACTTTCCGCTTCTCCCACTTGGTCTCAGTCCTGCCAGCCACCTCCCACCCCCCTCTATGTCTTTCGCTTCTCTACTACAGCCTTACATATTTCATAACTTCTTATTTACTCTTATGTCCCCTCTTTTTTTTTTTTTTTCTCATTTTCTCTTGCTGTATCTCTATATATCTATAATTGTTATCTGTACCACTGAGATGGCATAAGCTTTTAACCAAAGGAATCCTCTTTCCTCACTGTGGAATTATGACAATCTAATAAACCATGAATAAAGAACTTTCTATTTTCCTGTCGCTTTCATTCAGAATTTTTCTCCTTTCGAAAATTATCTCTTTGAAAGCACCAATTTGTGTATGACTAGCAGGGATGTTCTCAGTACTGAATGCAATCATGTCATGACTGTTCATCCTTAGGCAACCACTAACTTCCAGTCTAGTGACAAATTCATCTTTATCCAACATAATGAAGTCCAGAACAGACTTTATGTATGAGATGACATTCCTTAAAAAAATCCCAAACAAGTAGTCATTGATGTTTTGCTCACAGCTGCATGGTTATAGTAGCCATGTCTCAGGAACTGAAGTCTCCCATCACACTTCTATTCCCCTCTGTGCATCACTGACTGGTGCTTATGGGATAACACATCTTATTCCGAGGTGTAATTTGTGCCTCCTGTTTGAAATAGTTGAGTGGAGATGCCTTTACAGCACTATTAGTTATGTCGCTGGTTGATGTCTACTCTCTGTCCTGCTAATGCAGATTTCAGGTGGCGATTTTAGCACAGAGCACTCCCTCTCCTGTGATCCTGTGATCCATGACCTTACGAACTTGCTCAGAGCTCCACAGCACCAAGACCTGGGTATCGCCTATTCCACCTATCCATTGATTCTGTAAACGATTTCCATTTCAAGTATTTTCCTTATAGCAGGTGTATTTTATGCTTTACATAGCCTCATTTTTTGCAGACTCCTCGTTTTCAGTAACCTAGTGTGACCTCATGGCTGGCCCAGCTCTGAGCAAGAGGAGTGACTAGACATCTCCTGAGCTCCCTTCAAGGCCCAATCACCCTATGATCCTAAAATGCTCTTCACTCACCTTTTTTTTTGCCCATTCTGCCCTTTTTAGACTAGTTATGGGTAAAAATACTCCATCTGTTCAAATTGGCACTCTTTCAACAAGGTAACAGTATCAGATTTTTCTGTATAAATTTCCCTTGATTTGAATTCATAGGACTAGTACTCACATGTAAGCAATATGAAAATGTATTTATTTTATGTTCATTGTTGCACAGGTTCAATTTTGAGTTTGCACTGTGTAGACCTTCACAGTACGCTACTAAACAAACTAGTTCGAACTCCCCTTGACTGCTCCAGCTCTTATTTGACTGAAAGTTTAGTACTGTGCTGTATGGTTCACCAGCTGAGGGTCAGACTGTGCTTTCAGCCAGCCATGGGCACAGTTATCGCCACCTGTCTAGTGGGGAATGGGTGGAGACTGATCTTCAATATCTCTCAGGCAGGTGGTGTCTTCCGCAAATCTGGAAATGTGGCTTTTTTCCAACATGCCAAAATCAGTGATATTTGTACTTAGTGTTGCTGTAACCAAGCAGAGCCATCCCACCGTGCCCTGCCTTTCACTTTCCAGCATGTCTTAAAAACGGGGCAACAGCTGTTCCCTTGGATTCTAACAGGGCTCAAGGAGCAAGAGGTTGTGATGAGATTATTATCATTATTATTTAAAAAAAAAATAAAGTAATAGTGTAGAGCACATGTTGGGATCTTCTGAGGAGTGTATACCACCCGAGACCCAGGGATCTGGGAGATGAGTCATTTAAGCCAGATATAAACTTTCCCCACCACCTCCCCACCTTACATGAAAGGAAAGAAGAGGGTCAGAGCCAGACCATCTGGACAACTCTGTGGGAGCAGAGGCCTGCAGAGAGGATTGGGCAGCCTGCAATGCTTAGAAAAAAACAAAGGAAAACCGCTTGCTCTGCGGACCTTCCTCAAACACGCTCATCAACAACTATCAGCTGATTTTATATCCATGAGCATTTACAATGATTAACTCTTATTTCCATTCTCCAAATAGAAAATCAGATTAAACCAAGAAAAATAAAATATTACCGTGGAGATGACACTATGGAGAAGACAATATTATGAGGAGGTTGACATTAAATTAAATCTGTGACAACGTTTCAGAGCCATTACAGTTGAAGCGAAGAGAAATTTGCCAGAGAACATGCAGTACTAGTTAGAAAGCACTACCAGGTTTCAGAGAGCTCTGCTGTTGTCACATGACCTTACTGTGTTCACAAAGAGTTTAGGAGTTAAATTTGAAATGGAAATTCATAGGAGAGGCAACTGAACAAACAGGATAATATGTCACCAGAAAATGTACATTTGCAGAGCTTGTGAATTTGTATGAAAATCCCAAGACAATTTCTTCATTGATCAGATTTCTATTGCTATACAAATCTTCCCTGTGCAGATTACTGCAAAGCAGTTAAAATTAATATTTGTTCCTTTATTATTAGACTAGAAAATTTCCAACTTTTATAGCTTCCCCAATTATCGCTTTCCATTAGTCCCATTACCCAATCTAACTATTTTTTTCCTAGGATGATTTCAGCATTTTTTCAGTTTTGAATCACCCAGCAATAAAACTTACAATGGAGAGAAATTGGCAATTGTTGTATAGAGTTATGCTATTTATTCAGGAAAATGTGAGCCTGTCTCATACTAAATATACCATAAAAAGGCAAAAACTGGCTTAAAATTTCTGTTCATGTTACACCTGTTACCACAAGAAACTGAATATTCCCCCCTATTATTGTATTGCCTATGAAGACTACTAAGGAAAGATTTATTCTACTTGACACAGTAAAGATAAAAATTGTTGGCCAAAACTACAAAGTACTCTGTTTCTAAAAGAACAAGTGGCATTTCCACATAGCTTAATAAATTACAGAGTTTGTGATATACACTTCCCATATTAATTTGTTTCAAGTGGATGCATGTAAGTAAAGGACTGTTGGTTGCATCAAAATCACGGTATGTACTTAATGAGACCAGTTCTGCTGATTTTACTTTTTGATATTCAGGTTTTATAAAATTTATATACATATCTATATATTTTGGAATTTGCAATGGAATGTGTTTCGTTCTCCTGGACTGTTGCAGAAACTGACTGTGTCCACTTATACTGCTAGAAAATGAAGTAACTCATACAAGTAGCTTGGGAATCTCTTGAAGTTTAAAAATTAGTATTGGGAAAATTACTATACCCATAAAAATATTTTAAATACTTCTGGAATAATCACTATTCAGTATTTTAAGGTACTAGAAAGCTTGGGAGCTTTAAAACAAAGAGAATAATTTTTAGATTAAATGAATGTCATAAGAATGTATTTGTCAGAGAAAGTATTAGGGACTTCATATATGACTAGTTTTTCTTCTAATAGACATATCAAGTTATGATGTAAAGTGGATCCCCGCTGTTCAACCTACCAAGAAGTAAAAGTTCAGATATGTACCATGATACAGGCAAATTACTGTCATCTCTATTTGGGCAGAAATGCAGGATATGTGGAAGAGATGTAGATAGAACATAAAAGCCTCACGGTGAATTTGGGCAATCGTACAACTCCAGATCTTAATTAGTTTATTGATTAGCTCTATGGAGATGATGCCCTGTTAACCAAAAGGATATGTTACCCCTCCTCTTCCTATTGCAGTGCTGTAGCAATTCCAGTAAGCTTAGTGTATAGGTTTATATACTTGTCTCTACAGTCCCTTTGTATAAACACGTAGCTCAGAGGATTTAGCTAACCCCCATCTGGTTACTTTAAAAGCAGAAGTACAAAAATACCAAAGTAACAGAAATAAAAATCATTTTAACTGGTCTCCATCTGGCAATTTTAATAATGGAAAAGCAAAGTTACAAAATGTACCAGTTATCTGGGGTTTGTACAAAAAGAAAAATTGTGATTAAAAACATTAAAAAATGTCCTGTACAAGGTAGGTTAGCTAAGAGTTTAGCTGAGGTTCAGTTAACTTCGGTATTGCAGGAATCTGGGTCACAGTTTAGCACAGAACAGGAAAAGCCTTTTTTTCTCCTAAATGTTGGGGTTTACAGTAACACATAATTATTGCCTTGTAAACCAACTTGCAAGAAACAGCCCTAATGAACATTAGGGCATCTTTCTTCTGGGCTGGAGACTAAGGCTGAACAAGGAGATTTCTAAAACAGTTCCTTCTGCAACCGATCGTATGACATTTATTTAAAACTTTAAGGCTCTTTCACATTCTCAGAAAGTCTTTCTTTTGGCTAGTAGTTGCAAACATTAAAATTGCTCAGGAAGGACCTGATCAAATACTCATCTGAAAGAAGAAAAAAATCTCACTGACTACTTTTAGTTGAATTCTATGGATCGGACTTGTTAAAAACTTGGATGCTGAGACCATCAGTACTGCAACATTTAATGCAATATATTTTCTAAGTTAGTTCAAACCTTTCCACAGCAGATTTAGAATGATCATAGTTTGCATTTTTCTTCTTCTTCTTTTTTTTTTCTTTTGTTCTTCCCACTTCTCACTTTTGTCTTGTTTCACTTTGAATACTTCACAGTGTTTGTATTTTGAAAGCTGCCCTATTTTCCCTTACAAAGCAGCAGATTCAGTTTGTGGTATAAATGCTAAATCAGCATGTGTCAAACTTGTTAAACCTTTTTTATGCCAAGCCTTGAAGGACCTGATAAAATAAAGCTGTAAAGATATACATTTTAATAAAACATTATTCATGCACTGTTAGTCCACAAAATATTCTCATGTACTATATAGAAATGAAAAGCAACATTTCTCTGGCCTAAAGCTAACTTTTTATGACTCCCTTGGTAATTTTTCCATTCTTTAATACTACTTTATTTATTTATTTTACAATAGGCTTTCAGAAAAATGATGACATTTTTCTCGACACTTTTTGCATGTGCCTCTTTTTTTTTTTTTCCTCCCCTGACCTTTTACATCATCTATAGAAAATTTAATAGGGGTATGGAAATCAGACAGGGTAACTGCTGGAAGCAATACGTGCTGATCCAAACCCAGAGACAGCAGCTCAGTCAAAAGCAGAACGGTGGTTGTGTGCTTCAGACACTGACCTGGGAGTCGCGAGATTCGGGTTTTCTTCCTTAGTCTGCCTGACTCCCCTCAGTGATACCAACCCTCTGTTTGCTCAACAGGAATGATAATATTTACATTCTCCCATTCTTTTGTCTATTTAAATAATAGGTGGCTTGAGGATCCTACTGTCTTTATAGTGCTGGTACAGTGTACAGCAAGGTGCAGTTATTTAGGCTGATGCTTTTAGATATTACCATAAGGTAAAAATACACATTAGGGACCTAAGTATGTCTTCCTACAAGTCCAAGAAAGCGAGTCCTGAGACAAGGACGACTCGAGTGCTGGCTTGTAGACAAACCCCAGACTTTGTGTGCTTAAATAATGGAGCATGAGGTTTTATATTTCACGATCCACAAGCCCTTTAATGCCCTGGAGTGTCTCAGATATTCCAACATTGGCTGCATCCCATAGGCTTTCTGGAGGTGTTCACTGGTAGGCACGTGGTATTCAGTGACAGATGTACAGCTATCTCCTGTCCACATTCAGGAAACCTCTTTTATTGGTCTGGTTTTCATCTATCTGGACTCTTTTCACAGTTATGACTTATTTCTACCCGTAAGCCACCCCTACAGCAATATCAACAGAACCATGATATTCTCAAGAACATCAGCAGATTTTCAGACTTCATAAGTATACAGAACTACATAACCTCCAGAGCAGGTCCCCTGGATGTCTCGCTTGGGGACTGGCTTTCCTACAGAAGGCCCTCCACTAGAAGAGCAGCTACTATCTGTAAATCAAGCCACACTGGGTCCAAACCTTTTTCTGCCTTCACAGCTATGTGGGAACCAGTAAAACTTCATCAGGTGTTGTCTTCTTCTTGTGACCTGATGGTTCATGGTGTGAGTCACTACCGTCTTCTCTAGGAACGTAGGCCCCAGAGGTGTCACAACAATGTGGACCTTTTTCAGAGGCTCTCAAGGATGCAAACTACTCAAAAGGTCAACCACAGCTCTCCTTGAGTTTGGCCATGCTGTTGCTGACTGAGTGACTGGCAGTCATGATCATCTGGATTGATAAGGAGTTCTTCAGGAGCGAAGACTTTCTGTTTTGAGGCAGTAACAACCACTTGCTGTGCAAATATCAAAGACTATAACTGAGTTAACTGTAGAACCATAGAAACCCACAAGGACTGCAGGAGATAATTATCTTTAATACAGCATGACAAAGTATCATTTTCTCTTATTAAGCAAAAAATGAGGTGCATGGAGAAAGAGGCAGAACTGCTGTTGGGAATGTAGTTTAGCCCCTCCACTGTAGGCACTGGGAGCACAAAGCAACTTATTCTTTCTTTATCTCCCCATGCCTGAAAGTATTTTTTCCTTTCTTGAAGGAGTCCCACTGTTCTTCCCTGCCTTCCACACCTGCTCTCTTCTTTGTCTACTGAGCTACAAAGTAAAACAATAAACATTCAAGGCACAAAAATTCATGTGGTTTGGCTCCCAACACTCAGAAGCTGATGAACTGAGAAGGAAGAGGAGATTTTTATCTGAGCATTGGGTTCCCTCTTCAGCAGCTGAATTGCTCAGATTTGAAGGTTAAATCCATGTTCCACCATACTTACATGTATTTTGGGCTGAAGATTTCAGTGGGATTCATGCCAAAAGAGCGGGCATACAGGGAGTGCTGGCTAGTTGTGAAAAGTGGAAAACAGTCCTAGGGTTTGGGAGATGGGTTTTGCTGCACTGGCGTGCTGGGTGATTAATGCAAGCCACTTAGCATCTCCTTCCTCCCCCTTGCTGTGTCTTAGGTTCAGGAGGAACAATGACATTTTTCTCCTTTGTACTGATTTGAAAGCCACTGATGAACACTGCTACTTAAGGATTAGTTAGTAATGTAGAGAGGAAATTCTTGGGGGGGAAAAAGAAAAAGAAAGAACAACAAATACGCTTTTTAGTCCAAATGTACACTACATGTTTTTAAGGCAGGAAAAAACCTTCTCAGAATAATGACATTTCCGGAAGAACTTTTTGTTTTCACAACACTGTTTTTTTGTTGGTTGTTTTTTTTTTCCTGCTGAGAGAACATTGATGGAAAATTTCCAGCAAGCTCTGAAAATAAATTAATTCCTTGTTTTGCTAAACATACTTTTATGATATAGTTAAACTATTCACAAGCAAACAGAATCTTTAAAAGAAAGGCTGGTTGATCTCCCATATCCCTATAAGTGAAGCTGTTATTACCTTTGCTGCTAGGAAAAATCTCAACAGGTCATAATGTTCCAGTGTATGTCTTAGACCTGAAGGAGCAAGGGAATTCACATTCATTTAAAGATACTGCAGTACTGCCTCCATAAATCCCCTCAATGGGACAAGATATAGGCCTAGCTTGATGAGATAAAGATAGTGTTTTATACCAAGTTTTCATGCTTCATTCTAAATAGTCATTGATTTTGTGGGTATACATCAGATTTTTATGTTCTTCTGGATATCATTGTCTACAATCTCATTCTTTACTTTAAAAAGAGCAGCAATTGACTGGCAACACCCAGAATACATCCTACAACATCCATCTACTGTGTTTTAGGATCTTGCTGTAATGCTATAAAGCACTTTTATTTCATATGAAGAATGATTTATACTGAAGCTAATGTCTTAAGTGTAGCACATCCACACTGGGTAACATTATAACAGGATATATTTCTTCTCTAAGAGTTAACTTACTATCCAACTTGCTTTTGCAATAAATGTTTGCATAATGTAAAACAGCCACTTTGATACTAATAGGAATTAATGGCTGAAAGAACACAAAAAAAATGAGAGCTTTTGCTTACTATTTAAATTCTTTCAAATAGCAGTGCTGTGTGAAATTCTAATACACTCTCTCTGCAACAGTTAGATATTAAAATGGTCCAAAGATTAGAAAATCACTTAAAAATGTAATTAATACAGCAGCACAATTCTCTGTGGTCTGTAAGATATGATGCATTTAGTGTAGCAAATAAAACATAGCATAGGACAGTCATCCACGTGTATTATATATCTAATCCACTAAAATATGTACATAGATTTACTGTATTTGCCTTACAAACTTTGAATTTTCTACCCTGGATACTAAAGAGTGATGTTGAATTTAATTTTACAGCTGCTTTGCTGTTGTTGGTTTTTTTTTTAAACTTAATTTCTTCAGCAAATTCTTAGTTTGAAACCAACAGTAATAAAACTGGCAGTTAATATAAAAGAATATATTCTTAAAAGCCCTCTCTAATTCATGATTTATAGGATCACAAGTTAGAATGGACCAGTGGAGGCTGTCTTGTTCATCCCCCTGCTCAGTCAAGGTCAGGTTTAGTTTTCCATGGTCAATGTCTCGGTTACAGTGCCTAAATCTTCATACTGATATTTGGTTAAAGGTTCAAAACTAGGAAGATGCTCTTGCTCTTGGCAGCAAGCTGCATAAAAAGTGAATCTGTGCATTGGTGCTTTGAAATGATGGCACACTTCCTTAGGGATCTCAGCTTCTGAAGCCGTTATTATGTCTCTGACTGCTTCATGAAAGTTTTGCCATGAGACAGTGTTGTTTTGCTCATTTCAGAGGAACTCGATTTTTAAGGATTTCAACGTTGTGAGCATTTTTGAAAGTTTGACAGTTGCCTAAAGTTACTTTGCTTAAAGCCTGGAATGCTATCGCAGTTAATATAAAAAATAGTAAGGTCAGGGCAACAAATATTTGTGAGTGATTTATAACCATCTGAAACACGCTGGAGAGTTAGGTGGGGAGAAAACAAGGCCAAGTGTATAGTCTTGCATCTGGGAAAGAACAACCCCAAGTACCAGTATAGGTTGGGGACTGACCTGTTGGAGAGCAGTGTAGGAGAAAGGGACCTGGGGGTCCCGGCGGACAGCAGGATGACCATGAGCCAGCACTGTGCCCTCGTGGCCAAGAAGGCCAATGTCATCCTGGGGTGTATTAGAAGGGAAGTAGCAAGTAGGTCGAGAGAGGTCCTCCTTCACATCTACTCTGCCCTAGTGAGGCCACATCTGGAATATTGTGTCCAGTTCTGGGCCCCTCAGCTCAAGAGAGACAGGGAGCTGCTTGAGAGAGTCCAGCGCAGACCCACAAAGATGATGAAGGGAGTGGAACATCTCCCTTCTGAGGAAAGGCTGAAGGAGCTGGGTCTCTTTAGCTTGGAGAAGAGGAGGTTGAGGGGTGACCTCATTCATGTTTATAAATATGTCAAGGGAGAGTGTCAGGAGGATGGAGCCAGGCTCCTCTCAGCGATGTCCAGTGATAGGACAATGGACAATGTGTGCAAGCTGGAACATAGGAGGTTCCATAAAAATATGAGAAAAAACTTTTTCACTGTGAGGGTGACAGAGCACTGGCACAGGCTGCCCAGAGAAATTGTGGAGTCTCCTTCTCTAGAGAATTTCAAAACCTGCCTGGACACGTTCCTGTGTCACCTACTCTGGGTGATCCCACTTCAGAAGGGGGGTTGGACTACATGATATCTAGAGGTCCCTTCCAACCCTGAATGTTCTGTGATTCTGTGATTTTGTGATTCTGTGTATTTCCCCTATATTTGGCACTGATGAGGCCACACCTCTCATCCTTTGTTCAGTTTTGGGGCCCTTACAACAGGAAGGACATCGAGGTGCTGGAGCTTGTCCAGAGAAGGGCAACGAGGCTAGTGAAGGGTCAGGAGAACAAACCTTATGAGGAATGGCTGAGGGAACTGCGGCTGTTCAGGCTGGAAGGAGGTTGTAGCGAGGTGGGTTACAGTCTCTTCTCCCAAGTAACAAGTGATAGGATGAGAGGAAATGGCTTTAAGTTGCACCGTGGAAGGTTTAAACTGGATATTAGGAAGAATTTCTTCACCAGAAGGGTTGTCAAGTGCTGGAACAGGCTGCCCAGGGAAGTGTTGGAGTCAACATCACTGGAGGTATTTGAAAGACATGTAGATATGGTGCTCAAGGACGTGATTTAGTGATGTACCTGACATTGCAAGTTTAACGGCTGGACTCGATCTCACAGTTCTTTTCCAGCCTAAACAATTCTATATAATCCTTGGTTCTCTGTTTTTTCAGTCCTATGGATAGATATTCATGTGTTGTTAACATTTTTCATATCTTTATATGCTATTATCCAGTTTCTAAATCCAGTAAGGGAGACAAGAATCAAAATACTATAGTCAAGGTTACTATAGTTTCCCTAGCTCTTGGGCAAGAATACTGTTATGAATCAAAGGAAGACACTATGCCACTAAATTTAACAGTCACTGAAAATTTTCATAATGTGAATAACAATGAAAACCTCTGTAAACTTTTTTGAAACCGAGTCTTCAAACCTTGAACATATTTATTCAGACCAAGCAATCTTCCTAAAAAGAGAACCTGAATTGAACAATATGAAGTAGATAATTGCAAGATTAATTCTAAGAACACACTCAGAAGCCTAGTTCCTTTTCATTGGACACTACAGAGGCTTAAAAGAACAATATTTAAGAAAATAGACTAGTCTGCAATGAAAAAGAAAATTAATAATGGAAAAGAAACTAAAACACAGATGGCAATTTGGAAACAAGAAATAATAATATATTTAGACCTGCTTTCTGGGGTTTACCACCTGAGTGTTATGAGTGTGGTGACAAAGTGATGGGGTGTTAGTGAGGAGCACAATGAAGAGGAAATCGACATAGCTGTTCAAGTGCTCTACATGGTGGAGTTAGTACGACACGGGCAAGTAGAGGTAGCTGTGGTACTCAAAGCAGCGCAGTGGCCTCAGTGATCAGCAGGAGTAATCCAGCTGGGAGGTTGAGCATTGCACTCACGTCTCTGTGCCGTTTCTGTTACTCAAAGCTATTAAAGCCCCGAGGAGCCTGGTCTTACCTCACTGCTGACCCTGCTGTTAGCAGGACCTTGAATGGATGAATTAACTTATGAGCCTATGATCTTAGAATCCTGTTTGACACAAGGTTGCAATACACATAAATGAAGGTCCACTTGAAGTTGCACCAGGAGAAACAGAAGAAAGGAAGTAAGGTAGACCAAGAGTGGCCTCTTTCCCTCTTTCTAACCATTTATGTGCTTTCAGGACTGTATTATAATATGTTCAATGCAATGCTAATTCTGAGTGAGCTGCTGTGCAATAGACGAACAATACTTTCCGTTACGGTGTTGGGGTCAATGATATGGATAATTAGCTAGCGCTGTGGTTCAATACATTAATTCCCTGTGAAGTAGTAGTAAAATGTATGTTGACTCTTGGTAACCTCAGCGTAGATGTTGCAACCTTGTAATGGATGTGGATGCAATAACCTGCTTGAGCTTGTCTACTTGAGATAAGGTGTTTTCTTAAGTGATGATGATGAATGCTCCTCTTTTAGGGAGCCAGAGAGTGTCATTAAACTAGCTAATATTTTGCTGCCCTCCCATGTAGAGCAAGCATTGCTAAAGGGCAACGGCGCTGTCAAATCTTTATAGGCTGGAAGCAGGGAATAAAGCAGAGAGAAAATAGGCTGAAAAAGGTAGATAAAGGGCCTAAGGTGAATTCAGGCCTAATACACAGTACATTGAGTTGTTTTGTTTGCTCACTTTTTTCCCTTCCTCAGTAAAAGTAGTTCAATAGTTATGCTTTTTCAACTGCAGAACCCCCCTCAACTCTCCCCACACTCCTCGGTCACAAGCAGAGTTCATCGTCTATCAATAAAAGCATTTCAGATCTCTCTAGACCTGGAGACACCAGGCTTAGTTATTAGTTCTTCTCCAGCTTACTCTGAGGTGCCAGAGTTCAAAATGAAAACGTACAGATTGCTGGTAGCTATGCCAGAGCCAGAGAACTGCACAGATCTGTCCCTGCATCAGTCTCTGCTTCTTTATAAACACCAATGAACACATCCAAGGGTATCAAATCGAGGATAAACGCCTCTGTGCAATGCATTTTTGTCTGCGACAGACCTTAAGAAACTAGAGGGCAAATTCTCTGCTGATGTAATGAGCACAGCGTTGTTAAACTCCATGGGCCTGTACCAGTTTAGAGACACAGGAGATTTGACCCCATTACTTTATTTAGTGACACTTATGGTAATTTCAAATTGTCAAGTCCGCATTGCTGTACTCTGACAAGTAACACCTTTAAACTCTGCTAATAACTTTTCCTCCTCCAAATGTTGTTCAAGCAATTGTCTTTTGTTTATGATCAAACCTAAATCGTGAAAGTAGATGATATTTTAGTTATCTATGCAGCAGTTTATATCCTGAGGAACACCAACAGTTTAGGGACTCTGAGGCACAATTTTCCACTTTGTAAAGACAACTGTAGCTGGGGGAAATACTGTAAGAATTTGATATTGATATGAGACAAACATATTTAAATAGGGAATACAGTGAGTTTTCTCTCCAAGTAGGAAGAGTTTTGTTTCTTTATCAAAAAAAATTCAAGAAAACCTACCAATATTGTATTATATTTTGTAAATATAGGAGAACTGATTTGTTCTGGATAGACTTGGAAGACAACAATCTATCCGAGGAACCACTGGCATTTTGGTACACATAATTTTTCTTTGGCTTGTCATAGTAAATACTCCAAGTAACACCTCGGTTAATTCCAAAAGAAGTGGAATGTGCTACCATTAGGTAAAACCTGCCTATATAAGCATCCTTCAAAAAGAGGTTTTAGTTGCAAAGAAGCAAATTAAAACAGATTACATGTCTTCAAGGGAAGAATGGCCCCATGTAAACTCTGATGCCTGGTAAGGGTGCACAGTCACCCACTGTGGAGAAGGAAACCCTTTACTAGATGAGAAGCCTCTACTATACAGAGAGCTGAAGTGCTTACAGAGTTCAAAACACACTGATGCTCTGTTGCTCCTTCGATAAATATACTCCTGTTTGCAAGCCAGACTGCTCTCAATGACAGGTAACCTAAAAGGTTTTCAGTTAGGGATATTCTAGGGTTTCATTTCCCTTATCACTTTGAATGGCACAAATGATATTGTGTGTTCATGGGATCTTGAAATATAAGATGAAAGACACTCTAGTATATCATTACATTTGTTAGCTCTTTAATATTCCCCACTCATCTCCAGCCGATCTAGTCATTCAGTTCCTCTGTGATAAGGAGACAATACAAATTTGGACTTCTGCTAAAGCATCACCTGAATTCATATAATAATCCATGGGTTTTTTTGGAAAAAAAAGGTAAATTATTTGACTTTACTTAAAAGCATTATGAATATTAGTGTGGATTTCTTTCTTTCATGCTCAGTTTCAGCACTGGGGAAGGTTGAACAGGCCTTATCCACAAAGTCGCTCGATCTTCCATTTGCTAGCTAACCTAGCCAGCACTGTGAGTAAGAGTTTCAAGCTATCCTTGCTATCATTCTTCCCATTTAGTACTGTCAAAAATTCCTTAGAGTAAACTTTAACTAGAGAAAGTGTTCTGCCATCTGCCAATATTCTGTTTATCCATTGTGCACAGTATTAGCAAGTGCATTCAGCTCTACAACTCCGAATAGTGAACCTTTGTGCACTATCGTGTTAATGTTTTGAAGAAATAAAGAATGGGTGGAAGGAATATCAAGGTGTTATTTTTTCACCTCAGGCAGTATCAGCTCTCTCTGAACTATTCTTGACACATGTTTATCTAAATTGCTCTTAAGGTCTCCAGTGATGGAGATTCACAACTTTCTGAGGCAATTAATTTCTACGCTTAATCATTCTTACCATTAAAAGGTTCCTCCAGTGTCTAACACAAATATCCCTTTCTGCAATTTAAAGAATGTTATTTCTTGTCACATACAAAATGAATATGTGGAACAATTCATTTTTTTCCCCCTCCTTAGCAACCTTTTATGTATTTGAAGACTGCTAATTCTGTTCCTGCTTGGTTTTTTATCTCGAGGAAGAAATCTCAACTCCTGGATTTCTAACAGGTCGAGTTTTTACACCCCTAATCACTTTACTCTGCCATTAGCTGACCCGAATATTTCTGGAAATGTGAACTACAGAGGGAACACCATGCTTCAGCTATGCCTTCATTCATACCAAATAGAGCAGAAAGATTACGTCATGTATCTCAGATTTTTCCTGCTTGTGCATCTCATAATAGTATTTGGCTTTTCTGCAAAAGTGTCACTTTGCTGATAATATTAATTTCAGGGTTTCCCTCTAATCTTACTCACCATCATTGTTCCTTTTCTACAGAGCTGCTTATTAGCTAGTTGCTCCCTGAAGTCATCTTAGATGTTTCAGGCTGTTTCTACAAATTGTCAAGCTCATTCTGAATTCTCACCCTCCCAAGTTTTTGGACTTCTTTTCAGTGACTTGATATCTTCTATCCTAATAAATACACTTTATTTCCTTTCCTATGTCTTGAGTACAAATTTCCAGTCCATCTTATAGTAGTTTAATCCAGCCATTGTTTCCCTTCCTTTCTATAACAGTGTCAGGTGAAACATTGCCAGAAACCTCACTGAAGTCAAGACACACAGCCTCTACCGCTTCTGCCCTATCCACAAAACCTGCTACCTTGTCACGGGAGGAAATTAAATTGGTTTGACAAGGTTTGTTTCTGACAGTATTGAATCTGATTGAGATGGAGCTAATTTTCCCCATAGCAGCCCTCCTAGTGTTGTGCTTTGTGTCGATCGGTAGAAAGGTGTTGGTACCACCCCAGTGTTTTGGCAGCTGCTGATCAGGGCTCCACAGCTTCAGGGCTGTCTCTCCAACATTCCCCCCTCACCAGTAGGCTGTGGAGGGGGCAAAGTCTTGGGAAGGGACACAGCTGGGACAGCTGACCCAAAGTGACCAAAGAAATATTCCATACCATCTGATGTCTGCTCTCCTCTAAAAGATAAGAGAAAGGAGGAGAAGGGGAGGGCATTCATTATTATAGCATTTATCTTCCAGAGCAACTACTGCACATACTGAAGTCCTGCCTCCCGAGAAGGGGCTGGACATAGTCTGCTGATGGGAAGTAGAGAATAAAACTTTTGTTTTCTTTTGCTTCCACATGGGGCCTTTGCTTTTGTCTTATTTAAGTGCGTTTATCTTGACCCACAAGGGATTTTTCCATCTCATTTTCTCCCCACCTTGTCCTGCTGAAGAGGGGACTGACAGAATGGCTTGGTGGGCACCTGGTGTCCAGCCAAGGTCAACTCACCACTCTGACAAATCCATATTGGCTGTCATTCATCTTTTTGTTATCTTCTAGGGGCTTACAAATTGTTTGCTTGGTTATTTGCTCCAGGATTTTTCTAGGAATTGAAGTTAAGCTGACAAATCTATCCTCCTTTCCTCCTTTTTTTAAAGATAGGCTCAATAATTGTGCTTTTCCAGTATTCTGGAACCCCCCCATAAGCTCCCCAAGATAACCAGTGACAGCTCTGAGATTGTCCTGACAGCTCTTTTTCTCTGATAGTGCTCACTTTGGGATGAATTTCCTGAGGCTCAATGACCATGAAAATATATAACTAGTATAAGCACTTATCTTATTTAGTCTCACTTCTTCTTGTTTGTCATGTGCTTAATTGCTTTAGTCATTTCATCACATCAATCTCTTCACCAAAGCAGAAGCACAAGAGGCTGTAGAGGTTGTGGCTTGTTTGCATGTTTTTGTCCATTGATTTCCCAGTCCAACTGGTAGTAGAACAAGACTTTTCCTACTCTTCTTGAATTGCCTGACTTTCTATATTCTCATATTCAATATTCTTATATTTCTATATTCTCATACTAGATTCTGTCTGTGACCTGGATATTTCTAATAAAGCTCATGATTAATTTGTGTTGTTTTTTTAATAGCATCCCATGAGATCTCTGACAAAAGCTTTTGAAAAAAAAAAAGAGTGCTGTCAGTTGTGTTCATAGTATTCTGGTGTGGTTATATTAAAAACACTCATCTGCTGCATTTAAAGAGTTAAGGCACTTCAAGCACTGATATATTTCCACCTAATATCAAAAGGCATTTCTGATCACAGAGATCTTCAAATATTTATTTGTATTTACTTTTAATAAGCACCATAAAACCCGTTTCAACAAGCAGCAATTTAATTGCATCATTGCATTTGATCAGATGAACATCCTGTTCATAATAAAGCCTTCCCCATAAATAAACATAGAAAACACAAATTAAACTTCCACATTTCCATCTTAATGTCTCAATTCTTTCTTTACATGTTGTGAATTGAATTTTTCTCTGGAATAATGTGTACACTGAAATGTTGCTATGCATATTTACATACTCATATAAATTCTGCCAATACATTGTCTAACTTGGGATTTGCCCCCATTTCAGTCATCAGCATAACTACACTGATGTAAACCACTTGTATTCTATCAAAGGTGATGAGACAGCTGAAAACTGCAAGAAAACAAATGAAACAGAGTTCAATTTTGCTTATAAAACAAATATTTTTATTCAGTCCAAGTTTTCCATGAACACGTCAGTCTAAATTTCCAGATTTTAAGTTACTGACATTTTTATCCTGAAAGCACAAAATCATTTTTAGCATTCTGATGCACTAACCGCTTATCAGTTGCAACAGTTGATATTAAAGCATTTTCCATCCTCTGCTCTCTAAATTGCATGGATTGTGTAGGAAATCCTGAACACAATTCTGCAGTTTCCAATAGTTGTTAACGATGTGGAGTGAATACAGGAGTGCGACGCTAAACTAATCAGTGATATTGGACATCGGTGAGTAGAAAACACTATATTAGTGCCTAAACTGTGCAGTGATCCATGTCTCCTAATTCTGGGAGAAAGTTATGTTAAATTGATTTGAAAATAAGTGGACAGAATCATTATGCCTACATTTATAGCTAAGCTGATGGAAATCAGATGGATTTTAGTTTTGCAGTGCACCTTATAAATTGATGCTGAAGATCCCAATAGAGACTTCACTGCCTGCTTTCTGTCCACCCAATAAACTGTGATTATTGGATCCTGATGACATCTGCTCTGAGGCTGTATTAAAATGAATTGGAATAAACCTACAGGAAAAGCACGTTGAGGCAACTTGAATATGGAGGAAGCTGTAGAGCTTATCATCATTGACACATGTGGTCCAAGGAAGGACAGTCATGGAGCTATGGATGTACGCTGAAAGGCAAGGTTTCTCAAAATGCAAACTGAAACTCAAGTCGGTGTTGCCTAGATTGCTCCTGGAAAATACATTCCTTTGGATAAAAAAAAGAATAATTTTTTTTCAGAACAGCTGAGAAAGTTCATAACAAAAGCAAGAAAGTGGAATACAGAAAGTCATAAATGTGTACCCTTGTGGTTAGTGCTTGGAGGCTGGTTTAGTTCTGAGACACTAAGATATCCTGGCCTCAATGAGGAGCAGAGAATGTGCTCAGTGGAAGCACTGGAAATTTCTTCCTAGAAACTACTAGGATATGGATTAATGGTTTTATTAGATTATTCTAACCAAAATCCTTGCCAAAAAAAAAACCCCACATGGTAAAAATACTAAGGACAGCAGGCATAAATAATAAGAGATTCTTCATTGCAATATATAAGTATTCCTTAACAGTCAGGGACTTTTACTGCTTGTATCAACTTCCAGTTCAGGCCTATGCAATATGCAATATTCAGCTCTCACTATTGAAGAAACTGTTATTTGATAGATTTAAGACACGAGTATCCAGATTCAGAAGCACTAAGGAACCTCAAATCCCTGATACAACAAATACCTTACTAACATCAACGTGACTTAGGAATTCAGTCCCCTTGGGAAAGGGAGTGTCTTTAATGTGTTTTTTTCCTCTCTAGAAATTTATTTTCCAAATTATACTTTTAAACCTTTCCTCAATATATATGCCCATAAAGGAGGAATTTCTTGAATTTTAGAGCTTCTAATTTCAGCTTTGATTTCTTTTCACGTAAGCAGTAATTAAAGTCTTTTGTGCAAACAGTTTTTGTGTTTTTTCTAGGCAGTCAGCAATCAAGGACGGTGATAGTCAAAGCAGGAGAGAGCCTAAAGCTCTGATAGAGAATTGCTTTAATAGAAGTGGGAATTATAACTATTGACACTTCCTACTCCTATATCCATTCTCTTCTGAGACCTGTAGTGTATGCTTGGTTGAGATGTACCTTTCTCCAAATTCTTGCATCTGTTTGAGCTTGGACCTGGAAATTCTTGGGTCCACACAAAGAACAGCTTCTTGGTCCAGACATCTTCCGCCTTCTCCATTATCTCCAGAAACTGTTGCTATTCCTTTCTACCATTCACGTTGAAATTAATGTGTGATTCTGCAATTTTGGTTCCTGTGATGTCTACAGAGCTAGTGCCACATCATATATGTCAAGTTGTTAGCCTAGGAAGACAGTTAATTTACACTTCTGTAGCTGCTAAGTGACATCAGGGCTTTCCAGCCATTTTTATTGAGGAGCTGCTTAAGTAGGGTGTGTATCAGTAACTACACTGGAATGAGTCATCTGTTTTGCAGATTAGTTGAAATGCTGAGCTAATCTGTTCTCTAATCCAATAAAAATACGTTATCTTCAATAGGAGAACGTGGAGAAACTTGTCTTAGTTTAACCACACGCATCAGGCAACATCTACCTCATTAGCAGTTTTGTGTAACAGACATAAAGTCACTGGAACAGAACGTGTTCACAGAGTAAATATCTCCCACTTTGAAAATAAGTATCTTGGCTTTGGCTCAGCATTTATTTAGCAGTGGGAAACTGCTGTCCTGTGACAATGTTCCATTTCACTGATATCATCTCCTAATGATGTTATAAGTGGGGACAAGTTAACCTCAGAAGGTTCAGAGGTTCAATTTTCATTAAGATAAGCATCTAGAAACTTCGAAAGCTTATGAGTTATCTCAACTTCAGCTGTTATTCTTATTCTCTAATAAGCGCTTGTATCTCTTGGTCCTAACCTCCTGAAAAATCTCCCTCAGGTAATCCCTCTGTCCCTTTTTCCCACCAGAAGATGTGTTAGGAGCGGTTCTGTGAGGTCCTGAGCAGGTTCTGGCTGCTGGGGGCACTACATTTCCCAGAGTTTTTTTCAGTGCAATAAATAAGATCACAAAAGGACTTTCTCTAAATAACCTTCAGTCCGAGGCCGCAGTGCAGCCATTTCCTGCAGCACACATGGCTGGTAACACTCACAGATGGCACAAGGTTGATGCCTTGGTTTCAGGCATTTAGCATAAACTACTCATTTAGGTTCCCTTTGTAACCACCAGAAAGATTCAGTTGATGCTGGAAGGGACTCGAATTTACCTGACCTTGATGGAGTTTGCCTGGAAATGTTTTGTCCTGGTTTTCACGTTTTCGTTTCAGTTAGATTCATCTGCCCTTTGTGTTCTCCAGAAGAGTCATTACAGTTCAGGAAGATGACAGCCTTGAAACTATCTGCCAGTCTGATACCTACAGAGAGAGGATTTATCCTCCTTTCTCTAGCTAATGCCTTAACCTTTGTTCTTCCCCCTGCCACAATACACTTGCAGGCTGCATACCCTTGTGCTTATGAGCAAATTTAAAAAGTTTCTTCCCAGCTCCTTTTTTTTTATCCTGTCTTATTTCAATTCTTTCTCTTTTAAACTGCTGTTTTCAAGTCGCTACATTCCTTTCAGCCAGACCCCCACTCATAGTTTACTCACTGTTATTTCTGCCCCAAATGAGAAGTAATAAAATTTAAGCAAGACTGGTGATATAGTGTGTCTCAATTCTTAGGGTCACAATTTGTGGAATAGAACAATTGCCGAGTACTTCTAATCCTCATCAGCAAATCTATCAAAGAATCTGAAATTGGCTACCCCAGCCAGGGCGAAGCACTAAAAATACACAGATCTCTAGGGAAAGTTAGTCTATATAACATATTTTCATGTTCACTTATTTCTTCTCTAAGTTTCTGCCTCACACAGACATTTCACTCGTAGGGTTGCATGCATTAATCAAAATAAACAGTTAGTGAATGGGGCACGCCGATGTAATAGATCTACTTAACTCCAATTAAACCAAGCAGTGGGCAATGTAACCTCTCTTTGCTGTTGCTGAGGCATTGCATACAAATTACGGGAGGCAGGTTTGCTGCTGACCATTCAGAGTTGTCTTGAGTGCTGGGCACTTAACACCAGCTCAGAGATGATGATCCTTTCCAGTTTGATAGGAGGGAAAAAAAAAAAAAGAAGAAAAAGGGGTTAAAACTTGATGTAGGCATCCCTAAATAAAAGTGTGTACCTTGAAAGCCAATGATGTGTTCAAAGACAAGTTTCACCTTCTAATCTTCATGATGCATGCCTATAAATTTATAGCAATATTGCCAAGTGATGAGTCATATGGAAATAAAAAACCGCTGATCTTTTATGGAAACTATGAATTTTGAGGTCCATAAGACCTTGAAGAAAAGCATGAAAATAGGACTCAAGTGCACCCTATAGACTCAAAAAACAATAAAAAAAGTAAATCTTACACTTTGTCTTTGAGTCTTGTGATCACTGAGATACAGCCAAATGCATAATATTATGTCTGCGTACAATATATATTTATTAAATATAATATTTATAATATAATAAATGTCCATAAGAATGGTCTGGTGAATGATCTGAGCATTGTCAGACACTGTCACCATGCTGCAGACTGATAATATCCTATTACTTTTTATTTAAATGGCTATGTTTTCTATCACCCCACTTCCACCTCTTGTGTTTACTGTGAAATGTGGTCTCTTTCAGCAACAAAGATTCAAATACCTGTGGTTATTTTGTCATTTATATGCAGTTCTATCATCGCTTGTTTTAATCTCTGTTTTAGGAGGTGTTCTGTTTACTACACTGCAATGGTTTTTGAATTAAGCTCAGCAAAAAGTGTTTCTACATCAACTATATCTTTGAATATTTTAATATATTTGTTTGCTTAAACATTGGCTTAGTCAGATAGCACTGAGGATTTGTTTTTAAGTATAATGTTTGCAATTGACAGATGACTTTTCTCTTGCTGGATTCTAATTGCTTGTAACCCCGAGGGAAAACGTTTACTATTGTATATATTAACTTTTTTAAACTAAGAAAGCAGTTTTTTGAAAAATAAACCAAGAATTAATACTTCATAAACCAGTACTCAATCTGCAAACCCAGTTGGAAATAGTGGAACTACAAATTTAAAATGATGCCTGTAAGAAATAGAGTTGTTTGATGTGGTGTAACTCTTACCTGCAACACCTTAGATCCAGTATTCTACATGTAATGAAATTCTTAGTTGTAATGCCATGCCGAGCATCTTGAGGTAGTAATGAAAAGAACAAGAGCAGCAACAATATTGAAAATACTGTTTTCAATCTGAAAAGAATACCAAGTGTTTTCTTGTGACCGCAAGTTTATACACGTCCCTTTGGTTCCATCTTACCCTATGGCAAGCCAAATGAACTTTTATAACTTGTGTGGTGATTGTGAAGAGTGCTGAGATATGATCATCTCACAGGACAAATTCTAGTGTAAAAATAAGGAGATAAAGTGCTTGCAATGACATGCAGCTCTTTAGTAAAAAACTTTTGCTATTCCTCATGTTGATATTGCTGTTATAGTAGTTAGCATGACAATATTTGGTTTGATCCTTTACTATACATACTATGTTTTACATAAGTACCTATTGATTTTAATGGTACTTGAAAAGTCTATTTTAGTCAAGAGCATGCAACAGAAACAGTATAAACGGCAGTAACAAAACAAATAAGACTTCTTGCTCTTTACTTTCTAAAAATGTACATATGTGTTCCACCCCCAAATTTCAGAAACAAAGAAAACAGAGAAAGTCCTGAACAAAAATTTGCATCAAATAACAAGACGGATCACATTTGGATGCTATCAGAAGCTGGAGAAAACAAACACTGTTGTTTCTGCCTCAGAATGCAAGAGCTTGATTTTCCTATAAACACTAATCACACATTTATTAGATTATTATGTTGGAAGAAAAACCTCTTGGAATAGCTTATCTTGGTCCCACAGTTCCTTACATAAGTAGTTGTTCTTGAGGTTTTGAGCTACCTGGGCTGGTGGGAGAGAGTTGTCCCTGCCCAAAAAAGGGGTTTGGAACTAGACGATCTTCAAGGACCCTTCCAGCCTTAACCATTCTATAATTCTATGAACCGTTCTTTCTAGGCTAACCAGAGTCTGAAACGCCAAAGACTCCTTTTGACTTTGGAGATATTTTATATGGCACTAAGAAGGTATGAAAAAATTACTGAAAGCTGACAGTGACTAGCAGTAATATACCACAACTGTGTTCGTAATCCCTTTACATTCCATAAAAAGAAGGGAAAATATTTAGTTTTTCTATTTATTTTTTTTAGGTAATGCAGAAAATGTGTCTGAGATTCCTACAGGTATTCAGAGAAATGATGTCTGTCATTTCTGTAGGTTTCAGTGCCAGCTTGTAGTTTTTAACAAAGGGATATGGCACCTTTTATAGACCCTGAATGTGAATAGGAATGAAAAGGGATTTAGTGACTCTGAGACCCATAGCAACTAACGTTGAACAGCATCCCGCTACACCAGTCAGTATGTATGACACCTTAACCAATTCTAGCCTGACTAATGATGGATGAAGAGACAGGCAGGTGACAATGCCACGCTCTTTCACTTTGTCACAGGGGCTACAAAGCGACTGTCATGCATAGACAAATCTTCCGACTAATGCTACCAGTGCCTATTTGCATTTCAGTTCCACACAAGTCAAATTGGTTTTACTGCATGAAAGTTATTCTGCTGTAGCATAAGTTCTTGAAACAGCAGCTCTTTCATATCTGAAATAATTAAAGGTGCAAAGACTTAAAGTGGAAATGTCCACTGAATGAATGAAAGCTGAGCATAACAGGAAAAAAATCGCTTCCATTTAAATTTATCATGACTGATTGTCACTTTCAGTTATTATATTTACCCTGTTTTCCTAGGAGTGTTTACATTTTATTCAAATGTTTTACCTCATCTTAAGGCACTGAGCACCACTGAGCACCATCAATGAGACTGAAGGACATTAGAGGAGGTATTAACTTCCTGTGGGGTTAGTTCTTAGCACTGAGAAATACTAAAGAAAAAATGCTGTTAGCTTTGTCATGTTGTTGGCACAGTACAGGAGGTACATATAGCCTTATGTTCTCACTGAAATGCTGTTTCCTTCTCTAACAGTTGGAATTTTCATCTTTATCTGAACCCTGTGTAGAGAGAGGTAAGACTCATCCTCGATCACTGCCATAAAAGTCATGATCAACTGTGATTTCTTGAAGAGAACATTTTGCATTTGAAGGTGAGTCATTACTGCATTACGTTAGCATCCAAACGTGCTGTCCAAGATGAGAAATCCCTCATGCCAGGCACATACAGTAAAATAGAGCCCTTTCATTGAAGTTTACAACTGCCATAGGAAAGACAGACCAGAGATAGCATTAAAAGATATAAATTCAATATTGGATGAAACCAGTTTTGTGCAGATGGCAGATCTTTGGATGAAGATTGTCATCTCTAGTCCAACAAGGCCATCCCTTGTTCCTTATCTGAATGTGGCTTGAGACAAACTGGAACACTGTCTCAGGTAACTAAACTGTACATAAGAAAGATGTGTTCCACTTGCAGGGACAATTAAAATCTTGCTGCATAGATATTTCCTCCTGAATATGCCCTGTGCAATGTTAAAGCAGTCTAGGCTTCTTGAAGCCCACAGTCTTATTTTTTATATCCTCTTTCTTAAATGTTAATGCCAGCGTACCCAAAATCTGCAGTATTACACCAGCTTCACTTGACATATTGTGTAAGAGATTGTATGACTTATGTTGTTCCGGAACCAACAGGCCCATTCTAATGTAAAACTGCCTTCATTAAATACCTTTATAAACTTCATGGAAAATAGAGTCGCTAAATCTCCCAGCCTGTTTATAAGATCTCAGAGCCAGATGCATTACCTTAAAAACCCCAACAAGAGCAGCTTCTAGATTTTTTTCCACTTCCAGTTCAACTTTCAGAAATTAAAAGCTTCTGCCCTTTGATAGAATTCACGAAAATGTCTTTAAAGGCAATCTCTGAAGAAGACTTCCAGTTTGACCTGGATTTAGAGAGCACAATTGATAGGATTAGTCCTTCTCTCCAGCTATCCCTGTTAAGGCAATTAAAACAGGACATAGTAAAAATAGAGTAAGATAGAAGATCCAGGGCATAGCCTCTTAGGCTTAGATATAAAATGTCTAGTATTTTTTCTGCTATATGTCTTTCTATCCACAACTTTTCTGAACAAAAAGCTAGACATAACCAACAGACAGTTAAGTCATTTGTATCCTAAGCTGTAACACATCACAGTGAACATGCCAATGGCATACTTAGGGTACAAGAAGTGTCTGCAGGTCATAGGTGGGCAAAATTAAATAATAGAGTCTTGCCGACTGGAAGGTGAGATCTGTTAAGAGTCTCGAGAGCTTCCGCAGGGAGCTAGTGGGAGCTCTGTAGCTTTGGTCATTTAAATCAGACCAAATATTTTCACAGAGAATATGCTTCAGGGAGTCATCAGTGATATTTAAGACATCATTTGCAATATATCTAATACACCAGGATTTTGTAAAACCAATATAAAGTAGTGTGTAGAAGAAATCATCTGGAAACAAGCTTATGCAGCTCCCAGTTCAGCAAAGCACTGGCAAATTGTGTCCCCCTCCTCCTTCCAATAGATTTACAAGGCTGTCCTGTGGTTACAACACAACTTCAGCTCTTGGTGACCTGCTTGCACGTCCTTGTGCTGTCCCAGACCTTGTCTCTGAAGGGATGAGGGGCCCTGATACAGAAGCAATGAACTTTGCAGGTACTCCTGCAAAATATGAATGACTATTCACATATTTAACTAGGAAGGCTGACCATGAGGAAATATGGAGAATTGTTAAACTCATAATTTATTTTGCATTTTCCTCATCATTGTAGTAAAAGTGTTCCCTGAAATGTGTTAATTGCCCTACATCTCTGCAGAGGCTCTGATTTTTTTTGAGGGGTGAAAAAGAACCTAAACTGTGAAACCAACCAAAGCCAGCAGACCCCTGCAATGCCTGGACTGATCACATTCAGAGACCACATGGCGCTTTTTTTGCCCCAAAAGCTGAACTCCTGCTGTAAAGTTTTATTTTTCTTAGAGCAACAGTCCTCTCAAAAGGCTGGGAAGAATGTCACTGAGGTAAATTTTGTACAGTTTAGTTGATTTTAAAAATAACCCAACTAGGCATATTTCACGCATCAGGAATAGTCCTACTGAAGACAACGGTGATAACTTCTGTAGGAAAGGGGCCAGTAGTAAGATCTCTGTTTCCTTGGAGATCACATGCTTTGGAATCACTCAAGCAGTATCACAATCTTCTGCCTGTAATACCTTATTCATTTCCATAGAAAACACTTAATATATTAAGATATCACATGAAGGATGAAGTCTTTAGATAACCAGTAAATAAGAGGGAATTAATAAATCCTACCATTCTGGTTTCATGGGACTAAGGCTGAAGGAGAGAAAAATAGACCAAGAAGCTATTATCAGATTTTGCATTTTTTATGCCTGAAAGCCTTTTAATTTCAAATTTCAAAATAGTGTAGCATTTATAAATATAGTGAGCAGAATATGCAGAAGATACTCTGTTCCAAAGAAGAAATAAAAATGCATGTAAAATAACTGTGAGAAACATTTATTACTCTGAAGGCAAGTTAATTTTATTAATTTCAGATGAGAGGAAGCATAGAATTTCTAGGTTTTCTTTGGGCGCAGTCATATTATTAAACACCACAGAGAAATCTCCAGTGAACCCCTGTCTGAAGGAAGCTTATTTTGGCTTTCCAGATTCACATCACTGTCAGAAGTGAGGTGACTCAGAGAGTCTAATCAATCAGTTAAAGTTTTCTCACGGTTCCCATGGTTGTGGGATATGGGAATCGTAGCGGAGTTTTAAGTACTTCCAATTCATGAGAACTCAGACTCAGATATGGCTACAAACTTAACAGCTGCCCAAGGACTGTCTGCAAAATTCAAACGCCCTCCCTCAAAAAGCAACAGCTGTAATTGGAACCCAGTGTGAAAAGGGTGACTTATTCACTGCCGCCTTTTGTCTGCGGTGTTTGGATTCAAAGGCATGACCAAGGAAGATGTCCCACTGAGGCCAGCTGTCTGGATTTGTGCCAACAATTTGCATTTGCTTATATTGCTTATGGGAGAAACGGATGCTACAACCTGTCATGCAAAATGCATAGTATAAAGGGAGCTAGTAAAAAAAAAAAAATCATTTGCCCTAAAAAAAATAATCTAAGGAATTATTATTTTTTAAGTATTAATAAACATTTTGAAAGTTTTCTGTATTTTCCAAGTGATGACTGCAAAACTAAAAGTTTTTCTTCCCCTCAGCCCAAACCTGCAAATTTTACCAAATAAAGACATTCCATTTCACTGAAAAGAGCTTTCTATCAAAAGACACTTTCAAAAAGTTTTAACTGTTCTAGTTAAACTCCACCAGGAATTATTCTAAAAAGTATGTCCTTTAGCTGCAGAAAACCGCAGGAGTGAATGCTTGGATGCTGTAGTCCTTCTCCAACACCCTCATTTACCCTCAGTGAAATGAGAGGAAGTTTTTATTCTGTCATTTATGCCTTTGTGTGTTTACAAAACTCATTCTCTGATGGTGAAAAAAATGCCATGGAAATGCAGTTAGAAATTTGTACTAGTTGCTGGACTTCTGCGGCCAGGTGTTAAAAACATTCTGGCTCCAATTAAAGGTCAACTCAGTCTCCAGCACAGTTACCAGTGCCCAGAGATGAAAATGGGAGATGATACAATGCCAGAGCACCAGTCAGACTGCAGCATCTAGTGCTTCAGTGAGTCAGATGTGATGCCTTGATATTTTATGTAGTGTGAAAAATACATTTTGTCTCTAACTGGAAAGCTTTCAAGACACCATGACATATATCATAGAATCACAGAATGGTTGAGGTTGGAAGGAACCTCTGGAAGACATGTGGTCCAACCCTCCTGCTCCGGCAGAGCCAGCTAGAGCTGGGTGCTTCCACCCTCTATATGCCTCCTTTTTGTGTTTGAGTTTGGCCAGGACGACCTTGTTTGTCCATGTTGCCCTCCTGGCTCTTTTGCCTGACTTCGTATTTGTTGGAATGGAAATCTCCTGAGCTTGGAGGAAGTGATCCTTGAATATGAACTAGCTTTCTTGGGCTGTCATTCTCTCTATGGCCTTCTCTCATGTGACTCTTCAGAGCAGGTCTTTAAAGATGCCAAAGCCTGTTCTTCTAAAGTGCAGAATTATCAGCTTGATTTTCACTCTTCTCCCCGCCCTCAGGATCCTGAATTCCACCATTTTACGATGACTGCAGCCACTGCTGCCTTTGACTTTCATATTCTCAACAAGCCCCTCATTGTTGGTGCATCTGAGGTCCAGCAGAACACTCTCCTTCTTGGTTTCTCTGTCACTTGGAGGAAGAAGTTATAATTAATGCACTCCAGAAGCTTCCTGGATTGTTTATACCTGCTGTGTTGTGATACAAGGACTCTCTGGGTCTTGGCCATATTGACTACCATCAGTGGTCCACTCTGGCCCCCAATAGGGAGACGTGGAGACACACCATCCATAACGCTGCTGCCTCCCTTGAGAATGCACGTAGAATTAGTCTTGAGGAGAAAAGACAACGCAGAAAGAACCGTGCCTCGCCAATACCGCCTAAGGAGACTTTCTGCTGTGCCTTTTGCAGCTGGACTTGCCTATCCCACATCGGCCTTTTTAGCCATCGGTGCGCTTGTAGCAAGTGTGGGTGGAGCCCTTCCTGTATCTTCGTTCGCGAAGCCTAGCCATGATGATGGTGATGATGTCTCTCCAACAGATAATCTCTCTGCTTATTTTTCTCTAAGATAGGACTACCAGATTCTGTCAATTTTGAGGGTATTTCCCTGCTAGGCATAATCTTTCTGAAGGACACTGGTCAAAATAATGGTCACAGTTCTTACAGAAGTATTTTGTCTCAGTTTGGTGAAACAATGCCCTGATAGTTTGGGAAAGTCCATGGTTAAACTAAGCCAAATTAGCAGGTACCAAAAAATACTCCAAGCTGGGTAATGGAGGGGGAATGTTTGACAAGGGACAAGGACAAGGGACAATGGGTGCAAGCTGGAGCATAGGAGGTTCCACCAAAACATTAGGAAAAACTTTTTCACTCTGAGGGTGACCGAGCCCTGGCACAGGCTGCCCAGGGAGGTTGTGGAGTCTCCTTCTCTGGAGACATTCAAAACCCGCCTGGATGCGTTCCTGTGTGACCTACTGTAGGTGATCCTGCTCTACCAGAGAGGCTGGACTAGATGATCTTTCGAGGTCCCTTCCAATCCTGAATGTTTGGTGATCCTGTGATTCTGTGAATACTATTTTTTATCAATTCACTTGACAGGGTAATTTTGCTTTCATCCAAAGATATTTTTCAGTTTGTGCAGATAAATGGAACAATTGGAAAGTTCAGTGTGAATACCCAGAAGTTTTCCTTTTGAGGTGTCTAGAGACAAAGTAAACATACTTCTAATCGTGTGCAGAGAAGAGCAAAGGCAATTAAAATTAAGTCCAGCATGATTCTGGTAACAAAGTTATGTCAAGCTCAGAAATAGCCTCACTAGCCATGAGTGAGGGATCTCAGCAGAACCCTAGGCAAGCCCAAGTTACATCAGAGCACGCTCCAGATTCAGCCCTACTGATACACTTTGGAACCACTTAGCACTTCTAGCACAACGCCTTAGAAGTACAAAGAAATGAATTAGTGAGGAGAAAAAAAGGACTAATAATTTTCAGAAAGCAGGTATTTCTCAGCAGTCCTGATTTCCAGCCTGTTGTATTGCATGTGGAAAACAAGACATTCAATCAAGCACTGTTATGTAAGTGTGGCTCTTTGAGAGCACTCCATATACAGTATAAATTCTACAGGCAGAGTGTTTTAAGCACTTGGAAACTGCAGAAGATGGATACAGACTCTTTCTAACTCCATATAGGTTTGAAAACAGGAATAAAAAGTAGTATCAGTAGAAGAAACATTAAGAGGTGAGAGGCAAGCTTTATAGGGAGAAGTAATATCTTTTATTAGAATAACTGATAGTCTTGGAAAAAAACAATCTTTCCAGGACAAAAGCCCCTTAAAGCTTGTCTGTTTCTTTTCATTTCTATTACTTTGTCTTGGAAAAGACATTACTTCTACCACAAGTTCTTGTCTCTCTTCTGTGTTCAGACAATCACTTAAAAGAAGGTATTTCACTTCATTTAAGTGCTTTTGAATAATGAAAGCTGTGTTGCCTGCTTTCCCAGAGTGAGTAAGAGTTTACTCTTAGAGTAGTCAGTGCCCTGAGGGAAGTCGTTTGAATAGGACTAGGATCTGCTCTTTAAGGGCAATGGGGAAAAAAGAAGGATCAAAATGAATTTACAAAACCTCATTTTTCAGGACTAGCTTAACCGCTTCCTGGAAAACAGTAATTTTCACATACCCTCACTCATCTTTTGAAGGTACTGCTCCTCATGGCAGGAGGCCAAAGAAACTAACCCTAAGTATCTTTCACCCAGTGAAATTCAAAGCGTTTTGTAGAGATTAGTTAATCAAGTTCTGATGTCCCTAGTAGGTTTATGAATGTTTTGTAGATGACACCATGGTAACAGAAGTGCTGAAACCCATATTTCAAAGAATGTTACACAAGAGCAGTGGAGTAGACAAGAGCATATTCCTCTACTCATGTGAATGGATTCACTTTCCTAAGCCATGGGGAATATCAAATCAAGTTTCTTATAAGGAGTGGGGAAATTTTCATGGTAGTATTTTTCATGCATTTATTTCCTTAACTTTCTAACTGGCTGTAATGCTTCCTAAGGTGGGGTTCCAGTATCAAGGCAGGCTGAAAAGCTACCTTGATGGTTACTGCAGTTGACACACATGTCATTTGCTTTTTCATATTTATCCAGCAGATGCCCACATCTGAGCTAGTCATGACAGACTCTCTCCAGAGCTATGGTGAGGGACAGGCATTTTTAGGCTGCAGTTGTAATGAATCTATTATAAAGATTTATTTTCAGAATAGTTAAATTGTGCCCGAGAAGCATATTTTTCTTCGTTGTCTATAAGGGCGATAAAGAGTGGGGGTGAATAGCTGAGATGCTTTCTATACGCTATATGTGCCTAAGTTGATCAGATGAAACCCATCTTCTACTGCCAAACTACATCAACCCATCAAGAAATGATTTCTTCTTTACAGCTCGATCCCTTTTCATCTGCTCTGTCTGCATTCAAATGTTTTAGGCACATTATGTCATCCCTCTGAAAACCTCATGAATGTTATCTTTTATTAATGCCCTCAGAATTGCTGCTGATTATATTACGGCAATGTCTTGAAGGCTTAAACAAGATCAGGGCCATCTCTGCTACTCACTGTCCAAGCAGAGTGGCTGCATCAAAGGCATGAATATAGTGTTTCTGAGCTTGAGTTACATCCAGTTCACACTCATGTAAGATCCAAATAAGTGTGAAACCCCCTCCTTGCATGTGCTGCCTTGGTTTCCATGGGAAGGAGAGGTTGGCACATGAGTCAGGTGGGAGCTGTAACACAGCCCAGCCAGGACCCCAAGATAGATTATTGCAGGTCATGATGCTGGCCTGCCACAACACTGTTGTGCACAGCAGCTCCAATGTGTTTAGGAATAAGACTATGCCTGAGAGAGAAAATGAGCTAAAAAATTAGATTATGTCATCCTGCTGTTTGTGAACAGGAGAAGATGAAGCGCTAAGAGATCGATCGCCCTGCAGAGTCAATAGAAGAGTCTGAAACAGAACTCATCTCTTAACCTGCAAGACATTCTTCTTTGAATGTACAGACGTTTTATTGTTTAGTCTTAAACACCTTGCACACAACCACACAGCAGCTGCGAGACAAAGCTATAACCCAGGAATTATGACACAGAGTTTTAGCAGAGACTCGAGAGATGTAAAATCTGCAAACCTGTGGGAAAAGGGTCTAAAACATATCAAACGCATTCAAGTCCTGCGTTTACTTTGAGAACTGAAAGTTGGAACAGAAAAAAATACTTTAGTAAGTTTCTTAAAAAATAATGCATCAAGCCTATTCCTTTAAAACCTGAGCAGGTGTATTAAATGTGGAGTTCAGAACTGCAGTATGATCTATTGTGCACAGACATGAATGACTCCTGATATTTGATTGTTTTATTACTTCCATCTGAGCTAACCTTCGTTACTTGGATTTTACAAATTTAAGGACTTGCCAGCCTGCTTGCCAGTTAAATAAAGGGCACAGCTAAGGTCTCCGAACATCTGGTCCAAATACTTAATCATCTTGTTGCATGAAGGCTGGTATTTTTATCTCATACCCTGATTGGGTCTGCATAATTTTTTTTCACAAATTGGTATTTAAACCTCAAAACCTTTAGCTAACTACATCTGTCATTGATATTTTATTGTTTAATTTCTTTTTATAGAGCCAAATTACATCTCTCCCACATACAGCCTGCACTTTACATGTCTAATTTGTCGACATGTTCTATAATGATAATTTCATTGATTTAGAAAGTGACATTATGAGCAACATATGTTCAGTTTAGCAGTAAACCTTGTTAAAGCAATAATGTCCCATTCTTCCCTCCACCCTCCCAAATTCAAATACAACCCACATTAGGAGGCAGCTGAGTCATTTAACTGCTTTGATTCTTGTAAATATAGAAACCTGCTTGCTGTTTAGCTTTACAGTTTGGCTGCATATATTTCCTACTTTGGGTTGCTAGGAAAGGACAGTACAGAGATTAATTATGCTATATTACTTTGTCTAAAAGCACGATACATGTTAATTTCCTCTGGAAAAGATACTTGGAAGGCAAAACTGCTCCCTTAAAAAAAAAAAAAGAAAAAAATACAGGACATTCACATAGAAAGGATATAATTGAGGTACATCAGTTCATAGGCAGTAATGAGAAGATGCCCTATTACTTTCTCCCAATTATCCTTAATATAATCATCAAGAAACAGACCTATTTTCATATTACTTGTGAAACAGCTGAGTAATAAAAAGGAATTATTTTTATAGACTCCAGAGCTAGTTGAATGCTTTGCCATCTGTACTGGTGTAGGGTCTTTCCCCAAAGTGCTTAAAAAATGACTGCATTTTGATCTAGTAAAACAGAGTTTAGTGGTTTCAGGATTAGTCTGAAACTTTACACTGGAAACTCGGCTCAATTTTTGCAAAAACATTTTAGAAATACTTTACAAATCACTCCAAACCCCCCCCTGAAGTCTATAACGCAATTTATTAAAGAAAGCCCAGATCTCTTCTGAAAAATATCAAGAAAGGAAGTTAAAACTTGCTTTCATTTTGAAAAGGGAATCCACATTAAAAATAGCTAGAGAAGACAATTATTGCAGTGCAGTGGTCAGAGAAGAGGTCTGAGTCAGGAGACGTCAACAGAGATGTTATCTCCGCGTTGGGAATGTGCTTGACCTCTGCAGATCACTTGTATCTGCAGGTCAAGTGTCACAAACGGATGACTAAGAGTTATGTTCCTCTCTTGACCGTCCCCTCACTCTAAGTCCAAAAAAAAAAAAAAAAAAAGGAAAAAAACCGCAACAAAACATTTTCTCTGTTGTTTTCTGGCATACAAATTCTCTTCGAGGAATTTCGCAAGGATCAGTTTTTGAATATACTTTGGAGGTGAAAATCTCTTTATGTATTTATGAAAGCTTTTGCTGTGTGCCTATATTTTTTACTGTAAGTGGGCTGCTATTAAGTGGAATAGACATGACTATGCTTCATTCACCATCTGGAGTAACATCATAAGTTTTCTTCCATGATTTTCAAATCTTTGCACATTGCACTTAAATGGACTAATAGCACATGCACAAGGGGGAAATATTTCTCCAGATACAGGTTTTGAAACTTTATTCATGCTAAGGAATTTTCAAATGCATCATATCATTTAACTTCGGAGCTTGCTTCCTTCCTTCCTTCCTTCCTTCCTTCCTTCCTTCCTTCCTTCCTTCCTTCCTTCCTTCCTTCCTTCCTTCCTTCCTTCCTTCCTTCCCTCCTTCCTTCCTTCCTTCCTTCCTCTCTCTCTCTTTCTCTCTTTCTTTCTCTCTTTCTCTCTTTCTCTCTTCTCTCTCTTTCTCTCTTTCTTTCTTTCTTTCTTTCTTTCTTTCTTTCTTTCTTTCTTTCTTTCTTTCTTTCTTTCTTTCTTTCTTTCTTTCTTCTTTCTTTCTTTCTTTCTTTCTTTCTTTCTTTCTTTCTTTCTTTCTTTCTTTCTTTCTTTCTTTCTTCTATAATTTTCATTCACTACTTTTCTGGGTTTTTTTTGTCTACTTGTTTGTCTTGTTTGGTTTTTTTTGTTGTTGTTAAATGGAAAGTTTCTAAAGAAATTTAGTTGTTTATTTATTTTTTTTTTTCCTCTAGGGGGAGGAGTGCCAAATGTATGTAAACTGTATCTGTTTCTGTGAAGAATAATCTATGAATTCTAGAATAAATCACGCATTTCTTTTCACACTTCCTCTGAAAAGAAGTATTTTGTCATTCTGGAATGAAGATAACATATATGTCCACAATGAAAATAAATGACTTTCATTATGTGAATATCAGAGGACCAAAAGTGGGTTTACTTTATGTTAGCTAAGACGAAGATAAAACCTTGGAGGAGACAAGGTAGTCAGTGATTTTCACACCAAACACATCAGTCTGCTAGCTTGCATGGAGATGGACAAGCAGCCTTTCTCTTCATAAATTAATCTCAAATTCCTTGCCACACGTTTGATTTGAGTAACAGATCTCTCTTGTTTCTTAATAAAAGTGAGACCTTTTAGAATAGAACGTTTTCCCCTCAGTTTACTTAGCTCATTAGAATTAATTCAGAAGAACAAAATGACGTAATTTAAAGAGAAAACTGTTTCTATCTATCTGCGTTCTTACACATTTTAAATATTAGCAGGTGTAAGTCTTTCCCCCTTAGGAGTAAGGCACGGTATGCTGCAATATTAGCAACATATTTATCTCAGTAATGCTTGTAACTTTTTAGTGACACTGCTCTTGTTTATCAGTGCTCTTGGCATTTTCTCAAACCCTACCATACAAGAGGTTGAACTCATGTTGGTTTCTTTATATCAGCATGAATAGTGGCCCGTTAACACGGAACCAATGATTCTTTATTAAAAAGGTGCTAAAATATAATTTCCTACCTGGTTAAAAACTGATGATTTAATTGTTTGGATGTTTCTGAAGCATCAAAGTTAAGCATGAGGAAGACGAGTTTTTATTCTTTATCTAATATGATGATGGATATAACAGACTACTCACACTGATTTAATCAACAGTACTCTACAGTGAGTTATGAAACCAACCCTATGAGACCACAGTGGGCAAACTGCCTCGATTTCTTAATTTTGAATGATATAGGGTGCCATTTAACAATGCTTTGGGATTTGTGGGCATTCTTCTGCAGGATACTGTTTAATCCAAGCTCTAGCAAGTCACCCACTTAATCTCACAAGCTGGATTTTATTGCTTGTATAGGACAAATTAAAAGTCCTTTCTCCTTGTTTCAGCTAGAAGAGCAACAGAACTATGAAAGCATGTTATTTTAAGAGCATGAAAGCATGTCATTTTTTGAAGGCACTGTGTCAAGCACTGTAATCCGTCTGTGGTGTACAAAACTCTCTCAGAAAATCCCTGATTTGTACAGCAGACCAAATACTGCAGTGGGAGACAGATTAACATGTGCTGTAGTGAAGCCTTTTACCCTGAGACAACTGGCTAAAAACTTGGCTTGATAATGAACAGGGTCCATCTCCACCTGAAACCTGTCAATGAGCTCTGTGTAAAATAAGTCGAATGTACTCAATGTGAGTTTCAGCAGACAGCTTTCCCACTTCAAAAAATATCACAATTTGCAACGTAAAGAGAAAAGCAAATGGATCTAGAGACTGAGTTGCTTTTCACACAAAGATACGATCTGTTAGTTCAGGACTGTATAAAACAGTGCGGAGAAAAAAATGCCCAGCAACCAGCTCTAAAATTGTGTGGGTCCTTCTATGAAGCATCAGTAACATTTTGCAGCCATGAGGACCTGTAGACATAAGGGAGGCAAGGCATGAAGAGAGAGGCAATCTTTGATCTGGTCATCCGATATCTTTCTGTTCACCTTTGGCTTAAACAACTCCCTGTAGTGATCTTACCGTGGTGAACATACAGAATCTTCCCACAGATTTGTATTTTGTCAAGCGTAAGGGCAGCTGTATACATAAATGTGCACATTTAAATAATACAGCTGAAGGCCTCCCGTAGTACAACCGTTTTTTTCACTGGGTACGTTTCTGATCACTCAGCTTTTTCCAGAATATTATGGTCACTGATTCTCTTATCTGCAGGAGATAATATCACTGCCTCTTCTTCAAGCGCTAGATTTCAGAGTCACAAACTCCATGGCCAGTCAGTGGAACGCCTTGTTTAAACTCACAGTACACAGAAAAAAAATATTTACTGGGCTTACTGTTTATTTAGCGAAGTTGTCTAAACAGGATTTCTAGTCGTTACTCTTTGAAGAATATGACTCCAAGTCTCCATCACAGATCTTCAAAGCGTTCCCATGGTGGAGTGCTAGAGGGGGCTCTCGGGAGGCCTGGTTTAAGTAATCCTCCTCCACCTCAAGTGTGGGTGTGACTTTTTCTGTCTCTGATGGAGTCCACCCCCTCTGTGTCTACAGCTAGCTCTTTGCCAGAGAAGACTTATCCTTGGGGTTCTGAAAAATACTTCTGAAAAGCAAATTTTTGTTGCCTTTGGATTAGCGACACCACAAAGAAGGATTTCACTTCCTACCTTGTTTTTAAAGTGCATAAGTCAATCAAGCAATATATTTTACTGACAGGCAGAATAGTCATAGTTGAAGCATATGTATTTTATCTGCTTGGCAAGTGGAGTATTTGTATCATAGGTCTGTCTCAATTATGAGATATTCTGTGTATGCTTGTGCGTGTGTTTGCGTAGAAGCCCTTCAGAAACATTGGCAGAACACCAGCAATAAATCTGCACCACCTTTCGCTGTTCAAAATTTTTCTGTGACAGAGCTATGATTCTAGTTCAAAGATTCTTCCAGGTCCAAAAACTTTGTCAATTCTTCATACATTGTATAATGGGAATGCTAAAGGCTAATATCTGTATAGATGTCTTTTATCCAAAGGTCTTGTGGTGTATAAGTTGCATTGTCAGCAAAATATGTATTTGTTGTAATTTTTTAAAGAGTCTAAGCCTTCATGAAAGCTTGTTTTCATTAAAAAAGATTACTAAACAAGTAGAAATTTTTCCTTGAGATTTTAGCCAAATTCTTGTGTAATGGTTAGTTCCAATCATCTAATCTGGATGCTTTTAGCTGGAAATCTGCAGTCAGATCAACTTGAACTTTGATTTACCAAGTCTTTCCAGCTGAATTCATTTGAGACCAGACCACATTTAGATAAGAGACTACTTAGAAAAAAGTGAAGTAATTGAAAAAATATGTAGATATTTGAGTATTTGATATTATTGCTTTTATATCATTACCCACTCCTGGCTGATATGAAGAAGAACAATATGAGATGAGGATCTCTTACTGCAGGACTGAGTCTTATATTTATGTGTGGAATTTTTCCACAAGTCACTTGAAGCTGCAAATTGAGTTTCAGTACAGAATCGCAGAATGTTTTGGGATGGAAGGCACCTTTAAAAGTTGCCTAATCCAACTACCCTGCCATGGGCAGGGATATCTTCAACTACATCAGGTTGCCTGACCTTGAATGTTTCCAGGGATGGGGCTTCTCTCTGGGCAACTTTTTCCAGTGTTTCACCCCCCACACTGTGAAAAATTTCTTCCTTATACCTAGCCTAAATCTATCCTCTTTAAGTTCAAAACTATTAGCCCTTGCCCTATTGCAACAGGCTCAGCTAAAAAGATTGTCCCCTCTTTCTTATAGGCCCCCTTTTAGTACCGCAAGGCCTCTATAAGGTCTCCCTGGAGCCTTCTCTTCTCCAGGCTGAACCTCAACTCTCTCAGCCTGTCCTCACAGGGGAGATGCTCCAGCCCTCCTATCATCCCTCATGGCCCTCCTCTGGACCTGCTCAATTAGGTCCATGTCCTTCTTACGCTGAGGATCCCAGAGCTGAACACAGAACTGTAGGTGAGGTGTCACCAGAGCAGAGTAGAGGCAGGGAATTACCTCCCTTGGTCTGCCAGCCATGTACCTTCGGATGCTGAATGATGCTAAATGTCATGATCTTCATGCAGACTCAGTTCTCAACATTTTGTCATCAGGACTAAATTCAGTGTCTGGTCCTCCCTGTCGTTAGGGGCATGCATAACGCTGCAAGCTTTTACAAAGTAGCTTTTATTTAAATATCCATGAGGATCATTTGATGTAAAGCTCTGCTTGCTTTCCAGCAATGCATAGCTCCAAAGAAGGACACAAAAATAGTTTTTCACTTGTCAAATCCTTTGGACCCTTGATCATCTGGTGGTAACAGGAGCAGTTTCTCTGCTGCTCTAACTTGTGTCTGGCTGCAATAGGGTTCTCATGGTAGCAGCAGATTTCCACTAACTTACCTGTACATCCCATTTCCATGTAATTCTTTGTCCTTGTAAGATGGGATAATTCCTTCCTCAGCCATCAAAAAGCCCTGAAAGGCATCAAGAAGTTTTCTAATACATGTGCTTAAAGGTGAAGAAAAATCAGGGATGGGTTCTGGTTTAGTTTCAAAATTTTGACAGAAAAACATTAAATCAAACTCTGCAAATAGCAGCTCTGAAATATATTTCTGTGTATATATATATATGTAAAAATTTATGTGTATTTTCATGATATATACATATATGTTTTTCCCTGAACAATAACTGAGTATTTGATGCTTGTATAGACTACATTTAACTTCCAAGTTATTTTGATGTAAATTAACACAGATAAATTATATTAGGCAAACACATAATTAATATTTTAATAGTTGCAAACCTTTGAGATTGGTCTAGGCTTGCCTCAGTCCTTCTGAGTGGGAGCTTTATTTTATAGCATTTCCAAGTGAAGTATGTCAGTTTTCAAATTAAGAGATTTTTTTCAGATTTTTCCCTTGTGCTCTCTGAGACATCACAAAACACGTAAAACTGAGCTCCTGCAGGGGTATCCTTAGCAGATTAATGTTCTAGCTCTTTCTGTGCCCTACCTCCAACAGTAACAGTATCTTATTTCATTGGTATTGCATTAATTGGTGTATTATGTGCACTTAAATTCAGTTTCAAGAAAAACAATCCTTTCAGATGAAATGTCCCAATTCCTTACATAGCCAGGACAGAAACAGCACATCTGCATGCCTCTTCCTCATGCCCTGAAAGGCTCTTTCACCCTGGAGCTGTGGCTTTTCTGCATAAAAGTGAAATTTCAGCTTCAACCCTGCTCTGGGCGGAACATGGTTCTGCAGCAGGGACAGCTTTATTTGCCCAGCTAGTGAGGAAATAGCGATGAATCTGCCGGTTCTTATGGGAGGGAAACTTTGTCGGCAGATGAACCGCAGTCAAAGGAACTGCAGAAACCAACACTCAGATGGAAAGAAAGTTGACTGCATCAGCATCTTGACATATTGCTTTCAGTCCGTAGGTACTTTGCTAGTGGAGCAGGGGGTGAGCAGAAACCACAACATATATCCACACCTAAAGCGTGCAGGGAGAAAAATCCTGTTATTTGTCTCTTTGCAGCTGCAATATCCCCCAGGAAAGAGTGGGCTGCGAAGAGGCAGAAGGTCCCACTGTGAAAGGGGGAAGTTGCATACGGGCTGTTTATGGGTTCTCCATACGAGCCTGCTGCATGTGGGTTCCCCTTGATAGGGCTGCAAAGCCATTCCCCTGGGAGTTAGTAACATTACATCTAGCCTTCAATTCCCATGAAGGTTGCTGTCAAGTTTGGGAGAGATCTTGCTGTACGGAGAGCATCTCCTGAGCTAAACATGCCTTCCCAGAGAGACCCAGCTCCCTCCTAGGCTGAATTCAAGTGGAAGAGCTGAAGAAGCGTTGAGGACATGGTGGACATGAGATGAGTGCTCTGCTTCTTTCAGCTTTTGCTTAAATGCTATCCTGTGCTTTTTCAACTTGTTTTCCTCCTGTTTAACATCCATTGAAACACGTAGTGAATTTGTTTTCTACAGATAAAGGCATTCATTTATTAAGTCAATTGACCTCTTTAAGTTTAGAGTAAACTGGAAAGATATCTTGAACGTCAAGATGGGTTTATACTTGTAGGAGATGCCAACGGAACAGTGTTATTCTTTGTAATACTGAAATCCCTGTAGATGTCAGGTCCTCCTGCTCAAAATATGGATACACTTATATTCCTCATACATATTGTATATATCTGCAGTTATCTAAATCCTTGGATGTCTCTTGAATTAAACAGTCATTTTGCATTATAATTCGTGTACATTATACTTCATATTTGCTGTGCAAACTAAACTCTCAAATCAACGTGAGGCTACCGCGTACCAGGATATCAATGTTCTCTACATATCCCAGTGGAATATACTGTAAAATATTCCACTGTCTTCCAAATGAATAAGAAGCAGTACATGATAAATGATATATTTACCTGTGTATCCATAAGCTAGAAAGACACCACGGCATGAATTTTATCTGTGGGTACCCTACAACCCATAATGAAATTAGTTATGTGCCTGCTGATAAGGGACGACGACTTAAAAGTGATTTGCTAGACCAATGTATTCACAAGCCTGAGACACTATTTAGTCAAGGTAGTCAGACTCATTCTTACCTGATTCCATCATCCTAAATCTATCAGTCAGTCCTCTAATAATTCCTGCTGCTTTTATGAAGACCTGCCCAGCATTTTCCTGGTATCATGCAGCCCGGGAGGGAAAGAAAAGCACTCTCCACACCACAGTGTTTGCACGGCGTGCCTCCTGCAACCCGGTATCATTTACACATTTAATGTGAAGTTTAGCACCTAAACAGCCTGAAACACAGTGGCAAGATTATATGCAGATCACTTGGGTTCTGTGAGGGATCTGTGGAAGTGTACAAGCTTTGAAGATTCACTTTGATCAGAGCTTTGGTACTAACGCTTGTAAAAGAAATACTTCCAGCATCTGGATTAAGTAACTTCATGCATCTGAATAGGGAGAGGTTACAGTATTTACTCATTATGCTCTATGAAGCTACTATTAAGAAGTATTTATGGATTTTATTTTCATAGATGGTAGATATTATTGAGTTATGACTTGGCAGGCACAGCCTGATTTTGACATTTTTATTTTCTGTGCAGCAATTTACATTTGCAGAGTGTCTACAGTCTGAGACTGGGACTTTCATAAATCAGGAAAAAATCAATATGAAATGAATGGAAGTCATAAAAAGTAATATAAGAACAAGATAGATCATTAATGATATAAAATCCTATATAAGTAGCAAAAGATAACTTCAAAGCACTGCACGAATATGTTTTGAAAGGCAACATTTTGAAAGTCTGGCTACAATTTTCACGAGTGATGTGCTTTTGATAAATTTCCTGACCACAATTTGATTATGTATCACTCTCCTTCTGTCGCTCCGGCATGTATAATGAAAGACTGGGTTTTTCATGCCTCATCCCTCAGACTTAGTGGAGAAATAACACCCATAACAGTGTGTTTTGCTCTTTGCAACAGTTACAGAGTCCAAACTAGAATTTCTTTTCAAGGATGTGAAGCTTGATCACTGTACGCTTCTGATTTTTTTAGGATAAAAAGAAATAAATACAAAATATTTCATCACTCTGAAAATGTAAATCTAAGAACATTTATCTGAATCTTTCATTTGTGCTTACATTTCTATATGCACCATGAGTACAACATTTTTTAGGATGTGATTCGCCATTTATCTAGAAGTGCTACAGGCTGCAAATGGGGACAGTTTGGCTCTTCCCCACCACCAGTGTGATCCATCCCAACCAGTGTGATCCAGCCAGTGTGATCCAACTCAGCCAGTGTGATCCAACCCAGTGTAATCCGGCTGCTGACCTAACATTGATTGAGCAAGGTCAGAAGTTGCCACACTAAAAGTCAGCAGTTGGCACGCCCAAAGTCATCAGGAGGCAAGCACCTTGACTCCCTCTTAAATCTGTAGTAACTAAGATGCAGGAAAATATGGTCCCAGACACACTTTGTGGTGGTGTGCATGAACTGAGGAGGGACTCAATTTCCACTGCTTTTAATTTCAAAATATGAGCCAAAGCACAGCTTTCAATTTTGTTTCTGCTACTAGATCCACAATCATGATGGCCTGTTAAAAAATGGAAATAGTCCTTTCCTCTCCTGTAGGTCAGCCACATAAGCCAAGGAGAAGGCTAAGAAAATTGTCATTTTAGCTCTTAAAATATTTGGTATTTCTTTTGAGGTAATTGCCTAGGCTTCCCGTGTAGTTGGTGGAGAGAGATAAACAACTTTAGAAGAAAATATTTCCATCTCTATCAGATGTGTATCCTAGCAAAGGATCAGCTGTCCCTGCAGAAAGCTTAGATTGCTCGTTTACTCCACATACTAACTTCTAGATGGTTGAAGTTACGTTAAACGAATTCTAACTGAGTGACTATACAGGGGAGTTAATGAAGGTGTGTAAGCACAAAGTTCTGACAAATGCTCAAAGAAATACTGAAAGATTAAAGAGGCAGGTTTAAAAAATACATTAAACCTTCAGTTACGAGAGGTGTTATGCGTAGCAAAAGCTGCGCAAAATGTAAAAGAGAAATTGATGTTTTATAAAGTTGGTGGTGCATTTTAACAAGCTGGGATCATCTACAAATCATCACTGTTGTCAATGTTATTAAAAAGTATCTTCAGCTCTTTGCACTAAACATTTTTTAAAAAAAAAATCCACCCCAAATTAAGTAGGAAAATATGTTGCAGGGGATCAAAACTCCTGCCGTTTTGAGTAAGAGAGTTCAATCAATTGGTAACAAAGGTGAAGGGAATTGTACTGGAAATAAGATATTTAAATTCAGTCAAGCTTCTTAAAAACTTCATGTTTTCTACATCTTGACCTCCTGACAGAAACGCCATTATCCTTTGAGGGCTGATTCAGAACAGGAATTCTGTTGTGCGCTATATTTAAACAATGAAATATAATTACCTGGAGTACTTTTAGACCTAGAGCACCACTAGCATAGGTGTTATCTTACCTAGATTTTCTTTTTTTTTACCAGCTTTTCATCCCTACTATCAAGAGTTACTCATTTTAGGAATCACTAGACAGTCCCATGAAAATAAGACTGGTTATCTCACTGATGTAGATGATGTCAGGAAGAGGAAGCATCATGATAATAATCATAGATTTTGAGAAAGTTAGTTTCGGCAGTTTCACTGAAGTAAGAGGACTTTCATGAGAAGCAATGACTGTTGACAATGAGAAAATGCTGTTCCTTGCATAGGAAGTAAATGTTCTGCCTGCAGTTGTGAAGAAGCACAAAGGTTTTTGGTATCCACTGTAATATGCTCAGTTAGATGGAAAGTGATCAGAGGCATGACAATAGCTGGATCAACCGCGGTGATTAACTAATGAACTGTGCTGGTACAGAAGCCAAAATATCCTTAGGGAAAAAGTCAACTTTTAATTATAAATTAATGTGTCATGCCGGTTAGATGGGGTGGTGATTCACAGTTAAGATTCTGATGCTCAAATTGCTCTTTTCATTTACACTCAACAGTATCCTACCACCCATGGCCACTCAACCTCAGGAGTTATCTTCTCAGACCTTCCAGGCTTAGTGGGTATATAGGGTATATAGCTTGGTGAATATGTGCATTGTAGTCTCCTCTGTAAGACAACGAACCAGAATGGTAGAGTTTAGTAGATAGTCTGTGTCTCTGTGTCAAGCCTGAAGTAGTGTGTATGCTACTAGGAGACAAGAGGCTGCTGAAAATGTCTCTAATAAGGAAGTGGAACAGAAAGTTGGCCACATGTCATTCTTAAAAATACATTATCGCTTGGTATGGAATACTCTATCTATATTAGATCCAGGACCCTGGCTGATTTCCAAAAGGATAATTAAATTCTTTCTACTGAGACAGAAGTTCCTTCACTTCCCATCCTAAATGGTGTGGTTTGAGCAGCTCCCACCATTTGCTCTAGGTCAGTAGACAAAAAAGATTCCTGAAATATATAACCCTTTCTGGTACATGACTCTGTGAGGATGCCTCACAGTTTTGTGATCCTCTCTAGTTTTAAGGCACCATTGGTTATCACAGTGTCACATGGGTATGAAAATCTTACCTCTATATGTCCCTGGATCTACCTACACATAAACAGGCATGCAGGTAACTATAGCTAATGCTTTGGCACAATGTCCATTAATAATGATGAAAGTTATTTCTGTGAGTGTAGTACTTAGTAGGACAGGAGATTCAGAAAGGACAGGTGTTAATGTCTAAGTAACTGATGGATAAACGGATATTGCAGACCATCAAAGAAATGGCTTTCACTTACTATGGCAGTAATGGGCTCTTCCAAACACATGTGCGTTAGTATAACTATGAGCTGATAAAAAACTTATCAAAACTACACAAGTAAACAATTTTTAAAGCCTGATTCCAATCAGATTAGGCAAAAAGTAAAAGTAATAAAAGGAGTATCTTGAGTGCTAGGACCTTCTTATCAGTTGTATCACCTAGGATACATCAGCACACACAGAGATAAGTGGAAGGTGCCCTGTTTAGAGCTCTGAATGAATAAATTGAACAATAATAACTTTGTGAAGCACATGGGCCGACTCATATTGTTCCCGTTTCAAAGCTCAGAAAAGTACAGTGGTGCTCACTTCTTGCGAAGTACAAGAGTAGTATATCATCAGCGTAGTCTCCTGCTGTAACCTGGGACAGACCACTGAAGGCTGTGATGCAGGAAGCTGTGGGAGCAGGTCTACCAGTCATGGATGTGGAGTAGACTACTCAGAATGCCTGAAGTCAGTGGTTTGTTGAATCAGACCCTCATCTTTGCATCTCTTTCTCTAAAGTGATGATAATTTCTGTTCTCTGTTCACCGCTACTGGCTTTTTCTATCTGTGCCATAAATTCTCTATGGAAAGAATGAATTTGTGTGTGTCAGTATAGTGCCTGATATCATATGTACCTTCAGGTTCACTGTACTACCAATATTAGTGTTACGTTTATTGACTTATTAATGTTGTCTGAGGCAAAGAAATAGATGAGTGTTGTGTCATTTTCCAGAGAGATTTTAGTTTCCATTTTAACATAACTCGTTCTAAAATGACAAGTTTTTTCAAATCTCTACCCTACATCTCCTCTGGTCTTCAACAAAAGACAGATCCAGAGGAGGGACAGCCTTCTTCCTAATATACCTGTCCAAACACATAGACTACCTGTGGCAGTCCCATTGCATCTGATTGGCTGCATTTTTCTACACTGTAATGTGATTGGTAATTGCAGAGCAATGCTGTGCAACTTTTCATCTAGGAATTAAATATCAACAATTGCTACATATTACTTGAGAGAGAAAAGGAGTAGACAGAGTACATGAAGCCCGTACTCAAAAATCAGAGCTTATCTATTAAAGGAAATAATTCTGCAAACTTACAAATGGGCTGTGAGTGACTGCTAAATGAATGACCGGGATTAGATATTAGGAAGAAAATAATTTCTATGAGGGTAATGAGACACTGGAACAGGTTTCCCAGAGAAACTGTGGATGTCCCCTCCCTGGAAGTGTTCAAGGCCAAGTTGGACAGGGCTTTGAGCAACCTGGTCTAGTGGAAGTTGTCCCTGCTTATGGCAGGGGGTTAGAACTAGATGGTCTTTAAGGTTCCTTTCAATCTAAACCATTCTATGGTTCTATGATTCTATGGTTCGATGATACGCAACTTACTTTGTCCACTTCAGATGCCACTGCAAACATCACTTAATGATTTTGCAATTTTGACACTAATTTGTTCTCCTTGCTTGCTGCATTCTCATGCATCAAATGGAAACTGTTCCTTTTACATTCATGGCTGTTCATCACCTGTAGCCTTGCCTGTCTAACATATCTTTCATGCAGTGAACTTTTGTTTCTGCTTAAGCTTCAACTTCACTGCTGACATGTATGCACCCTTCGCTTTCACTGCCATACAAGCTTTAAAGCAGATTCACATAAATACATTTACCTAGTTTTCCTTCTCAAAAGTCTCCTTTAATGTATTTACAAATAAACTATCATGTACCAACACAGCTATTCAGCATGTTGACCAATACAGCCTCATTATTTCTTCATATTCCACTACCTAACCATTGAAAATATTTTTACTTCTAATTTACACATTTTATTTGGAACATCAAGTGTCTTTTTTGTATTCTTTGAGGTTTACTTTGTACAGCAAACTGCTTTGAGTGTTCTATGTGTTTTCATTTTCTGATGCCTTTTACCTTCAAGTTCACATAAAACACACCAGAAAAGTAAATTATTAATTCTGTTTTAGAGCCATCAGGGAGGACCCCTACATTTGTATCACTATTCACTCAAACAGGACACCCATGAGTAAAGAGTTCGATATAATGCCATGGAATCAATCTGACCAGAATATCTACTTATAAAATGGGAAACAGTCCATTGGGCCACAGAATCCAATCTGCTCAACCAAAGGCACCCTCACCATATAATCCCTTTCAAAAACTATTTAATGCCCCTGCTTAAAACCAGCTAGATTCACTATTTCCTTTACTGGAAGAATAAGGTTTCAGAACCTTACTCACCAGAGGATTAGAAAACTTTATCTAATTTCCAGCCTCAATTTATTCATGGGCAATTTATAACTATTTGTTCTTGGACCAACATTGTTCTTTAGTTTAAGCAGTTCTTCTCCCTGGTGTTTACCCTCCTGATAAGTTTACAGAGAGCAATCACATCCTGTCTTCATCTGTGTTTTGCAAGGCTAAACAAGCCAAACTCTCTTTGTATCCTTCTGCAAGGGAAACATTCTGCTTCTGTGCTCGTCCTAGCAGCCTCTGCTTGTGTCTGTTCATTTCTGAAAGCACGTTCCTCTTAGAGGAGTGATCAGCACTGCATTTTGTTTTCCAAGTGATCTCCCACTAATATGGCAAGTGGCGAGAATGACAGAAATACTTCTCCTTACATCCGTTTTCACAGTTTCATCCAACCACTCCGACAATCCTGTGATACATCTATAACCTCTTTCCAGTCCCACTGTTCTTTCACTGTATTATCCACTTTGTCTCTTTTTAGTTACCCTTCATTATAGTACAGTTTCTGTATTAATTCCCCTGTTTTTCCAACAGGATTAATGATTTTCCATATATTATCAGAGGATATAGTTTAGTAAATTCTAGACAGTTATTTTGCCACATAACTCAGTATTTGTGCAGTATCTTTCTCTTCCTTTTTCCGTCAAAAATTATTATTATCCTCTACAAAAGTGGTTCCATATTTATAACTTCCCAAGATCCATTTCTTAGTTAGAGGATTAATTATTGCTAGTTTCTACATATATGGTATTTACCAGGCTTAGCAAGTATCTCATGTGTGATTGTACACGTTGCTGCTATTAGAGTTGTGTGTCGGTAACCATAACCAAATGGCCCCTCAGCTGGTGATTTGTTTCTCACTTGTTTAGCTGCAACTATTAATATTCAGATAATTATTTCCATTAGTCAGCCTTTCTTTGTCCCTATATTTAGTCTCAATACCTGGCTGGACAAAAGCCTGAACAACCTGGTCTGATCTTGTGGTTAAATCTACTTTGAGTGGGACATTAGACTAGACACCCTGAGAGGTTCCTACCCACCAGAATTATTCTAAGATACTATCAATGTAAGATATATATGCATTTTTCTTTATTTTACTAATTTTACTTTTTTTTTTTTTTCCATCCTGTGTGTTATACCCATCATCTGTTTTATAATCCCATGGAGATGAACTGCAAATGAGAACTCTCAACAGACTGGAGCATAAAGTAAAACTGTGCTTAAACTATAGGAGAATAATGAATATGTGACGACCATCAAAAGCAGTGGTGTCAATGCCCCGAGAGCTGGGCCAAAACTTTTTTACATTACATTTGGAGACGTTGCTTAGAAACCCAAGCTCTGCTCAGCCTGTTTGAGCCATTCAACTTAAACCCACCACCCAGCAGGATGTCCAGTGGGTGGGATTTACTACACCCTAAAATACTTCTGAATTCCCAAGCCACTTCTTTTACGCTTATCTTAGTTTGTTAAAGTACTTCTGGGAAAGCTGAGAGGGAAACATCAATTTAGCATGAACTCTTCGACCTGAGCTTAGGTTAATCTGAAGAGAAGTTAAAAAAAAGATGACCCCAATGGCACAATTGAGTGTAGAGAAGAGAAGAGGTAGTGACAACGCAATCATAGGTATCATAGATGGTTCACATACTTCCCTATGTCTGGGAGTGAAACATAGCTCAGGGTTTCGGGTAATTTGTGCTAAGCAAGAGCTTTTATAAAGAGTTTTGCCAGATTTTTTTGGCAATTGCTCAGGCTGGTCAGTGTTGTTCAAATATAGCACATAATCTCAAATCTTCTTTTCCCTTTAAACTTTAAACTTTACAAAGGTGTCAAAATAATTCTGGCAAATGTTTCAGCTCATTGAGTCATAGACAGTCTACCTGGCACAATCAGGATCAAGGAAAGACCCACAGATGACTAAAAAAAGCAAAAATCTATCGGCTTTTTATGTATTTTATAACTTTGCATTACTAAATCAATACAAGAGAGACCTAATTTCTCCATGTCTAATGAAGATTGAAATTTAATAAACATGTAAGAAAGCTGCATCACCATGAACTAAGAGACTTCAAAATATGACATTTAGTTCATTATTTATTAACCTATCCCCCAGGAACACGACAGAGGGAATGCAGAGTATCTGTATTAGAAGCTGTTTCATCTTTAAGAGGTAATGGAGAACCTATTTCCTTTGCACAAGATTTATATTCTGAAGAGGAAATGAGATTTAAGATGTAAAATTTATACCACTCATGATTTCTTTTTTTCTCATGGAAGGTAGAATGAACATTCCCTTTCAGACTGAGTGTACTTAACATCGTAGGCTTTAAAAGTACAGTGTGTTTATAAAAATCAGAATTTCCTATCTGGGAAAAAATTAATAAATACACGTGGTGAAACAAAAGCAATAGGGCAGTGTCCCTCCAAACATTAAAAACCCATTAAAAATCCACTCTTAAAAGGATGGAGGTTGGACACCTAAATATGCCAAACCAGCTATTTACCAAAACTGAGAGAGTAACAACTATAAAAATCTTTTCCAGCCAGCCAAAGAAATTACATTTCTCATGCAGTGTGGCTACTCCTATTTCTCTTCAATGTATTTAATTTTCATTTCCTAGTTTAAAAGAAATGCAAGACCCACAGTGATGAGAATCACAGCTTATGAACCGTAAACATAAAGTAGAATAATTTCTACTCATTCGAGGATGACTCTCAGTTTAAGTAGTGTGACTGGGGTCAGAATCTGGTGCAACCAATTAAATTCCATTTCTGCAATGCTCTTTTCCAAATTACTGACTCTGTCCTGAAAAAAGGGCCCAGCTGGCAAACCTTTATCCCTACTGGGAGTATCCCTAAAATCTGCAGTTTCAGCAAAGAAGAGAAGAGCACCTGTTGGTATGCATTAGCCTGTAGATAACTGCCTAAACATCTTAAATTTTTTTAGGAATGGTTCTGTGGCGCTGTCTAAGAAGACCTGAAATCTTAAACAAAATGTGGTTTTCCTCATTAAAACACAACTTCAGAAATGTGATTTGAGTCATTAGAAATAAGTTCATATGCACATACACGTTAAACTTCCTCTTCTTATAGGGAATTATCTACAAAATAAACAGTCGTTCCAGTTAACTACTTTAATGACAGGGTGCATAAATGTACTTGACCTGCTTTTTCTCATTGCCAATAAAAACGGGACAGCAAATTAAAGGTACAATTGTAAGAAAAAGTTACAAAGGCAGGACATGAATTGTTTTAATGCCTTACCAACTGAGCCACTGCTACTTCACAATTCATGAACAAATTTTCTATTACTACAGAGTCATGCTTTTATTGACTGGTATAAAAACACCATTTGTATCTTTTTTCATCCTGCTGTGTTTCTATTTTGTTGGAAGTGTCCTGTAACAGGTACAACATCAGCTCATATTACCAAGAAATCTATAAAATAGCTTCCTGCTACTACATTTGGTGCAGAGTGAAAGAATACATTATGATCCCACTGAGTAAATGATAAAAGCTGTTATTCACAGGCAAACATGATTTATCTTTACCTGTTCAAAATTCTGAGTGTACCCACTTTATTATTAAATTATGAAAACATTTCACTCACATTGATTAGGAACACAGATGCATTATTAAAGAGAGGCTATTAGAAAACATGTGCTTTAAATTTAACTTCTGAGGTTTGTGACTCATAGTAGGACCGCAAATATTTCATGCAAATGGGAGTGGACAGATACAGCTTCATAAATGTTGTGGCACCAGAAATATATTTTAATATTTTCTATTATTGATTATAAATTGGAAAATGGCATTGCCTGGCTAAATCTAAGTTTTTACTCCATGCAGCTTGTACATTAAATTCAGATAAAAACATAAAAGAAAATTGGATTGTAAAAGATTATGATTCCTATTTCTTCAATACAAAAGAGACCTTTTTTTTTTTCCCCTGTCCCTTTGATACACCGTAGGATTATAAGACAAATTTTGTTATTTTCCAGTTCTATGCCAGACCGTGTTAAGACTAATTACCAGCTCCAGAACTAATTTCTCTATAACGTTGCCAAGTATTTGATCAACATCTAAGATGATTGTTAAAAACCATAAAAGATATAAAAACAAATAGGATCTATTGCTCTCAGTGTAATATATGATGACTAAAGTTGTGAAAAGTACTTAATTTTAGAAAAATGTTGTTCCTAATAAAATCAACAGGTAAGACTTGAGAGGTTTGAGAACGTCACCACTGGTACTTATTATATAGCCAAACTTAGCATATTTTTCTGTCCCGCTACTCACCAAACAAAAAAGACAGTCTATTTACAATAATATCATTGTGCAGAGAATTAGACTAAGCATTTGGATTATATCTGTATGATATTGCTTTCAAAGCTGCCCAGAATTGACAAGTTCATAGTAAGTATCTCAATGTGTGGGTGCGTGTATGTGTGTGCACATTTATTTTTCAGATTAGAAAAGGAAGCGTATGGAAAAATGGTCTCCCTGTATGCTGAATAATTTATGTCTTCTCTCTCTTCTCCTGGTTCCCTTCAGACTAATGACTAGTTTAACGCTGATGTACATCAATTTACAATGTAACAATGTAGCTTTGCATTGCTTTCAAGTCCAGATTGCTTTAAAAAGAATACACGGAAGCGTAAGAGCTTTGCAACTGGAGTGACAGGATTCATACTAGGGCTTGGACAAAATATACATCATTAGTTGTGAATTCTCTCTGGTTTTATTGAACACATCTTTTTAATATTGCATTGGTTTTGAAGGATAAAATGTGAAAAATATGAAAAATGTGAAAAATATTCTTTTAGTAGTTTCTTTCACATAAGAACTGCTCAGATCCTGATGGTTGTATTCCCTCTAACTCCTTGCCTCCAACCCACTTTGTATCTACATCATCAATATTTTTGTGACCCTTCTTTTAAATGCTAACTATTTAGATCCTTGCTACATTTAAATAAAATTAAGATATTTCAAATATCCAATGCAAAAACTTTACTAACATCCAAGCTACCTTTCCGTAATCCTTACAAAATTCACCTGATGATCTCTGTTCACCATTTGCCTCTCTTGCTTTTTTGATGTGAAAGCCTCTAAGTCCTTTTGATGAGATCCCTGGAAGTTATGTCTTAACTCTCTGTTCACAAATGCAAGATAAAAACCTCTAGTTCAACTAATAAAAGGCAGAGATATTACTCATAATTTAAATGCTCGTCTTCGTTATATAAAGTCCTAACTCAGCTCATTTATATCAACTGCGATGTATTACATTTACAATGATTTCATGGACTGTAGTAACTTAATGTATTGTGCCTTTGGTACTGTACAAAGAGAACACTAAAAGTCATACTTACTGCTTGGAGATAACCTTAATCTCTGAAAATGACTGCAAATATAATCTTGTTCATTTCAATGATTATAGGGTAAAGTACATAGTTTATTGCTTTTAGGCTCATTTAATTCACCTGGCTTTCAGTGAAGAGGTCTGGTAAGGTGTCACTATTTCTACAGCAAATGCATACAAGATGCATGTTACTTTCCATTTGATAACGTGAATTATTGCCATGGCACTCCTGCACAAGACTGTTATAAAATAGGTACTGTAACAGATGCAAGCCTCTGCATCTTCTGCAGGGTAACATTTTGACTCCATTTAACCTATTGTATTTTCATTCAGAAAGAATAATGTCAGAGTGCAAACCTACTACAGAAAGAAAAAAAAACCTACACAGGCCTATGCAAGTCAGTGTGTGTGTGTTAGTTTTATAAGTGTTGAATTCATTAAGCACATCCTACAGCTAAAAAGGAGATGAAAACCCTCCCCTCCTTCTGCCATTGCCATAATGGATACATGTTTTAGTTCATTACAACCCCTCTCCATAACAGTAAGAGTCATTAACATCGTTTGAATAACGACGTAATAGTCATTAATGTCACTTGGGTTTTCGTGGTGCTCTGCCCTCTGTGCTGAGGAGGTCTGGGTGAAGGCACAGGGAATCTGAATTATTTCATGTAAAGAAACGTTAAGTGGAAGAGAAGACACGTGACTCCCTCCTCATAGTAGTGAACTGGCAGTTCCTACCTCAGGTCAGTACTGAGCAGGGTGCTGAACTACAATAATGCCTTGTTGTCATGCAGATATTTTTATAGGATAGGGAAATTACACTTTTTAGCTGGGGCGGTGCAGAGGAAAATCAAGTTATCATTACCAGTCTCAAGCTTTTGTATTATCTTTGGACGTTTGTGGGAGAGAAAAAATGTCCTTTCAGTGGGTTGAAAATTATTTACCGTGTGACGGTTTCTTCAGTCATTATTTTCCCTCTTGCTAGAGCAGTGACTGCTCTGTAACAACACTGAATAGCTTAAAAAGCAGTTAACATGTTCTGTAATACCCTCTTAGTGAGGAAAATTCTCGTCTCAGTTCTACCTAAAAGATTATGGCACGGGTGAAACATTCCAAATTCCACAGGGATGACAATAAGAATTTCATCAACTTCAAAAGGAGCTTTTGGAGCCAAATATTCAGCCAATGCAAGTCTGGCAGGACACACTTCAATGAAACATGGCAGTTTATACGAGCTGAGGATCTTGCTTTTCTCAAAAGTGAATCTTTTCAGGGTTATGTAACTCAGTAAATCCAGTGGTGTTTATTTCCAAAGACAAATCTGAAGTATCTCTACACTACTGTATCTAAGGATCTGAACAGAGAATTGTGACTCACCATGGTTTTGCATACTTGAAGGAGACAGAAATCAGAAGAAATGAAAAGTAAGTGGAAAAAAAAAGAAGAAAAGCATTACTGAAATGAAAACCTAAGTACACCTTACATATTGTTGTATTTAAGTGGCAACAACTCTCACCATTTTTGCAAGCTGACAGTGTTTCAAAGACATAGATGAATATTGACTCTAATGTCAGTGGAAAGGTTTTTTTCATGCATAGGTATATACAAAGTTGGGTAAATTGATAAGTTCATTGGACGCAGTAATAGGTTTTTTAGTGCCAGCTTTGAAACGGACAAAGAAACACAGATTTTTGGAAAACATTGAGTTTACTGAAATGTACGTGTCAAAATGTAAAATTGGTGTAATTGAAGTTTAAGGTCTAAACAGTCTGTTGGTGAAGAAGGGTTACAGTTTTCTTTTAATATGATTAAAAAAAACATTTTTGGAAGAGGAAGCTCCTGGTTACATGACTCCACACTGTGACCCAGGCAGCAATCCCAGGCTACAGGAGGCCTTTGGGACAGAACCACAGAATGTTAGGGGTTAGAAGAGACCTCAAAAATCACCTAGTCCAAGCCCCCTGCCAGAGCAGGATCACCTAGAGAATGTGCCCAGGAGGATTTTGAATGTCTCCAGAGCAGGAGACTCCACAACCTCTCTGGGCAGCCTGTGCCAGGGCTCTGTCACCCTCAGAGTGAAAAAGTTTTTCCTAATGTTTTGGTGGAACCTCCTATGTTCCAACTGGTATCCATTGCCCTTTGTCCTGTCATTGCACATCACTGAAAAGTGTTGGCTCCATCCTCCTGACACTCACCTTGAAAATATTTATAAACATGAATGAGGTCACCCCTCAGCCTCCTCTTCCCCAAGGTAGACACCCAGCTCTCTCAGCCTTTCCTCCTAGGGGAGATGTTCCACTTCCTTAATTGTCTCTGTGGCTCTTCACTGGACTCTCTCAAGCAGTTCCCTGTCCTTTTTGGCCTGAGGGGTCCAGAACTGGGCACAATATTCCAGATGTGACCTCACCAAGGCAGAGTAGAAGGGGAGGAGAGCCTCTCTTGACTTACTGGCCACACCCCTTCTGACACACCTCGGGATGCCATCAGCCTTCTTGGTGACGAGGACACTTTGCTGGCTCATGGTCATCCTGCTACATATGGACATCTGATAAAAGCTGTCATGAAACCTCACATTGATATTCCAAGAGGTACATCACCAGCAAAAAGAAGATTGAGGGAAATGTGGGCCTGCTGTTGGTTGTCTGATGGCAAAGGAAAAGGCCAAGGTACTCAATGCCATCTTTGCCTTGGTCTTTACTTGTAAGACCATCCATTTGCAATCTTAGGTCCCTAGGACCACAGGGAAGGTCTGGAGCAAAGAAGATTTACCTTTAGTGGGAAAGGATCAGATTAGGGACTATTTCTACAAATTGAACACACAGAAGTCTGTGAGATCTGATGGAATACACCCATGAGTGCTGAGGAAACTGGCAAATGTCATCACAAGGATAATCTCACTTGTTTGTGACAGGTTATGGTGATTGGGAAAGGCTCTCGAGAACAAAAGAAAACAGATGGAACTCATATCTTCAAGATGGACTAGAAGGAGGATCCACAGAAATACAGGCTAGTTAGCCTCACCTCAGTCCTTTGGAAGGTGATGAGGTAAACAGTTTTGGAAAACTTGAAGGACAACAAGAACAAGAAGGTGTTCAGGAGTAGTTAGTACAGAATTACAAAAGGGAAATCATGCTTAACTAACCAGAAAGCCTTCTACAGTGAAATGACTAGTCCGGTGGGTGAGGAGAGAGAAGTGGATGCTGTTTATCTCAGCTTCAGTAAGGCTTTTGACAGTGTCTTCCATAACACCCTCATAAACAATCTGATAAAGTATGGGCTAGGTAAGTGGCCAATGAGGTGGACTTCCAGCTAGCTGAACTGTTAGACTCAAAGGATTATGATCAACACGGTTGATCAATGAAGTTCACCTGGAGGCCAATCACATGTAGAGAACCTCGGGGGTTAGTATTGGGGACAGTAATGTCTAGTAATGTACAGTAGCTTAACTAATGTTCTGGATAATGAGACAGAGTTCAACCTCAGCAAGTTTACAGGTGGTACAGAACTGGGAGAAGTTGTAGATAGGCCGGATGGTTGTGCTACCATTCAGAGGAACCTCAATAGGCTGCAGAAATGGGCCAACCTCATGAAGGCAGCAAATGAAGGGAAATGTAAAATTTTTCACGTGGAGAGGAAACATTCCACATGCCAGTACATGCTGGGGTCCAAACAGTCGGAAAACAGCTTGTTGAAGTGGGTCCTGGGGGTCCCGTGGGACTTCAAGTTGACCATGAGTCAGTGGTGCACCCTCGTGGCAAACAAGGCCAATGGCATCCTGAGCTGCCTCCCTCACTCGAGGGAGGTGATGCTTCTCCCCTGCACTGGTGAGAGGCTTCTGGAGTGCTGTGCACAGCTCTGTGTTTCCTGGTACAAGACAGGCATGGACGTACTGAAGTAAGTTCAGCAAAAGGTCATGAAGATGATTAAAGGATTGGAGAACCTGTTACACGGAGAGAGGCTGAGAGAGCTCAGGTTGTTTAGCCTGGAGAGTAGAAGGTTCAGGGGGATGTCAGCAGTGTATATAAATACCAATGGGGAGGAGCCAGGCTCTTCTTGGTGGTGTCCAAGAACAGAACAAGAGGCTGTGGGTCCACCTTGAAACACAGGAATTTCCATTTAAACTCTTTTACTGGGATGGTTGTGAAAGACCGGTACAAGTTGCCCAGAGATGTTGAGGGGTCTCCATCCCTGGAGAAAGTCAAAACCTATCTGGACATAATCAGCCTACACTAGCTGACACCACTTCGACCAGGGGGTTTGAACTAGATGAACTCCAGAGTTCTCTTCAAACTTCAGCTATCTAGTGATTTCGCAATACAAAACATTTTAGTGTGAGGAAAATAGGATCTACTTTTATCATCTCCAGTTTCCTTCTTGCTAATGTTTATTTTTGTTTTGTATTACAGAATGTCCAGTGTAAAAGCAGTGTGACTAATTCAAGATTTCAAAACCCCAGACGCTGAAATATAGCAACATTCTTATTTAAAAAGACAGAGATCACACAGTACCAACCACCTTCTCTGATAGACAACATCACTGAAAATTCTAAATAAGTTAATAAGGATTAGGGTGTCAATATCAGTTCTTGTGTAATCACAAACTGTAGAAAACAATTCTTGATACAAGTTTAATTTGTTAGAACTTGTTTTCCAGCCACAGCAAATTTACTAGATGTATAGTCAAAATTGGTTGAAGTTAAATTAAGCATGCATCTTGATTCTTGGTTAAAATTCTTCATCTGCATCCTCCTAAACTGGTATAAGTAATAATAATAAAAAAGTCAGTACAAGCTGAAGCCTGCAGCTTATATCCCATTATAAATTACACTTCAGATTTTCTAAACTGATTGTTAAATTTAGAGTTAACAATTAGCACTGCACAGCATTTACCAACAGAATTAACTGTATCACTTGCTATCAAGATGACATTTCAAGCTCAATTACATTTTCATATGTTCCACACTGGTAACTCTGATGCATTCTAAGAAAATAAAGCCTAGAAATGGGCCAAGTGCAAACTGTTGTGACGAGATTCACAATAGGAAATTGTCTTTTTTCTGTTTTTGTTTTGGATAAAAATGCAGACATTGGATATAAATGCAATCTTATCTGAACACTGTGAAATTTTATCTCAGGTTGGTAGAAATAAAATGCAAATAGTTACTTTATAGATTTCCACCGTTTGAGAATTGTATCTAGCAAGTTTGCAGTTTCCAATAATTCTTATTAGCAAGCACATTGGAGTTCCTATTAGCAAGTACGTGAACATTGCGAGGAGATACTACCTGGTGTTGCTTTTTAGTGTGATAGGGTATGACTCTGAGAACTTCAAAAGATATTTTCAACAAACAGCTAAACCTACAGAGAGGCTCACAGCTGGATTTCGTGTTGTGTTTGCTTAGCAGAGCCAACCCTTAGGAAGCTTTTGCTCTGCAACCGTATAAAGACAAAAATTCAAAGGTACTTAGTCCTGATAACCCATAAAGAATCAGAGAGTTGAACTAAACTCACTTGCTTTCAAGACATAAGTAGTGAAAGATCTTAAAGTTGCAATAAGATAAGCCAGTCCTACTTTGATGCAGTTGTTTCTACTTGCTTAATACATTCACAATAGAAAAGAGCACTCTGCAGCTGCTGTTGAGGTATAGACCCCAATATTCGTCACCCTAATAACCACTCTCACCAGTACCCTTTCAAACTAATTTTGGAACAAAGTGGAACATGGAGGGAAGCTGATGTCAGTCTGGAAAGAGAACAGAACAATAGTTTTAACAAAGAATGGATATAACATTCAATTTTTCTTTTGATGAGAGGCTGGAAGCATATGAGATTGTCATTCACTTGAACTTCTTTCATGGTAATGGAAAATGAGTGATAATACTTGTCCTAGGACTTGTTTATCTTTCCTTTTCATTCTCCAGTGTCTTTCTCTTGGTTGTACCAGGATAGTCGTAATACCTGTGGCTCTAAACCTGACACTTCACTGTTTTCACCTCCCCCAAGTTCAACTCATTATTTATCAAGAAATCTCGGCCTTGAAAGCTTGACATTCTCTTCCAAATCTTTTGCTGACTTTAAAAGCCTGTTCTCTCACAGTGAAAAGAAGCTGTGTGACCTTATGGATAACATCTTTTCCCTTTCTCTTCATCTGTTTGTTGTTATACCTACAACCCAGGACTTTTCCAGGATATGAACCCTGGGAGCAAGAGGGATGGGATGTAGGTTCCTAATATTCAGTCACTTAAAATGTCAACCAAGTACCCAAATACCACGTGTGCGCTCCAAAGCATAATCGGCATGTCTGGTTCTGAGCACCCGAACTACTGATGGCACTTCACATATGATGAGTTATTTTCATACTAAAGGTTTATTCAGGAGAAATGTTCTGAACAGTGTGTTCAAAACTTATTTCTATTTTTTGTTTTTGCTGCTGTGTAACACAAGTTTTTTCTCCTGTATTAAAATATTAAATGAATAATGTTTGCAATACAATAAAGAACTCATTTACTCATTTACTTCATTTACTCATTTACTCATTTACTAAGCTTGAAATCTCGAAACCCTTGACTTCAGAAGAGCTGATTTTGGCCTCTTCTGGAACCTCCTTGATAGCATAACATGGGACAAACCTCTAGAGGGATTGGGAGCCCAGGAAAGCTGGTTGGCATTCAAGGATCATTTCCTCCAAGCTCAAAGGCACTGCATGCCTAAAAGGAAGAAATCCGGCAAAAATGCCAGGAGATCTATATGGATGAACAAGGAACTCATGGCCAAAACCAAACACAGAAGGAGAATCCACAAAGGGTAGAAGGAAAGACTGGTAACCTGGGATGATTACAAGAAGATTAGAAGGTAGGAAGTGCCACTTCAGCATGAGGAGAAACTTCTTCACCATGAGGGTGACAGAGCACTGGAACAAGCTACCCAGGGAGGTTGTGGAGTCTCCTTCTCTGGAGACTTTCAAAACCTGCCTGGATGCATTCCTGTGTGGCCTGCCAAAGATGATCCTGCTCTGGCAGGGGGCTTGGACTAGATGATCTCTAAAGGTCCCTTCCAACCCAAACATCTATGATTCTATGATTGCTCATGAACCAAGAAACCAGGTTAGAAAATCTGAAGCCCCAGTGGAGTCAAATCTGGCCAGGGACACTAAAATAACAGAAAAGGATACTACAGGTATGTGAAATAAAAAAGAAAAACAAGAGACAAGAGACCTCTCTGGAGCAATAGAGGTGACCTGGTTACCTGGTTACCAAGGATATGGAGAAGGCTGAAGTACTCAATGACTTTTTGCTTTAGTCTTCACCGATAACCATGTAAGCCACACCACCTAAGTCACAGAAAGAGTTGGCTGGGTCTGGGAGAGTGAAGAGCCGCCCAGGGTAGGAGAAGATCAGATCCAGGAACACCTAGAGAGCCTGAAGGTGCACAAGTCCGTGGGACCTGACAAGATACACCCACGGCTCCTGAAGGAACTGGCTGCTGAAGTTGCTAGGCCACTAGCCATCATATCTGAGAAGTTGTGGCAGGCTGGTGAAGTTTCCATAGATCGGAAAAAGGGACTACAGATCAGTCAATCTCACCTCTGTGCCAGATAAAATCATGGAGAAGATCCTGCTGGTAACAGTACTAAGGCACATGAAAAATGAGGTGATCAGTGACAGTCAACACGGCTTCACTAAGAGCAAATCATGCCTGACAAAATTGGTGCCCTTCTATGACAAAGTTACAGCTCTGGTTGATATGGAAGAGCAACTGACATCATTTTCCTGGACTTGTGCAAGGCATTTGACACTGTCCTACATAACAACCTTGTCTCTAAGATGGAGAGACATGGACTTCGTGGGTGGACCACTCGGTGGATAAGAAGCTGACTAGAAGTTTGCATGCAAAGAGTTGTGGTCAATAGCTCGATGTCCATGTGGAGACCCGTGACAAGTGGATTTCCTCAGGAGTCTGTTCTGGGTCCAGAGCTGTTCAATGTCTTTGTCAGCGACATGGATGACGGCATCGAGTGCACCCTCAGCAAGTTTGCCGACGACATCAAGCTGTGTGCTGCAGTGGACCTGTTTGAGGGAAGAGATACCATCCAGAGGGACCTTGATAGGCTGGAGAAATGGGCCAGTGCAAACTGCATGAGCTTCAACAAGCCAAAATGCAAGGTCCTGCACCTGGGTCGGGCCAATCCTAGGCACAAATACAAACTGGGCACAGAGTGGGTTGAGAGTAGCCCTGAAGAGAAAGACTTGGGGGTTTTGATAGATGAGAAGCTCCACATGAGCTGGCAGTGCTATGAGGACAGGCTGAGGGAATTGAGATTGTTCAGCCTTGAAAAGGGAAGACTGTGGGGGGACCTTAGAACTGCCTTCCAATAGCTGAAGGGAACTTACAGAAAGGCTGGGGAGGGACTTTTTACAAGAATGTCCACTGATAGGACAAGGGGAAATGGATTTAAGTTAAAGGAGAAGAGATTTAGACTAGATCTTAAGGAAAAATTCTTCAGTACGAGGGTGTGCCCAGAGAGGTTGTGAATGCCTCTCTCTGGAGATGTTCAAGGCCAGGTTGAATGAGACTTTAAGCAACCTGGTCTAGTCAAAGGGCACCCCTGCCCATGGCAGGGAGGTTGGTTTAGATGGTCTCTGAGGTCCCTTCCAACCTAAGACATTCTATGATTCTATTCTGAGGCATCTTGTGACATGTTATTGAGTTACTTTTGGCTCTGTCCAACCCTTATTAATTTGACCAGGTGAGGAAGCTTGGCATCACAACCTTTGGAAGCTTCATCTGACTTATCTTCAGACATCTACAGTGTCAGTATTTAAACTCTAATTTCATTCGGATGGCTTTGCTGTTATAGGGAAAAATAAGCATCATTAGAATGCAATTCATATGAAGCAGTACATTACAGGAGATGAATCATGCATTACAATCAACGATTTATTTTTTTTCTTTTTTCTCTACGCTTTTTTTTTTTCTCTATGCTCCTAGGAGGCCTATAATTAGTCTGACAAATCTCTCCAGAAATTTTTAAAAGAACCACCTTGTCTAAGAAAACATAGATTTAAAGAGGGAGTGAGAAGGTCTGTCAGGTGTTGAAGCTAGACAGCACTCACTAGACTTTAGGGAGCAAAATGCTAATGGGAAGTTGTAATTTTTGAAGGTCATCAAAGTTCTACTATAGAATGCATTCCTGAAACCTAAGTAGTTATCTAAGCTAGGGGTTTAATCTCTTAGAATCTTTACTAGGTTAAAGAAGCTAATTTGGTCTTAGGACTTTGATCTGAAACCTAAATTAGACGAGGAGGACCTCTTTCAACAAACCCTTCTCTGTTGACTGTATGCAGGATATTTTGGCATAACTTGAGAATTGATTCAAATTTGTCTAATCTGCTGACCTGAATCCCACTCCTAAAGTGTATTGTGCAAACACCCCAGTGGTTTTGCCATGGGTAGAGGCTGATATTACTAGGGCCTTTCCACCTAGGAAAGAGAAATACACATTCACAATATTTTTAATCAGTCTCTTGGAGTATGGATCATGGTTTGTCAAGGTTAGACTGTCAGGAGAAGGCATCTTGTGTCTCACTGTACTGCACAACGCTACAGTTATCTCCACATTCTAGGCTATTCATCCTTGTTGTTGTTGTTGTTGTCTCCACATTCTAGGCTATTCATCCTTGTTGTTGTTGTTGTTGTTGTTATTATTATTCCTGTATAATTTTCATGCTACAAGGATGCAAAACAACTTCAACAGAAGCCTTGCACACAGAGCAGAACAGTGCACTCTGCCAAATGGAAGATGTGATGGAGACAACAGAGTGAATTGACAGCATTGTGCTATCAATGTAGGTGAAATCCCACAAGGCTTGTAAAACTACTTGCTTGCTCTTCTACACAGTACACATCAGGAAATTCAGCCTAGCATTGCAACCACGCAGTAAATTCCATTTGAATATTGTGATTTTGTCAGAAGATTTTTAAGACTTCAAAACTGCAAGCAGCAAAGAATCTGTCACATCTGTAGGGAAGTTGTGATGGTTAATTACACTCTGAGTATCTTATTTCTACCTCTGAATTTGTCAAGCTTCATCTTCCATTGCCTGGATCTTGTTATATATTTTTCTGCTAAATTAAAGAGTCAATGATTATCAGAGATTCTTCCCTCTGCAAGTATTAGACTCTGATCAAGTCAGTTAACTTCTCCTTATTAAGTTAAATAGCTTGAGATTATCTCTCTTTAATTCATGTACAAGCTCATTCTATGCACTAAGCACCTGTTACAGCAATTCAAATCAACAGAAAAATGCACACTAACATGAACTAGCATACCACCAAAATAATGCAGGATAAGGATAAAAGGAATCTTTCCTGACAGTCCGTCTGCTCTTTTCTGAATGGGAGAAAGAGAAAATGTATGTCACGCAATAGAAATCACAATGGTGACAATAAATGATGCAGAAAAGTTTACTGTGTACACAAACTAAGGAAAGAAAAGTCAGAGACAGACAAGACAGAAAAAACCAAAATGTTTTTCTATTAATGACACAATTCTATATCAATAAGTAAAATATCCCTGAGAGTTGTATTTTTCTTAGAGATAAAACACTGAGAAATTTTTAAGAAAATAGATTTTTTTTCCAATCTGTTGTCTAATATACACATGAAAATAGAGGTGATTCAATGAAACACAAGTTTGTCATGCCTTCAAGATCTTCTGATGAATCGATAAATGAAGCTGTGGTCCACAAACCTAAAATTAGTGCTCTAAACAGCAGTGGAATGAATGTATTCCTGAGTTGTTTGTGCTAGAACAGATAACCAGATGGGAATATGGAGCTACCATTGTCCTGGTACCATTAGTCATAATTTTCATAGCTTTGCTTTACAGGGCAACAATATATTTTCTTAAAATCCTAAGAACAGTCCAAATAGTTTTTATTTATAACCTGTCAAACCTTGCTGTGGCATGAAGATATGAGTTACATGTTTTAATTTGAGTTTTATAAGTGCTTTTTTTTTTTTTTTTTTCCAATTTGTGCCTGTTGTCACTGGAATGAATCAAGAGCAAGAGTGCTTGGGGTTACTAAGAGACACTGCAAATCAGAGGCAAACAATTATATCTGAAAAGCCCATCAGCACAGGGTGAGAACATCAGCTAGAATCTCAGGAGGGCAAGAGGCATCAAGTGCGGGTTTTCCAATGGCCGCATTCAGAGCCCACAGGAATAAGTGGGAATCATTGGTAAGTGCTGGTTTGGGTGTTTGGCTACTGGAAATGGCCATGCAAAAACAAGAGAAAAAGAACAAGCCTAAACATCTGGATTCATTTCGTGTCTCATATTTTCTAAACCAGGATTTACAACATAGCGAGTTGGAACATAGCAAATGGCTCAAAATCCTTCAAAATTCTGAGCCAGTTGCATTTTGGCATTCACAAGCAGCACAGCACTCCTCGATAAAGTTTTCCAGTGGCTTAGTGTATGTTTGGATCAATAGCAAAACCACATTTTAACCTGGACAACATGTTGGCATTATGGTTATAACAAGCCTCTACGAGCATCTGGGCAGTGATTTGGCTTGTGGAGAGGGAAGGTTGGTAGGGAGCAGCCTCAAATGGCTGACCTCATTTTGACACACACATTACAAGCCATCATCGACTTTGATTGGAACCAAGTGCCAAGCCTTCCAACAAGCTGTTCTGAGGTTGTTCATTTGGAGTCCAAAATGAATAACTTCAGTATGGCTAATTCCAACAGTTTCACATCTTTTCCAGCTACTAACATGATTTGTAGGAAATGCAAAACTGCACACAGTTGATCACACAGACTGGACTTCCTCTGTTATGTCAAGCAGAATGATTGGTCTAGAAAATGTGGGTCTAGGTTTGCAAGGGAGCTGCTGCTGGTCAGAAGATAGTCTTACACATGGGATCATTCTGTTTCAGTATTGAATTTAACACCATTTCTATGTCAAGAACTGATCACCAAAAATTATAACATTTGGATTTAATTGTTTAGAATATTTTCAAGATTTTTTAAATCTTTTTTTTTTTTCTTTCATTCCTGACACTCTTTGGTACTGTTCCTAGGTGGGAAGAGCGAAAGCCTTGACATGTGACATGACACTTGAAACTTCTGTAGGAAGACAATAGGAATCTAGATAATGCACCTAGAAGCTCTTTCTAGACGTTTTGTGACCGGAGAGAGAAGACACAGATATGTGATTTTCCTTCTAGAGAAAAATAAGAGTGTGTGTTTATAGAAATTTTGAGAAAGTTTGGAGGAAATCTGAGGCACAATAGACTGGGTTAAAAAACCCATCAGTATTCACTGTACTGCAATGAATTTAGCAGTGCATGCTAAATTGTGTTCAGTTTAAACTTCATGGAGATACTTCTCCATTTTGGATTGGCATAGGACAAACTTTTTCTAGGAGCTGGTGTGAGAAGGTAGTGTTAATTCTTTCATTAGATGAGAACGTGTCACTGGGCCTCTCAAATAGCACTAGACACGTATGTACGGGCAAATGAATCAAGTGCAAAGGGTCACATTTGGCTCCAGATTTAGATTTAAATGTTGAAAATACAGAAGTAATTCCATTAGGTGTGTAAATTCCTATCAGAGCCAGGAGAGAGATTATCAGTGTATCTCATGTGGGTGCAACAGCTTTTCAGATATCCATAACTGGATGAAAAGCATGTTTTGGTTTGGTCTGGCCGGATTTTGGTGGCGGGGGGGGAGCTGCAGGGTGGCTTCTGTAAGAAGCTGCTAGAAGCTCCCCAAGATTGATAGAGCCAATGCCAGCAGGCTCCAGAGAGGGACCCGCTGCTGGCCAAGGCTGAGCCTATCAGTAAAGTGATAGCAGAGGAACGCCTCTGTGAAAAACATATTTAAGAACGGGGAAAAGAACTGCGCCATAACAGCTGGCACAGAGATGGAGGAGTGAGAATCTGTGCAGACACCAAGGTCAGAGAAGAAGGAGGGGGGGGAGGATGAGCTCCAGGGACCGGAGCAGAAGGAGTCCCCCGGGTCCATGGTGAAGACCATGGTGAAGCGGGTTGTCCCCCTGCAGCCCATGGGCGAGGTGCAGAAGTCCACTGTGAGGATCACCGCGTAGATGTCCACCGAGGACTCCACACCGTGTGGGTGGATGCCTGAAGGGGACTGCAGCCTGTGGGAAGCCCGCATCAGAGCAAGTCGCTGCCGGAACCTGTAGCCTGTGGAAGAGAGGAATGCCCACGCTGGAGCAGGTTGGCCGGTGGGACTTTTGGGACGCTGCGGGTGGCTCACGCTGGAGCAGTTTCCCCCGATGGACTGCGCCTCAGACTCATGAGGGGTGGGCTGCCCCTCGTGAGGTGTCTTACGTTGGGCAGTTTGTGATGAATTGCCCTTCGTGGGACGACTCACGCGGAGAAGAGAGCTTGAAGCTTGTCTCCCATGAGAGGGACCCCACGATGGCCCTCGGGAAAAGTGAAGAGTCCTCCCCCGGAGTGAAGAAGCGGTGAAACCAACGTCGGATGAACTGACCGCAACCCCCATTCCCTGTCCCCCTGTGCCGCTCGGGGGAGGAGGTGGAGAAACCGGGATTGATGTTAAGCCCGGGAAGAAGGGAGGGATGGGGGGAAGGTGTTCTGTTTAAGATCTATTTGCTCTTTCTTACTTCTCACTACTCCTCTCTGATTAGTTCTCTTAATAAATGTACCTGATTTCCCTAAAACTGAGTCTGTTTTGCCTGGGACGGTAAATGAGAGTGATCTCCCTGTCCTTATCTCAAACCCTGAACCCTTGGAAATATTTTCTCCCCCTGTTCAGCAGTGAAGGGGGGGGTGTGAGTGAGCGGCTGTGTGGGTACCTGGCGGCTGGCCAGGGTCAACCCACGACAACCTAAAGGCAAGAATCTTAATCTCACATTCAATCCTAATCAAGCATTTCCCATGAAACAGATTGTATCATTTGCCTCAGTCTTTTCACTGTACACAGGAAAAATAATTACAAAAAAATTATCATGCACACTTAAATTGAGGAACATAGGATGTACTTACTATGTAAAATTGATTTTTAGTCTGTGGCAAACCACTGGATGGAAGCAGCTGTTACCAAACAAGTTTATCCTTGACACAGAGCTAAGTTCCATTTTTCTGTTCAAAGTACTGTCTGAACTACCATGTTTCCATTGTGATCATTATGCTAAACTTAAAACACCCAGGTATTAGGCCTATCTTTGCCACTAATTTCATAGTGTTTTTCAGATTGGGTCTATCCTACATCTTTCTGTTATGTCTCTCATATGTCCATGACCTGCAGTAATGAAAACTGTTATTAGTAACAGTAGGCAAAGGAGAGGTTAACATCGAGAGATATTTTGCTCAAAAAGCTGTGTTGCGTTATTGTCCAAAACCTGGGCTTGTGAAAAGAATACATTTCTTATCTAATAAGCTATATTAACAGCAAAAAGAAATATATCAAGTAAACATCTTCATAGATCATGACTGAACTATGATAATGTAGAGTTGAGAAAATATTGTATAGGCTGCTTAAAAATCTGGCCATGCTCCTGTGCACTTGCAAGTATCTCAAGCAGGAAATGATGGAAAGCTCCCCTGATCTTGAATAACTCAATTGTTTTTCCTTTTCTAATCAAATATCTTTACAGTGAGGAACCAGAAAGGCATCATTCAGCAGGCAGTGATGGTGTGAAAGCATGAAATATGGCACTTCACTCTTAATGTAACATTAAAGATTAAAAATGTTTATTACCTGCTATTCTTCTGTTAATTGTTTTGTGTAGAGAAAAATAGAAGTTGCTGCCTTAATGCATAAAAAAATCACAATGTGCATTCATAGTTGAGAGCAAAGCGTTGGGGCTATGGAAATTATGCAAATGATGAATTCCAGTGAAAGAACTTTCAAACCCTTAGGGTCTTCAAACGGCATTAATTCAAGAAATTAGATACAAAATTTAACTTTTTCATGCTAATAATGATTTCATAAGGAAAAACTCGTTAGTAAAGGTGACAAATATGAAGTTCTATTGAACATTTAAATTCAGGAATCTTAGTATGCGCCCCTGGGATATATTTACACAGCCAATGACTCTCTGATGTTATTAAGTAATTTATTTGAGAAAGTCTCCATTCATGAGTTTACATAAGAACAATATCAGGTTTACAAAGGCTTGTGTTGTCAGTTTAGCAAATACCTAATTCACAATGACTTTTGCTTAAGATTTTCATTAGGTTGCTCAATATTGTTTGATCATTTAGTGTCAACTTCATAAGATCATCATTTCCCCTATATGAAAAGAAGAAAATGCAAGGAGAAATAAATTAATAGGAGTGAATTAAACTTAAATATAAATCAGCTTCACCACAAAAGGAGAGCAATGTCAATACTTGTGATTATACTTTGCTTGGGTACATTTGGCAACTTGAGGTCTTGCTGTATTTCTGTGCCAGTAACACTAAAAATAATGTGCAATGTTGCATATGGTTCACTTGTTTGGGGCTGATCTGTGATGTGACAGTATCAATTGCTGGAAGTGGCCATCAATTAGATAGGCATGGGAATGAAAACACCTTAGTTCTCTTGATTTCTATGTCTAAATGTGCTGCAGTCTACAGCCTCCAGCCAGCATTGCAGGCCATGTGCAAATATAACTGAAGATGACAACTCCTGCATCAAGGACCAGAGCGGATATGACAGAGAGAAGTAGCACAAGATCCCTTGATGCTGAAAATAGAGCTGGTCAAAACTGTCAACAGAATATTTGTCTTCTTACAGAAAATGCTGGTTCATCAATACAGAACTATTTCCCAGGAAATGTGCTGATTTTGCTCAGCTTTCTAATGAAATACAGACAAATCTTGAGGTCTTCATTGTCCGCTAGCTAGGTCATTCACCGTCATTCCTCAGAGACCTCCCTGGTCCCCAAGCTCCATCACAGGGCTATGCTTGAGGAGTTTTGAGTCAATAAGTGCTTGAAATCACAGCCAGTTCCTGTTACAACATGCCTCTGGCACTTTTTCTCCTCCTTAGGATGATTCTTGCTCTCCCATTGCCATGTTTCCTGCACTCAGACATTCTTCCAGCCTTGTCTCTTCTGTCCATTCAGGCTAAAACTTCAACATATCACCCTCTCTGTTTCCCGGGGAAGGATCCAATCTGTGTTTCAAGGCTTCTCTCTATCCCTTCTCGTATATTTCATTGCACATGCCTTAAGACAGCTTAAACTTAATGGACAATCTGCCTCTGTGTTAAATCTTTTGCTCTGTAGGAGCATGAAACCCTGGCCTACATGTAACCTTAGGCCAAACCCCAATATTCAGATCAAAGCCAATATTACAGCAACTACTACATTGTGTCACATTTGACTGGAATATCAGTTGCCTGGAGGGTCTGGTTCAGACACGAGAAGGCAAAAGTCTTTTTCATGGCAGCATCTCCCATGAGAAATGAAACATGTAGAATTATGCAATGGCTGTCTTGATCGAAACCTATCTTTCCACAAACCTAGATGACTATTTAGTCTTTCACATATGTTCTTCATCAAATACATATATAACAAGAGTGAACAGGAACAGGCAGACAAGATGGGATTCAGTCATATTTACTAACACGTGCAGCATAGGATTGTAACAGCATTTGTGCAGCGGTTCTCTGACAGAGTGGTTCTCTGGTGTTTTAAGGACTTCTGAAATACAAAAGAACTCTGATTTATAAAAAAATAAGCTCCATCAGTAAGATAGTCACAGCATAGGTTGGGGTATTTTAAGAAAAATCACAAGGACAGAAAGTTAATAATTTTGG